>ML675604.1:12036995-12151724 GCA_007922155.1 Mesoclemmys tuberculata | reverse complement strand
CAGAGAGAGTTTTCATGCAGGCCCTGGCTGACCCCTAGCCTCTCCCATTAAGCTAGGCACATCTACCCACCCCATTTGTCCCTGCACCCCCACTCAGTCACCCTCACTTCCATCATCCCCATGCACTCCCCTGCCTCCTGTCACCATGTGCCCCGGCTCAATGCTGTCACCCCACTAACTCCTGTGCCCCTGCCCAGTCTGTCCCCTCCCACAAGCCCTTCTGAACCCCAGTCTGTATGGACCCCTCTCCAGCAGCTCCATGTGCCTCATGCTACCCATCCCCCTCTATATCCCATGCCCCCTCACCTGGCCACTCAAGCAGCATGCTGTGGGGAAGGCACCAGCTGGCAGCTCAGGCCCCTTGCTCTGGCTGGGGTGTGGCAGCCCTCCCCCCTCCTGGCCCCACTCCTCTCCCACCAAATGGTCCCAGTGCCAGCGCATGGCAGCTGCTCCGCTGCCCCTCTTGGCCCCATCCCTTCCCCCCCCCCTTCTCTCACCACATGGGCCCAGCAGCACCCTGGCCAGTGTGCTTTAAATGCCAGGGCCGAATTTTAGTCCCAGTCTGTCACTGCATTCTGGGGTGCAAGCCAGATTAGTGAGGAGTTGTGTTACCACCTGCCCTGCAACTTTGGGTGTCTCACAATGCTTTGCTCTTGTAACTCCCAACTTGGGTTGCTCACAATCAGCCCATCATCATGCAGCTCACACTGAGTGTCTGGGTATAGCCACAGTCCTGGTCCAGCAACTCTGACCCCAGCAACCAGTCAGCGACACACCAGACACACTCTGGCTTCTTGCAGCCTTGGTTTACTATCTGCAGGGTGACTGCAACACACTACCAGTCCCAAATTTCCCCCCAAAATGTGTGTTCTGCACTGTCCAGCCCTCTCCTGGTCAGTTCAGATATAAATCCGTTGCTCCTTAATGGGTCAATATACAACAGTTTGCTACTTTAATTGGAGTTACTGAACAATTCAGTTTAAACACAACACTGGATTAGTTTTGAGTAAAGAATAAAACAAGTTTAATTACAAAGATTTTAAGTGAGTACAAGTGCAAGGTATTTAAGTCAGAAATGGTTATGAGAGAAATAAAGATAAAATGCTTTCTAGCACTAAACTTTAATTAGACTTGGTTCAAGATAAAATCCCTTACCACATGTTCCCAGCAACAAAGCTGACCAAATTCTCAAGTCATGATCTGCCCCCAAAGTCTAAGAGGCTAGTTTCTTTGTTGTCTTAGGTATGTGTGTGAGAGAGAGAGAATCGGGGGGAAGAGGGCAGTGTATTTTTGCTAGTCACTTTTCTAGCCACCCTTTGAAATACACTTTCTTGAGAGTTACCCCTAGATAAAGTTCCTTCCAGGTGTGAGGATGGAGAGAGAGTCTTGTGGTGAAAGATACCATGTTGTTGTTTGCTAAAATGCAGCTCGATCTACTCTTGCCCCTCTTCACTGCCAATGGATGGCCATTTGACTGGTGGTTGCCAATTAACTTTGACACCTGGGTAAAAGCATCAGCGTGTCCTTTGTCTTTGAGAAATAAGTTTCCTCCTCCCTGGGCTTGTCTGGTAAACACATTTCAGTTATTATTTCAGCTTATATTCATAACTTTACATACATTGCTACATACGTTTCACCATGAGGCAGTAGAACCTTGAAGTTAGGAACCTGAGAGTTACAAACTGACTGGTCAACCGCACACCCCCTTTGAAACCAGAAATACGGAACCAGGCAGCAGCAGAGCCAAAACAAACAAAAAAAGCATGTACAGTACAGTACTGTGTTAAATGTAAACTACTAAAAAAATTAAAGGGAAAGTTAAAGAAGATTTGACAAGGTAAGAAAACTTTCGGTGCTTGTTTCATTTAAATTAAGATGGTTAAAAGCAGCATTTTTCTTCTGCATAGTAGTTTCAGAGCTCTAAGTCAATGTTGTAAATTTTTGAAGGAACAACCATAGGGTTTATTTAGAGTTACAAATGTTTTAGTTACAAACAACCTCCATTCCCAAAGTGTTTGTAACACTGAGGTTTTCCTGTACACACATTTCAGTGGGATGTTATTGACCAGCAAGTGAATAGTTTTCAAATGATACACCACTGCCTATTTTGTACAAAGATTATTACAGTGTGGGGTAGGGCGTGAATACAGGGGTGCTTTCAGTTATACTATGGCATTGTGCTCTGTGACTTGTGATACGTGATCTTTTATAGTCCAGTTTCCCTTATAGAAATTGTTTCAATCTGCTTTCGGTGGGCAGATATACAGAACTTAGATAGGTAAGAAAAGAACTCCTCTGTAACAGGCTTTATTATGATAAAGGGAACAGCAGGAAAGTTATAGTTTGGGCTACATAAGTGTATTCATTCTAATTCTTTTCTCAGGCCCGGTCTACGCTTACCTTGGCGATTCGGCGGCAGTTGACAGGAGATATGCAAGTGACATAAATCACTTGAGTATCTCCTGTCGACTTTGCAGCATCTCCTCTGCGCGGCATCCATGCTACGTTGCATCAACGGGAACAGGGCTCCCTTCAGCGCAGCGCTACTCCGCTTACGGGGGTGGTTTTCCTGCGTCGCTTCCTGGATCGACTGAGCGCGTCTATGCAGACCACTCAGTTAATCCAGAGCAATCGATGTGATGGTGGCGAATTTGCTGCCATCGGTGTAGTCCCAGCCTCAGTTGCATCTGAAAAACTTGTGCTATTTATGTTGAAAGTTTGCACTTGGTCTTGGCACAAAGTGTGCTTCCCGCTGCCCCCTTTTTGGTAAAGTGGAAGTATAACAGTTCAGCTGCTTTTGAGTTTGCACTATGTTGCATACAGTGGAATCACCTACTAGAATATATAATTCTACATATAATATTAGCTTTTCTCATGAAGTTTTTCCCCCTGGCATTTCCTGACTATTGATAGCTTAATTTTTCAAGCTTAACATTCTTAGTGTCATTTTTGATAGAGTTAGAATAACCTAGAGGTTCTTCTTGTTTCCTAGGCAATAACTAAGTAGCTTGAACTTAAGAGTCTGAAGCCAAAACAAGGTATCTATAGCAAACTTGACACGAAGTTAGCCCTTAATAGCATAGTTATTGCCAAGGTAAGAGGAAGCCCTCAAGGAGAAATCTGGGTCGTATAAACCAAGCAATCCAAACCAAAAGTTTTGAGGAATCTGTGATCCAAAGCCACAAGATTTTACAGTTCTCTTCTTTGAGCCTTTGACATTCAAGCTGAATCAGGACCCAATTAGTCATGTAGTGTAAGGAAAACCCCTTCCTGTTAACCGGAATGTCAAAGGCTAAAGTCGACTCAATAGTCAGAGAGACAGAGGGCTGTACATATACACAGGGTTTAGGGGTTAAACTGTACTGAGTAAGAGCCAGAGGGTATGTCTACAGTGATGGTGGCAAAGTCGCTGCCGTCAGATTGACCTTTCTGGATCGATTGAGCGGTCAGTGAAGACCCGCTCAATCGATGCTGTAAAACCATCCCCTTAAGTGACGTAGTGCTGCGTCAATGGGAACGTGGTTCCTGGCAGCACAGTGCAGTGAAGACGCCATGCAGAAGGGAAGTACGGCAGTCGATGGGAGTTACACAAGCTACTCTGCATAGCTTGCATAACTCCCATCGACTGCTGCCCAATCGCCAGGTAAGTGCAGACCAGGGCTAAGACTCATAGCAATAATCAGCATGCTTTCAACATATTGTAGTTTTTGCCTGTTGGAATAAAATAAAAGCTTGAAAAGGTCCATTTTTCTCTGCAGATCAGTCAAAAGCCACAGTAACTAGAGGGAGGGAGTGCAAAGTTTATCCTTTGTTTTTCTTTGTTATCCTTTGTTTATCCTTAGGGTGATGTGCTGAATAAGGAACATATCTCCCCAAGAATCCTATATAATGCAAGATAGAAAAGCTTGTCCATATAGTGTTTTAGTTTGTTCTACAAAAGCCTGATCGTGTTCTCGTTGAAGTCAGTGGCAAAATTCCATAGACTTTTAGAGGGTACAGAATCAGATACTATGGTCTAGATACTGTGGTGATTGATGGAACGTTACATAAATGTGTGTGTAGTAACTGGCAAGGTCGTGGTAATGGCATCCAAGAAGGAACACTGAAAAAGACATAGGGCTGATGGTGGACAGCAACTTAAATAGGGGTTCGAAATGCAGTATGGGAGCAAAAAAAGCCATTCAAGTTTTGATTGCAGGGGAATCATGTCACCTTGCGAGGAGGCAAGAATCTCTCTCAATATGGCTGTAGTGTGCCTGATCCTGCAGTATTGCATTTGGGATACCACCTTATTTGGAAGAGAGAGACATTGGAGAGAATTCAGAGAGAAGGAGCAACAAAAGTTAGGAAGCTGGAAGGACAGATACAGGGAAATGTTAAGAATGCTAAATATGTATAACTTGCCTTAGACTAAGGCCATGTCTACACCGCGGAGACGACAGTGATACACCTATAGCTATTCCAGCATAACTCTGTAGTGTGGACACAGCTTTCAGGGATGGAAGGGGTTTTTCCATTATAGGGGCATGAAGCCGCAGTAGCTAGGTCAAGGGAAGCATTCTTCCATTGATCTAGCTCAAGGGTGTCAAACATGCAGCCTGCAGGGTTAATTTTTGTGGCCCACGCACTTTAAGTGCCACTGGTCCAAGTGCCCCAAGCCCCTGGAGCACTGCTGGTCTGTCCTGCCCCAGAGCGCCACCAGCTCAAGCATTCTCGGTTGCCCCAGTGCTGGTCCACCCCATCCACAGAGCTCTACCAGCTTGAGTGCTTCCAGCCCTCGGAGTATTAAGCGGGTATGGAAAATATGGAAAGCCATTGTGCTGCCACTTTAATTAAACAGTGCAGCCTGTCAAGTGAACAATTTTGTCTTAAATGGCCCTTGTGGCCAGATAACTTGGACTCCCTAGCTGCATTTACACCAGGGGTTAGGTCGGCATAGGTACGACACTCAGGAGCATGGATTTTTCTCATCCCTGAGCACTGAAGCTTGTTGACCTAAATTTTAAGTGTAGATCAGGCCTTAGAGGGAACATGATGGTCTATAAGTAGCTGAAGGGCATAAATACTGAAGGAGAGGAATTATTTCTGGTTACACCCACCTAAATATGAATCTAAGAAAGAAACTCAGGCTGAATAATAGGAAAAGGTTTCTGCCACAAATCTGATATACAGTCATATAGTCTACCAAGGGAAGGAGCCAAAATCCCATCACTTGGGACTTTGTCTAGTCTTTAGCCTTACATAGTGTAGTGTAGGAAACTCTCCTGCACTGGCTGAGAGCAAGGGACTGGATGATCTGATAGTAGTTAAACTGATAACTAGCTACTATAGTGGATAGTTCATCAGAAATGTGCTAATTTTTTCCCACTTTTGTTCTAGGTCCAACCCGTAAAATGCCCCCAACTGCCAGTGCCATGGACTTTTTTCAGCTCTTTGTCCCTGACAATGTACTAAAGAACATGGTGGTGCAAACCAACATGTATGCCAAGAAGTACCAGGAGAGATTCGGCAGAGATGATGCCTGGATGGATGTCACGCTAACAGAAATGAAAGCCTTCCTGGGCTACATGATCTCAACAAGCATTCACCACTGCGAGTCTGTCCTCAGCATTTGGAGCAGTGGCTTCTACAGTAACAGGAGCATAGCGCTGATCATGACGCAGCTGCGGTTCGAGAAAATCCTGAAGTACTTCCACATTGTGGCCTTCCGTTCCAGCCAGGCGACACACGGCCTATACAAAATCCAGCCCTTTCTGGACTCTCTGCAGCATGGCTTTGACTCTGCTTTTAGACCTTCCCAAACCCAGGTAAGAGTTAACTACTTGGCGGTTGAAATCTTAGCTTGCGTTAGGTTATTTACTAATGACCATTAATACCGAAACTACAGAGCAGTTGCCTGTAGGAAGAGCTAGACGTTACAGTGAGATACAATGTAGTGTGACTATGACTGAGTACAAGCGTGGGCAGCTTACTCTGAGTGGCTGCTGTCTTGAGTAAGAATCTGCAGGGCTTGTGACTCTCAAAACAATAGCAATTGCAGGTACTCAGCTTGGCCATCTTTTGAGCCAGATCCCTTTGCCTTACTGATCAAAATATGTTTTCACCGCTGTTGGCAGCACAGCTCTGGATCTCATTGCCTCATGCATTGCTGACAAAAATGTCAGTGAAGTTCTAATTGTGGACTCTATTGCTGGGGTTGGTACAGGAGGCAGATAGAACCCAACTGGATTTTTAGATCCCAGGTTCAGTTTCCATTTGGGGGGTGAGGGGAAACGTCAGGCTTGTAAGCTGAGCAAATTTCATGTAAGACATTGAGAAATCAAACATGGAAACCTGTGCTATTATTCTGACTGTTACTTATCTGATTGCCACACAAGCTGATAAGTAACCAATAAACGAAGATCAAGGAAATAAACTTTTAAAAAAAATTTCCAACCTATATCATTTACGCTTCCATCCACCACACAGAATGTTAAAAATGGTAACAGCTCTGTGGAAGATTTTATTTCCCACCTTCAGGAGCGTAGGAAATTAATAAATGTAATTTAAAATGTTCTACTTGAAATACCTTTTTAATCAAGCTTATGTTTTTGAGTGCAGAGCTTTCTACTGTGCAGAGCAGCAAAAGGGCATTGTTTCTTGTGTGTCTCCTGCACTATAGTATTGCATGACAAGATGTGTTATCAGAGTGTTTGCCTTCCTCTGGAGTATTGGGTATTGGCTATGATCAGAGACGAGATGACCCAGTATGGCAAGTCTCATCCTAAAATATTTTGCCATTGAAGTGTGTCTAAAAAGGAATAGAGCAGAGTAGTAAATAATGGAAATTTGCCTGTTTCGTAGGGGAAGAGAGAAAGCAGCCCAACCATTGTGGCTGGACAATTCAGAACAGTGCAGCAACTTACAGTCCAAATATATTAATCGGTTTGAGGGAGGAGGTGCAAGAAAGGACCCCTCATGTTAGGCTGTGCTGGCGAGGTGCTTCTCTGATGCCAATGCAAAACAGCAAATCAAGCAGAAAACATTCTGAGGACAGGGTGTCCCACCCATTGACTTCAAAGGGTGCAAAAGCCAGGGCTTAGAAGCTCGATGACAGTGTTTGTAAATGCTCGGAACGCTGGATTCCTATGGGACATTTGAAAAGCACAAATCCAATTGGAGAGTAAAGTGATTCCACATATCTCCTCTCCTTGCCCCCCCCCATATGAGCTTTGAAAACTGAATCAGTGGAATCACCTGTCATCTGCCATGACTAAGCATCTGAATCTACAGTGTCTGTATATTTGTGCTTTGTTTTGTAGGGAGACACCCTTTTTTTAAGGTGACAGCCATTCTCTACTCCCTTTTCGCCTACCTCTAGGCTCCCTTGTCAGTGTGTGCGTTGATTTTATAAAGCACCCTTCGGATGTATCAAGATGATCATCAAACACCACACCCATTTCGTCAGAAATAATTAGGCAGGAGAAAGCGCTATTAAGTCTCTTCCTAAAAATAGTAAGACAATCACAGGAATAAGTGTCCTATTGGAGTACGTTCCAGACCTGATCCTGCAAGGTGCTGCAATTCTCAATGGAGTCAACAGGAACTGTATATCCAACTTCCTGAGCGACTGGGAGGGACTCCATCAGCAGGAAGCAAGAGGGAAAAACCTCTAACGGGGAATTGTGCAAAATCAGGGGTTTTGGCAAGGAGCGATATCCTGTCTCCTCCTCCCTCCCCCCAAAACATGTGTTCTTACCTTTCAATTCCTGTCTGTTACGCTGATTGGACGGTTTGTGTAATCAATGCTCACGTTGTGGCGCTTGTCGCCTTCTTGTGGCAAGTCCACATGGCGATTTTAGAAGTCTGGTACAGGCTTGGAATTATGAAGACTGGGTTCTTTAGCACTTAGGCAGGAAAGGTTCATTCTTACATCCTGTGTTCGGTTTCTGCTGCTGATAACCTACCCGGGGCATCATGTTAGTTGGGGTAGCTTGCCATTTTTCAGAGACAAACTCCTGTCTCCTATCCCAAGATCCAGATTGTATATTTTTAAATTAATACTAAACTTTTGTATGCTCTCTTTTGAGGTGCATATGCTACAGAAAAACATCACACTGGGGGCTTCTCTGAACCCCTTTTGTACAAGGGGATGGGGAAGCTAAACTAATTACCTCATTCATCGACTTAGGCTAACAGAGCATGGTACTACGGCAGGGTAGTCAGTAAGAAGACTGCAGGCCATATGCGGACGGCCATACGCTTTGGAACATACCGTGAAATCCTATTTACTTTAATTGTTTTTTGTATTTTTGCTGAACTCTGGACCTTGACTGTACTTTGAAGAAATTTGGGCCTTGACAAAAATAATTGATTACCCCTGCACTATAGTATATTTAGCATATGATTATGCAAACAGAAATGTACATAGAGGAAGTAAATCTCACACACCCCAGGTTAGGAAGTTATTGAAAGTACAGAATCACTTAGAGCCATATCCTGTAGTAGCTCCATTGGCTTCAATTATGCAGATTTAAAGCAGCTGAGGATCTGGTTTACATTGTTTAGGAGGACAGGAGAATTTCCTTGTCATCCCATGCCTCCCCAACAAATGTATATAAAGAAATCACTGCCTTTTACCTGGAAGAGCCAGCAGGAAGGGGGTTTTGAGGCTTAACTAATGGGAAAAATGCTTTATCTGTTGCCATTTGGGTACTATTTGCTTTAGTAAATCTTGGAATATTTGTGTCAAGTTGGAAGTTTGAAGGCAGAAAGATGTGCTGATAGGAGTTCTAAGAGAATCTGTTATAACAAATCAATGGGTGCCAAGGCCTGCAGCATTCGTTGCTATGTCACATACCATGGTTATTTGGAACTTTCTGGCAACAAGGCATGAAGCCTCTGTTCCACAGGTACAGACTCTTACCTGGCCACTTTCTCTAAAAGTTATTAGCTATTACAAGTATAGGACCTGTGGTACTGTTAAGCAGTGCAGATTCCATCTAGTAGACAAGGGTGGTGTGCATACACACACACACACACTTCACAGTACAAAAGAATAGTTAGCTAAGAAATTAGAAAAGGAGTAATAAATAACTGATCAAACCCTCACCCCTTTTTAAGAAGGCTCATGATTGAATGTAGACTTGTACCAGGTATTTCAATGAGATCTTGAGCAAGTCACAACATCTCTGTACCTCAGTTTCCCAATTTGCAAAATATGTATAAATATACACCTCAAGGGCTTGTAGGAAGACTTGATTAATATTTGCAATGTGCTTTGAGATTTTCAAATGAAAAGTTGCTACAAAAGTGCAAAGTGTCATGTCCATACTTAAAAATGGTAAGTTATTTGACTTCTTCCTAAAGGAAGAGGCAGGTTCATTCCTTGTGCGACGGCTGGCACTAGGTGGGCTGGCAACTGCAGCTTTCCCAGCAACAAGTAGACTTTGCATGCCTCCCTAGGTCTGCATCTCTATTTGTGTAGTTCATCTGTACATTTCACAAGGGTGCTTTCAGCTGGCGCTGTGTCTGTTTTATGAGCCATTAAGAACTGGAGTGTGTCTAAATGAAGGCCAGCAGCAGCTGTAGTACCGAGAGCATGTATGCCTCTTCTGGATTGAAGGAATGATATCTTAACAACTTAAGTATTTGAGAGGCAGGTGGCTACTTGTGGAGGTAGCTTTGACCAAGAGCGTGCCATGTCTCCACCCACACACCGTATTTAATGCAGTAGTGGAATTGCTAGAAAATTTTTTTTATAATTAGATGCATACAGATGAATACACATGTTAAACTGAAGTTTTTGAATTGGTGTGTATGTATGTACAGGTTTATTTTGAATTTTGTGTGTGCACACAGTTTATATGCATCATTCATATATATTTTTACACACACATACACAGGTTGATCATTTATTTTGTTTTTTTTATCATCAGGAAAGGGAGATGTGGAATGGCTATAGAATTCCTGATCCTCCACAGTTATCAGAGAGGACCAGGATATGTTGCACTGGGTGCTTAATAAAAGAGCAACTTCCTAGTCATGGAGCTCTATAGTTACTGCCTAAGGCATGGCTCTTTGTGTTTCTGTCCTTACACTACATAAATATAGGTACACAACTGTGCATAGTTACATTTGAAAAACCTGGGCCATGGTTTCAGCCTATAAGGCAATAGCTATACCTTTCTGGAAGTAACTCCTAGAGCACTAAAGGAACTCCACCTTTGTAAAGAAATCCCACATTAAAAAAATGTATTAAAAGAATATTAAGATTGCAGAGTCAAACACTCATGAGGTAGGAAGTGCCGGAATTCAGGTTGCCAAAGGACCATTAGGATATGGGGCCAGGGCAAGACCTTTTCCACCCTTCTCTGAGGCCTCTATCACTGGCCACTGTCACATATCTTGTTCCAGTAAGGAAACTTACATGGGCTTATTTAATAGAAGCCATTTGCAACCAGGGTGATATATGTGCAGATCTTTGAAGAAGTATAGTGTCTTACCTTCCTGTCTTCATCTCCACTCAGCATGACTATTGTGCCCTCCCCTTTTTATGGCCTTCCTACCTCCCAGCATGTGCAGAATGCTGCTGCTGCTGTTAGTCACACAGACTTAAAGAAGCACAAACTGTATCCCCCACAGCCTCACATAATTCCACTGGCTCCCCGATTCACTACTACATTGCTGGTGCAAAACTGCCCCCATTTTTAAATACTCCGTGGACTTGCTCCAGTCTGCATCACAGAACTTACCTCTCTATGTTCCTGTCCCTGCTCTCTCCGCTCATCTAGCACCAGCCTCCCGTCTGTCCTTTCACAGAATCTCACTGCTACTGGTGCAAGAGCCGCCTTCTCTGCAGCTCCTGCTGTCAGGAACAAAATTCCTTTATCTCTGTCTCTTCTCAAGCAGTCTCAGAAAGCAAATTTTGCCTCCCTTGAGTACCTCTTCATTGTCTCTCCCCCTCTGCTGTTTATTTTTCCTCACTAACAGTCATGTAAACCTGCAAAATATTGTAGGATATAATTGGCATGAAAAACACACTACAAAATGAAACATTTTTATGAGCAACATTTCATGAATAATTATGTGTTGAAGCTCTCACAAGAGAGTTTCACATTATAAATCATCTAGAGAAGCATACAACATTGTGACAAGGAGAACACTAGGGTGCATTAATGTCAACATTTTGGAGGCAATGAAAAATGAGGGTGGATAGACTGAGGGACAGGCTCACAAGGGCCTCACTTCTTTCACATCCCATAGGTAGCATAGTCCTCACTGCTCAAAAGAGCATTTTGATGTGTGGTGATGGGCCCTAGTGGCTTTGGTTTGACGAGAGAACAGCCATCTTTTTGCTCATTCTCTTACAGGGCAGGAAGTAAAATCACAACATGAAGAGAGCGTGTTGCCTCAGAAGACTTTACAGTTCAGTTCCTTCTAAACAAAGTAACGTGCTTATTTTGATCACAGGTGCTACACGAACCCTTGATCGACGAGGACCCCGTTTTCATTGCCACATGCACAGAGCGGGAGCTGCGCAAGAGGAAAAAACGGAAATTCAGCCTGTGGGTTCGACAGTGCTCCTCTACTGGTTTCATCTCTCAGGTAGGTTCTGCGTGGGTTGGTCACAATCCCGTTTTTAGCAACAAGTGTTTGCGCAAGACTCCTAAGAGTTGCCATCTTTGCTTTGCCTCACCTTTGAGGGTGAGGATTAAAAGGGCTGTGGAGGCTGAATCAAGCCTCTGACCTCCAGATTATATTCAACGCCTGTTTCTAGGACCACCAAGGTAAGCTTGTACTGCCAGTACACATGACGCACCTGTTCTGTGGATAAACAGAGGGCTTCTGTTTCTGGCGCTATCCGCTGGCTGCCAGCCTTAAATACATTCATTTTAAAAAGCCAAAACACAGCAACAGGGAATCTCTCCATCCCAAATATATCTGAAGGTCTAGATACCAGGACTCCTGTTCTTCAATGGGATAACTTCTTCTGCCAAGCACAATACTGCATGTATCAGTCAGTTTAAGTTGTGCCATAGAATTGGTCAAAGTGCACCATCCAGATGGTAACCAGCATTTGGTTCCCCCCAAATTCTTGATAGCCCTCCAAGAAATAAAATCTGATGCTACCTGAAGATGACGACATATGAACTTGAATGTAAGTAAATTTTAAGGCTTGTGGTTTGATCTGTTTGAAAATTTAGCTCAAAATGCTTTATAAAAGAGCTCAGGACTAGATTTTTCAAGATCTCAGCACCCACAACTGGGCCCAGATATTCCTGAGAGCTTTTTATGAAAATTTGGCCATTTATTTTGGTGCCTATCTGGAGTGGATCTTTGGGGGAAGGGATAGGAAGTGGCCCCAGGTGTGAGTGGTGAGCATTTTCAAAAACTCTGGTCCTCCACGTCACCAGTGGTGGAGAGCATTTGGATAGCTCTCCAAGAAAGCATTTTGTTCTTTAAGACAGGTTAGCTGGAAATAAAGATTTGCATTTTCAGTGTGTAATACAGTGGCAAAGGAATGGGGCAAAAACTAGAATCATACACTTCTACCTCACAGTTTTGCCAGCAGCAGCTTTATCTGTCAGACGTCAGGCTTATGTTGTGTAGCAACCTCGGAAGTTTCCACTCTCAGGTTTTTGGAGGGCCACGTGCAGTACAGAGACAGTGTCCTTAGTCTCCAAGGAGAACTCTCCTTCCCCTCCATGAAGGTAATTACCGAAGGATAATATGGACAGAGACAGAAGAATAAAGTTCACGGATCTATCCAAAATATCTGATAAGACTGTAGACATGCCAGAGATTTCAGATGGACTGAGCTGTAATTGGATTTTATCCCCCAGTCTTCTCCATTAATGCACTCTTTAAATGGACAAAGTCAGTGGAAGCAGGGGACACTCCGTACCTCACAGGCTCAAAGCCAGATGCTTTCACAATAATGAAGTTGACACTTATGCCTGACTTGCATCCAAATAACAACCAGAATCAGCTTTACGACCTTCAGATTCTTTCCATTATGTGACTCATTCGTCATCGTCATATTAAAATCACAGGGTGAGAGAGGGCTTAGAAAGGGTGAAAATGAACCTTCAGAAGCAAAACATTTTTTCCAAAATGTACATTATTTTTGCCAATTACAGTACCAACTACAGCCTGTAAGTACCATGTTCAGCTGTCACCTAACTGTCCAACACACTCACAAAGGCCACGTAGACACCAAACACTTATTTTTGTGATGCCTGCTATTCTGTGAAGGAGTAAAACAGTAGTGTACCAAGAAAGGTTTTAGTTCTTTCCAGATAAGAGGAAAGTTCCATGGTCCCGCCCCATCCTGCAGATCTGCCAACATAAACAGAAGTCTGTTGATAGATAAATAATGGGTGACTAGGCTTCCTTCTGTCTGTTCTCAAGAAAGGATGTGCATGCAAATGTAGCATATAATCCTGTAACACCAAGGGGCCAAATTCCACCCTGAGACACACATGTACAATGACCTAAGTGGGAACAGTGGCCACTTATTTGTGGGCAGAATCTAGCACCATGTATGTTGCATACAGGAAATATAATGTAATTCTACTAAAAAACAACCTGATAAAAGGAATAGCTAGACTGTACTGGACCAGTTTAGGCAGAAGAAGAGGAGCTATAGACAGGTCAACTTGTTTGACGTTTATCACTGACTCACTGGTGTGCAGTTCACTGATAAGTTTGTTGCTAGCATTTAGTATTAAAATTTGAGCTGTTTAGAATGATCATGTGGTATTGGTCTGCTCCCTGATTGACTGAGTAGAACCCTGAATCCTACTTTGGTGTAAACAAATACTCATGTTTTACAGGCTCAGCATTAATTCCCTATGAATATTCTGTAATGTGTCTGTCGTTTGCTGTTGGGATAATATTCCTGCCAGTAGACTCGTTCACTAGCAACTTCATGGAGCATAAAAAGGGGCATGAGCACACTCAAAGCACATTCATTTATACATTACCTAATCGCCCTCGCTCTAGCTCCAATGCTATGAATATCTTTATTCCAGAGTTGGCAATTCAGGTCCTTGCTTTGGGTTGAATTTCCATTTTGTATCAAATCTCTGCCTCAGAAATTCCTTAAGCAAAGCACCACCTCTCAATTACTAATGTCTTCCTCGTATATCTCAGCCATTCAACTAAAACAAGTAGGAATGTGAGCTAAACCTAGGAAAACCCAGTTCGGACAAAATAAATCTACTTGTACAGTTGCTTGGAACTCAAATTAAATCTTTTTCCTACTTCCCTATGCCCATTTTTCATTCTATGTCCAGTGCTACCTGCAATGAGCTCTTATATTGTCTTCCATTAGAGATACTGCTGTACTGAAAAAAGGGCGACTCTTGGCTTTGAAACATGCAGTGGCCATGCAGAATTGCAACCCCTGCACCGTCTCCACTGCACAGCCTCCTCTCTGCTTATTCTTTTACCGGTCTCCCACCATTCGTATCAATAAGTTTAGCCAATTTAAGTGAGGCAGAACTGTTCTTTAAAAACTTAACCCAGTTGATGGCTAGCTGCAAAGGAAAGTTGAGCCTTTTGGTTGATGTGTGGGAGGCAGGAGCTCTGGGTTTATGCCTGGCTATGCTGAGTCACTTAAACTCTTTGCCTTCGTTTCTTCATCTGTAAAGTCAGGATTACAGTATGTAATATTTGAGGCCATCTAGGATATCATGGCTGCCACTGCGCTGCATTCCAGGGCAACTTCCTTCATAACAGAAACCCTACAGTGCACCAAAACCATACACCCCGTGAGTCAAAGGAGAATGTCGGTCAGCAGTACAAGGCTGATGAGCCAGCGCAGTAGTTCAGATTGGTCTGTGTACATGCTAGTTAGTTTCTTACAGTATTGACTTTTCCCGCACAGTTGCTGCGGATTAATGAATGAATGTTTGTAAAGCGCATGAAGCGTTGGGGTGGAAAGTACTCTGAAAGTGTGAATTATTAGCAGCACTATTACAGGCACTGCCGATTGGACTTGCCTCTCAGAGAATGCCAGGCATAGAGACATAATGTTGAAGTTGGGTTTTGAACTTGGGCCTGCTGTCTGTCCGACAAGCTGAGCCAGCAGGTTGCCTTTCCTTATGTCTGTATTGCTATTAAGATGCTTTTCAAGCCAAGACTGGAATACCTTAACTGCAGTCTTCTGGCTACTGTCACGTGGAAGGGTTTTCTTTCTAACTTTGAGGGTTTGCTGAGGGAGGCCTTGTCTATTGTAGCACTTCTGCCAGCAAAAATTTGGTCACTTGGGGGTGTGAAACACACACACCCTGAAACAAACAAGTTTTGCTGGCATAAGTGCTTGTGTGTACAGTGCTGTGTCGGCAGAAAAGTGTCTCCCACTGACATAACTACTGCGGCTCCTTTAGGTGGTTTTACTATAGCAGCAGGAGAGCTCTCTCTCCCAACATCAGACGGCTACACAAGCGCTCTTACAGCAGCACAACTGGACCAGTACAGCTGTGCTGCTATAAGTTTTAAGTGTAGACTAGTTCTAAGTTACACTACTTAAATCAAAACCCTAAGCATGCCTCTTGATTTCAGTCTCCCTTGATTCCTCCTCCCAACACTCTGGGATGCTTTACTTAACAGATCTGTTTAAATCTAAATGATTGGTAGGTCACTTAACAATGCTAGCTATACGCCCATCTGCTCACTGTGGACTTTGGAATGAGCAAAGGATTCCAAGCAGAGCTGTTGAAGCTTTTTGTCTTGGTAGGACAATTCAGGCTCTATCATTCCTTTTGCTAGATTGCTCAAAGGGGATGACCAAGTACAAATGCCCACTGAACTTGGCCATTAACTAGTTAAGGAGGAGAGGGGGGAAAAAGTTAAGTAACATCTAGCTCTTATATAGTACTTTTTTTCAGTGGCTCACCGAACGTTATCATCCCCATTTTACAGATGGGGAAACTGAGGCACAGAAGTTGAGTGGCTTGCTCAAGATCATACAGAGAGTCAGAGGCAGGATGAGGACTAGAAGCCAGGTCTCCTTATTCCCATGCTCATGTTTTATTCACTGGATCATACTGTCTCCCCAGATCACTGTACTATTTCCCCTCTCCCCCTGACCAGCACGTATTTGGGGGATCGTGTGTGTGAGAGTGAGAGGGGGCAGGAATAGACCTAAGAAACAGCCACTGTAAACATTTGCAGTGTCTCTTGTATAAATGATTGCTGAGCCAGGCTTCCGTACACTCCTGCAAAGTCCTGGTGTGCACTCACGGGGGAGTAAGCGCGTATTGGGAGCAGTGGGCAGCCCGTGCCAGCCATAATCTTGTCTCCATTACTACTTCTCTTGTTCTTTACAGGTGTCATTTATTTCAGCTAAGAATTGTACCATGAGGTGTTTCCATTATGTATGAACATGGAGTATTTGCAATGTTGCTGTTCACAGCAGCTTTAAATTTGCCATCTGAGCTTTGTATCTGAACAGGGTCACCTGTATTTAGCTTCTAGATCTGTCATAATGTAGCTTTTTGTCCTGGCTATGTATTTGTATTTTGTCCTGGCTTCTAGATCTGTCATAATGTAGCTTTTTGTCCTGGTATGTATTTGATCCAACTTCTAGTGAGACCCTCTGTATCCTTCGCATGAATGATTTCCCACAAGGTAAAATCAACACAAAAGCCGGGCAGCAATACTGGCCTCTAGCATTGTCTATTCCAAGATCCTAAAGCTGTGGTGGTGGCAGCTCATCTCTCACAGCTCTTTCTTTCCCCATTAGTCTTTTTTAACACTCTGCATTGGTTGAGTAAACCAACATATTTGCTTGTGAAAGTCTGAGGCCTGGTCTACATGAAAAAACAGTCACGTACGTTGCTGGGGTGTGAAAGATCCAAGGAAGAATTCTGTCATCAACATAGCTACCGCCTCTCGGAGCGGAGGATTGTCTAGCCCAAAGGAGAACCTCTCCCATCAGCGTAAGCAGTGTCTATGTTGAGGTGCTTCAGTGGTGTGTCTGCAGCTGTGCTGCTTTAGCATCTCAAATGTAGACAAACCCCCAGTGCCAGAATGGAAATTCAATCACCTGACTTTTGCCACCATGTGAAATGCCTCAAACTGTGGGGTGCTTTCCACTTACCTCTCATCAGATGAACCCAGCTTTTCCAGAATGTGGTTAGATTTGGGGAGAGGGACCGCACGATGCTGGTTTCTGTAACATTAACATATTAATCTGGCATCCTAGGGCTATTCTATTCCAGAATATGCTGATTAATAGTCTATTCTGAGTGCTTTATGGGCTCAGGTTCTATGGGATAAAATCTGTTCCTTGAGTTTGCCATGAGCCATCTGTTTTTGGTTGTCTTCCCTCCTACTCCCCCAGACTTTATTGGTTTTCCATTTCATTTCACCCACTGGTAGAATGTTCACTACCAAAAGTGTTTCATTTTCATTAATGGCTATCTAAAATTTTGCTGGTTCCAGATTTATGAAGTTATTTAGTCCATGGTGTTGGTTTTGAATTTGAGTTCCCCTTTTTAACTGCTCATTGGGGGAGAAATGAATCTGAGGAAAAAATCAAAGATTGAGAAAATAAGAAAAAGAATAGTTTACTTCTAATCCAGCATCCTCCAACCTGATAGGTTACTAATGTAGAAAGGAAACCTATTACAGCACTACTTAAAGACTGCAGCCAAGCTCAGGGCGCCAATGCGCTAGGGTAAGAGACAGTTCTTGCTCTGAAGAGCTTGCAATCTGTGTGTGTTTTTGTCTTGTCTACTTAGAGGTGAAGGGATGTACCTAAAATCTCACAGCAGAGCTGGGCCTAGAATTCCGGTCTACTGACTGTCCAGCCAGAGCTTCATCCACTAGATTCGGTTACCTCCCTTGTCTTGATATTTCTTTAATTCTTATAGCATCTCACATGAGTTAGATGTATGATATCCCCCCCCACTTCCTCCCCACAATATAAAAGCTGCATCAAATGCTGCTATCCAGTCCTGATTCCAACTCTAGTATGAATGATCAAATCACACCTGGCAAAATATTAAAAACCAGGAACTATTTCCAGTGCCCTGCAAAAAATAAATCAATATTTGAGGGAAATTGGGAAAGTGTACTCAAGAATTTCTATCCCTTCAGTATCACACAACACACAAGCTCATTCAGTCTCTCATTAAACACCTCTACTGTGATAGAAGGGGGGGGAGGGAGGGAAAAGAACCTAGGGTGACTTTCTGTTTCAAGGTCCAAGTTCCAGGAGAGTTAACCAGCTGTCCATTTTTTTTAATCATGTGGCTAGAAAAGTTAGTTTTCATCACATTTAAGTTTGAATTAGATGTTTGTTAGGGGTGTGTTTTGTTTTTTTTTAGCAGTGCCTTGTGAGCTTTGAGGTTTTTTTTAATAACTTGCAGTTAGACTGCACAGATGCAACTTGTCTCATTAAATATATTCACAAGCTCAATCTTAATTCAGAAAGGAAGCCCCTGAAGTTGATCTGTTTTATTTGTGTGCCCTTTTCAATCAAAGAACACTCCTGCAACTTTTTGCTATAGCCTCCCAAAGCTTATTTAAGTTTCAATTCACCTTGGTCATTAACACCCCCACTTGCAGTTCTGTAGTGTCTTCAGTTGAAGATCTCAAAGTGCATTCCAAATGTTAATTAAGACAGGATTTAAAAAATAATCCACTCACCAGTGGGAGGGAAGTTTTTCCAGGCAATTGCTGTGGAATTTACATTTTAATTGTTTCTAGATCAAGGCTGGGAACATAACCTTCAAAACATGAACCAAGGTACTGCTCTTTTCCTGAGCCTGCACCTAGTTCCAGCACCTCTGCTGCTGCTCATGGTTTTCCTGAGCAGCAACAAAGTGAAAGAAAGGTGGTTCTTGATTGTACTGACAATATTCATAGCCACACGGGCAACAGTTTCACTGAGAAAAGTCATGCCAGGTTTACTCTGCTGCAGCTTAAGGCAGGCATTTCATAGGGGAAGAGAATATAAATAGTGGAGACTGGGAAAAGAAGCAGACCCTACCTACTTCCCAAACAACTGGCAGGAGACTCTGGTGAGGGGGGGGGAGGAAGGCTATGGAAAGCTCCTTCTCCTTTTTAACAGTTGGAAGTCAGATAGCTTCAGAAATAGACACTTAACAACTAGTGGCTGTTCCTGAAGATGGAAAAGGCTACTGGGCCATGGCCCCTGTAGCAGACTGTGCTATGGAAAACTGCAGTGGTGAATTGCAATGGCAACTGATCAACAGATACTGAAAAATATGCAGTAAATTGAATTTTCCAGAGACTTGAGAAATATCACTTCCACTATCTTTATAAGAGGGGCTGATGCTAGGGTATCCATCACAAGGAGCTGACGTTGTGCCCATGCTGTAGAGTAGGCATGCAGCTGGAAATAGATGGAGACATAAAAGTTTGCCATTGGAATGCATAGGTGTAACATTCTGCTGGAGTACCCAGAGCTGTGGAGTCCTGTATTACCTCTCTGCCACCACAAGAGTGAGCTTTGCTGGTGATTAGACGGTGGGCCAGCTCCCCACCACTCCAGTCTCTCTTCCTCCCCAGCAAACTCCTCAAGGCTCTCCTGGCCCAAAGCTCACATAGCAGATAATTGTGATCTTCAGCCTCTGAACTGCCCAGAGATATTCCTTTGCAATGCACAGCCTCTGCCATTGTACGTTCACAGAGGCTATTAAGTTTACTGCTCTTTTAACGAGTCAGTACATTACAGCTTATTAACTATAATGGGGTAAACACACCATTCCTTTCAAACACAGCACTGATTTCGTTTACAGTAAAAAATAAAACAAGTATATTAACAAAAGGGCATAGGTTAAATGATACCAAGTAAAGGGATAAAGCTGAAAATGGTTACAAACAAACAAATCTATTTTCTAATGGCTAAGACCTAACTTAACAGGCTAGAACAGACTTTGTTCAAGGTAGTTTCCACACCAATCTTCCCTTTCTAGCAATATTGGATTAGCTTTTAGCTAGGATCCCCCCCCCAGAGTCCAAGGCACTGGTTTGCCTTGTCTCCTCTGGAGAAGGATAACTTAGGAGTTCGCTCCCCCGTTCTTTATCATCTTTGAAATGTATTCTTCCAAAACACATCCTCTGATAAAGCTCCTTTTCCCTGCTGAGTGTGGGTGCCACACTTTTCCCCTCCCCCTCTGATAACTTTTTACAATGCGGTGGATTATTTCTTCCTGCAACTTCCGATACAAGTAAATAACCCATTTGACTTAGCCTCCTCTTTGTCTGGAGAAAACCCGTTTATCAGCTACCCCTGACATGCCTGGTTTAAACACATTTAGTCACAGACTTTAAAGCATAATATAGTGAGTATCCATAATGTCACATACAGCATGGTCACATATATTTCACAATGATGTTATTGACTAGTGCAGTACTAGTTTTCAAATAATACCTCACAAAGGCTATTGCGGTCAAATATAATTGTGGTGGGGTGTGAATACAGAGGTGCCTAGGGTGACATTGGGAAAACCACAAATCTCTACAGTGTTACAAGGATCTTTTGAAAATCTTGGTTAATCCACCATTCAGATAGTAACCATTCTTTAAAAACTACAGCATGCAACCACCTATTAAAGGCAGCATGGTGTAGTAGATGAGGACTGGAATGGGAGTCAAAACATCTGCATTCTGTTCTCAGCTCAGCTACTCCTGTGACCTTTGGCAAATCACTAAACTTAGTCTCTTTATAAGAGTTTGGGATGGGGACTGTCCTTGCTAATACAGTGGAAACCTTATCGTAGTTGATGTTTCTAGGCACTACCCTAATCCCCAACACCACCTTCGAAAAGTCTATGTCTGGCTTAATTTCTGCCTGGCATGCTTTTTTGAATTAATTAATTAAATGGTTCATGTAAGTTTAGCAGTGGTGGAAGTGCTGGTTTGACAGCTTTCAAGACTGAAGGCCCTTATTTTATATACAAAACACTCACCTGGAGACTAGTCTTGTATAAAAAGAACTTAATTGAATTGGATGTTGAATAGTATAATATAGTTAAGGCTTCCTTTTAAAGGTGAAGAGGTTTTATAAATACTTTAGGAGCACAAGAAAAACAAAGGTCTGCGATGACAAATGACATTAAGAAGGCTGAGGTGTTCAGTTGCTATTTTGGTTTAGTCTTTAGTAGGAAGATTATTAATGGTGACCAGATTCTTAACACAATAGTAACAACAAGGGGGGAGGCGCACAAACTAGAATAGGCAAAGACTAGGTTGAAAATTATTTAGATAAAATGTATTCAAAGCGGCAGGGATTGATGCAATCCGTCATGGAGAACTAGCTGAAGCAATCTCAGAACTGCTAGTGGTTATCTCCGAGAACTCATGAAGGACAGGGGAGGTCCCAGAGGAGTGGAGCCAGGCAAACATAGTACCTGTTTTAAAACCGGGGAACAAAGGACTGAGGGAATTATAGACCAGTCAGGCTAAGTTCAATACCTGGAAAGACACTGGAACAACTTGTCAAACAATCGATTTGTAAGCACCTAGATGATAAGGAATAGACAACATGGATTTGCCAAGAACAACTCACGCCAAACCAACCTAATTTCCTTCTTTGACAAGGTTAGTGGCCTAGTAGAAAGGGAGGAAAGCAATAAATGTGGTCCTCTTGATTTGTACTGAGGCTTTTGACAGTCCCCCATGACATTCGCATAAGCAAATTAGGGAAATATGGTCTAGATTCAACTACTATGAAGTGGGGTGCACAGGTAGCTGAAAGACTGTCCTCCAAGAGTAATTATCATTAGTTCACTGTCAAACTGAGAGGACATGCCTAGTGGGGTTCCACAGAGATCTGTCTTGGGTCCAGTACTATTCAATATTTTCACTGATTACTTGGGTAATGGAGTAGAGAGTATGCTTATGAAATTTGCAGAGGACACCAGGCTGGGGGGTTGCAAACACTTAGGAGGACAGGATTAGAATTCAAAGTTACCTTGACAACGTGAAGAATTGGTTTGAAATCAACAAGATGAAATTAAGTAAAGACAAGTGCAAAGTACTACACTTAAGAAGGAAAGATCAAATGTACAAATACAAAACGGAGAATAACTGGCTAGGCAGTAGTACTCAAAAAGATCGGGGTGGGTAGTGGGTCACAAATTTAATGATTCAACACTGTGATACAATTGCAAAAAACAAACAAGCAAGCTAATAAAATTCTGGGGTGTATTAACAAGAGTATTATATGTCAGACACAAGAGGTGATTTCTGCTCTAATTGACACTGGGAAAGCCTCAGCTGGAGTACTGTGTCCAGTTCTGGATGCCATACTTTAAGAAAGATGAGGACAAATTGAACAGAGACCAGAGGAAAGCAGCAAAAGTGATAACAGGTTTCACTTGACTCTTGCCACCATGTGAAATTCCGCACAAACTGTTGTGCATTTAAAAAATCTAACCTATGGAGGATAAATACTGGGCATGGTCAGTCTTGAGAAAAGACCACCAAGGGCAAACTTAAGTCTTCAAATATGTTATGGGCAGTTATAAAGTGGGTCATGATCAGTTGATCTCTATGTCCACAGAAGGTAGGACAAGAAATAACGGACTTAATGTGCAGCCAAGGGAGATTTAGGTTAGATATTAGGAAAATCTTTCTGAATATAAAGGGTAGTTAAACTCTGCAATAGGCTGCTAAGGGAGGTTGTGGAATCCTCAACACTGGAGATTTTTTAAAGAACATGTTAGTCAAACACCTGTCGATGGTTCAGATTTATGTTGTCCTGCCTCAGTGTGCGGGGGGCTGGACTAGATTACCTCTCGAGGTCCCTTCCAGGCCCTGCATTTCTATGATTTACTTTCTCATTAGATCCAGTTATTAGTATATATTTTAATATTACTTTGAACTTGTCCTTTAATGCATTATTTGAAAAATACAAAACGTGTGTTTTTTGGAGGCTTCATACAATACATATTTCCCCCCCCCCAGGTCTGTTTCATGGCTGATAAACAGTCCAAGACCATTCTGCCTAGAACCTAGTGCTTGAACTGTAGCTTCTAAAAATAAATAGAAACTGGTTTAATTGAATTTTCCCCTCAAAGATCTTTGGGATACCATGAATTACTGAGCACCACTGCAAACATTCTCGTTCTCCTTTTGTTCTGATTAGGATTGTAATGAAGTTATCCTTAAAGGCATACTTAAAAAGTAGAAGACAAATCCTATTGAGGAAAATAGAAAGGAGCATAAACTCTGGCAAGTGAAGTGTAAAAATATCATTAGGAAGACCAAAAAAATTTAAAGAACAACTAGCCAAAAACTCAAAAAATAACAGCAAAAATGTTTTAAGTTTATCAGAAACAGGAAGCTGGCTAAACAACCAGTGGGGCCACTGGACGATTAAGATGCTAGAGTAGCTCTCAGAGAAGATAAGGCCATTGCAGAGAAACTAAACGAATTCTTTGCGTTCATCTTTACAGCTGAGGATGTGAGGGATATTCCCAAACAAGCCATTCTTTTCCCATGACAAATCTGAGGAAATGTCCCAGATTGAGGTGTGATTAGAGGAGGTTTTGGAAGAAACTGAGAAATTAAACAGTAATGAGTCACCAGGACCAGACGGTATCCACCCAAGAGTTCTGAAGGAACTCAAGTGTTAAATTACAGAACTATTAGTGTCTGACCATTAGTGCTGTTTATACCTGTGCTAGCTGGGCGTGCCATGTCTACTCTACACAGTGCTGTAAGTTTTGCTGTACCTTTACTTTGATTGAAGTCAGTGGGACTCGGGCTGCCAAGTCACTTAGGCACTTTTGAAAATTTTGCCCAATTTATTTTTGTGATCTTCATAAACAAATGAAATTTAGAATATTTACGATTCAGAATACAGGGCTCGATTCTCCTTTACACTGCTGTCTCTGTGCTGACTTCGAGAGCAAGGAGAGGCTCAGGCTCATTGTTTAATTGAATTCAGTTTTGGTGGAAGATGCTGGATTGGCAGTTCCTGGAAATTGAGACCTCCGATCTGTACAGATTGCAGCCAACTAGAAAGAAGCCAAATGCTTCAGACCATTAAAGCCAGTTAAATGCACTCTCTCTCCTTTGTTCAGTCTGTTTTGATGGGTTGCATCTAAGACGTGATCTGGGCAAAAGTGCTGAGAGTTGTCGCTATCCTTGAAGAGTCCAGTTAAAAGGTACTGGTTGGTATGTAAAGGCACCACTGGCTTTTATTGGAGGACGTGTCATGCTTGTATCAGTGTGGTCATGTTCTCCTTTAGTGGCTGCTGCTAGAGACTATAAAGCTGAACTCTATTACAGTGAAATTAGTGGACAAGTTGCTTCTGGTCATCTGATAGAGGCCTATGTTTTTGGAGCAGAAGGTCCCAAATTCTCTCTTTACTGACAACAATGAACTCTATGTAGGATCAACACAATTTATTTTCTTTTCGAGTCATGGTTTATTACTGCCACGCAAATGCTCTTCTAGCTAGACCATCACAACAGGGACCTCAAGCAGCCCTTAGTCTTAGGCATAGCTCTGTATTTCCCTGTTTCTGCCCCAGCTATTCCAAAGCCATTTAAAGGCAAGTCATGAAAGGTGTATTAGGGGTGAAATTTTAAACAGGCATCTACTGCCTTAATTTTTCAGTTCATCTCTAGTGAAAGCCAAGCAAGTGCTTTGGAAACAGGATTGCTCCTGCCTGACCCGTTCTAACCACATTGACTTTTCTTCTTTTTGTTCTTCTTGCTCATTAAGATTTATGTCCATCTAAAAGAAGGAAGTGGTGCCGACGGACTGGACACTTTGAAGAACAAGCCCCAGCTCCACAGGATGGTGGCCAAGAGCCTTTGTCAGAATGCATCAGGAAAAAACTACATCATCTTCACTGGCCCCAGCATTACCAGCCTGAACCTTTTTGAAGAGTTTGAGAAACAAGGTTTGTGACAGCCGATCCACTGCCTGTTAATACCGAAAGGCTTAGGACTATCATGCTGCCGGAGGTCAGCAAATAATGCAGAAGCGTTTTTGATTAGGGCTTTATCTCCTCGCATAGCCATGAGCAGCCAAGCCAGAGAAATTCTAAAGGTTACTTAACCTCTGTAGGTCTCCTTGTAATGAACAGGATATTTAAACTGAGCTTCGGCTTACCTTTGAGTCTTCATCATGTAGAAAGAAGGATCCTAAAGAGAGGAAGAGAGGGCTCTGTTTTTTCCCCCCACTTTACTTTAGGAATTTAGACTCTGGTTATTCCTGTTTTCTTCTGGAGGACTTCTTGGGGTCTCCTATAGGTTTGGGAGTTTTTACTTGTGAAAAGGGTGTGTGGGGAGGGAGAATGTGCTGAATCTTTAACTAAGGCAAGGTCTACCGTAGAAACGTTTGCTAATATAATGTCAGTTGGGGAATGATTTTTTTTTTAAAATGCAAAAGACCAAGCATATTTTTGCCCATATAAACTGTATCTACACTAGGATTGTGTGCCCATGTAGCTATACAGGCATAAGTAGAGATTAGACCCAAGCGGCCATTAATTCTTGGTGTTAAATAGGTGTCAAACAAGTGATCTGAATTTCAAATGTGCTAAGCATTCACAGCTCCCACTAACTGCAATTGTAGTGGTAGATGCTCCCACTCTGAAAATCAAACCCAAAGAGTTACTGACCATCCACTCCCCAGGAACAGATCAGTTTAAACTCTTCTCCAGTGATGCACCTTTTTCCACAAATTCTCCAGTCAGAGTCTTCCATTGTAAAGAAGATTTGAATTTCTAGCATCAAGAAGAATTTCTTCTGTAGATGAATACTTCATAACTTTCCCATACACACAAAAACAAACAAACCAAAGAGAGGCCACATGCCCATTTTTTCCTCCTTTGCAATTCACCTTTGGGAGCCAACTTCTGTTTTCAGCATGGCTTCCACTCACCTTCATCCCTGAGGGGCATTCAGGAATGGAATTTGGCCCAAACTACAGAGAGATTTGGAACTATACTATTTTTCTGATTCATACTAAAAAGGAAAATGCCAGTGATTTGTTACAATACCTTAGCTAGTTCATGCCCTCCATCCTGCCCTTAGCTAAATGCATGCACGCAGGTCTGCAGGATTGGGTTCTAAATTATTTTACATAATTGTAAATGCCCACAGAGCACTTTAAGATACTTCCATACATTTATAGACATAATCATAGTTTCTCACAATACCCTAAATATAAAGGCCACATGAGCAATGAGTCAAGAATATTTATATTACACTGGAGTTTTCCCTTTAATGACTGGAGAATATTCCTTCTGAAAATGATTCATAAATTTTATGGCTGGCTGCCCTCAGGGCCATTGTATTTCTAGCATTATAAAAACCATTCTATCAACTGTCTAGTTATTACACATAAGAGAGAACTCAAATATTCCAGGTGGTGTCTAATTCCTAAGGCATGTCAGTTGAATAAGGGGTTGCCAGATCCATAGACCTAAAACAGTGACTTTTGGAAAATGGTCTTTTATAATGACAGGTTTATGAAAGAGAAAGAATGGGATAATATCCACTTTGTCTCTGGAATCACAGTAGAGAAGAATCATGGCTACTAAACCACCACAGTATTTCTTTCTAATAGGTTACTCAGATTACCTACAGTAGTAAACGATTCACTGGCACTGCACTGAAGAGAACTCAAATTACCAGCTGTTAGCAGGTAGCTGGCACACTAAATGCTTTCTAGAGATTCAAAAAGTTAGATACATTATCTGAGCAAAAATGAAAACTCTATACTGCGTTTTCAATTTCTGGTTCATGTTTTGTTATATGGCTTCACGGGATTTTATGACGACTGCTTCCAAAATTAAATTCTCAATTTGATACCCACTGTCATTTCTGCTGGTGAATGGAGTGCAGAGGAGATACAGAAAGCAGATTTACTGGCTTTTCAGTCTGTTTGTTAAACACCTTGGTACTCCTTACAAAGCAGGTTGCAGTAGGAACATTAAAGCAGTGTGTTAAACAGGGTTGTTTGGCTTTTACATTTTGGGTGATAAAGGCTAGCTCACTGGCTTGGCAGGGCCATAGTGAATTGGAAGGATTATGGGACCCACAGGGAAATCAGATCTTTGATATGTCATAACTGTGGTGAAGTCAATCAAGAGCCCTGGAGGAGACTGTGTATCCTGGCTCTACCCACAGAGCCAGAGGTATGGTACCATAATCTGCGCTTGCTGTGATCCCACAGTATTAGCTGTGGAATTTGGAGCAGGCCAGAGATTTGCTGCTGGAAGGCCCAGTCTCCCCCATAGAAAACAACACTCCTGTTATGTCCTAATTTCGTGCGTTCAGCCTGAATAGTGGCATGAGGTTGATCAGTGCTCTATTAGCCAGGAGTGATACTTAAGTGGGGAATTAAAGCCAAACAAAGATAAAATGCAATTAAGAATGAGAGTGTCATGAGAGAACCTAAGGAATCTGCTTCACCACAGAAGATGAGAACAACCATGCAAAATTAAGACACATTCTTAACGTATTGGATTAACTTTTGTTGTTCTAGAAAAGTTATAGTTCCTGGGCTAGAGATGAGTAGTGGAGACAAAAACAATTCCATAAGAATTTTGAGTTAAAGGAATTTCTATTCATCCATCTTTGTAACTCTTTCATGGTTGTCTGTCTGTGAATCTTTAACATGGGCATTGGGGAAAGATTTGAAGCAAGACTTCTTTTTTAAGACTAGTTATTAGGTCCCTTAATGTTGCATGCCTGAACTGACACTTTGAAAGGGCCTGATTTTACTGAAAGTGCTGGTGACCTGTCCTTTGAAAATCAGGGCCCTTAAGATTCCCTTCTGTTGGAATCCAAATGTGTAGGCATGCACGCACACAAAATCACTATTCACTTTTGTAAATCTTTGGTCAAGGCTTTTGTGGAGTTTTCCCTATAAAATTGCCTCTCTCTTAATTTCATAACTACAGTATTTCACTATTACTGCTTTGAAATTATGGATAGTAACCAAGTATAAAAGGATGTCTGTAACACCCAGTTCTCGAGAAATCATTAGGTCTGGATCATGGGTCCCGAGAACTTCTGAAAAATATGAACACCCTCTCTGACCATTTCTAAAACCAAACTTGATATGGGCTACTTTAAATGTTCCATGGTCATAAAGATACCCTGTTTCCCCGAAAATAAGACCTACCCCAAAAATAAGCTCTAGCATGATTTTTCAGGATTTTTGGAGTATGCTTGAAATAAGCCCTACTCCAAAAATAAGCCCTAGTTACAGTTTACAAGTGGTTCACAAGTAAAGGTCCCCATACACTTTACACTCATGGAAAAAAATAAGACATCCCCTGAAAATAAGCCCTAACTCATCTTTCAGAGCAAAAAATAATATAAGACCCTGTCTTATTTTCGGAGAAACACGGTAGTTATATTTAAGTTTCTGGTTTCCAAATAGAATTGGAACCAGGCACTGAAAATGCTATTCTGCAGGGAGTTTCAGATATGACTGGAAGGAGAGATGTCAAAAGAGCATGTCCTTGTGAGATTCGATCTCACTCTTGAAGTTTAGAAACCTCTGTTTCTGAATTGAACCACGGAACTACTTGAGATTCTCCACCTGTACTTGTGCTTCTTAATTATTGTACTATCACCTATATCTAAAGGGCTCCAAAGCACACACTTTGTGGGCTTCATTTTTACTTTCAAATAGTAATGACAGTTGGAATGAGGCCCATATGAATGAAGGCCTCCTACATTTCCCTCTGAAGCAAGAATGTTATCACTGACTTATCAGAGCAGAACTGGGGACCATTCATTCAATCAGCCTTCTTTTGAATTCTGTAAATCTTAATTTTTCTTCTGGGTTGTAATATAATATCTTGAGCATTTAATTAAATTTGGACCACACCATTGTGCCATATGGGCTTAATTTTTATTGCAATGATTACTATAGCAACTGGTTGTTTTAAAAATAGCTTTTTGACAACCCCACAAATTATATATGCCTCCTCTGCAAGTCGTGGTATTAAATCTGCAGCTCCCATAACTGTCTTTACTTTCTGTGTTTTATAGGGGTGTACGTCTTACTTTTTCCTGAGAAATGGGCAAGGCGGCTCC
The DNA here is from genome assembly GCA_007922155.1 of Mesoclemmys tuberculata. Taxonomy (NCBI): domain Eukaryota; kingdom Metazoa; phylum Chordata; order Testudines; family Chelidae; genus Mesoclemmys; species Mesoclemmys tuberculata. The sequence goes on along the minus strand of ML675604.1, from coordinate 12,122,687 downwards.
TTTTAGCTTGTGAAAAGAGCAAACTCTCTGCTTGAGTCTTTTGCAAATTCATGTGAGCTCAAGAAAAGGCTGCACTTAATTACCTCAGACCACAGCAGTAACAGTTGACATTCAGTCCTAAACACAGTAATGTACGGGTTAGAGTGGTTGTGTACTCTGCCCTCTGCTGAAGAGAATTAGAAGGGCCTTTCAGTGAGTCATAGTCCCTACATTGCTAACAGCTAAAGGAAATTCTCTTCTAGTTTAAGGGACTGTGCTTTTTGGAACAGGAGGATTGGAGTTCTAATCCTGCTGCTGCAGTAACATTCTCAATAGCACATAGTGACAACTAAAATCCTAGGTAGTCTCAGACTTGTTTCAGAGAGAGGGGTAGCAAGTGGGATTTTTAAGCACACATTGTACATATATGTATATCATATGATACTTGGCCCCACCTCAGTGCAGAGAGATGTCCTTTCAAAGTCCCTTCCAGCCCTACGTTTCTATGATTTGAAATTCCAGTAGTTAAGATATCAGAACCGGCAAGACCACACAGGATCAATTAGACGTATCCTCCCCTGTAATCAAGTAGCCCAGTTGATGTGTTGGTTTTCCATTCTGACACTTAAAAAGCTCGTGTCTTCTAATTGAAGAGGCACAGACTGCTGCATTCTGACAGTTGGGGCAACAGGAACAATTATATTTTTTATTTAAAATGTAATGCACCTGTAACTTAAAAAAAAATTTCTATCATCTCCCAGCCTGTGTTCTCCTGGTTTTATAAAAGCATTGTTTGGGAAAGCTCAAGAATCAGTTTGCCCTGGTTTGCTGCTCTTGGGATCAGTTCATGAGCATTATTTATTATTTTGTATTACCATAGAACCTAGGGTCCCTGGTGAAGGACCAGGACCCTGCTGTGCTACATGTTGTACCAACAACCCCCCCCCCCAAAAGACTGCCTCTGCTCAAAGAGCTTACATAATACCAGAAGGACAGAGGCAGAAGAGACATACTGTGTGTATTCCCCTTGATCAAGTGGTCTGATTTTTAATTTTCTTTATGTGCTGAAGGATGAGTTTAATAAATAGATTTGAGACTAAAAAATGTAGGTCAGTGTTCTCAGTTGACAGACTTATTTTGTTTACCTGAAATAATAGCTTTGGGCTGCTGTAGTTTAAATGGAATAGGCAAACCTAAGTGGATCAGGCTAAGGATAGAATACACACAGATGTGTGTACTCTCATTCCCTTCATAGAGTCAGAACAAAGCCTAGAGAGATGGTGAGGAGATTTGGATTTAAGATTTCCTGGATTTTATAAAGCTCACATCAGAAAGAGGACATTGCTTGGCAATAAAGAGTACCTCAACACTGAAAGATTTGATTCCTGGCCAAAACTGGATTTAATCCTTAAATCCAATTGATCAGCTATTTGATTGGGGGAGGGGTTCTTGGACTATATTTCATATGCACAGTGTCTCTCTTCTGATAAGAAATTCTATTACTATATGCTCTTAAAATGAATCAGATTAATAGAAGACTTAATCCTCGGGTATTTTTCTTATCACATACACATACTCAACATAAGTCAGGCACTGTCTTTATTAATGTGTGTGAAATTATTTGGTTATTCTGACATGGCTGCATTGATTGCTAAAGTGAAACGTGTCTGGGTTTCACAATGTGAATTTACTCATTGGTCCCTCTGTCATAAGACAAGAGCTGGTGGTTGAAGGAGGGCAGAATTGATGATCAGGATGAGACTGTACTGTGAGGAGGTTGTAGACTGAGCTGTCATCTGCTAGCACCAAAAGCTGTCAGCCATAGGCACTAGGATTAAAAGTATCATGGGAGTCATTTAGGACAATTTAAGGAAGTCAAAGCCATTTTTACAGTTTATCATCTTAGTTAAACATGGAAAGAAGAATGTCTTCCATTACTTTGTCCAGTCTAACGTTAAATGCCCCAAAGCCACGTGGCCTCCTCCTTGGGAGGCTATTTCACAACCTAAAAGATCTCTCTGTTGGGAAGTTCAGCTATTTAGCCTATAGTCTCCCTTTTAATTTCATTTTAATTATACCCCCATGTATCATATTAAATCATCTTGAGAATTAGCTTTCTGGACTTGTGTATTGAATACATTTCTTCCTGGAGCTTGACTCTAGAAAGAGTGGTCCTGGATACCACTGGGAAATCCCAGCACATTGGCCAAGCTATGTATCTGCTGGCTTAGTTTTAGGACCAGTTCTTCCTCCAGTTAGATAGGTCAGACAGCCTCTGTCATTTCTGTCTAACTCTGCACAGTGGTTTGCTGATGGGAATTTATTCTCTTCCATGGGCAGAGATTTATTGCTGCGGGTTGCTGAGTTCCAGGAAAAGTGACTGCACAGGCCTACCTCCGTCAATGCTGAATAACCCAGATGCTCCCCAGACCAGAGGGCAATACAGAATAAAGATGAAAGGAAACATGTCCCTGATCTGCTGGTACAACAAAGGGCATTTTCGTTTTCTCACTAATGCCTATTCTCCGGTTCAACAAGGTGAGCAGTCAGCAATATCACCATTTCTCATGGGACCATGTTTTTTAACATAGGTGACAGGACACTTCTTAAATTTGATAACCACAGACGAAGCTGGATAACAATTATAATCCTAGATAATGGAAATGATCACTAATGCTACAGTTTGGGTTTGCTCTTGTCCATGAGGTACTGGCTAATCTTCATTAACAGTGGCTAAAAGTATTCTGTATGCAACTGATGTCTTCTCTGCATAAAGGTCAAAAGTTTACTAATGTTACCAGCTAAATCCGTTCCAGCTGACCTGTGGTGGTGGGGAGAGTTTAAATGTGATTAAAAATATTATCTAATACAAGGTGTCTCATGGGATAATTGTGGGAAAAGTCCTCGTAAAGAGTAACTTTTACATGCATAAAATACTTTGGACCAATAAGAACAATTACTGAGTCTTAAAGCTCTTTTGATCACATTCTACAATTAGTTTCTCCTGTGGATTTAAAACCCATGCATCACGTACAAATGGCTTTTGTCAAGAGGCTTCCCATTGCATGCTAAACTAATTGTGCAGCTGCAAAAAAGAAAACCAGAACAGCCAAAGATATATTTGGGGATAGTTTAGATTGTGAATAGTTTCTTGAAGACTCAGCTGAAATTGATCTTGATATGGGAGGGGTTTTGTTTTCTTTTGTTAAAGGACAATGAATTTTAGGCACAGTTAGGTTTTGAAAAAAATATTTACAAAACCCAACATGAAGGGATATTTTTAAAGAATAGTTTATCTGTTTAAAATCTCTTGTAGTTCTATTGTCCAAGGGGAGTAAAATACAAAAAGCAAGTTATAGTTGAAAGACTCTTAAATCCTTACAAATGTAAGGCGCTACTGCTTACAAAGGTAACTGGATGCTTAACGCACATTTTCAAAAACTTGTACAGAATTTAAAGTACTCAGGTGTCAATCACATTAGTCGTTAAGTGTTGCATAGTCACACCATATGGCTAAACCTCACGGGAATCTGCAGGTTCACTTATCAGACAGAACTCACCACCCATCCTAACCTCTGTACAATGAACTACGGATTTGGATGCTTCTTTGAATGCTATTATACTTCACAAGAGAACATTGATTTAACTGAAAAGAGATGCAGACTCCAAGACACCAGCACTACACAATTAAAGCCTTCCTAATAAGACCTTGCATTAAAACCGAATTAAGTTCAACAAGCTAATGTATGGTCATTATTTATTATGTTTGTTTTTTGCATTTCACCAAGTTTGGACAATACAACTGGAGTAATTAAACCAAAGTAACATCAGGCAGCGTCACCTGGTTCCCAGGCACTAGCACAAAGCTGCTATCTTTGGCTACAATTACTAAAAATGAGTTTCCGAAAAGAAAAAACGATCTGTAACGCTTCAGTCACCACCACCTTTACAAACAAACCCAACTCAAACTAACTGAACAGCCCTTTAATAGAAGTACAGCAAACACAGGCAAAAAATTTTATGCAGGGATGTGAAAATCTTAACACGTTTAGGACCCCTTTCATCATAAAGTCACACAATGATATATCTGTGAAGCCAGAACCGTAGCTGGTATTAACCAGTATAGTTCCATTTATAGATCTTGATCATGGTTTACAAAGCATAGCCTGTGTGGCCTGCAAGATCTGTGAAGTACACTGCTCCCCAAAATGTTTCACAGGGGTTCTTGACAAAGAACGTTAACGAATAGTAGCAAATCAAGAGAAAACCATGTGAGATACAGGCTAATGAGAAAAGATAAAGGCTTCAGTTGATATGTGAGAAAGGATGGAGATTTAGTGAGATGAGTAGGGGACCAGATTGCCAGGTGGTGTAAACTGGCTTTTCTCTCTGTTGAAGTGAATGGAGCAATGCCATTTTATGCCAACTAAGGATCTGGCCCAGGAAATCTCTTCCCAATGACGGGAGCACAGAAGCGAAGTCTTTCACACCAAGTGTGGCAAGACTGCAGCAAAACTATTGCTTAGCAAGTGGGCTGAGTGGGGGAGGAAGGAGAGGGAGACATATCAGAGAGGTAGACTGGAATAAGCAAACTGGCAGCAGTTTTGACTTGGACGCTGAGATAAATGGGGGCTAATGGAACAGTCTGAACATGGGGCCTTGATTCACAGCTTTTTGAGGGTAAAAGCAGATAGCAATGTGCTGCACATAGGGGGACTTGAGAAGGAAGTTGCTAAGGCAAGAGACGGTTGAGGCATGGATGAGGATTTCAGCAAAGGTGGCGGCAACAAGTAATGACCCAGTGGTGTTTGGTTTTTTGTTTCTTTTTTTTAAATAAAATAAATGGAGGAAGGGGGTCGCGCATGTGTCCTGCCTGCAAATCCCACTCTGGTCTATGGAGAGACATTGTGTAGATGAATCCCATTTTAGACGTAAAGTGTGATCTATTATGAATGCTTTGAACCAGTTTGTCATAATGCATCATCATGAATGCTAAAGGCTGAAAGCCTCTCATTTACAGTACTGCAAAAAATAAGTTTGCATATTCTGCTACCATACTATGTGTGGTCTCCACATTAAGAAACAAAGCCCATTTCTGGTTTCTTAAACAAGTTTTAGTGGGAGAAGTTAAATTTCCTGTTTGTATTATGGTAAGACCTCGGGGCACCAGTGTGCTAGATAGTATACAGTCAGTACTAAACAGTCCCAGCTCTGAGCATGCAACCTACATAGAAACAGTGGGGGAAAGGGATAGCACACAAAGCAGAGGGAACAGAGTGATGGGGTGTAAATAGCATCTTAGTGGCACTCTTTTTGTGTGGGAAGAGGTGGTGATGAGTGTAACTTGGGGTGGGGCTTAGATATTTGGGGAGGAGGATTACCTAAACACACACAGAGAGGAGCCATTGAAGGAAAGGGCAGGGGAGATGAGCGAGAGGAGGAAGGAGAGAAACGTGGAAGGCAAGTGGCGTGAGTCTAAGGTAACCCAGCAGTGAGAGGCGTGAGGAGGGGTTGGGGGCAAACAGCCAATCCGTGCAGGGCAGAGAACGTCCTGAGTCAAAGCTGGAAGTAAGCTGCTAGCAACAATCCCAGGGAGGCTGCTTCTGCAGCTTCTCCTGCTGGCTCGAGTCTTTGGCTGGCTCCCCCTTGCAGTGTCTTCCCTTGTTTCCCAAATGTCACACCAATGGGGCTAGGGATGGGAGGAAAGGACTAGTGCCTCCAAATAAGGTCTTCTCTGCACCATTCTGGGCCCGGAGGGTGCGGTGGGGAGGGGCAGCCCTGGTTGGTTAAGTTGAACTAATTCTCTGAAACATTTAGATCATAAAGGGCCAAACCCAGAAAGTCTGGTGGGAAGCAGCCTTGTTTATTGTCAAACAAATCGCACGTTTAATTTAATTTAATCAGCTGAGGGTTCTGGCCCTACATTTCCAAATGTCCTTTATAAGAATTCACCGAGAGGGAGTGTGGCAGAGAAGGGGACGTACCAGAATTATACTTCAGACCTTTTCAACTATGGAAACTCAGAATTTCTCGTGTCTTTACATCATAGGACTTTATGAGGATTTGTTAGATGATAATTGTACAGTGCTTTGAACCTGCAGAGCTCTGTTCAGCCCGCCGGGTGCACACACCCAGCACCCTACTCTTCAAAAAATCATGTGTCAGACTCCCCCCAAAACAACTCTGGGATTGACTTAGTTATGCTTTAAAAAAAAATGTTTTTGAGTGCCTTTATTTGCCTTCAGGTTTCTGAGCTTTTAGCATGCACTAGGGACACATTTTCAAGCCTCTCTGTAAACATGGCTTGCATTTTTCCCCCCAGTAAAAGCCGAGATTCAGACAATCACATGATGTCAGGAGCTGGAGCTTCATGGGAAAACCACCGCACTCAAGATCATGAGAGTTGGGATTTAAAAAAATAACCACAAGCGTTGGCAGTCATGTTTGCCGCGCAGTCCTTCCCTGGGAGTTCCACCAGGGGAAGGACTGCATCGAAGCCCTGCTGGCAAAGACACCTCAGGGGCTGTGGGGAATCAGAACATCATTGGTGTATCTTGGCCATCCCACCTCTCTGCCAATGCTAGCTGCTGGGGCATTGTTGACCAGAGGGGCTCCCATGGCTAAGACAAAGTTGTGAACCACTTATACCACCACAACCTCCTTGTGGGGAACCTTGCTAGCTTATACCAATGGCCTGAATCAAGCCTTGGAAGTGCTATAAGATAAGCCTCTTCACATTCCAGAAATAGGAAAACTTAAACAGGTTATAATGGAAAATAAGAGGGAGTACATGGTGCCTATTACATAGCGGTATTCACATGGAGAATGAAAGATGAATGACAATGAAAATGAAATGAAAGAAGATGGAAGACAAGGCGAAGGAAATTTTGTAAGTTCAAAAATTTAAAAAACCCCTCAAAGACCCCCACAGCACACCACACTTTTCTGTAATACCCCTGCGCTATACAGCTTTCCTTATCCTTAGCCTTTCTGGGCCTGCTGGGGAAAGACTTGGAAAGAGAGCCCTGTCTTCATACAGTCGACCAGATCTCTTGGGACTGTTCAGTCAAAGAAAATAAAAACACCCTTTGTGCTGAGGGTGATAAGAAACGTTAGTTTCGTCACCACATGGAGTCTGACCAAGAAGTGCCCCGCCAGGAAGGGCCCATAGCTTGAGCTCAGGCAAGAGTTCAAGTTTGTGTTTTGCCCATGTCTATTTTTTGCCCAACTTCTCTAGTCTCTCTCACCCAGCTGTTTTTGGCATACACACTACCACAAATACCATATAACAAAGGTATATGATGCCAGCTGGATGGAGAAGAGGATTGGGGGAAGGAGAGCAAATTTAGGATCAACAAGGTTTATTTTCAGTACAGTTGTTCTAATGATTAATGGCAGCTTGCTTGTGCTGGCACATACTTAGTTGATCTCAAATTCCCTTTTCAAAGAGTGTATTGTAGTTGATAACTGCTGTGTTAGCTTCAGTGTTAAGACTCAATGGCTGTGTTTTGTTTTGTGTTTTTAATTAATGCAGGAGTTATAATTAAGAGAAAAAGTGGAGAGATCCCATGCCCGTTGGCAGTGGAAGCTTTTGCTGCTCATCTTAGCTATATCTGCAAATATGACGACAAATACAGCAAGTAAGTGGGTGGATGGGCTAATCCTCTGTTGCTGGAACATTTGAACCTTGAATTTTGAGGCGAGACCAGGGGCATGATTCTGCCTTCATTAATTCAATGGCAAAACTCTTACAGACTTCTAAGTGAGTGGAATCAGGCTCTATGTCTTCACATATGATCTAAAGAATTTGTGTAGGAGTTGTGATTAAACTCAGAAAATCTTTTCCTCCCCTCCTTCATATCTTGCATAATTCAGCAAAGATGGACTAGATCCAACACAACATTGTGATACTCCTGTCTGTCCATACGTCAGCCAAAACACCATGAGAATTGCGTTCTTGCTGTATTCAAATGGCATATCTAAAGAGCAGTTTGAGAGAGAAAAGCCAAGCTGATGGTGTTTGGATCCAGATTAGGTTTAGGCTGAAGTTTCAGTTCAGGGCCAAACTAATGGGGCAGCTGGAGTCCAGTGGGATCAAAAGTCTCTCAGGCTGATCTTCTAACAGATTCTCTCAATCTCAAATGGCAGAAGTCTCATGTGATTCACTGTCCTGGTGAGAATCCTTTTATCTTGGCGCCATGTCCAGAAAATAATCCCCTTCCAGTTTTGATCCAAAACCATATAGTTGGATTCAACTACAGAGATTTGAATCTAAAACTGAAATTCAGATGTGGTTTGGATCTGAGGTGCCAGTGTGGCACCCCTCTCTTGATCTCAGGTTCATCTCTCTGGGAAAAAGGGAGAAAAGTGTGAAGGGGGATGGAGACAATTATGACAATTGAGAGAAACAAAACAGCGAGGCAATACAGCTGCAGGTTTTTTTTTAAGGATGAAAATTAAAAATCACAATATTTTTAAATTGTGATCTGAACAAGAAAGCATAGGCAGAAGAGAAATAGAGGAGGAGGAGGAAGAAAACTGGAGAGAGGACCATAAGGGAGGTCTGGTTTGGAAAAAAGTGCTGCAAGAAACAGAGGACAGTGGAATTTTTTTTGTTTGTTTTTTTTCCTTGGGAAGGAAATGTAAAGTATTTTATTTTTGTGACATTGGGGAAGATTCTGATATTTCTAGAATTAGTCAAGACCTAGAAATAAGAGAGTCAATCTTTTTTAAGTTCTCCGTCCTTACTGAGAACTCCTGGCTGTAAAGGCACAGATCGAAAGGGATTTAGGTATTGTTGTGCTAAGTGCCTAACCTCTAGGCGCCTAGGGGAAAAACAAAACAAAACACAGGAACAGCACTACAATCCTCACTGCAATGAGTTAGATGCCTGGGCTCCCTGTACCATGACTGGGAAGGAATATATGCCTTATGTTACAGTATACAAAGCCAGCACACATCCCTGTCCTCCTCAAGGCTATCTTAGGCCATGCCCCGACAAGCATGATGCCTTTTCTAGATCACATTCTTAAGCGCCTCTCTCCCCCACCATTCATTGTATAGGAAGCCTAGGTGCCTCACTCAGTTTTGTGGCTTGCAGTGGTGTTCCACTGATTTTCTAGGTATCCAGAAGTTAGGCACCATGTTTTCAGTGTTGCAATACCCACATCCCTTGGGGGTTCTCACCCCTAATGCCTGTATACTAGCATTAGAGCTCAGTAATAATAAGGTTAAGAAAACAGAGCTGAAAAAAGGGCCGACACAGTCACATTGCCCATTGTCATCTTTGTACAGAGCTAAGTTCTATTGCTTCCAAATACACATGCAGTTTCACCGTCAGGAAGAAGTGAGTAAAATGGGCCATTTTTAAAACCACGGCATTGGATGCTGGATAAATTCAAATTGCACCATGGCTTGAGCAACAAATAAAAGAATACATAATAAGCCCACCGCTGATGTTCTGCAGTAGAGTTGGACCTGTGGGGTTTTAGCTGGGGGCCCTGGTTGCAAGTTAATGCTGAACCTGAAGCTGTTTTGGAAACTGTCACCAAAACACTGCTCTTAGAGTGTTACCCAATTTTTCTGGGAGTTAGTACAGCAGGTGAATTTTGTGAGTGCTGTTCACCCCCCTGCTCACAGGTTTTGAGGCGCTCAACTCCCATTGATTTCAGTGGGAGTTTGGCACCTAATTGCATTTGAGGATCCAGATCCACACACCTCATGGTTAGAGGCCTGGAAGAGCAAGAGCTGCCTGCTGATCGGTATTTGGGGAACTTGCATAAGAGTGAGAAGCAAATATAGTACACTGCCAGACTGTGTACTAGTGCAATAGTGGGTACAGTTTGGGGCATTTCCTTGCCAGAAAAGCATTGAGCAACTGGAGGAAGTTTAGAGACGAGAAAGACAAATTATTGTTGGGTCAGAGGGGTGAACTGGACTTTAATAGATATTGGCAAGGTGATGAATAATGGGGTAGGGGTCATAGGTCTACAAGAATCTGAAGAATGTGAACATCACAGAGTATAATTATTTGGGGGTGGTACAAAGGGATGAACTAGGATTGATGGTATGAAATTAACAGAGGGGAAATTTTAGGCTAAATCTCAGGAAAAACTTCCTGAGAGTGAGACATAGTTGGCTGCAGAATAAGTTGCCCATGGAAATGTTGGAAGCTCCATCACTCAGACTGCTGAAAAATAGACACAGAAGGTACCTAAGTGACCAATCCTGCACTGGCAGGGAGATGGACTAGGTGACCAAACAAGGCTTCTCCATCATCCATTTCTATGATTCTGTGAATGTGCATTTTTGCCCAGATGATGTGGTCTATTGGCAACCCTGGCTAGACTTTCTGTCTGAGGTCAGTAAAATGCAAGACACACACAACTGGACATTGCAACAAAAAGAGAAGTAGAGACCATCTTATAAATTAACTACAACAACTAGTTAGCAAACATATTGTACATGTGCCTTAAGCCAATAATGAACAGCTGGCATATCATCCCCATGAGAGCTCCTGGGCCTGGTTCCTGTTCAGGATTGCAGAAGGTCTGGGATCACTTTTCTTGCCTCCCAATTTTCTTGCCAACACAAATATTTGAATGTTGATTATCTTTTCCCTCTATCCCCATTCCATAGGTATTTCATTTCTCATAAACCGAACAAGACCTGGCAACAAGTGTTCTGGTTTACCATCAGCATTGCCATAAACAATGCCTACATCCTCTACAAAATGTCAGATGCCTATCACGTGAAAAGGTACAGCCGGGCACAGTTTGGTGAGAGACTTATAAAGGAGCTGCTGGGCTTGGAGGACACCTCGCCATCTTCTCATTGATGCATTGTCCCTTGTGGCTTAGGTATGAGGTGGAGGGGGAGCAGAAGAGGAGACCACAGCTCTGGCCTGCCAAAGCAGGGAACTCATACCACCACCAGTGCTGCTTTCTATACGAAATTGTCGTGATGCCATCAGAGGGGTGGAGACTTTGTGAAAAGTAGCAGCTGACTGTCGAGTGTCCGACAGAGCGCCACAGACAAAGTCAGCACATCACTGCATAGGAGAATTGCTCTGTGGGTACCTGCCCAGCCAAAAAGATTTCCGTTCGTAGCCATGTCTCTGTCATGTCTGTTGAACAGGGCCATTGCATAAGGCCTCCTGTAGCTCTGTGGTCCTAGGTGGGCTTTACAAAAATTATACCTTGTCTAGAGTTCTTTAACTTTGGGACAAGCAATACTGGTCTGTACAGCATGCCAGATGGATGACGATACCTGGCACCAATGATTGTAAGGAATCATTACAGTCATCATGACATGGCTACAGAGAAACAACTCTGGTTTGTTTGTTCTTTGCAAGCATATTGACAGTAGCAGGCAAAGACAACCAAGACATTGAGTACTGGTTAACACCCCCCCCCCCTTTTTTTTTTTTTTTAAGTATATGGCAATCAGATTGCAGTATAGGAATAAAAAGTTTAGGGGAAAATTAAACACCGGAGAATTTTCTTTTTTTAAATTGGCTGAGTGAAGTTTTAAAAATCAAGAGAAAATTGAATTGATGCACAAAGTCTAACGAATCAATGAGATAATATCGCCAGCCACCATAGCTTCCATATTGGCCGTGTACAGGGTGAGAAGATCTCAGAGTATAACAACTACAACAACTATGTTTTCCTTGATTTCAGTTGTGGCTTCAGGTTCTGCTAAGTGTTGCCTAAGATCTGCCTTTAACGGACTGTTACTTCAATTTCTATGAACGTTTTTCATTTTTCTTCCTTTTTAAAAAAAACGTCAAGACTGATATTTTTCACCTTCGACCTTCATTTCCTATTGACACACATTTGGTGAGAAAAAAATAGTTGACGGGTAGCAGCGTGTTTTGCATTTTTCACTGTTGGGTGTGCAGTAGGACTCCTGCTTAGTATTTGAGATGTGTCACAGTAGCTGTACTTTTGCAAATTATACGTTTAGACAACTAGTGTGTCATTGTTAAAAACCTGTGCAGGTGCAACCAGACACTGACACCACTGAAGCGAAACAAAACCCAAATGCTTTCCTTGTTCTGAGTAGCTCTCTGGAGGGCTAGAACCATTAAGCGTTAGTGCAGCCTTCTGCCAATGATAAGCATTGATGAGACTCCTTGGCTGAATGTTTTCAGCACAATGGAGGGTTCACCACCACCAGGATACGTCAATGGGGAAAGCAAAGGAGAAAGCATGGGGCAAAAAAACAGCACTGGAGTAAAATACTGCTCCTCCATCACATTATTGATTAATTGTTTAACCCACAACCAATCAACTAGGAGACTTTCTACAGGTAAAACTCTAATATGGTAGAGCTTATAGAAATGCACTAATTTACACAAATATTATGTAACTTCTCTTTGCGGATGGTTTGGCCAAACTCCCAATGAAGGCACTAGGAAAGCTCTCATTGACTTTGATGGGAGTTTTCCATGTTAGTCACTGCTAATTTTTAAAGGGGCACATGTAGTTGTAGTCCCAACATTTTGGATTTTGTTTGAAAAAAGTTTCACACAAACTTTACTTGAACAGAGAGTGGTTTTCATTAATTAAGAAGGATTTGTTTTTAATTTTTTTTAGTGTTTGTGTCCTCAAACATAACTGAACTCTCCTAGTGTAGGAGACCCTTTACGTGAAACTGGCCATAAAGAGAAGGTGGGTTTGAGCAGTCAAATTTCACTGTCCATGGTGCATAAATGGGGAAAGATAAATGGTAATTGGAAAACTCACTCAATACTCACTGGCATTCTGAGAGATGTAGAGGAATTTTGAAAATATGAGTTTCCTTGCTTGTGCCCCATAATTGCCAGCAGGGTTATAAGAAGCAATAAATGCTTAGTAAGTCTCTAGAAGGGGGGAGCTGATACAATTTAGAAAACCCCCCATCTGGACAAGATCAGTCCCTTGGGAGGGGGGTGAGAACTGTCAGTTTCTGCCAAATTCTTTCATTGTAAAGTGGAGTTTGCTTTTTCCGCACACAACCCTCCAATGCAGCAGGATGTGTGGACCCAAACGTCACCGGACCTGGGCCTAGCCTCTGGCTCTGAGACCTCCCTGATTCCTATCCCCCTTCCAACTACCAGGCTTGTGAGTCCAGTAGAGGAGTGCTATCAGGGCATTTCTCACACAGGCCCCTGTTCCACTCCACCATGAAACAAATTGCTGAAGGGGGCGGGGACCTTACAAAAAGACATTCAGCTTTCTACAGGAAAGCCTTATGGGGCTGAAAGGGGAAAACGCATGTCCCCCATGATCCTCCCCCTTTTCAGGGTGATCCCTGATTCCAGGGAGCCCTGGGGAAAGGCAGCCATATGCCCAGTTCTGTGTAGGCGGAAGACAGCTGCATATGGAGAGTCACCTCCATGCAAAAGTTCCTGACAGACCATTCCTCTCCATTATTAGGCCTAGAGCTACCTTAAACTTTCCATTTTATTACAGACAATGGAGTAAGTAAGGAGCAACTGGACATACAGAGGTAAGAAGAAAGTGGTAGAAAAGTTAAAACAAACAAAATGAAGAGATATAAAACCACGTGCTCAGGCTTTACACCAAGCTCTAATTAAGGATTAGAAGGAGAGTTTAATGGAAGTTAGATTATGCCATGTTTGCCAACTGTGGTGATCTTACACCTTCCTCTGAGCCAGCTGATACTGTCCTCTGCCAGAGACAAGCTACCGGACTAGATGGAGCATGGGTCTGATCCGGTCTGGCACTGCCTAAGTATTTGAAACTTCTAACAGTGGCAAGAGTTACATGATATGGTAGGCCAGGCCAAGGGGGTGCCACTTTAGTCCTACCCATTGTATGTCAGCACAAACCTACACTTATATTATAATATTGGTTTTGCACATGCACAGAGGTTTTAGCACAGTTTCATCACATCAGAAAGAACATCCTCGTGTCACAGCATGCTTGCTTTCGGGTGTTATCACGTCAGAGCACCATCATGTTGTACTGGCTTCCAAAGAGATTTCAAGACCTGCTTTTTTTGCAGCTCAGCTCCATAAAAATAGAAGGTAATCTGTTTACCACATACTACACCGCAGTTGGCAGAAATAGATTGTTAATAAATGCCACCGATCTCTAAGGCCAAAATATTCATAGGATGCCTAAAATTCAGCTCTAAAATCCACCACACTCAACCTCTGAAAATCAAGCCACTGACCGTGATGCCTGACTTTAGCCACCCATGTTTGAAAAGATTGGCCTAATTTATCATGGAAAGAGGAGTCGACATGCTCGTTGTGCCTCGTAACTTCAAAACGTGCCCAAATTTATGCTGAAGAGTTGGTGCTAGTTAGGTAGCTAGAATGACCAAGGGAAGAGCAGTGTGATGAGATCTGGGTGGAACTTTCATAAACAGGCAGCTTCCCCGTGGTGACGGTCTGAGCCGAGCAACCATCATTCCTTTGATTGCAGTGCAGAATGTTTCTGAGAAAGGATGGGCCTAATCCTCCACCAATTTTGAGTATCTCCCATGAGGATCTGAGCTCCCCAATGCTCATTGGCATCATAAGGGCTTTCTGCACGTCACAGGAGGTGCTCTGCACTTTACAGGTTTAAGCCCCATACCAGCTAGGTACTTTACACCTATTCTTTTGGCAGGTGGGCCTAACATAGTGTCTGATCCAAAACCATTTTGAAGTTGGTGGGAGTCTTTCCATTGACCTCAGTGGGCTTTGGGTAAAGCCCATCTACTGCATACATGGATTTTTTTTTATTTTTTTTTAAAAAGGGCAGCAGAGTCAAAGCTTTAGAAAACAGTTCCCCACAGACGTATTATGTGCACTATACAGATTGAGCTAAAATTTTACCAGGTCCTCATTTTGCCTCAGGGATTGGCTCTTGAGTAGTTCTCCCTTAAATTGATATTGACAGGGGATTACACAGTGGCTGACTATTACAGGGAAGAGGTTTTTTTTTTTCTCTGCAAAGGAGAAAACCTGATACAGAAACAAAGTATTGCCTTGCAACGAGTTTAAGATCCCAGCCGAATCCCTTAGCTTCTCCCACCACCTTGAGCTGGTTTCCTTAAGATGCCTAGACATTTAGTAAATGAATACACCAATCCCTCCCCTTCCACACACACCTCACCCTATATAAAATGACTCAACTCTGAATTTCACAGACTACAAGCAAAATTCACCAAAGAAAAACTTAGCCGAGGCCAATAAAATGATTGAGATTCACTGTTTCTTTCCCATTATATTTATCTGGAAGAAGGAAGGGTGGGGTATAATGAGGGCTTTTGTTTTGTTGTTGTTAAAAAGCATCTCAATTTCTCTTTAAATATTACAAACCATGCAAAAACCTTTTCTTGGTTAAAACAATTTAGTGTCGACAATGCTCCGATCTCATCATCTTTAGTCATTCCCTTGCTGCATATTAGATTTTGTGATTTCCCCCACCCGACCACAGAAATCCATGGCTCTTCCCTGGTTTCAGAAGTCAATAAAAATGAAAGGCTAGGTGTCAGACTATTGCAAGAACACTCGTGACGAGTGTAAACATAGTTCATATGATGGCTTGTACCATGATATTGGGTATGGTTTAGTATCCTCAAGCCATTCTGGGTAAAGACCTTGAAGCTCAGCATTAATTAAAATGGGGGAAATGCCAACTACCTGAGGTTAGCTTCTCTCTACCTCTCAGCAAGGGGACACTGAAAGTGGAGCAGATGAGGGGAGGGAAAGTGGTCCCTTTTCGGCTGAATTTGTTTTCATTTAGCGTGTAATTCCTAGCACTGGAAATTCATTGTTCACCACAGAATGCAACCTGCTTCAAAGAACTAAGAAGGTCAGACAGTGCGATATGCAGTCCACATTCTATGCACAGCACCCTTCAAGGAGTTTTCATGTCCTGTCAAGACAAGTATTTGAAAAAGGTTCATTACGGTGTGAAACGTTTATATAACATTCGCTGAAGCAAAAATCCAATGTCAAATAGTGTTTGCTCCATTGCGGAAAACTATTGTAAGGGCTCACTGGAACTCTGACCCCGTTGCTTTTTATCTCAGCCCGTTTGTGCACTTGAAAAGAAAGCGAATGATTTAAAGAGACATCGCTCCTGGTTTCCCTTTTTGCTCAATAGTTCTGGCTAAGCATCTCTCCTCATCCCTCTTCCAATTCCTCTTTCATTAACAGATATTTTAAGAACCCCGATTTCTCAAGTGTCACTAAATAATTGATTCAGCGATATCATTTTTAGTTTCTTACACATTTCACGAAGGAAAACAGACATTTCTCTGTTTTCACAGTTACACAAAGGGCACTGACTCAACCCAGCATTTTCAGTCTTCATCTCTAGCAACCCTTACTTTGCTCCTTTTATTCTTCTAACAGCTACCTAATGGGTGCTTTCTTCAGTTGGCTGGTAATGAGGCCTCTGTTCACTCAATCCTATGCTTCCTTTAGATATATACTGTCACCTCAGGAGTGCAGTTAGTGGTGGCTTCGGGAATACACGGCACTGTAATAACGCTTTGCACTTCTATAATGCCTTCCATTCGAGGACCTTAAAGTGCTTTATAATATGATCATCAATTAATTAGCCCCCACTACACCCCCGTGAAGGGGGCAGGAAGTTTCAACACCTCCCTTCCCACATTTACAAATGGGGAAACAGACACAGAGAGGGTAAGTGATTTAGCCAAGGTCACGCCAGGAAGTCTGTGGTAGGGCTGGGAAGTGGACTTGATTCTCCCAGTTCTGAAGACAGCATGTGACTTTTAGGGGTTTTATAGTTTTTGTCCATAGGCCCAGAGGTCAAAATAGATGCATTTTTCTAAACTAGAAAAATAAATTAGAAACTTAAAAACGGCCTTCCCCTCCGGCGTAGACCACATGACTCAGTCACTTTACCATTTCATTTCTCACAATGCATTGTGAACCCGAGTCCATGGCCCACTGCAGTCAATGGAAAGAGTCCCATTGAATTCAGTGAGCTCTGGATGAGACCTGCTGACTTGATTGGGGAACCCAGAATAGGGAGACAAAGGGTCTGAGGCGCAGCTGTAATTAAGTGAACAATCTAAAATGTAGTGAAATCCAGCCAAACATAGAAACATTTACAAACAATTCTCTCTAGTAAAAAATAAAAAGTCCAGGTTAAATAAATCTTAAAACTTCCATCCGTCTCTGCTATGGAATTTTCCATGGAGTCAAACGCTCGTCTAAGTCTGGTCTGAGCTCCAAAAAGAAAGCCATCATCATCTACAGAGCAAAGCAGCTTTGTTGTAGCTTAAGATATGTATATATTTGGCCTGCCTTTGAATAGGGATCTTTGCAAATTTCATTCCATCATCTGCTCAACTGTAATCCTATTTACAGTCATTCTTACTATCTTTCTCCTTGTCAAGGTTATGATGTAAGGCTACCCTCAACCCCTCCTGTTTTTTGTTCACAGGCTCATTAAAAACTAAACTAGAGAAGGAAAAGCCCTGTTAGATCATCTAGTCCTTGGGGAATGGTGCAGAATTGGTGGGCTTTAGCCAATCTAATTTTAAATGTTCAGTGGGGTTTCCTCCACTTTGCTTGGGAAAATGGTCTGCATGCTAACAGAGCTCCATTAGGAAACTTTTCCTGATAGTTTGTCTTCATTTTCCTTTGCTTAATTTCAGCTGTGATATGCCCTTGGATCCCATTAAATCATCCTACCACTTCTTGTTATATACCTCTCTAAGCAGAAGCTCATTTTGGAAGGCGAGAGGCAGAGTTGCCAGTCCATGTTTTTATTAGATTACTTTGACAATTTTTTTTTTTAAATCTCAAAGTAAAACAGGCTATCATTTACAAAGGCTGTACTTACCACAATCACTGTGAAGGTACTGCCGGCCTAGCCCCAGCAGTACTGCCCAAGACCAAGGTATCAGAGGTACCACATCCACCAATGAACTTTTTGTGGCAGCAATGTTTCCCATACACCTGGATTGCCGCCAGACGGGACGTTGGCATGTTTTGTTGTACCCCCATGCTGTCCTCAGCAGCTCTACTGAAACTATCATAACAAGATCTGAAAGGTAATGTATCAATATCACTCTTCTGGAGTAACAAGTGCTTGTATTAGATGTCAAGGTGGTTCATATAATGTGTAGTGTAAAAATGCCACAATGTAAACACATCACTCTGCAAAAGTACTCATTTAGTGTTACTGCGAATATGGCCCTTTGTTAATAATTATGGGATTGGGATGGACAACCTAGTTTTAGAGATAAGAAATCTAACCACTGGACCATGGTGGCCTAGATGGGCACATGGTAACTGGTGGAGTAAACAAGGAATGGAAAGATCAGTGATGGTGTTCCAGGCTCCTTGGATTACCAGGGGCTTGGTGGAAGGATGCCTTGTGGCACTCAAACCATGTCATGTCCTGCCACTCCAGGGACTCTAGAAGGAGCCACACTGAGTTCTATAAGGACAGAGGGTCAGGCTAGCCCAAGTGTGATGCCATGGGCAGGTTAAGAATGGAAAGTATTCCAAGACCCCATAACTATCTAACTCTTGAGTGAGGAAAGGGAGGGAGGAGATTCAACATTTCTGCTGCATCTAGCTCCTAACGTGAGAGTGTTCACAGACCCTTCCCGGACAAATGGTCAGTTTTAAGCAGAGCATTCTGTCCCATTTTCACCAAGCCCAAAGGGCAAAGAGCAAAAAGCCTAGGCACTGTAAAGCTGGAGCCCAGTCACACTAGGTTGATCTATCCCAAATCCCAACACACTTGCTATCCAAGTGACTTTGTGGCATTGTCCTCCAATTAATCTCTGTCAAAGTATGTGCAAAAAGTGACTAATGAAGAGCTCAGACCTCACCACGACACTGAGGGAAGTTGCTTATTTGATGGTAAACAAGTTGCGGGTGATTGATTATTCAGTTGGAATTAATTTTACAACTAGGTTTATTTATTCTTGGGTCATATTCTCCAATTTACCAGCTAGGGGAATACACGGGTAAAAATACATTAGTCAAGCGGGAAGAAACGTTGGCTATTAAAGAAAAAAAAGGCATCCTCAACATGTTAGGTCTAACTCACCTCCTGGTGTAGGGCTACTGCTGTCAACGATGGCGTTACGCCTGGGATGAATCTGGCGCCGTGCATGGCACGTATCCATAGAGTCCAGAAATAATGAGCAGGAACGTAATACAAACAGCACATTTCTGCATTTGGAAGAGATCAGACGAAAGGATTAGAGGCGGGGAGGCAGAGAGATCCCAGCTGTTCAACTCTAATACCTGCCCTTCTGTTTTGTGTTGTAGCCTTTTCCCTTCCCCCCAGCACGCTCATTATCGCTCCCATATTTAAATAAAAAAGCCACGGTTTCATATCTTTGACACAGCCTGGCATTCAGCTGCTCTAGCTACAGAGAAGTGACCAGTGGTGTCACTCCATGCCTCTGCTTGGACTATAAAGCCACAGTCCTTATAGATCGCAGACTTCCAACCCTGAGAGTCTCAGGATAGTTTGAAGATGACAGTTAAGAACAACAACATTGTATTAATGGGAACGGAGATTCTTCAAGGGAGTCCTACCAGCTGTAATTCCTTATTGGCATGTTTTATTTTTAACCTGTGCAATTTAACATTCCATCAGATGAAGTGACTGTACAGAACGCGATAGTAAATGCTACTGGTACACCGTTGTCAGGCTGTGCTCACAACAACGTGCACACAAATGATTGCGTTTTGGTTGCAAACTTCCATTTTCTTCCCAAAACTAGAGTTCTGTTGAAACTAGAGACCGTTGGTTAAATGTCCAGCGTGGTTTGTTCTCTTTGGTTTGAAACTTCTCAGAGCAATTTTATAATAGACACATCTTTCAGAAAATCCGTGTGTGTGGCCCTTATGCATGGTAAGGTCCACAGCTGCATTTCTCAGTGCGGTGAGAAACTATTTTTGTGACAATGGTTTTTGTTTTACACAAAGGCACGCTTGCAATAAATTTTTATGAATTTTGTACACCATGAGCTAAACTCTCAGTTTCAAATGTGCAGTGTGGCAACAACAACAAAATGGATTTATAGTATCACTCTGAAATCTTGTCATGTGATTTTATTTCTTCAACCGTTTCTTTACAATCAATAACTTTGAAATACAGTCAAAATATTACTGGCTGCTGCTTTGTGCCTCATTCTTTATTGGGGTTTGGTGGGGGTGGGAAGAGTTGGTAGCATTTCCCGTTTCCTATTTGAAAAGAGATCAACAGAATCCCACCAGCTGTACTCCGTGCTCTCACTTTAAAATGAATATGAGCCAAAGCCTGATGTCTTTATTCAGTCTTTGCTCAGGCAAAACCCACTGAACTCAATGGGATCTTTACCTGAGAAATAGCTGAGTAACAAACTGCAGGTCTACCTAGTGGGGCTGCACACACATCACACTTTCCCTCTTTGGGAATGGGACTTGGCTGTCCCCTCGGCATCATTTTCCAGCTGTCTCAAGGACTTTCCCTGACATCCAAGAACCTGAGAAAGAAATGACTGAACAGAGGGGTCCCATTGTCTCCTCACTAGCCCCACAGATTTTTTCACTGCAAGATACCCCTCATCCGTATTACCTTTGAACCTTCCTTTGCCTTTAAGAGGAGCACCAAGGGCAATCACTGACTGCATGAGCCCTGTGTCAGCATGGCTTCAAGGTACTAGGAAGCTGGGAGTAAGGAAGCACCAGGGGCATAGAGCTTCCATGCAGATGGCCCAACTATCCCACAGGCTGGGAGCCACAGGATGTGTGGGCCAACTCCACACACTGTCCCACAAAGCGAGTGGAAAACTTGCTTCTCTCCCACTGCAGCAGCAAACTCAAGAATAAAAATCCGTGGAGGTGATTAGGCTGTGGACAAGTGTCAAATTCTAATCTCTCGTGTCTATTTGGAATTGTAATCCATGAGGGAAGATTTTTTTTTGGTCCCCATACTTCTGGTCACCTCAGTACTGCACAGAAGGCTTGTCCCATACAACGTACAGTAACAAGTTAGGATTCATCCCTCAAAGCTTACGTAATGTCACTACCTCAACTCCCTTGATGGGCTGCTGTGAAGATTCGGGTCTCTCTGTGATGTCACTAGTTTAGCAGCCAAGCTGGTCAGCATCCCGCACTTCCCCTGTGTGAAAATTCAACAAAAATTTTAGTTTTCATCAAAGTTTTCCACGGCAATTTGACTTTTCGGGGAGGGGGGAGAGGATGAGACAAAACTGAAAATTCAAATTAAGAAATGCCATCATGGTGCCTCATGCCCCCATACTCCTCTACAGGAGAGCTCTTTGTCTAGACTATTTTTCCCATGATGCAGGACATTTTCTCTTCTTGCTGAGCCATCATGGTGAATTATGAGAGTTCCTGGCAAAGACACTTCAGGGGGGATAGAGTCCAGCAGGAGAACATGACCCATAGAGGAGAACGATAGCACAAGACATCTAAACTACAGCTCCCATGAGGCATCAGGACAGCAATTCTAAATAAAAAAATGTTTGGATTTTAGGTGTTTCAATAGAGAAAAAAGCCAAAGTTTTCTACAGAAAATAGACACTTTTCATGACAATGCATGTTTAATCAGAAGCTCTTTTTCTATAAAAAAAAAAAAAGCTTTTCAGAAAAATTTCTACCAGCCTTACACACTACATGCTGAGGTAAAACCAAAGTCACAGGCTTTGGCTCAGCAGCCCTGAATTGTTTGGCTGATATCAAAGCATAGGCATCTGACACCTCCTCAGCTCAACACCTGGTCGCAGGATTCATGTCAAGGTACGAGTCACTAGATTAACACTTCTAACTTGCTGTTATGATGGCAAGGGACAAGACTTTATGATCCAAAGGAGACAGCGTGGGTCTATTCACTCAACCAACCACAAGAAATGGGTCCTTGTTCCTCCTTTAAAACCTAGTGTCTTCCGTCGGCACTGCACCCAGTGAATGACTGGGAAAGAACTCACGGTTTTGGAGCAGAAAACCATCGGGCCATTTAATGTGCCAGAGGGGAATATCCATTAGCTGCAGTTATAGCATAGCCATCTGGACCAGGCAATCATGGCTGGTATAATCTCAGTTACTTGAACAGCTTTAGGAACAGGAATCATTTGCTTACATATTGCCATCATGAACTGAGAACTCTCCAAGTAGCCATGACTCTTTCCTCTCCTCTGTTCCCCACAGAGCTTTTGCCAGTGACATCAGCCAAAGACGCGGGTAACATTCTGCATAATCAGAGACAGAAGCAGTAATGCAAATAATCTTGAAAATGCTAATGGAATAAAGCGAGGAACTTAATTTGGGAAATTATGAAGTCCGCAATCTGATTAATACTGAAACCCAGACACACATGCACAATCTCAGCACTGTCATGTAAACAGTGCCATCTCCCACTTCTATCAGCCCAGGGGTCTGCGCTAAACCCAATCTCCCATTAAGTAAACTTTGAGCAAGTTTTCAATTAATTTCCACAATTTAATATTTCATTTTAAACTAAATTTAAAATTCCTTTTTCCATTGCTTTCTAACTTGATCCTTTCCTATCTATGGAGAGGAGGGAGGAAGATGTGAAAGGCACAGATACTGTAGAGAAAATATCCCTTAAAATTAGAGGCTTGGGCACTTCTAAATCACCTTTCATCTTAGGTGCTGAAAGCGCATAACATACATTAATGACAAACTTCATAAGACCCCTGTGAGGCAGGGAAATCTTATCTTCATTTGTATAGATAAGAAAAATGAAAGTAAGGCCCAGATCGTCAAAGGTATTTCAGCCGCTCATTTCCATTGATTTAGTTAGGAAACAAAATACCTTTGAGAATATGCCCAAGATTTCACGGCTGAGCTGGAGAAATCAAAAGGAGAATCAAGATTTCCTGACTCTCAATCCTGTGTTTTAACCAGTAGGCCTGACTTCCACTCCATTTTGTTCAACAGAGGGCCGTACTTTGGGAATATGGACCGATACAAGTAATGACAAATTACAAGAGCTACTAGTATTGTTTAAAATCATGCGGCTGAGATGAAAGGCAGAAGACCAGGATGACTGAGCATGATGAGCTAGACCGGCCACTTTTGGAGCTGTGGATTTAGTTGTGAATTGAAGTTACATATGAAATAAGGATAGAGGCCACAATTTTCAAAAGGTGACTAATGACTGCAGGTCCTTCAGTTCCGAGGTGACCAACTTGATATATTTTAAAGAGATTTTACTTTCAGAATGCAGGAGCTCAACGCTTTCTGGAAAAATCAGGCCTCTTTACCACTTCTAATGGCCATGGTTTCTATCATGAAAATCACTGCATCATCGTCTCTGCTCAGGAGAGGCCCATATGTTAACCACCAGGGGCACTGCAGATCCACCCAAGAAGCACTGGCAGAACTTGGAGATGGCTGGCAATTTCAGACTGTTGACTCCCCATACTGAGAGTGGATTCTGGGTCATCTGGGTGAAACACAATAACCCTTGTCTCCATCCTGTCTCCATTCCACCCAGGAGTATCCTTCTGCTTCCAACCTGCTGCCTGAGCCTCTCGTGGACGTCATAGGTGGGAACGGAGATGTTCTGCCCAGAGAATGGACTGATGCGTGAGTATTCGCTTTCCGGTTTGGCTGGTTTGCATCATTCCTGCGGCTCTTAATTTTTGGTAGAAATGAAAATGAGACTGTGAGAAGGAGTTAACTCATTGAACTGTCATTGCCCAGGCCTCTGTGGAGTCATTGTTATACCTCCTCTTTACAAGCACAGGCAACAGGTAAGCCAACTGACACACCCACCTGAAAGTGGCCTCTTGTGTTCGTTTGCCCTGAAGCATGAAATCCTTGGTAAGCAGCAGTGTTTCTGCCCCATTTAAAACCAGGCAACATTTTGCTTGTTTGTTTTGTTTGCTTAGCAAAGATGGGGAGTGGCGTGCTGCACAAACTCAAGCTACAGGGGTTGCCGAGGGGCTCCGAGGGTCCAGATCTTTATGAGGTCAGCAGGGAAAAAGGAAACAAGTCACTACTGTAAACCCGTGGTACAACACGTTGCATGGCATGCGCACACTGAGAGAAACCTAAGAAAATAATGAAAAATGTATCAGGACAGGTTCAATGCACATCCATCTAGTAACCACTTTAGCTCTGAGCATTAGACATCACTTTGCAAACTTTGGCTTAACAAAAACTAAAGAAATAAAGTGATAATCTAAAAGGTAAAACATGGACCTTGGAACAAAAATGCATGAACCAGGCAGAAGTCAATCTGTAGTCTTCCAAAACATAGCTGCATATCCAGGACCCTACATAACTGGACCCAACATACTCCTCTGGTCTAATTTCCTCCCCGTGCCATCCCCTCCATTTGTTCTTTCTAATCTTTTGCCTTCGTATTCCTTTCATCTTCTCCTCTTACTCTGCTTTCTACCTTCTCATGGTGCCTGCGCAGTCTGGAACAGCATCCTGAACTTTTCTCCTCCAAAACAAACAAACATACACCACCAAATCCTTACTTACCATTCCATTCTTCCAGAAATTCCTACCTCACCAGTAATAAACCCCACCGTCCAATTTATCTCACCACTTGTCCAGAGCCTGATTTTACATGTGCATCTGGGCCAGCTAGAAACTGTTGGCTTCCCCATCCCAAAGTGCTATTGCTCCCACTGGTTATAGGCCATGGCTAGAGAGCACTCTTCTCCCCATTCGCTCACTCCCGGGCCCTCTAGAATTCAGGACTCAGCTGTGGCCTCCCATGACTGTCTATACTGAGATAGGATGTCAGGGATGGGGCTAGCAGGTCAACACATGTTTATTTTTCCCATTTTGGTATTTTTATGCCATTTGCTTCTCATGGAAAGCTCCTCCTCCTGGTTGTGCAGGAAATCAGACCAGATGATCTTAAAAGTCTGTGAGTCATGAAAAGCTCCAGATTATAAATCTTGGTGGTCAAAGTCCTCTCTTTGTCCACCAAGCAAGAAGAGCAACGGCACTGACAAGGGCCTCAAAGCTGAAAAAGAGCACCTGCCTCTAGAAGTGAGCAGGTGACTCATATTCCATGATTCAGCCCTGGCCCTCTTTGCAAAGATGACCAGTGTGACAATTGGTGCTAATTCTGATAGTTACTTTGCTATGGGGGAAATGTGCATACTAGGGGCCAGACTGAGCAGGTCAGATCACTTCACGTAGGCCAGAGAGCCAACACCAGTTCATTTGCAGTTGCTAGGCTCTGGGGCCAGGTTTGAACCGTCAGCGAAAGGTTCTATATTCCATTGCGAGCCCCAAGTCACCCTGACTCCTAAGAACGATGAAGTTAAATAAAGATTTAGAAAGTCAGTGCTACCTTGTGTCCAGAAGTAAACTAGCAAAACCAAGCAAGTGAACCGTTTCTGAGCATAAGGAGAAAAAACGTTACCCCTGAAAAAGTGACTCTACAGTTCTTTATTTTCTGTGAATAAGAATAGCATCTGCAGTCAGACCAGCCAGGATATAATTACAAAGGTTATCAGTCCTCACACTTCAGGGCATAAACTGGCCACCATCTGGGGTCAGAGAGATATTTCCTCCAGGGTATACTATTCCACAATTAAGAATATCATGGAAGAATGTTTTGCCATCGTCTGAAGCATCTGACACCTGTTATTGTTAGTGGATAGTGGACCATAGGCTATTGGTTGATTCCTATCACAGAGCCTTTTTACACCAGAATTTATGGATTTTATATAGACATACAAATTCATGCACCTACATTTAGCAGTCATTCTGCTGACAACATGGAGAATGCTGGTCCTCAAGCTTAAACAGCTGCATCTCCAGATTCTGATTTCAGCCTCATCAGTACGTTCCCCCGTCCATTCTATGAGTGGAAAAACTCAGTCTATTGCAAGCCAGTCTCTCTCAGGTTAGCATATGCTGTCCTTGCTTTCTCTTTATCATTGTTTCCATGGCTTGGCCCCTTTCTGACATCACTTGTTTGCTGTGCCCCCTTCCCATGGCCTTTCATAAACATTGCCAACTGGACCTGGATGGAATTGAGACATCCAAGAAATTAGGTTAACTAATGTCCTTGCATCTAAATAGCTGCCTCTTATATTTCTGCCCTCTGAATAATACAGTGGGCAAAGTGTGGTTCTGTTCTGAGAAGTGATCCCAAAAATGGCATCAGAGGCATTTCATCGATATCAATTCAATCATTTCAGTAGCACTTGTTAAACCAAATGTGGCAACAATCCAGTGGCAGATTTAACAGTCAACAAATCAGCAAATGCTCACTGGACCCTGCCTGGTCCAGGCCCTCCCATCTGCCAGAGGCAGGGGAACAAAAATGGGCCCCGGTGCAGGTTTTTATTGGACATGCCATCCCACGTCCAAATAAACTCACTTCTCTTAGCCCACCCCATGTGCCTCCCTGTCTCTGCACCCCGGCTCTGCTCCGTTGCACCCCCCTCTCCCCTCCCAGTTCCATGCTGTGCCATCTGCTTCCTCTGCCCGGGCCCCGCACCAGCATCACTGCCGATAGAGCCATCACGACTGCTCCTGCCAAAGCCAGCACTGCGGTTGCAAGAATCAGAGCCGTGGACCATCGCTGCTGCCGCCACCAGAGCTCGAGTTACCAGCCCTCCAGGATGAATCTCTAATTAAGGATTGTGTCATGTGATGAAGCCTCCAGGAATACACCCAGCCACAACTGACAGTCCTAGTCAGAGCCGCTGGGAAGAGCAGCGCCCTCACTTCTTGCTAGAGGCCTGCGACCAATATGGAGCCTCCACCATTGGTGGTTCCGCTAACCAAAATTCACAGCAGAGCCACCATTTTGGAGGCTCCCTGAGGAAATTCAAACGTGGGCAGTGGGGACCAGCGCAAACAATGGCAGCAGCCTGTGTCAGACGCATCTTGTGTGGCTGAACAGCCCGGAGCCTGCAGGGGCCCTCCAAGTGCAGGGACCCCCTGAGCAGTTGCACCAGCTATTCCTCTGCCACGGCCACCTGCCCTCCTCACCGACTCTGGGGCCCCGCTCTCACGTGTAGCTGAGTCAGTTACCATGGCAAGGGGACCCCTCTCTGCCTCTGGGCTGATGCAGTTGTATGGGCAGCACGTGTCCAACAGAGCTCCTGGCCATCAGCCCCCATATAGAGTTGGCAGGTAGGGTGACTAGATGTCCTGATTTTATAGAGACAGTCCCAATATTTTGGAGCTTTTTCTTACATAGGCACCTGTTACTCCCCAACCCCTTCCTCAATTTTTTACACTTGCTATCTGGTCACCCTGGTGCCAGGGGACCCCTACCCACCTGTCTTGCAGTGCTGTGCCTTTGCAAATTCCTGCAGCACTGAGCATGTCCAGTTTCCTACCCTGTCCTGTCGGGGTCAGCTCCAGTGTTGCAGGAGCTGCTATTGGGAAATGTAGTTTGTCTCCGTAGCCTCCCCTTCATGTGGGAGGCACAGAGCTTTTGTATCTGCCTGCTCTGGCCTCTCCCCAGCCCTACAGCACTCTCCCCAGCCAGCCTCGCTCTAGTTCTGCCTCCCTCTGCTAGAAGCTGCACAGAACGAATCAGAGCACTAAAAAACAAAACAACCAAAAAACGACAACCTTTTGGGTTTTTGGATTACTCCCACAACTGAAGGATAAATTAAGCAGCATATAAATACATTTTATTTAAGGCTATACTTGCAACTTAGTTATTCTCTTATTAGCAGATGTCTGAAAGTGAAAACCATAAATGTAAATCTGGTTTTACCAAAAAAAAACAAAAGACCAAGATTTTGTTATTAGTTTCTGCTGCTTAGGTCTTTGGGTGAAGTTTGTATTGTTTTGCAAACTTCCTGGCCAACTCCTGACTTTCTACTGCAGAGTGCAAGAACTGTATCTCAATTCAGGAAGCATGAATCTTTTATTGTACCAAGTCAGTAAAATGATTTGAGGCAAACCACTAAAGTTGCACCCGTAGTAGTACCTGGTGATATTTCCAGAGAAACTTTGCTTGGAACCAACACAACTGAAGACCTGTCAAACTACCAACAAAGCCAAAGATCCTGTAGATGGAGCAAAACCAAAGGTCCTGTGCATGTGCAGACAACAATGAAGCAGGTCATCTTCCTGCTGAAATAGTAAGAGTCACTTTCAAGATCCAGTTTTATCACGTGAAGCAATTGCATATGCTTTTGAGAAGTTTAAGTAAAAGTGTTATAAGACAGACACAAAGAGTAATTCTTCTGCTCTGCTCACCATTGATAAGGCCTTAACTGGAGTAGGGTCTCCAGTTCTGGGCATCACATTTTAGGAAGATGTGGACAAAATGGAGACAGTCCAGAGGAGAACAATGATTAATGGTCTAGAAAACATGACCTATGAGGAAAAATGAAAAATTGGGTTTGCATAGTCCGGAGGAGAAGACTGAGGGAGGGACATGGTAAGTCGTCACGTACGTAAAAGCTTGTTATAAAAAGAAGGGTGATAAATTTCTCTCCTTAACCACTGAGAACAGGACAAGTAGTAATGGGCATAAATTGTAACAAGAGAGATTTAGGTTAGACATGAGGAAAAAGTTTCCTCTCTGCAAGGGTAGTTAAGCACTTGAACAAATTACATAGGGAGATTGTGGAATCTCCATCACTGGAGGTTTTTTAAGAATAGGTTAGACGTACACATGCCTAGATAATACTTAGTCCTACCTCACTGCAGGGTACTGGACAAGAAGACCTACTGAGATCTCTATGTTTCTATGATTCCATGCTTGTACAGATTGATCCCTGCCAGCCCACTGAACCTGATTTGCCAAATGGACAGTTTCCAGGTTTTCCTACAAGCTGCCATTTTTCATCTTCATTTTACAGAATGAAAAACATACCACATGATTTGCATGTCAAGCAGCTAGCATGCTCATCTCTTTCAGATTATGCATACTGTCATATTTGTTAGCTGTTTGGGGGCAAAGAAACTCAAAAATCAAGGTTAACAGTGATTGGAAGATGCTAGTCAATGTTTGTACAGGAGGAGCAAACAACATGTGCAGTCACATATGGAAGCTCTACAGTTCGTGAAGGATCATAGCATCAGTGCATTTTTGAAAAAGAAGCATCTGAAAATACTAGGAAATAGCAAGAAGTACTAAAAATTGATTGACGCAGTCAAAACTTCAGCTAGTTTAGGTATTCCCTTCTACGGCCACCATGAAGTGCTGGAGAGCCACAATTACGGTATACACTGGAGTATCATTAAGCTACTTGCCAGACATAATACAATGTTTGCTGAACAAATCAGTGACACCAAGGAAATAAAATACATGAGCAAGACAATTAAGGATGAACTTAAGTCTTTTAGCCTCAGAAACCAGGAGCATTTACTTAATAGCTGCAAAGAACAATGTGACCAGATGTCCCGATTTTATAGGGACAGACCCTGATAGCTGGGGTTTTGTTTTACATAGGTTCTTATTATCCTCCACCCCTTGTCCCAATTTTTCACACTTGCTATCTACTCACCCTAGCAAAGAAGCTAATTTTTGTACTGTCATTGCAGATGCAATCACAGATATTAGCCATGTCCATTTTGCTTTGTTAATATCGATCATATTAAAAGAAAAGTAGATATAAAAAAGCATTTTGTAAGGTTTGTTCCAATAAGTGAAGCAGATGCTGCATCCTTTTGTGACCAGTTAGCTGGTGTTTTATTGATTAGAACCCAAATACATGTCTGGACAGGGATATGAAGAGATCAGTGTTATGGAGAATTGCAAGCAAAAAAGAGAATAGCTTTCAGGCAAAGTGTATGTACAAAATGTATGTACCATACATTGCCCAGCGCATCACATTAACGTAGTTTTGCTCATACTGCTGAAGATAAGGCCAGTCCAAATCTGAATGTTTTCTTCATAACTTTGCAGGAAATATATAAATATTTTGCAGACTAATCATTGATAGGAAAAAAAATAAGGATTAAATATAACAATATTTATCTTCAAAGCATACAGTTTTGCAAATGGAAGAAGAACTTGATGATGTACTTCAGGCTCCTGAAGTTGACAGGATTGATGAAGTAGATGAAAGGAGACCCTTAGGCATTTGGCAAAACTAGATAGGCAGTTCGAATGAAAGCCATTGAGGCAATGATAATAAATACTCAGAGCACTACTGAATGCCTAGCAGAGGAAACTGCCGCTGAATGCAATAGTGAGGACATACGTTGAGCAAAAAGCAACCTGTCTTTGATAGCTTGGATGTTCTATCTCAGCCTGTTACTGTGGCATAGGATCTTAGTTATCATGGCTGCAGGGAATCCTTCAGTCAAAAGAAAACTGACCTGTTCCAAGTCCTCCAGACGTTGATAGCACTGTGAAAGAACTCAGCAAGCTCGTTTGAAAATGAGTTTTGAAAATGCAAACTATCCAAGCCAGACGAAGAGATGTATATGTCACACGGATGATAAATTTGCACACAATTCTGTGTCAGAAGTAAAGGATAACCACAGAAAGAAATGATCTGAGGTCGTAGACAATACAATTGGGGAATCAAAATCTTGATGAGAGGGATTTCAAGAGGTAGTTACTCTGTTTAGTTCCAGGCAACTTCAGAATAGAACTTTAGAAAAGTCAAAGAAGGAAGTTCTTAAATTCCTGGGGAAATATGAATATTTTCTTTAGACTTGGTTCACAAGATTGCATCTTTCAAGATGTATTTTACTATGGACATAGGAGTTCATTTTGTCACTTGGAGTCCAGAGTTACCTGAATTTTATAGCATCAGGTTCTCTTGATGTTTCACCAGAAATGGAAATGTTGTGTCGACCCTCTCTCAGCATACCAACTGGAGTGGCTAGTGCTGAATGAGCACATTAAGATGTGTCCACATCTACATGCGTTCAACACCAATCGCAGACCCAGCTGAGTGACCTTGATCTTCTTGCAATTGAGAAAGACAAGACAGAAAAGTTGGAGCTGTGGACAGCATCATGGAACAATTGCCAAGGAAACGGGTTGCTGTGGTACAAGGTTTCAATAATTGGAAATATGTAAGCCAACACAATTTGGATAAGATTTCACTTTAGTTTAGGCCTCTGATTTTGATTTATTTTTAAAAAAACTTGTTTAAAAAAACCTAAGGTGGCGTGACCATCGGTCCCATGCGGCATGTTTGCTAACCATGTTCTGACGTTTAAATCTGCCCCCGTAACAATCCACAGTCTGCATCAAGACTGAGCAGTCATTATTATCAAATGCTACAGATCAAGGCTAACAAATGAATCAGCAAAGAAAATTATAGCCAGTTAGTTTAATGAGAAGATCATTCACAGTTATAAACAGGAATTTGTTCAACGCAATGCAGGGCTAGAGAAGCTGTTACAATGCTTCTGATATCTATTTTTAGTTGGATGTCATACAAGTTGCTGAATATCTATATTCACGATGTTGGCTGGGGTTGGTAAAGTAAACAGCAGCCAGACGGGTTTAAATAAGCCATCAATATTTATGAGGATTTTCTTTTAATTGGGATGACTGCAGCCAATTTCAAGGTGTCATGCACGCAACCAATTTTAAAAGTAGCATTTACACTGCACAGTTTGCTCCTGCCTTCTCTCTCATCTGAGGAGAGACAGACATGCAGAGACACTCTGGAAGACTTGAATGGTCCAATAGGATCTAATTATGATGAGCTGAGAAGCTGCCACTCCAGTGTCAGGTTACATTCACCACTGGCCAGGGCCTTTCTGTTGTTGCTTTCTGATGGGTCCCCCAGGATCAGCAGCAGGGCTTTCTCAGTACAAAGGACTGGCTGCAGAATTAGGTCCTCTGGCAATTCAGGAGCGTGAGGCTAGGGAATGTTAGTGTACAGTGCAAAGGATGTTTAGGCTGACAGAGTTGAACCTTTGCATTTAGGGCTCCAGTTGTGGCACCTAGAGCCAGATTTGCACTGGGGAGGGTAGAGGGGGTGCACCTGAGTAATAAGTGACTGGAACCAGTATTTCTACTGACTCCAGGATCAGGACACCCCATTGGAGGAAGCTTGTCCACTCGACAGCCCTTACCTAACATTTAGAAAAAGGGTAGTTTGCACTACCTCCAGTATAGCTCTCTAGCTGCAATCTGTGAACATGAGGGAGAGGCCCCAAGGCCATACTCTACCCACGCAAGGGCTCATGAGCAACACCACCAAAACAGACTCAGGCTCCAACCTCACTGTTGCCTTCATTTTTGATCTCTGCACACACCCAGCTGCTGCTTCTTTAGGTCCAGTGTAGGAAAGTGGACATCACAGGGTTAACTGGGTTATTCTGAGTACTATAGGTTAGAGCCATGTCCCACTCTTCCCCCTTCGTGCCTCTTTAGTTAGTTATGTGATCCCTCTTGCAGCTCATTATGTAGTTGAATAAAGCAGCATGTTCCCAGCCTGTGGTACTGGAAATGAAGTGCGTTTCTTGTGCATGGATTGGTCCCTTGACGAATTTGGTGATAAAGGAAAACATAAGAATGGCAACTTATGGGAAAATTGAGGAGCTTGATCAGAAAGTGAGGATTAACAGCAAGCTACTGAAAGACTGGGCCACCATCTCCTTGCAAATTAGATGATGGATAAGGACAAAGGAAAAGCAATTTTCCCCAGTGTCTGTGGCAGTAAAACTTACTCCCTCTTAAGGAGTTTGTCGCAGCCTCAGAAACCAAGAGATAAAAGTTCAGAAGACACACTAAAGTTCTTAGCAGAGCAGGGGAACGGGGTTCTCTACTCACCAATGGCACGCCTCCTTGCGGCCCAGCTGGGGATTGGCCCAACACTGGTTGGACACCCATTCCTATGGTCGTTCAGCCCGTTGGCTTGATCGCAACCTCCAGGACGCTGGGTAGTCTTCTGCTTTGAGACTTGGCCCTCTGACCAGGTCACTTTAGTTCTCTTCCAGAGGTCGTCTCTCAGGACAAGCTGCTGTTCCAGGCACTCCTCTGTTGTATGTCTAAGGCTGTGTGCCACTTCTCCAGTGGCTGGTAACGGAACCAGGCGCAGCCCTATACTCTGAGTTCCAGCCCAGGAACCCTATGCTCCACAACTATGGTCTACTTACACCCAGACCTGGCTGCTACTTCCCTGGATTCTGTCCTGCTTCCTATCTATCCTCTGCCACCTCTGAGTTTACCACCCATCTACGCTTCCTCCACTCCCTGTAGCTAATACCTCCCTTTGGCTTCTTCTCAGGCCCTGTAATCTCTAATCAACCTCCCTCCAGTCAGTCAGGGGAGTGCCTGCAGACTATTTTCCCCTGCAGCCCCCCTTCTGTTCCTAGTTTTGCAGAAGCCCTGCCTTTCCTGCCCAGGGGGGAATTTCATCCTTAATTAAGCATTATTGGGCCCCTGCAGCTACAGCCTATGCAGTTAATTGGCCCATGCGGCCTCCCTTAACCCCTTCAGGACAGCTGTAGGCGAAAGTCCCATCACAAGCACTACATACCAACACCAGATGTTACTGTGAAACGTTTCAAATTTCATACTAGAACGAGGAGGCCAGGTGAAAGTTAGCTGTGTGTGTGGCAGAGTGAAACAGGTTAACGGAATATTGCTCAGTTGGAAATGTCTTAGAGGCTGTTTGGCAGGATAGATTTGTTTGTGGTACTAATAATGAGAGAATTCAAAGACAATCGCTGGCAGTGGGGGCTTAACCTGGCCCAAAGCCGTAGAATTAGCAAAAGCAATGCAAGCAGCAGTGAAAAACAAAAATTTGCATTTAGAATGCAGGGACCATCAAACTGGCTCAATGAACAAAATGCAAAGCCAGCTGCAAGGGACTTAAGGCTCCAAGGGGGATTGCCACTGGGGAGAAGCTCGTTTTGCATCAATTTGTACTTTAAAATGGCCCAAGATTGCATCAAGATTGGACATCTACAGCAAATGCAAAGATGACTACCAAACAGCAGCTCATATCCATGAGGGCAGACCCCAAAAGGAGAGGAAAAGGAAGGAAGCAGATGGTTTTTTATCATGAGGGAAAAGATGACACTGAGGAGGTGCACATTATGTACTGTCTAAAAGGGAAGAAAGTGGGACCTTATGTAGTAACAGTAGAGTTAACCAATCAATCAGGACATATGGAAGTAGATATAGGGACTTCAGCTATTGCAATCAAAGAATATATATATCACCGGTGCAAAGCGGGATCGAGCCCATGAGTGAATGCAGGAGGGAGCCTGCGAACCTATGCTGGGGAACTCATTCAAGTGGTTGGTTCTATGCTTGGTGCTGTAAAATCTAAAAGTCGAAAAAAAAAGTTACCAGTCTCAGTGATGTGGGGACAAAGGCCAAGTCTGTTAGGCAGAGACTGGGTGCACAAACCAAAACTGAACTGGGAGGAAATTTTCAAATTAGGAAAACAACAGTGCTCCAGGAAGCCACGGATGCTCACCCAGACAGTTTTAAAGAAGGACTAGGGACCCTACAGGGTGTAATGGCCAGAATTTGTACCCAGGATGAGATCAAACCAAAATTATCTCAAGCAAGACAACTTCCTCATTCCTTCAGAGAAAAGACAAGAGACTAAGTTAGATGGTCTGGAAAAGGAGGGCACCTTTCACCAGTGCAGTTTTCTGAATGGGCCGCACTATTCACCACAGCGCCTGTGGTTAACCCAGACATCTGCATCAGCAGGGATTACAGTCACTGTGAATCAAGTCTCCAAGTACCGTATTCCAAAGACAGAGGACTTGCGGGCAGTGTAAGGCGAGGATCAAAAACGGAAGTAAGCAGGACACATCACAGGCTTAGCAGCATATGAGGCTGAAGGAAAGCCAACACACTCACAAGGGTTTACACCAGTACAATCAATTGCCATGTGGAATATCAGCACCTGGAATTTTCTAGCAAGCCACAGAAACAGTGATGATATCCCAAAATTTCCAATAACCAGTTCTATAAAGACAGGTGATATTTAAGAACCTATTCTGAATAGGTTCTTAAACATCATGCACACAGCGCCTGACACACTACACCCCAACAACCCAGCACCCAGAACTTCAGAGTACCCTCCGCCATGAAATTGACTCTCCCTGGTCAATTTCGGCGGCAGGGAGAATCGCAGGAGACACTCTCCGCAGGGAAATTGACTCTCCCACCGCTAACAACCGGTTCGCTACTCCGCCTTTACATTGAATCTCCCGGCGCTAAGAACCGGTTCGCTGCATTTTTTCAATTTTAAGAACCAGTTCGCGCGAACTGGTGCAAACCGGTTGGATATCATCACTGCACAGAAAGGTTGTTGAAAAGTAGCCCGTGAGTTGTAGTGAGGAATGAGGTCATCCTCATCGAAAATAGAAGTGACACAACATCTCTCAGTGCTTGAAAAGGTCCTTCAAAGGCCGGAGGCAGCACAACTTCATTTAAAACAAAGGAAATGCTTTTTTACGAGACCAGATGTTGTTGCAAGATTTCAGGAACACTTGCAAGACGGACACCGAAATGAGGAAACAGCAGTTTAGATTGGCGCCAACCGGCTCAGCGGAATCATTTCCAAAGGCTGAGCCCCGATTATACTGGGGCGCTGCCTTATATACCCTAAAAGATTACATGAATATTCATACATAGCATCAATTTACATTTCATAATATGATTGGCTCATTATTACTTAACAGCATTCACACCCCCTTGGGGGAGTGGGCCTTAACTTGTTTTTCATTAGTCTATTGGCAATTTGAACAAGTTGCTGAATTGTTGTTACTAAGGGGAAGTTGATAAGGGGGGTTTCAGACAGTGTCTGATCAGTGTCTGACCCTGAGCCAATATAGACTTTCAAGAAGCCACTGACCTGGGGTCAGAAAGGGGTTGTTGTGAAAGTGCCGAATGAGTGTTATTGAGAGGAGATTGGGAAATCACTGGGTCAGTGTTAGTTTCTGGGGAAGTTAGGGGGTTTTAGCAGCCTTTTGAACTTGTTAGTAAGAGTAGTGTCATATATAGGTCAAAGAAGCAAGTACAGGCCAGCAATTATAATTTCTTATAAAGCACAAAGATTTCTATAGATAATCTTGTGGGGGCCAGGTCTTGCCTCAACGTGGCGTGCCTGGGATACAGAATCGACAAGGAAGGGATACACCGTGTGGCAGAGGAAGTCATGGCAACTGAACACACCCCAGCCCTTCTGAACACAGTGGAGCTATGAGCATACCGAGGTATGTTAAATTATCATGGGTTTCTCCCAAACGTTTCAGCCCTTTTAGAGCCTTCGCAGCACCTCCTGAGGAAGGAGACCTAGTGGTATTGAGGAAGGAGACAAGAGAGAGAAGTCTAAAAATATACTCGAGTCCTCAAAGCTCCTTATTCATTTTGACCTGACCAAAAAAAAAT
Source organism: Mesoclemmys tuberculata (assembly GCA_007922155.1). NCBI lineage: Eukaryota > Metazoa > Chordata > Testudines > Chelidae > Mesoclemmys > Mesoclemmys tuberculata. The sequence continues at coordinate 12,086,445 of ML675604.1, read as the reverse complement.
AATCCCGTCATGTGATGCTTCACCATGTGGGGTAGGGGGAGTTTTGTCACACAACATGAGGGATGTTGGAGAACGGCCAAATGGATACGTCTCCAGATCACTGGCTAACGCCAAACAGGGTTATTCTCCACAAAAGAAAGTCTAGCTATTGTTTTTGGCACTAAAAAAAAACTTCCAGCCGTGTCTGTATGGGAAGCCGCTTGTCATTCTGACAGATCACAAACCACACGTGGCGCCTTCTCAGTGGAAACAGCACACTGGCCATGACAGCTGCCTGGCTCCAACACCAGGCTTTGACCGTAACCACTTAGGAGTCTAGGGTAGCCTACAAAGCAGGGCATCAGCCTGTCCTTGCAGACACCTTCAGTCAATCACTGTTACCAGAACAATTGGGTTCCATGGCGCTTCCAAGAGCAATTGTGTTACCCATCCACCACCTCGACCAGTCATCGGTAAAGGCTTTCCAGGTAAGGAAACAGACTAGACTGACTCCTTTCTTGTCACAGGTGCAGCAGCGTAGTGCAGGGCGAGCCAGATCAGTGTAATGGGGAAAAGCACGCTCCACATGGGGCCAGGAGTACAAAACTGAGCATACAGAAAGGATGTATATTGTGGGGCACAAGAACTATTTCCCCACAAAGGATGAGAAGAAGTCTTGAGAGAATTACTTGTAATGCATACTAACATTTGTGCCAGTGAAAGGTGCTACCCTGAGAGACAGAGGAGACCCTGGATATTTAAAAGATTACATCCAGGATGTAAATTTAGAGGGGATGGGTGTAATCAAGTGGTCATCAAGGGGTTAACTGCTTACTCAGAGTGTTATGGGTTGGAGACATGTTCCACCCCCCCACTTCCTGTTTAGTTACTCGGTGATTTCTCCCTCTCCCTTCATTTGTATGTAGCTGAAGAAAGCCGCAGGCTCCCAGCCTGCAGTGCAATAAGTAAAGTGTGTTTCTTGTGCATGGAGTGATCCCTTTGCAAAAGTCAGCTTTGCTGCTGCCGCTCCTTCTGTAGCATCTGGCTGTGAACGCCTTTGAGAGCAGGGCAGGAGTGTGATTAAACCAATGCAGCTGAGTAGCCCCAAAGTACTGTCCAATGCGGAGTGGGAAGAGTGTGCCAAATATTTAGTTTCCTCTAATCTCTCTCTCCTGATGACTTTAGGTGATTATGTATAACCATATCAGGTGCAACGTTTCCCGTTGGAAAAGTGAATTTTCAATTGTCAAGTCCCTTTAACTATACCACCTGCACAAAAGCCTGCAGCATTTTATTGTGTGTGCAGGCTTAACCCAATTTCCTTGTCTAATGAAAAACAGTGGGGAGCTGGATTTTGGTTTTTTGCTGCTGCTGTCCTAGGAGATTACATGTCATGATACAAGCAACTGTGAGTGGATTTGCAGCATTATCTTGTTAGTAGGAATGCAGCCCCCGTGGCAACAGGGCAGATTCATCACAGGGATTGACTCCCCTTTCAGAACAAGGAAGTGCCTTGTACAAAACCACTGGTGTTTTCCATGCCGAACAGGATGAATGTGCCCACGCTGCCTTGCCCTCAGCACCAGGACTAGAAGAGTAGGGGATGGATTCTGTGCCTAGGGAGGGGCAGCAGAGAACACAGCTGAAGGGGGGGCGGCAGACAGAGGTAGCACTGTGCCACATCCATGTCACCCAGATTTTATGCTGCTGAAGGGGGTCAGTGTGCTCCCCCCTACCCCCCCGCTCCAAATAGCAACTTCCAAGGCTGCTCTTATTTCAACAGCCTCCTGAGAGTCGCCTAGAGACTTCTTTGCAGCCTGGAGTGGCAGAGAATGAGCGTACTGCTAACCCCAAGTGTTCAGAAATCATGAGTCAGCCCCCTTAAAAGATAATGAGATTGGCTTCAAAAGCACTTTAAGGGCCCCTGCAAGCACCACCAACGCCATGGCATACATGGGCCAAAGGGGAGAGTAGAATGGGCCCTTCAGCCGTATGTCCCACAGCAGCAGACAAGCGGCTAGACCCTAAAGCTGGCTTAACCCACCCCCATAGATCTCCTGTGTAGGGGGAAACCTTGCGTAAGGCTGAGCTGCTGTAGCCCCTCTGTACTCCCTGCAGCTAATGCACGGGTAGGTGGGAAGGGTGCCCTAGCAGAAGCCAGAACAGCCCCTGAGAGTCTCAGCCAGCCAACCCAACTTAGATTAGCCCTTAGGCTGCTCCGTGGAGAGTGTTCTGGAGCAGACCGGCGGCCTAAGGTCTGTGGAGCAGTACTGGCTATCTCTGCATACGCCTGAGATGCATTGAGTGCTACATGAGCATAACTTGGGACCTGGCCAAAGGTCTTCCTGTAACTTCGCCATGACAATGCATTGCGGCTGCAGAACTGATACAGATCTGCCCACAGAAGTGTGGCTTGGCTGGCCAGAGTTGTTAGGAGAAGAGACTTGTCATTTGACAAGATTTCATCAAATCATGTGGCAGTCATGGGTATTCAGCACATCAAGTCCCATTTTCTCATTTCACTGCCCACAGCAAGCAGGGGGAGTGTTTTACCTTCCCTCCTCCTCAGGGCTAATTTAAGAGTTGCTATTCTCAGCGTGTAATAGTGAGAAAAAAAATCAAATTCTGTTTCCACCAAAAGGAAGAAGCTGGAATGAGTATCTCTGCCTTTGCTTAGGAAACTTGTGCTGTGGAGAACCGACATAGGAAATTGCCTTTCCAGTGAGAAATCCACATGACCTCTTGTTCATGGCAGTTGGATACCTGCTGACCTGGTGGAAAAGAAAAAGCTACTTCTGACAGAGCAGTGCAATGTTGTATATGGAACCTCCAGATCGTGCAGGATTTATCATCTGGAAAACATCTTCCATTCATACAGCATCTTTCGTCATCCAGGGTCCCAAAACATTCTACTGACTATGCTCACAGAACTTGCTTCCTAGTGCCACCAAAATGCAGTCACCTTTCTGGTAGGACGCACCACTTCTTTAATAGTTCACATTTTAGGACACTAACGCCCGGATTCAGCAAAGCACTCAAACGTGTGCTTTTATAGGACTGTCACTTGGTTTCAAGTATGACTACAACTGGAAATCAGTTTCTGCAAGTAGGGTTCAGGAAACATGCCAGGGCATGTTAGTGTCTACATTCCCCCCCTATTGGCCAAGATGACGTGACAAGATTCCGTTGCACTTTCTGCTTCCTTCGTAGAAGAGTGCCAGGCTTGCCTGGCATGGGCTGTATCCTCCCAGGTCATTAAGTCCAGTTTGGGAACCTGTACATGCCACTTGATGCAATCCTTGTAATGGAGTTTGGGCCGGCCAACCTTTCTGTCGCCTTTTACAAACTCACTGTACAGAACTTGCTTAGGCAGTCAGTTGTTACCCAGATGTATGACATGGCCAAGCCAGGTCCTTTGCCTCCACACTAGCATGGCTTCCATGCCTAGCATGGCTGCCAGCCACTGTTCTTCATCACTGCTGATTCTGTCAGGCCATTTGATTCCCATTACGCTGCATAGGTGAGGGTGTTGCAGGCAATTAAGTTACTGGATATGGTGATTATAAAGGGGACATGTCTCTAGCAAGTGTAGAAGACAAGGGAGCACAAGAGCTCTGTAAACCTGTGGACACTCTGATATTCCCCTCCCCCCAAAGTCTTTTTTGAAGACAACTGAAAGCTGAGACAGCTGACTTTAAACATGCTGAAAGTTCCTGGTAGCGTTGGTAACTGTTTGGCAACCATTCAATTTTATTTCTGGTGGTGATGGAAGTAATGGTTTCTGGCAGGAGACAGCTGATCCAGGATTTCTGTTTTCTTTATATTGACACAAAGGCCAAAAAGGGATGCGACAAATGCTGAGTTACCAGCTGGGGTTTACTTTTCGCCTTAAATTGGTGGAGGTTTAGAAGCTCCACCCCTGCTATTGTTATTCCCTCCCAACTGCCTCACTAGAGAGCCTCATTTTCTCCACCTGTCTAAACCTCTGCTGCCTCGTGCTGCCAGATGCTGTTTCTTCCTGCTGGACTGAGCTGTTGCTACCAGAGGCTGCCTTTCCCCTGAGCTTTTGCATAATGAGGGAAGAATTGGGGGAAACCAGGCATATCGGAGGACAAGCGAAGCAGGACCCTGATCTTGCTGAAACTTCCCGCAGTAAGAGACCTTCCTGCCTACAACCGCACCCCCTAGTGGCCAGAGAGAAAGCCAGGAACTGGTCAGCCTTCAAGAGGAAAACACACCCTCTATAAATATTAACCTCTAGGAAACTCAAACTCACTTATGAGTAATTTATCTTCTCCTGTGACAAGAGACGTGTAAACAAAGTGTATTTATTTATTTTTTTTTAAAAGGACACTCATGAAACAGCTAAGTCATTCAAAGTATTTGGAAACAGCTCCCAGATTCTGGGTGCACGAAAGTAAATCAATCAACCACAATCTTATCTATAAAGTAATTCTTTTATTTAAGTTAAAGTTTTCAAGGATGGTTTCCATCTATAAAATGAACAAAGTACAAGCTCTGTACAGCAGATTTTTTTTAAACCAACTGAAAAGAATTTCCAAACTATATTTTGAAAATATGCAAAACTAGCTCACATGTATCATCATTTTGCTTTGAAGACCATAAGAAAAGTTATTTCAGAGATGACTCCATCACAATTTGCTTCAGGGGTTCTTAGGCATTTTATCTTTCTTAAAAATGGGCTCATAATCCTCATTTTAAAAATAATTAAATCACAGTAAGTAACTTTGGCACACTGTCATGTAAACATATCTAGCAAAAGGATACAACCTCTTCTGTTCTGTGCCCAGGGAACATACACTGATGCTGTCTATTGTGCAGCTCCTATATTCAGCATCCATAGGGGCTTAGAGATATCTATTTCATATGATGTAGGATGACATTTAAAGACTTGGTTTGGAAAGTCAGGAAGAGGGGAAAACTTATAAAAATTAAGACTTTTTATTAGTGATCCTGTTTAGCGCTAGAAATCAGAACCATCAACATGATCCCAACTTTCATGTCTCGATTTCAGTTCGCAGTAGCGTGTCCACTTGCTCAGATCCAAGTCACCGAGGGGAATGCAGCATAGTATGAATTTAGTGCACCTTTTACATTCTCTTCTCTCAGAACAGCTAGACAAGAATGAATTTGCTGCTGAGGTGATTCTTCAAGAATTCAACATTTATTCTCAAGAGTAATCCCCACGCACTGCATTACTGAACTGCACCACTCTGCAAACCCAGCTAGGTTAAGCCTAATCTATACCTAAAACTTAGGCTGACCTAGCTTATTTGCTCAAGAGTGTAAAAAACTGACACCACTGAAAGATATAGTTAAGCCAACATAAGGCCCAGTGTAGACTCAGTTAGGTTGATGGATGATTTTTTACTGCCTGAGGGGATGGATTTGCTAGTGACAGAAAACCCCCTTATATTGCTATAGCAAGTGTCTAGCCTCTGTAGTGCTTGTAGCATTGACATCCCATCCACACCCTCTCAGGGTGAGAAATTGAAGGCTGAGAACCAACTGTTTATCCACTGTATGCCACCTTTTTGTAGGCAAATCCCAGGGTTTTTACTGGAGGAGAGAAAAGGATTGAGGGGTAGAGGAAGAGAGATCCCTCTCTTCTCTTCAGAGAGTTGGAAAGAAGAGAGAAGTGCTCCATCTCTTCCCTAAGCATTCCTGGTACATCAAAAAAAAAAAAAAACACACTGGTGTGGATCCACATAAATGCATGTTATGCAACTCCAACTCATACATCACACACATTTATAAGCCTCTTATTTGAAGGTTGTCACTGCAAAGTAAAAACCATTTTGCATGGAGAAGTTCCACTTACTGTATTAAATGCAGCCAGAAAGGAAAGTGGAGCTCATGAAAAACTACTCCCAGAGACCCAGAAAAAAAAAAAAAAAAAGGACAGTTCACAACATGGTTGCGGTTGCGTAACAAACTTTCTAAATCTCTCTTTACAATCAGTCCTCAGGCTGTTTGAGATCCATTTTCTGACCAAACTTATTTTTACATTGCTCCTCTCCACCAATGTGTCAATGCAGTGTTTATTATTGCCGGCACCGATTCTCTTTGCTTTTTTCATTTTAAAAACAAATTCTTCTATGAACTTTAAAAAAATTACGTAGTCTAGGCAAACATAAGCAAATTGGTCAACGCTGGGGTCAACTTAACTGACAGCATGACTAATATAAAAATGTCAGTTGGGCTGAAGATTTGTTCTAAGATTAAAAACACTTCTCAGCATCTGCTGGTACCCAGAGTAGAACCTGGATCAGTTTCAAAAATTCTGTTTGGCGGAATTAAGAACACCTCAAGTCGGATCTCTTGTAGCAGGTTTATAAGTTAAACAAGTGCAGCTCAGATATCCTGTAGCTGCTGAGCCTTACAGATTAAAACTCATGATGATATTGTGCTATCTGTACACAGCAATGCCACTCGTCTGTAGTATCCTGACTCATTAAGACAAAGAAATTCATCTGATCCGGATCCTGCAAAAACCTGTGCTGAACCCCAAAGGCTGTACCTGTGAAAGAGCTGCACTGTTTATATAATTTGTTTTTAATAAAGGAAAAAAGGTATTTTAAAGACCAAGTACTATAGAAACGTTCAACATAAATACCAAGTACAGGTTTACAGATACCCAGGGCACATGTACTGAATTCCCAGCCAGAAGAGAAAATCCAAGCAATGATCTATGCAGATACATCAGTTTGTTCTGCTGTTTCCTTTCCTCCTCCTGAGTTCGATAATCTCCAAAGATGGTGTAGTGCTAAGAAGTAGGTCCAGATTGCAAAGCAAAAGCATCCAGTGTTAGCATGGACATTACGCACCCACACAAAGTTTTGTTCTCTCACAGCATTCCAATCCACTTTCCGGTTTCCATATGTTAATCATGTGGTTGATAATTACAAGACGAGGAAAACTGATAAACAGTTGGGAACTGGCTCTATATAGATAGAGAGTCCATCATAGAAAAGTTCATATTCAAATATACTACACATGGAAAAAACCTTCAAAATGACATTTCATCTTCTGGAAACCACAAATGATGATTTCTATGTAAATGAGATTTCAATTTCTCCTAGCAGTTTATTTGCCCCACTCTCCCTCCCCCCCACCCTATTCCCCACCCTCCTTTTGCATGTTAAGATCCATTTTCTACTGTACATCAGTTGTTTCTAGGGATGTTAATCATCTGCTGTGCAAGTACTAAACTGAAGTCAGGCAGGAACTGGTAAGTCTTTACACCAAAAGGGAACTTTGCTGCAGCTATGTTCAGTGAGATAATTGCAATGTTCCATGCCCCCTTGGTTCCCTTGGGTTCGTTTTTGTACTCTCCTACTTTCAGACGAAGATGGAATACTGAGGTATATAAGTTCCGTGGAAAGTTTAAGAAATATATCAGTAATGCAATCAAAACTTTGCCCATTGTCTAGGAAACAAGATGGCATTGTGTGTGTACGCCCTTCTACTGCTGTAGATTAAGTGTGAATTTCCACTGTTGCGACAGAGAAGGATTGCAGACTTCAACGGTAAGACCACCATTTTTGGCATTTCGGCTGTCTAGACACAGATTACTGCCAACATGCCTCAGTTTGGAGTTGCTTTCAATTTGCTCCCATTTCTGGAAAAGAAAATAAAGTAATGAGCTATCCAAGTTGTGGATAAAAATGTGTTTCATGTCCTACATTCCTTGTTCTTCAACCTCAAATCCCTTCCTGGACTGTGTTTGTGGTAATTCTGAATATGGAGACTATAGTTTATGTACTGTTCCTTAGCATGGCTTATGATAGTTTGGACACATCTTAAAGCAACCATTAATCCATCTAATACTTTGCACTAGAAATGAGATTACACCAAATCATTTTGTCCAGTTCTCTCCTCAAATACATGCAATTCCAGTACAGTGTCACGTCAGAAGCTCGCATAGCCTGCAGCTGTGATTCTCCCTGACTTGAGTGACATAGAAACATCAGCACTAACTTGAGCTTTCTTTTTTCAATGTTTTAAAATTGTAATCAGAAGGGTTGGTCCCCTAGGCCGTCTTTCAGAGGCTGTGGAAACCACAGCCTTAAGTCCCTCAAATTTTTAGAGCACTCCTAATTAATTTGTGGCTGTTAGAAGCAGCGTTGTCCAGGCCAATGTTGAAGTACCAGGGCTGTCCCCTCGCCAGTCCCAGAGAGAAAGACTATTGTCTGATGGACCAAGAATGGAACTAAGAACAAGGGACCCTGTGTTTTGTTTCTGGCTGACAATTTCTGACCATGACCCTTTTCATGAACTCTCTTCCTGCATTTCCCTATCTGTTAAAACAGGGATGATGCTTGCCCTGCCTGTAAGAGTGGAGTTTCTGATCATTTGTTGTAAATATTATAACTAGAACGCCCACAAACCCTGTGACAGATGGGGAGTTAGCAGCTCATAGCCTATTCAAAGAACTGAACTCTGCCAAATTTTCTTAAATATTGGAAAATGTGCATAGACTCTGGCATCAACAGAAATGGTCTCCTCTCCTGGATGAGACGACTGAAGGGGTTGGGATGACGGAGAGAAGGGAGACACCTGAAGTTCTGTCCCAAACGTATTTTGTAAAACGAATCCATTAAGTTTGGTTGTACCCCCAGTTAATCTCACTAAATAGTATCTCTCAGAAAGCAAACTCCCAGTCCTGAAGTATTTATAGAGTGGCTGGTCCACGAGCAGAAAAGCACAGAGGCTGGGAGGAAAGAATAAACTATGGCTTTGCAGAACAGTCTTCAGTATGACTAGATGAAATGGATTTGTGGCTGAGATGACTCGGCAAATATCGTTTCGCTTGAGCATGGCAACTGGAAGACAAAGTAACTGTGCTGCTTAATAATGCAATTTGTTTAGGGAGCCTGGTGCTCTTGCGAAGTGCAGTCCTATATCTTCCTTCATTTTCTGCCTTCTCCCTAGTTCCAGAAAGGCTTTTTCTTATAGTCTTTTCCTCTTAAATTATATGTAAGATGTGTCTCCTGCCACTGATGTACATGTCAGTTCTTGGCTGCTCATAAAGAGAGGGAATCAAGCTCTATTCCCCTCAGAGACTCAGACTACAGTGAAATAGGAACTTCAAAAATATATTATGGCTCTGTCTCTGGAAACAGGTTGGATAGCGTAGATCTATGCATTACACACCACGGCTGCTGGCCTGACCTCCTTATAAGGCACGTTTGAGAGGACAGCTTTGAATATTGAGATTACATGTCCTCTAAATGCACACACCCACCCCTTATGGATCTGTGCTCCTTGGATTTATTATTATATTGCTAACACACTCTTTACTATTACATGGATGTCTAAGATGTAATATATGTTGACAATTATTTGTTGTGTTTTCTTTTACATTTTACTATATTACCTTATGATACTTTCCATTTAGGAACACAAGAAAAATATGCACTTACAAGGTAAATAAAGTCTCTCTAGATTATACAAGTGCTGTGAGCATTTAACATTCTTGTTGTTTAAACAAAAACAGACCAACAACAGGTATCAGTGAAAAGCTAAACCAAATACTCTGAAAAGACCTGAGTACTAAAACTTTGCTACCTCATATGGACAGATTTAGTGCAAGTCTCACAGATTTTAGAAGGGGGAGAGGAAGAAGGTCCTCTGAGCGCAAAGGTGCAAAAGACATCTAGGCTTTTTGTGAGATGTTCTTATGAGAATTACTTCATGGAGAACTTGGAGACAAAAGGATTACAGTGCGAGTGTTACTGTTGCTTTCACCCATATTCCGTGATGCGCTTTAAGGAATTACATACTCAGATGTCTTAGTAAAAAAGACCTCAATAAAAAAGAGCCTAATTCAGTCCTCAATTACACCTCTGCAACATCAAACCTTCATAGGGGTTTCAAGAGTGTAAATGAGGCCTCAACTTGGCCCTAAATTTGGACTTGCTGGCCTTCCAGATTACAATCTTCAGAAGGGAGGGGATACACACCATTCTCTCCATCTAGAAGCCATGGCTTCTGAAATAATCTGCCTCTACATATGGCTGTATCTATTTATCTTCCCACACTGAAAGGCTCAAAACTTTCTTTTTTATGATCGTGTTGTCTCAGTGTTCTAGGTTTACCTAGTTTGCCAGCATTTGGATTCTGAATACCACCAAGAGACCTTCAGACAGGGGTCACTTTTAGCAGGCTATCAAGAGATTTTGACAGCTCTCTTCTAAATGTCTGACCTCCACATAAATATAGTGGAAAAAATGTAGCATCCTTATAGTAGTACCACTAATAGCATCTCTTCTCCACTGGACTCCTTTCTGAGTTTCATATCTGTCAAATCAAGTTATCATCAATGTGTCTCTGCAACCACACAGTGGATGAACTGCTCAATGCACAAGCATGGCATCACTTCATTTCTGCTACAATTCCCAACTCTCTTGCTGGCCAAGGGAGTTACGTTCATTCTGATATATACATACATAGGTCAGAGAGCAAACTATGGATTTGTACAGGCCAAGAACCACAGCAAGTTAAGCATGCATTTGTGTGGGCACACACAGATTTTTGATTTTCCAATAGAACAGCTTGCACAGTGAGTTACATACATTATGTACTCACCTGTCTACTGTCATTTTCTCTGCAGCCTTGGAGTTTTATTAGTGAAGCAGGTGCTCGGTCCACAACAGTAAGGCACAAATCCATATGTTTCACTGACTTGTCCTTAGTTAAGGCCCATTCCTGGAACACAAGGACAGAAAATGAAACCCTTTCAGTTTACTTCTTAATCAAGCCTGTTAAGAATAAAGTCTGCTCCTGGTGTCTGAGAAGGATTCTGAGTTGTGTAATATGAGCTCTAGTTGCACAGGATTGAATTTATTAGCCGTAACATTAAAAACTATTTTGCAAGACACACACACAACCAGAAGAAATTAGCTGATTATATCATCATAAATTTTTCATTTGATATATCCTCTGATGTAATTGCACATTTGGCATGCATTATCTCTCGCAACTCCATTGGATTAAGAGTGACTCAGTCAATTCTCTCGTGAGAACACACACAAAGAATAATCAGAATTTCTCTGATCTCCTACCATTACAAACTATTACCATCACACAGATTTAGTAAACAGCTGCTAGCAATTAATCAGCTGGGGACACTGAAATTATACAACATGGGTCTAAAGAAAATCATGATTGCACAAAAACATTGTTTAACTCTCCAGCATCCCCTTGTGAACCACAAACCAACCTAGAATTCCAATTGTAAACTTTTACTTTAGAACAAACTAAATACTCAAAATATTTTTAAAATGTGTAGTTTCAGTTAATGGAAACATGACTTTTTGCTGGATATTTCCCACCATTCCTTATACGATTAGCTGCCATTGTTTAAGAGCAAAGTAAAAATAATGGCCGTTTGTTATACTGATTTAATATTATGTAATGGAACCAGTATTTTAAAACAAATGTAAATTTCTAAACATTAAAACTACTGAAACGTATAACCTGAGATCCACATTTGATGCTTCACGGAAAAGTAGTAGCAGCTAGCTGGTAAAGCTTGTCACTTCTGTGCACCACTTAGGCTCTCTAAAAATAGGTTTGAGTTTTTTTAAGTCACTAATTTTCTGACTCTAGTTACATTTCATGAGGGTTCTAATGAGCTCCAACTGAGGCTATGTCTACACTGTGCTCAGCAAGGACTATGAGTGCGAACGGCAGAGCCCACCAAAGTGCTGCGATCTAATAGCCCCCTGTGGAGGCCACTGGCAAATTAAAAGTTACCTACCTTGCATTACCATAGCCCACATTCTAACAGGACAACATTAACACAAGCCAGGTACTTTTTAATTTGCGCCAGCAGTGTCCACCGAGGTAATTAGATCACAGCACTTAGCTGCTCGCTGTAATTCACACCCTCAAGCTCAGCGCTGCTGCACATGTAGATAAACGGAGCTTAAAAATCAAGTTGATAACATTCCAAATTCCAAGCTCTGCCAAATTCCAAGTTCTGGTACACAAGGGCCTTAACTCTGCCAGTCCTTGGACAATACGTAGCAGAGAATTCAAGGAGGCCTCCTCTCCAGGGTTTGGAGGAATGAAAGTCACAATCACCTATACACTATACTCGTACCAAAACTCGACATGCTTGCCTGCAGGCTACCAAGCCACAAAGTTCCCACTTTCTCGTATGCTGCCCTCACAAATGGGCACAGCACTCACTAGGTCACTTACAACATCCTGTTCTGGGAGAGAGACCCCGTTCTATCAAAATAGATGTCCAGTTCAGATTGGACATCTAATTCTATTGGGCGGATGAACAGATTATCCACCCTCTGGATTCAGATGAGAATCCACGTATACCCTCTACAGCATGTATATACAGATATGCTCATGATTCCTCCTACACCTTCCCAATGTGGACTGCAGCAGATAAAACACTAAAGTGAAAAGGGCATTGGGAGGCAAGAAAGTTGCAGGTATGATATCATTTTCTTTTATAAAAAGTTAATTCTGTTATCTCCCCTTTAAATAATTTCACCCGTTCATCTCTACTCATGGGTAGCCGCTAGTTTTCATTTAACCGGAGAGGCAGCCTCTTGGGCATCTGCACTTGCTCTATTATTAAATTAAAGCCTTGGCATGCCAACATAACAAGGAGTAGGTATCATTCTTCTAGCAACTTCCCTTTAAAATAAAGGTAAATCTTAAAACTTACATGTTGTCAGTGAAAATCCCTGCTAAAACCCCAACCCTCTCCGACCCCGCACGGAACTCTGAGAAAAGCTTTCAGGTCAGTCCTGAGCAAGATTAGCTAATGTTTAAAAAGACCGTATGGTCAGAATAATCAGCATTGCCTCAGAGTTTCCAGTGAGTGGTGAAAAGAAAATTAAAACCGTACCGAGTTCTGTGTCTACCCACAAAGGGACCTCTGTTTACTCAATCATGTCTTAGTCACAGCTGAATAAAATTATCTTTTTCAAAACCAAGCACAAAAACATCTAAAACAAACTGAAATCCAATTTTTCTCATTACAGTCTTTTACAGTCAAGTAAGTTGGAGAACGGAAGGGACAAGCTACTATATCAATAGTTTCAAATGCACTGGATTGAAATTGGATTTTTGTTACATAAATGCAGAAAAAAAGATTTGATTTGAAACTAGCTCTTCGAAGTTACATATCATAACAGATCACCTCTCTTAGATCTTTGCTCCTGTCTGCAAGCAACATTTTAAAGTCACTGCTCTTAAGAGGATTCTTGCATCAGCCTTTATGGACTGTGGGCAACTATGGTGCTCTGCCAATTCTTTCAAAATGGTAAGTGAAGTCAATCCCACATATATAAAAACTAATTTAAAACGCACGTCCTCTGTCTCAGAGGACAATAGGTAAAATGATATGATTATGAAGAATATCTTCATTGAACAATATTTCCAGTTAAGTGGTAGGTATTACTAGCTAGTACTTTTTAGCCACAGATCTCAAAGCTATTTGCAAAGGAGATATTTATTCCCATTTTACATATGGAAATTGAGGCATAGGAGGGCTAAATTTACTTAAGTTACACAGTGAGCCAGTAGCAAAATTGGGAATAGAACCTAGGTCTTCCACCTTCCTATCCATTTCCCAATCTAATCAACCAAACACTTCTTCAAATATAGCCCACATCAGACACACCCACTCCTGGAAACAAAACGTCTATAGGTTTGTATAGCAACACATGCAAGGAAGGTGAATAGAATTCAATTTTTTTTTGTTTTTTTTTAAAAAGAAGTTACAGATCTCTCATAACAAATAGTAAAAATAGAAATCAAAGACAACTTAAAAAGAAAAAAAATCTTGGGTAAAAAATACTCCTTCTACTCAACCACCTTCTTGAGTAGCAGAAAGGCCAGCAAAGAAACTGCCAATGGGGGGGTGGGTCCATGCACACCTTGTGGGGTGGTCTGAGATACTTCCACTTGTATGGTGGCATCAGCCATTTCTCTCAGATGATATTCCTGGCTCAAAGCATTGGGTCTTTCATCTAAAGCTCAAGTACGTGTGGAAGGCCTCTCATTTAAGTAAAAGGGTGAAGGAGGGAAGCGAAAGGGGATCTTTTAAGCCGCAAGACAAGAGAAAATGAAGAACACTGTTTCTGGGATTCCTTCAAGCAGGCCACAAGACAATCTCCACATCTTCCTTCCAGTATCAGAGACCTTACTTGGCAGCCAGCCTCAATTCCACAGGCAGCAGCCTCAGCAACATCAGAAAGGGCAGAGCAACAAACAAATGCTTTTACGTAGAGAACAACAGGTAGCAACACGTCTTTGAAACCAAAAAGAAGCCAAGTCTGGAGGTGGAGGACCCAGAGGTTGGGAGTGAAAGATCAGCTTGTTTTGAGAGAGCAGGTGAGGAATGGGCCAAATAGGAACTGGATGACTGAATACTACCATCTTTGTCAGCTATGGGAACCAGACCTGTCTTGGCCAGGAGGGGGCAATCAGAATAACTCTCGCTTTGTCTCACTGAATTTTCAGCAAGACCTTGGATAGAGAGAGGAAACAGAAGAAAGGCATGCAAAGGGTCCCCATCTCATGAGAGGATGAGGGCATCTCCCAGTGAATATTTCCCTAGGCTGGCTCTGGAGCAGTAATGAGGATATTTCTTGTTTTGGTAAGTAGCAAAGAGATCTGTAGTCAGGGTTCCCCAAAAAGCAAATGTGTCTCAAAGCACCTTGAATTCAGTTCCCATTCGTGGTCACGAGAGAAATTCCGACAGATTGTCGGCTGTCATGTTCTGTATCCCTGGTAGATAGACAGCTGAGAGGAGCACCAATGGTGATGGATGCTCCAACTCCAAAGTTTGAGTGCTTCTGTATAAAAGGAGGGAGATCTGGTGCCTACTGGAGATTTATGTAAAACATACAGTTCATATTGTCCGTCATGACCATCATGTGGGTTTTCTTGATGAAAGGCAGAAAGTGTGCACAAGAGTTCCTGAAAGCCCTTAGCTGCAACAGATGGATATGAAGGATCACTTCAGTAGAAGTTTACTCGCCGTGAACCTTGTGATCATGTAGTTGAGCTCTCCAGCCTATGAGGGAGACATCTGTCATTAGAGAGTCAGTGGCAGTTGCACGAATGGACATTAAATGGGTCTTTCTGCTAGTCCAGGGAGTGCTTTACTGCAGAGGCCAGTTTGGTTAGTCTGTCCCTGTTCGGGGAATAGACAGAAGTGAGTCACACTCGACAACATCTCATGAAAAGCCAGGCATTTGGGGCAATGAGGGTTCCATATGACCTAGCAGTTGCAGGCAGTTCCTGGCCTGTGTCTATGAAACTCGTAAGGGTGGTGGAGTCTGTAGTGGGAAGAACACTCATTTGTACTGAGTCAAGGCTGGTGCTAATAAACTCCAGTTGCTGCCCTGGGTTTAGTGTCGATTTCTGTAAATTGAGCTGTAGGCTCAGCTGCGCAAATGTGTGCATAGTCATCTCTATGGTTTGTATGGTGTCCTCTAATGAGGGAGGAGGCAGTCGTCTAGGTACAGGTAGGTAACAATGCCCAATGTTCATAGATGCACTGCTATAAACAGAGAATCTTGGAGAATACCCTGGTGCGGACAAGAGACCAAATGGAAGAACTCTACTGATAATAGTCCTGCCCAAAGGTAAACTGTAGGAATCTTCTGTGCAATGATCGTATCAAGATATGGAAGTAGGCGACTTGTAGATTGAGGGCAGAAAATCAATCTCCTTGTTCTAGAGCTGAAATAATGGCTCCTAGCATGACCATCTTGAACTTCTGCACCTTCATGTATTTGTTTAACGCCCTTAGATCTATAAGTGTTCGGGCCCTCGACCATCCCGCCAAAAGTGCTTAGAAGACGCGGTCTGAGGGGTTATGGATTGGGATGCTGCCTGATTCTGCTTTTGAACCCTGGACCTCATGCTGCAGCTTGTAGGAATTTAGGAGGTTGTGACCTGAGCTGTAGCTGAGAGCTAGAACTTCTCTTCTGTCCTTCAGTGTAGATTCCCAGGGAATCTTTCAAGGTGTGGAGAGAAGAGTCTTCTTTATGACTTTTGGGCCCTTCAAATGGGAGATCTTTTGCAACTCTTTGAACAACCCAAATAGATGTAACCAAGAAGTCCACCTCGCTATTACTGCCATGGAGACCGAGTGGGCCACTGTTTTGGGTGCATCCAGTGCCATCTGTAGCACCATTCTACTAACTACTCTCTCTAAGAATGGCCTGAAACTGATCCTTTTGTGTCTCTGGTAAGTTTTCAGGAAGATCCTCAGTTTCCCATAATTAATAAAATCATATCTGGCTATGACAGCTTGGTAGTGCGCAAATCTAAACTATAATGTCGCTGACAAATACACCTTTCTTCCAAAGAGATCTAATCTTTTCCAATCCTGAGCGTATGAGGTCGACTTGGAGTGATGTTGCTCGCCTCGTGCATCAATCACATCCACTCTTATGGAATTAGGTTAAGGATGCTGAAACAGGAAGGCTGCCTCTTTGGGAGGGATATAGTATTTTTTGTCACTTCTCTTGCAGATTGGTGTGATAAAGGCTGGGTGTCTGCCAGATGACTTTGGCAGGATTTAAAATTGCCTCATTACTTGGGGAGGGCAATTCTGGATGAGGAGATGTGCAGAATATCCACCAGCTTGTGATGTGTATTGGCCACCTCCTGTAGGGGAACCTGCAGCTCATCTGCCACCTTTTTGGTAAGATCTTGAAAGTTCTTAAAATCATTACCTAGTGGAGGGGGAAGGGCATTACAGCCTCCTCTGATGGAGACAAGGAGAAGTTTGCTGGAGCCACAGCTTCCCCTTTGAGCCCTTCTTTCTGTTCTGCAAAAGCTTTCTCCTTCTCTGGCTCAGGGACTTGGGACAACCAGGCTGTAGAAGACTGTCTGGAGGACTCTCTCTGAGACACCCTGGACAGTTGCAACATGTGGGATGTGTATGTTGCCCAAGGACCCCAATATAGACATTGGGGGAAAGAGTAGGAGTGGCGGGGGTGCCCAAGGGGACCCCTACCACAATCCTGGGTCAGCTCAATGGAATTGAGGAGGACCCTGGTCCTGTGACAGTGGGCCACAGTGAGAGGCCAGGGAAATGACATGCTCCTGGTCACTGTCAGACTCACCACTGGGTAAGGATGCCACTGACCACGGACTTGGCGGTACATGGCCCAGTGCCAAGAGTGATTCCGGATGCCAAGTACTGACTAACGGGGATTGCAGTTCTTTCCCAACCACCAGGTCTCCAGGGTGCCGGAACTCATGCGGTACCTTGGGCTCACTGGTACTGTAGAGAAGTGTCCATGGTACATCGTTGGTGCTGATGGTTGAGGTGCAGAGCACTCACTAGACAGGAGCTTTGTCACACCTGGTACCGATGGTTTCTCAGTGCCGCTCTTTTAGAGACGGCACAGCAAGGGTCCTTCTGCATAGGGGGCGGTACTGCTGCCTCAGAGCCTGAGCCCCTTGCTTCTCTAAGCAGTCCAGTGCTGCAGAGCTCATAGTAGAGGCCCTGTTGTGGGCACCATGTTTTGGAGCCATTGGTGCTGCTGGTTTTGAGGTGGCAGCACAGGGAAATCCCTCTGGCTGGCCTAAGACTCGGTTTGGGGCTTGGAGCCCTTTGGATTCCCCCTTTATATGGGAAGTCTGCTGGTTTTTCCCCCATGACTCTACCCCCTTTGAAGTTAAAGGCTGTGGGGATAATGTGGGGTCAGCACCGGAGTCCCCTGGAGGCTGAAGTGCCTTCTCCATAAGGAGGAGGAGTTTTAACTTGAGCTCCCAGTTCCCACAAGACCACAGCTTTAGCTGCTGGCAGAGGGAGCACTTCTGAAGGATATGGGACTCTTTTAGGCACCGGACACAGCGAGAATGTCTGTCCCTCATAGGGCCTTGCAGAAGCAGCACCTCTTGAAGCAGGGGGAGCCCAGCATGGCCCTGGGAACGGATTCCTATCACCCTCTAGCAGTGAGGGATGCAGAAGAAAGTTCTTTTCTCTTCTTCTTTACTGGAAAGAAGCTAGAGAGAGTCTTCTAAATGCCACTGAGGAATCTCCTCAAACAGGGCAGGAAATAAAAAGTAGAAAGAACTTTAGTTTACTTTTTTTTATCCCAACGGGGTAAAAAGGAAACACTACTATTAAGGAGAACAAAAACAAACAAAAACAACTCCTACTTATGCCGATGACACATAAGGAAGGCACAACTTCTAGCTCCACTGGAGGCCAAAGGTGATAGAGAAGCAACTGAGGGGGGGTTGTTTGCACAATGCTAGACAGCCTTGACACACGAGGGAGGGAGAGCATCTGAGCAGGCTGAACGGATGTTACCAAAATCTCCAATTAAAGGCACAGGGCCGCAGATACACCTACAGTGGAGCACCCATAGGGAAACTACTCAAAGAACTACTTTATCTTTTGCCACTTATTTATCATCTCCAAGAGCAAGAACATAAATTTAAAATATTACCCAAGAGCCCAAAGCATTTAACTTCTCGAAAAGTAGCTGGGGTAGAAAGGGAAGCAGGTCAAGTGAGGCGTTTCTTTCTCGCTTAGGGTGGAATCACTATGATCGGTAGGTCCTAGAATCTTTTCATCTTGGCTATGCAAGCCATTTCCAAGCCCTGCACCTCCTAACCCACCTCTGCATCACTCTCCGGAGTAACTATTCAGAGCAGAAGTGTATTTGCTGAAGCTGGTGGTCACAGAAGAATTACCTCAGCAGTGCAGAGGAAGAGTCTTCCTCAGACCAAAAAAGAAGGACAAAGCTGTTCAAGTATGAAGCTACAGAAACTGTACAGCTTCACTGGAAGTTTCAAGTTTCACATGCTGCCATTAGTTTCCATCATATTTACCCGTTCCTCTCAAGACCAGTTAGGGGCTCTCAACTTTAAGGATAAGTGGATATTTTTTATACAGAAGACAGAAAATCAGTATTTGTGTGTAGGCAACAGTCACTTTCAGTATTAGAAATATGCCCTTTCTGTTGTGCGAAGGTATTTATCAAGTACCTGACAGTAGTTGCTGCCTATCTCCAATTAAGATATTCTCATACTTAAATGACTGGCTTTCTGAAAGTAACATCAAGGCTCATTCTGTATAGGGCAAGTTTGCTATAACAGCCACCTGTATCCACATAGGAGATTCCCCAGATAGTTTTCAAAACATTCACTGAACAAAATACCAGATGCAGGTTATAAACAGGAGACAAGACTTAGTCTATTAATTTTACAGATATTCTTTCTGGAGTATTAGTACCTAAGCAATCCCATCCTCTTCAAGCTGCGATAACTTCCACTGGGAGACCAAATCAGGAAAAAGCTAGCCCAGGATCAGGGAAGAACAAAGGTGGCTTAAAGTAAACTTTTCACCTCTCTTCTTGAGTTGCACCATGTACTCTTTGGCTATAGCTGCAGTTACACAGAGTCATCAAATATTACATCATTTAGAAAAATTTCTCTCTTCTCTATAGAAGAAAACGGAATTGAAGATGCCTCTAAAGCTGACGGTATAGGAAGGAGTGCGATCAGATGCATAAGATGCATTTTCTGGAATTGTTCTTTTTTTAGTTTTGTGATCCTGGTCAGATTTTTTTTTTTTAAATTACAATTTAACTTAAAGGGATGCAATTAATATTCTGATGTAATAACCCGTTTAGCAGCAGATTTGTTGAACATTGATAATCAATGGAGTCGAAAACTGACTGATTAGCAAATTAACTATATATCCAGTTAATTGTTTAACAACAGTATTTATATCAATTTAATTGTATTTGAAAACAATGTGTGCAAAACCAGCACAGGAAACAAGAGGAAAAGCACATACTTGGTTAATCCTGCCTATAAGACAACTGTATAATTAGATCCTTTGCAGTAATTAATGTTTCCATTCAGTTCTTGTTTACTGCTTTGACGCACTTGCAATCAGTTTTAAAAAGTAGGATTAGAAGGATTTACTGAAACACCATCCTCACTACTAATGAGAAGGATGTGACTTTTAGTGCCTATGGTTTCTGAAAAAACATTTTTCAGATTTAAGGAAGATTTTTCATACTCAGCAACCACACACTGGAAAGAGGAACAAAACCCCAGATACAAAAAAATTGTTCTAGTCTTTAGGAAGTTTATATCACCATATTCTATAAATTATCAACCCAAAACTATTACTTTTTTTTGTAGCCATGCCCCACAGGAAACATGTTTTCATAAAAATATAACTTTTGGTGAGGAGGGGATAGGGCTATAGAGCAAGAGTGACCATTTAAAATATTGAGATACAAAATGAATGAGATGATCTTTATTTTCCATCTCTGGCCTCTCTGATTCTAAAACTCAAAATGCTACGTTATTTGAGAGACAAGTGATTTATCCAATCTTATTGATTCGACCTTCCCAACACCGGTACACATTGCCTGCCTGCCTCAAATTCCTCATTTTTCAAAAAGACTGAGTTTTCTAAAAAAATAATTGAATAGTATACGGACCTGGTTTCCTCCAGCATTATGGCATTCATAAACTCCAACAACACCATCTGCAAAATGGCCCAAAGTGTCGAGGCAATTGGTACCCTGCTGCAAAGCCCCAAAAGCTATATCTTGATGATCAGGTACCCTAAATATAAAACAAGAAACATCTGGTTTAATTCACTTTCTCTCGTTTTACCTTTGACTCCCTTCCTTTACATGGCAGATTTCTAAGTGAGAGGCAAGCAACGACAAGGGATGGTTTTATTTTGGGACACAAGCTATATTCCATCACCCCCCCCCAACATTTTGAGGCAGAAGTTACAGGTAATTGTTTGGTCTGGATACTCTGCTCTCATAACTAAGTGGTCAAAAGTTTTCCGTGGAGTTGTAGGCTAAAAGACTGAATATGAGAGAATTATACTCAAGAACTAAAATGAGCATTAGAGAGTCACATCACAAGTGTAGCTGGCAGCAACGCCTGCAATCAAGGTTGCATAACACTTTCCATTATAAATCCCTGTTTGCAGTAGCTTACAACTTTGTCAGATTTGAACCACCGAGGCAGAAATCTGGCATGCTGCAGCTCTGCCTTGGGCTGATTTATTTTCTTTACGCTTCAGTAAAAACGGTTCTACCATTTCTGAAAATGAGGCTTGGGGAAAACACGTTGCTTTGTCAATGTTTGCAAATTCAACTGCTCCTTTGAGAAATTAATGTCTCCATGCTTCAGAGCTGGGACTTGAGATTGTCAGGGGGTCACTGTGGTACTAGAGAGCTGTCTTTTCTGTTCCCCATGAAAAATTCACCCAGATTTGGTGACTTTATAAACCACTGACATTCACAGGTTAGTAATTATTTGTACTACTACAGTGCCTAGGAGCACCAGTCATGGACCAGGACCCTATTGTGTTAGGCGCTGTCCAAATGGAGAACAGACACACTCCCTGCCCCAAGGAACATTCAAGAGCAGCTGGAAGCAAAGATTTCCAAAGACCCCATCTGCATTTGAGCATGCCAAAACTGAATCCAAATCTTTGTCACAGCTATAGGATGAACTGCATCTTGGACCCAGGAATCTCTCCTGAGTGCGCCCCTTAGGTGACAGGCCTGGCTTCCTGCACCTCCGTCGGGGTGGAACCAAGCAGTCCAACCACTTTGTGACTGGGTCTCTGATTTGCAATCCCCTGTGGTTGCCAAGCATGTTAACATCACAAGCCCAACTCATTTTTGGCATCTGTAAGAGTTTCCCTTCAGGAGCCTGTGACAGCATAAGTTTGCAGTGACACAGAAATTGCATCTTTAAAACAAAACATTATTTATTCATTCTTCAAAGGTACAAAGCACACAGATCAAAAGATAAAGCAACAGAAGGCCTACACACATGGTTATTGCTTATAAAAACTGGCAAGACAAGTTAAAGATGTAAGAAGCCCTCAGCTTTACTGATTCTATCTCTGGCAGGGAGAAGCAGCAGACTGCATTCTTTTTATATGTTTGCCAGACTGTCCACTTTCCACTGATACATCCAACACTGTCTTTCCTAGCTCGCCCAAATTCCCTCTTTTCTAAGGTCTTTGAAGTTTAGGATCTTCCATGATCCCATCTGTAGCCCTGGGAAGAGTAAATCCTTTTAGTTTGGATGAAGCCAGACAGCTTCTTCCCTGTTCATGGACCAGCCATTGTTAAGTCCTTCGACGCAGTTTACCCAAGGGGGTTTTATTTTTCTCACTTTCATTTCTGGTGGGTTCCCTTTTGCAACCTTATTTGAGTTAACTATGGGCAGGATAATCTCACCCAGATAAATTGAGATGCATATGATTTATTAAAAAATAGAAATTTCCCAGTTCTCCACACTCAGTCAAGTTTTGGGGGGTTTTTTGGGTTGTTTTTTAAGGCCAGAAGACCACTTACAAAACACAGAACATAAAATCTCACCTAGTAATTCCTGCACAGAACCCACCCTTAAGGCTTTGATTCCGGGTAGGATTCAGAACTGCAGTGGATGTAAGATTTTATTCTAGTTTGGAAGCAGTTGAAAACTTGTTATTTTCGTCCCAAACCTTGACATTTCTACCATTTTAGCCTCAAACCCTTGCAAAAACATATTGAGAGTTTATGGTACAACTGAACAAAATAGCCTAGCCTAAAATCTAACCTATATCTGAACACTCTCCCTTGAGCTCTCTCCAATTTTAAGGAAGGTTCATTTAAAAGAAAGAGCCATTAGAAAAAAACAAAGGTCTTAGAAAAGAAAAAAAATTAATGAGGTTTATGCTGTAGTTAAGTGTTAAAATCCAAAATAAATTAAGCTAATGTATTAAAAGTTTAACCAATAATTCTTTACAGTGTCAATAATGTTTTATATACTGAAGCCTGGATAACAGTATTTGTTGTAAGTTACCTAAAAGGCTTTATTGAAGATGCTTCCACTAAAATTTAGCATTGCCATCCTAAAATAAAATTCAAGATGGTGACATAGTGGAAGAATAAAGCTACAAAATGCCAAATTTATTAGCTGCTTGAGGACTTGGAGGAAAGTACAGGTAATCTTAAAATTTCTAGTGAAGTTTCAGATGAAATTAATGCAAATCCTTAAACAAGACACGCTAAGCACATCTGGCAGTAGAAACAGGTGGAGGGAGTTGCAGGCAGAGGTACTATCTATTCAAGTGAGACATCAGAGATCATTTTTGCCCAACTCTAAAGGGAAAGTAAACATCCAATGGCATTTTAAGAGAAAAAAGGATAACTAGTCACCTTACCATTATTATTTCTCTTTATAAGACAGGTTCTAATGTCTGAGTTTTACTTGAGGGTATAATAGCCACTGCTACTTTTGCCTAAAAAAAATCACTATACTGCCAGTATTCATCGCACTGTATTCTACCTTAAACTGTTTTGGAACTGCTAGCACAAGAAATGTGCTTCTGTATAAAAGCCACATCCTATTCTACAATTATTTTATTAATAAGATTAGCTGCATGACGGGTTCTAGTTTACAGAGGCCTAGGTTTGACAGGTGGGGTTATTGGCAGGATATTGAGCAGGGTGTTTTTATTCTTTTAAATTCTTGGTCTGGTAAAGAAATACAGTTCTAAGATTTTTCTATCCTATAGAAGCGATGAATGGAACTCCACCAGTCAGATTGCATTATACATAACAAATCGGCACTCATGCTGTGCGTTTCATTTTCAAGGCTCTTAAAACACCAAATAATCCTCACAAAAACTGTTAGGTGGAGCGGCATCCATATTTTACACAGGAGAGAAAAGGATGCATAAATGTGAATAATCACCCAGCAACACAGATTCAGGGAGAGCTGGATTAGAACCAGAGGTCTGACTCTTAAGCATGTGCCCTGATTAATGCCTCCAAAGCACCTTACATTTTCTCATCTGATGACCTCAATTGACCTAAAACATAACTCTACATGGGAGGATTAACTCACTAATTAGCTCACTAAACTGGCAGTACGAGTTTTGCACTGCACCTAGTTTACGGCTGCTCAGAGCTAAGCAGACTACATGGGTGAACCTAACAGCTGTAAGGAGAGCAGAGAAAGATGGAGAATGATGCATTTCCAGCAAGCAGCTAGCCCAGGAACACAAGTTTTGAAGGAGAAAGTCAGCCCTCTTGACCTTGACTGAATCACATGATGCAGCTACAATACTGATATGGGGCAAGGGGATAGGGCAGTGAAGAAAATGGCAGCCTAGGATAAAGGAATAAGCAAAACTGCAAGAGACGTGTTTTAACTTGCTAATATTCTAGGTGCCCGTGTAGGAGAGATGTAGTAAATTCTATCATCCAAAGCCAGGTAAAGAACAAGCCTACACTGCCAAGAATCAGAAAGGCTGCTTGAGACTCACCTCAACTCAGGATAGACATTTTCAAGATACCACTTGAAGGGTTTGCAATTCAGTCGCTTTCTCAATTCCATTCGGCTTTGAATACTAGGGAGAAACAACAACAGAACTTACAAGCTCTGGCAGTTTGTTTGATACATTTTAAAGCACGTTTAATAAGTGAGACATTTATCAGTAGAAATATGTTTTAAAGAAATGAAACACCCTTTCGCCCTCAGGAACCACTAACAGCAAATAAAATATGTCAGTGAGCAGCCACAGATCTGACTTACTTGCCGTAAGGTACGTTTCTGGCTGAAGGCACTGCTGCGTAATAGAAATTTTTGTACTCATCCATCCAGACTTCTGCTGCCCTTCGTGTATTTCTGGGAACAATCAAGTTGAGACATGGGTTATGTTTTCTCCTGTCACAATCATGACACTTTTTTTGTGTTTTGATTATGTTCAATTTTTCCCCACCCACTACTACACAGCTAGCTATCATCAGCACTACAAATTTTCCATACTATATGGACATAGAAGAAATGAAACAGGAATCAGAGGTGTTATGACCAAAGCAGATACATCTGGAATGGACTTAGTGCCTTCCTTATAGTTTGGCCTGGTCCACACTTAAAATTTAAGTCAACATAGCTATGACCCTCCATCCACACCCCAAGTGCCACAGCTGTGCCATTATGAACTCCGCAGTGGACAACTGGCCAAAGGGCTTGTCTACACATGAAAATTAACCCATAGTGATACAGTATGTGACTTTAAAGTGGATTAACTATTCCTGATTAACTCCATCTGTAGGCACACTTATTTTGCAGTGAGAGTTCATACATGGAATTACTCGGGAATAGCTATTCTGGAATAATTCCTTATGTAGACAAGTCCTAACAATTGGTCCAATTTCCAATTGGAAAGGTAAAAAGTTTAGTTCAAAACTTTCGTTTTCCACAATGCTCTTTTTTTAAAGCAATTTTGTTACTTTATTAAACCATATCTTGCAAAAAAACCAAATTTACTGACTGGTTTTTCGATCAGCAACTTGGAAGAATCTAAAATCTCAACAGCTGGCAATATTTGCCAGTATCTTACAAGCAGCTTTCACTAACACCACAGAAAATTGACACTCCAGCTTATGGAATGCATTTCTCAACTCCCTTTTTGTCCCCCCACCACACACCAATTTGAACACTACGCAGATGGATAAAAAGCTTTAAGTGGTGCAACATTTAGGCTTATGAAACTAGAGGTTTCTTTGCAGCTGAGATGACAAAGAATTGACCGTCAGCTTGGGTTTAGGCTGACATTTGCAATACTTCTTAAAATTCTGCACTAAATATATGAAGAAAATGTTGTCCAAACTCTTCAGAGATTGTTGTATGTGTTTTTATATATGTATCTTTATATAAACATGTCTTTAAGCCTATTCTGAGCTGCAAAGTGACTAAAGCTTTGTTATTCTGCAGGATATCCCTCATCATTCTGGCAAAAAGTTATCTATTCTGTTTGAATACAGTCACAACAAGCAACTCTCCATGCTTTCATCAATTTAACATGAAACAGATAATCTTGCTCAGAAATACATTACCTGATTAGAAGTGGCCTGCAAAAAACCTGGTGTGTTACACATGCATACACAGAGATAACATCCTTATAAGTAAATATTGCAGAACCAAATAACAAATGTCACACACCACTCTCTGACTGCCTCATTTGCCTTCTGTCCACTAATCCATCACCTCCAGGACTTAAAAACATTTATAACATTCCAAACTGCTAGGTAGCTTCCAAAAGCCTTTTTCTTCTTAAGTCAGCCTACCAAAGACATATTTTCCCCCTCTCTTTCAAATAGAGTATTCCTATCCACCAAAAATTACCTCTGATGAGGATCTGGATGGGCAAGAGTTAGTCCTGTCCCAGTGACAGATTTTCTGTGCATAAAACTATCCCAATTTGATAGTATACTGTCATCAAATCCTGTAAGGCTAGAAATAGGAGCTTTATGCTATTGGAGGAGGTGGTGATTCTCATCTTCTAAGTGGATCCCAGCATTTGCTTCTAGACCTGTGAGCTTGTGAGACATCTACAATTTTAAGTAGTTATGTACAGAAAAGTTGTTTTAGGTCATTTTTAGACATCTGTATGGCTTCTAGAGGTATGAACAGACAGGAAGGATATAAAAAAATATTCCCAATACAAGTTTTAACCCCACCCCTCCTCCCATAACATGTAGTTTTTCAGCTCTTCCTCCTTTCAAAACTCTCTCTTCACCCCCATCTACCTCACAGGGAGCCCTATTACCTTTTACAAAATTAGAAGTGATAGTGTGTGGAATTAAAGTTTTATTTCATTAGCACCTTTATGCTCTGGATGCCTATTCTGTACATTTGGCAATAAAAATCTCTAGTGACTGCCAGAATCTGGAAGTGGATGACAGGGGATGGATCACACGATGATTGCCTGTTCTGTTCATTCCCTCTGAAGCACCTGGTATTGACCATTGTCAGAAGACAGGATCCTGAGCTAGAAGGATCGTTGGTTTAATCCAGTATGACCATTTACATGTTATTTTTGGATAACACGTATTGATTTTGGAGTTTAAGACTGAAGGAAGAAAAGACATCTTTAATTTGTAACTTTCTGAGTCTGCAGGGGAAATGAAGAGACCACAAGCTTAAGAACGCTGCTTAGAAACTCCTGAGTGAAAAAACCACAAGCGAAGAGGAAGCTCAAACCACTTCTGAATTTTGATTGATGATAAATTCCTCCTGGAAATTGCTAATTACTAATATAGGCACGAGGACGAATGGGTACAAATTGGATATTAGGAAATTTAGACTAGAAATTAGACGAAGGTTTCTAACCATTAGGGGAGTGAAGTTCTGGAATAGCCTTCCGAGGGAAGTAGTGGGGGCAAATGACTTATCTGGCTTTAAGACTAAGCTTGATAAGTTTATGGAGGGGATGTTATGATGGGATAGTTTAATTTGAGTGATTGATTTTGGATTATCGGCAGATAAGTCTGCTCAATGGTCTGTGGGAATGCTGGATGGGATGGGAACTGAGTTACTGCAGAGAATTCCTTTTTGGGTGCTGGCTGGTGAGTCTTGCCCGCATGCTCAGGGTTTAGCTGATCGCCATATTTGGGGTCGGGAAGGAATTTTCCTCCGGATTGGCAGGGGCCACGGAGGTTTTTCGCCTTCCCCTGCAGCATGGGGCATGAGTCGCTTGCTGGTGGATTCCCTGCAGCTTGAGGTCTTCAAATCTCACTTTTGAGGATTTCAATAACTCAGTCATGGGTTCGGGGTTGTTATAAATGTGTATGGGTAGGGTTTTGTGGCCTGCCTTGTGCGGGAGGTCAGACTAGATGATCATATTGGTCCCTTCTGACCTATGAGTCTATGAGTCTAATTGTCTAAATAAACCCCCTTTCAGCCAAAACCAAGGAGGTGTTTTCAGCTCCCCTCTGCTTCTGTCTTTCGTCAGGGATATTTTCTGTTTAGTCCACAGCAATTTAAGGGGAAACGAAATTATTTTAATTATCCTAATCCTCCTCTCCCCCCCTCACATCCAAATACAAAGCAATTAGAGTGACTTGTCAGAGTTTTCACGGCTTTTCAGTCCTTGAGGCTGCCAGGCAGCCTAAGGGGAAGGAGGAAAGCAGCTTGTGGACAGGCAGAGCAGGAGAGGCGGATAAGTAGGGGGACTTTGGTTACAGGCTTTCATTGTTTTTACAGTTCAAGCTGATATTGATTTCTTAAAATCATTTTGAAGAACAAAGATAGGGATCGGTGTTTAAAAGATTTGTCTTCCAGTATTTTCCCCATTCACCAATTACACCTAAAGAATGCAAGGATATCTGTTTGAATGAGGAGGTCCTACCTGTGCACCTGTGATTTGATCTCATAGCTGTGACATCACAGGCCCAAACCTCTCCAATCCAAATGCTCTAGTGCTCCAGATGTACACTAATATGATTTACCACACTTTTCTAATGTATGTACACGTACACTTTTATTACATATAGACATACCCTTTTCTATTGCTCAAATCTGGGCTATATTTCCACAAGTACAAGAGCTTGGTGAATAATAGGTATTTTTAGTTCACTAACAGAAAAAAAAAAAAATATTTTCAGCAAATCAAAAAGTTAAAAAAGAGTAATCAAACCAAAACATTTCAGTAATGTAAAAACATTTCATTGTGACCCAAACATTTTCATTTCAGTGTTCAGGCTTTTTGAAAAAAGCAAAGGAAAGGAGGACTAGATTCACAAAATGGGTGGAGAAGGTGATGAAAACTCATTTTCCCTGGCCCAATGTCTATCTATTATCATTCATCGTGGCAATTCACAGTCCTCCATGACTACAATAGATAGTTATTGGGCCAGGGAAAGAGTGAGAATGACTCTGCACATGGAAGTTAGAATACTCTCCCACAACATGGGAGATCCAATTTCAAAGCTTTTGTGTCTCACATCCTAGGTGAATGCTCTAACCACTGGGCTAAAGCTTATAAGGGATAAACAACCACATCTTGTCATTTTGTAAATCTAGTGCCTTTCCTTTGCTTTGTCAAAATGCCTGAACATCAAAACAGAATTTTTTGGTTAGAAACGAAAAGTTCAATTTTGACATTACCAAAACATATGGACTTTTTCAGTTTGGTTGAAACTGTTCTGTAAATTTGACATGAATTTGATAATGGTTTTGGTTAACCCAAATATGCATTTTCTTGGCAAGAAAGCTACTTGTCTGAAAAATTTCGACCAGCTCTATTAAGTACTTATTAAGGCTTATGGAAGAAGAGGCATCTTGGCATCAGCCCAAAACTGAAAATGCAGAGCAGTGTGCAAATTGCATAGTCTTTCATTAACATGACCCTGAAAGCTACTGTGAAATTAATATGCAGTTATGTCATAAACCCAACCCATCTAGAGGAATCAGCAGATCTTCCTATTCCCTGGTGTAATACTAATATTAGAGCAGAGCTGTAATCAAGGGTATTTCATTATCTTTTGTTTCCTCACATGTGCCATTAATTTTCCACAGCAGCATAAAATTCAGAACTCAACAGAACGGGGAAGCAGATATTTAAAGAAAAATCCCTGCTAAAAAACTATTCATTAATGCTGCACTGAAAGAAGAATCAATGTAACCCTACAGAAATCTGCACTTCCAAAGAAAGTATTTTATCTAATGTGAAACACTGCCTTGAGTGATTAGCTCAGAAACCTCCAGGTCTGACGAATGTATGTCTGGGGTCTGTAAATGACTCATGTTAAATCTAATTAGCTGTACTGGAGGAATTCTGGAGTCCAAAACACAAACGTTTTATTAAATTTGCATTTAGCACCTTGTAAATCCTATAAATTTAGGCTGTGCTAATACATCATCAACTTGGGAGCACTTGGGAGAACATACTTTGTGCCTACAATGGCACAGCTAAGGCACTGTTGCAACGTAACAGACTCTTCCTACAGTGATGGAAGGTGGTTTTTCCTTGCCAAGTGGCAGCAGCATTCTTCCATCAGCCTTGCTGTATCTATACTTGGGTTAAGTTCCCATAGCTCCAGTGCCCAGTTTTTCACACCCCTTAGGGATAGATCTATGTTGATCTAAATTTTAAGTGCAGACCAGGCCTCATGTTGCATCTCTGGTTTTTTAGGGAAACAGCACATCAGTGAAAATTTCTTGTAACATGTGAATATACTACTACTACTACAATGTACTTATACAGTGCCTTGATCAGAAGTCTCAAAGCTCTTTATACATGTGGATAAAAATCACTATCCTCATTCTACAGCAGGATAATTGAGAAAAAGTTAGGGATTCAGCCAAGTTCACACAGTGAATCAATAGCAGAGATGGGATTTCTTATCTACTGAACCATGATGCCTCCTCAAACAAGGTTGTTTTTTTGTGTGCGCGCTTTTTTTGTTTTTTAAAGTTCCAGTATAAGGAAGGAAAAATTCATATAACAAACGTAGAGGGGATAGAGGAGTGGATACTTTTGATAGGCCAGATTCTAATAGATACTATTCAGTGCAAGTATCAGAATCTACGCCTATGTGATTATTAACATGACACCACATAATTGTTCTGTATTGAACCAGAAATCCAAAACACACTATATAAAAAGATCACATGGTTTGGTGGGTTCTACGTGTCAGAAGTGGAAAAATGAACAATTAACCTTTTCTCTTCATCTTTTTAAAACAGATTAAATATTGAAGATACACCCATTTTTTCCACCATAAGATCTTTTAGAAGATATAAACACAATGTTTTCAAAGTTGATGGTAAGTTTCCATTGTTGAAACATTTTCTAAGTCCATTATGCATTTCTTTCCATTTTCCCCAGAATTCTCCCAGCTGACACTAAGCAATTCCTCACCTTCTTATTAAAATGTTTCACCAGCATCAGGTTAGTCTTCAGATTTTTATTTTTGACCTAATTTTACATCTGAGTTATCACTACAGCTGAAAGTTAGTCTCCTTTTAATTAAATTTTTTTTTCATTAGATGATTTTCACTTCAGATCAGATTGTACATATTTTTCTGTGAAAGGTCCTGGAACATTAACAAAGTTACTGCCACCTGCTGGCTAAC
Source organism: Mesoclemmys tuberculata (assembly GCA_007922155.1). Classification (NCBI taxonomy): domain Eukaryota; kingdom Metazoa; phylum Chordata; order Testudines; family Chelidae; genus Mesoclemmys; species Mesoclemmys tuberculata. The sequence continues at coordinate 12,055,527 of ML675604.1, read as the reverse complement.
TGAAAAAAACCAGAAATCCACAGTTCCATGGTTTAGCCAAGAACTTGCAAATAGTTACCTTGCAAACACAGTACCGCTCCCACCAGGGAAGGTGTAAGGATGTTGCTTGCGGAAGACATGACCCACTCTGCTGCATGGGATAATTTCAAGGTTCCCTCCACATTGCCACACTCGGAATGAAATCTCTGCAATTAGGAATGCATAAATATCCACATAAATCAAAAGTAATTTCTAAATTCTGACCCTTAACATATTTTATCCATATCTCTGCAGTATGTTACACAAGATTAAAAGAAAATATTTAGCTTGCAGAGAACATGATGAGCTTACACAGGTACTAGCCTGGAAGAAAAGTAAAGCTGACTCTGAAAAAGCTGACAGACTGGTCTCAAATGTGTTTAACTAAGGAGAAAGAAAAGCAGCTACTGAATTTATACTCTTTGCCTGCCTCTATTTATAAAGTGCATTGGTGATTACTGGAGTCTTATCAGAGAGTTCACACAGCTCTGCCCAGAGATTAAAATATACAGTGGACTGATGCAAAACAATTCAGTTCAAGTCTGCGCTAGACAGAGTTGCACTCACTGGGGAAAGTTTGAAGCTGGAGGAGATCTTATCAAAAATGAAATTCTTTTGCATAGTTTTCAGCAGAGTGGGTGAAGGACAAACAGAACAGAAGTCAATATTCGAATTTATAAGGTATTTAGGAGCGTTTCTTTGCATGTCAGATCATGGAATCAGAACGGGTACAGTATGCACAAAAGCTGGCTATTTTTTTTTAAAAAAAGGATTGAAATAATCACACATTCGGTCCAATACGAAAGTATTTGTATTCAATATTTAAGTTGATTTTATTTTTAAAATAAATTTTGTAATACCTTTCATGCATACCCCTTTATTTTATATATTGTGCATAAACTCCTTTATTATACATCCCTATTTATTGTGTTTCAATTAACACAATTCTCCCTCTATGAACCCTCCCATCCAAAACACGGGTTTTGTGGCACCTTACATCCCAAGGCAGTTGGGCAGCAGAAGGGGGCAATGCAGAGAGGGTGTAAACTGGTTAAAGTTTTAACTAAATCTAGTCAGGTTTTGGTTAGAGTTAAATAATTTAAACCCCAAGATATTGGGGAAGATTTAAAAGAATATTTTCCCATCCCCACCCCACACCACCTGTGCTCATTACATATAAGGGGCATAGGGATTTATATTTTTATGTGAATTATATGGTCCCAACTATACCCTTTTGAAATGATGCACATTTGGGCCTTTTTGATGAAATGACAATCAGAAAAACAATATACTCCCCAATGGTGTAATGATATCTGTATACATTCTTTCAACAACAGACTCATTCTTGTTGCTGTAGCATTTCACTAACATAAAAACTATGAAGTCTTGCTTGCTTTCCAACTGGTTTTAATAAAATCAAACCACCACAAAGAAGAACCTCTAAATCAGAGTTTAGATCCAAACGGGTTAGCAGCATGTCGGATTCCCCAACATATTCAAATTCTTCTGTTTCTCCGCAATGCTCTTTTGTTATTCTTAGGAACAGGGTTCCCAAAGTTAATGTCATTGATCTATTGCCAGTTTCCATACTTCATACAACAAAAATGCTGTCTTTAACAGTGACAAAACATAGCACTTCTATTGTTTAAAGTAACTACTAAACAGACATAAAAACACTACAAGGCCATTTTATAATTGATAAAATCAGGTGTACATACATGTGTAAATAAAACTACTTCACAACTCCATATTCAAGAGAAATATTTCAATAGAATTCATGCTAAATTTTAAACAGTTTAGGTTTCAGCAGAACATTTAGAACTACTTTAAAATGTATCAAAAGTGTTTTCAACATCTAGTAAGTCGTTTTACTCTCCTATAGCTCTGCCCAATCAATCTAGACATATTGTTACTGCAGTAGGTTAGACAATTGTACAACAATGGACATCTAAGTGCCCAAGGTAGATTTCAGGTATCTGGTGAGCTAAAGCGCATTTTAAATATAAAATGCAGGACATTCAATTTTTCCTGCCAATTTATATTTTCAACTAATCATGTGATGCCTGCAGAAAGTTCACCGCTTGCTACAAATCTCTCTAGTCCTACTTCTCATTCAGCCAATCACTAAGACAAACAAGTTTGTTTACATTTACGGGAGATAATGCTGCTTGCTCCTTACTTATGTCACATGAAAGTGAGAACAGGCGTTTGCATGGCACTGTTGTAGACAGTGTTGCAAAGTATTTACTGCCAGACATGCTAAACATTTGTATGCTTTATGTTTATGCTTCGACTTGTAGGCACTAAAGTTTTACACTGTTTTGAGGGCAGTCCCATTAAAAAAAATCCTACATTTGTAAGCTGAACTTTCACAATAAAGAGAATGCACTACAGAACGAGGATGACGTGAACTGAAAAATATTTGTTTATCTTTTTACAGTGCAAACATTTGTAACAAAAATAATAATAAAGTGACCATATACACTTTTGTATTCTGTGTTATAACTGAAAATCAATATATTTGAAAATGTAGAAAAACATCCAAAAATATTTATAGCAAACAAGTATATAATGTCAATTGAAATTTAACAGTGCGATTAAAACTGCAATTCATTGCAACTATTTTTTTTAATCTCACAATTGTGATTTTTTTTTAATCGTTTGACAGCCCTAATTGCTACTCTTACTTCATTTGTGCAGTAGCTGACACCAGTAATAGGAAGAGAAGGCACTGCCCAAAGAGTCTTCAGAACTGCCCCCCCAGCCACCGTCACATCCTTCCACCTGGGGAGGAAGGAACAGTGGAAGCACCCTTCATCTGCTATTCTCAGGGTACATCTACATTAGACACATGCAGTCAGTGCAGTAATTCCAGTGGTGGTTCATGGCCACACTACCCTCCTCAGGTCAGTGGGCATGTCCTCATGATGAGAGACCAGTCCAGTCTCTCAGCTCTGCTGGAATCTCCCTGCCGGGAGCCCAGCTGCCCCACTGGCTCCTGGTGGGCCACCCCCTGCTCTGTGCCCTGTTCCCCACAACGAGTTGAGGAAGCCACTGGGGCTTCTCCCCTCCCATTTCCCTGATAAAATAAGCTGCCCAGGGCTTCTTGCCCCCTGGTAGCGGGGTCCAGCTATCCCAGCTTCTCAGCACAACCCCCCACCCCCCAAGTCAGCAGCCAGGTAGACCCATAAAATTGAGAAGGCTCACTGCTCCCAGTGAGAAGCAGACACCAGGAGGCAGGCTTTCCACCCCACCTCCCAGTCCGAAAGCCACCCAGCTCTCCAGAGGAGCTGGGAGCAGCTGAGCTTTCGGCTGCCTGGCTTCCTTGTCATGTTCACAGCTCCTGCCATGAAACTGACAAGACAGTGGACAGCCTATGTAAGGGCCTAACTACACAGACATAAGCCTTATGCCTCTTGTTGGGGTGGAATTGTCTCGGTGGTGTAATAAGGCTCTTACATCGGCGGGCGGAAGGCTGTAGCGTAGACACAAGCTGCCTTATGTTGACCTAACTGTGTAGTGTAGACCAGCCCTCAGAAACTCTTCACCTTGTAAGCACATGAAGTCAGTAGGACTACTCATACTTAAACTTAAACATGTACTTAAGTGCTGGATTTAGTGGATTTGGGCCCTGAGAGTATTCAAGGAAGCGAAGTGAAAGGAAACCGTATGAAGAACATGTGTGACAGTGAGCAAGCAAGTGTTTGGACAAGGATCTCAGGCCTGGCTGTGGCACTGAGGACTGTTCTCACGGAAGGAAAAAGGATTGAGTTGTTGAAACCGTCCCTCGCAAGTAAGGAAAGAGGAGCATTAAAATATACTGACTGGCTTAAGGGTGATACTGTATGCACTGGTTTAAAGATGCTTTCAGGTAAAGTCAAGTCAACTGCAACATGCACTAATAATTTTACAATCAATTTCCTGTTAATTCTTTAAAGAGTGAATGTAATTGCAACATTCAAACAAACATGATTTAGTAATGCTCAATCAACATGAGAGCCAAACTCTTGATTCAAATGTTTGAATATTCTCATATGTATTATTCTAGTTCAACCACAAGTTATTTTAGTGAAGTTCTATGGCCTGGGTTATACAGGAAGTCAGATTAGAGAATCCTTCTAGCCTTTGAATCTATTAATTGATTGTATTACTGTAGGGTACTTCTGCAGTCACATTCAGATAAATGCATTTCAAGCCTTTAAATAAGTGTGCATATAAAAACCCTGGATGGATGGAAGTCAACACACTGATGCCCAGCCTACACTTACCTTCTGGATTTGGCAGCAGTCGACAGGAGATACGCAAGTGGAGTAACCCACTTGCATATCTTCCATCAATTTTGCTGCGTCTGCTCCGCGTGCTGTCCACACTGCGCTGTGTCAAAGGGAACAGCGCTCCCTTCGACGCAGCGCTACACCACTTACCGGAGTGGTTTTCCTACGTCGATTGCTGGATCGACTGAGCGGGTCTACACAGACCACTCAGTCCATCCAGAGCAATCGATCTGACAGTGAATTTGAAAGTAGTGTTCTTTGCATGAGCAGTGCACAAATTTGAACTGTGACTGGTTCCTAAATCAAGCTACTTCCAAAACATATCTAAGATGCTTGTCTTTACCGAAGGACTAAATTAACAACAAATTGAAAGTTCTAAAAAGTTGTCAGAGTGAAAAATGTTGGAATACACCAAACTTAATAGAAGCAAAAATCATTATTGTAACAAAAACAATCAAAACCAAAATTATTCAACTCAGATATCACCCTTGGCCCAACAACAAGAATTAGAACATGGCCGAAGGCCAGTTTTTTTCTCCAAAACACTTAGGGCACCTGAAAATAGGTATTTACAAGGTAAGTTAGTGTATTCTCAACCATCATTACTCTGTGATGCTACAATAGAGCTATCTTAAACTTAGGTGCCAAGTGGTCTACTAGGACAGATAAAAAATTAAATTAGATCAGTCTTCAGCCAGCTACATTTTAATTCATTTCTTCAAGTATACATAAGAGGATTAAACTCATGAACTTTTGTGTTCTGCTTTACATGATTAAATTTCAGCAACATCTTAAAAAGCCCCTTACACTGGTGGCATAGATACTGCTGCATTTTAGATCAATTTAGCTAAAAGAGAATGCTATTTTCAAGCTACACAGAAAATTATTTTTCAAAAATGCAATCTGTATTCCTGTAATTTCTTACTTCCATTTTACTGGCTTGCCTTTTCACGAAAGTAATTGAACTGTATAGCTAACAAATGCTTCCCTCTCAGACATTCATATTTGACATGCCAGTCCTACACTATTCTAATTCTTTGTTTTAAACTGAAGTTTGGTTGTCTCTGAATTTTTGCCAATACTCCACGTAGGATTTAAATTACAATTAAGACTTTCAGTACAAACAAATGAAGGCCATGATCGCAAAAAAAATACGTTAAAAAAATCATTTTCCTTTCTTTAAAAAGAAATCCAAGGAGAAGTATACATACCTAAGTTTTCTCCACCCCATACATCCATCATCATATCGTACTTTCCTAACTCTTCAAAATAGAATTTGTCCATAACAAACAACCCGCCAGCTATCATTGGTGTTCTGAAGAGACAGAAGGGAGGAAAATCAGAAGTTAAATATTTAATGCTCTGCTACTTCATTGATCTCTATCATTTGAACCTTCAAGGTTGAATGCCTACTTGAAATAGCCTTGCCATGTGTTTATCCTGAAGGCATTAAGTCACTATTCCTTGTGTAGCACTGCACGCATACCACTACACTAGCAGTTCTAAGGAAGTGTTTCTCAACCTTTAGGTAGCAAGTACCCCCTAACTTCTGAAAACTTGAGTAAGTGCCCCAACACTCAACTGTCCACTCTGAGAAATGCAGTCTTTTCCCCCTTTATCACTGGATGACTGCATTTCTCGTAAAGCAGGAGGGTTCTGAGCTCTGCAGTGCTGTGTGGCTGTGGCAGATCACAAAACCCCGACATTTCTTCCCTCCTTCCTCCTCCTCCATATAGGAGCAAATGTCAATCACTATGCCTGATGGTGGGATCACGTGGTGTTCTCACACAGGTGGGAAATTGTGAGGTCTGAGCAGTCACAAGCAGCTCACCAGAGTGGAAAACAACGCTCCTCATGGCCATCTCTAGGAGGGGGTGTGAACTCAGGGCAAATCACATTGTGTGGGCCACCTGCCTCCCAGCTGGGACCAGGTGGGAAGCAGGTGGCTAACACCTGGCTTCCCCAGAAGTCGGCGGCTGCTGCTCACCTCCCTTCACTGGGTTTTTCGCCACGTACCCCCTGCCTGTGTCTCGCATACCCCCAGAAGTACGCAGACCACAGGTTGAGAAACTATGTAATAAGGGATACCCTACTTCATGGCTTATGTAGCTAAACTTTGTTTCTATTTCCAGATCCTTATTCAGGGCTCAAGGTCCTTATATAGAGGTCATGTATTCTCAGAGTCAAACTGAATTTTAAAACTCTTACCATAGTCTTTGCATAACAAATATGAAACTAATTTCAATTCAAGAAAGAAGGAATCCTAAATGTGGACAGTACACTAAGATCCCTAGAAATAATTACTTTGTACTTATATAACTTTTTCTATCTGAGGGTCTCAAGAGTGCTAGACAAGCCATGAACGAAAAAACACTCATCATCTCAGCGAGAAATGGTAAATATCTGCTTTTAACAGCTGGGGAAAATGAGGTAGTCCATTCAGTCGTAACGGGCCTCCATCTATTTACATTTTTCAATGTAAGCCAAGTCAATGTACAGAGTATACATTTAAATATGTTCATGTCATATACATCTGACAGTTAACTATTGACAGTTAACCTATGATATTTAACAGGCCAACAAGCTGGTTAAAAATAGTTCTACACACTAGGAAAGGAAAAATAAAGGAAGCTCTTGATGTTAATTCTTAAATGCTATCAGACTTTTGCTTATAATGTATATCAATAATGAAAGCTAAACACTGATTTTATTTCCATTCAAACCCACAAATTTATATTATCAGTTTCTTGTTTCTGTTCTATGTGGTACAACACCAGCTTGCACAATACTAAAACTCAAAAATTTAGGTAGAAGGATGGGAAGGGAAGAAAGTAATGGATGACTCTTCGCTTCAGGCTATCTGCATGCAATGATCTGGAACAACATTACAGTACTGCAAGCTTTTGTCTTGCATTTAAACTTTCATAAGAGGACTCCCTAGCACTTTTCAGTTAGTGCAGTGACAGTTTGTGAAAGATAACATTTGGGAGATGGTAGCTCAGGAAGTTGCACTTTAAAAAATATCTACAACATTGTTTTGTGAAGACAAGTGTGGTGATAGGAACATACTTTATGGGAGCAACTGGGTTTCCCTGTCTTGCTCTTCTTTGCTCTGGCGTCATGTAATCCCATTTGAACACTAAGTTCCAATCAAAACCTATAAGGGGGGGGGAAAAATAGAAGGAAAAAAACTGGAAGTTAATTGATGTTTCCATTCATTGTTCAGATTTTACTAATACATTCCTGACTAAAATTATTGGGAACTGAAATTCAGATTAGATGGAAAACGCAAAATGAACAGTTTATCCAAGGTCAGATTTTTCATTTGAGTCCTCATGTTAAACATCCGGGGAAGGAATAGAAATGAAAAGGAAAGGACAGAACAAATAAGATTCCAGATGAAAGTGATGAAGCTGGTATGACACCGAAATGGGCTCAAATGCAAACTAAATTTATCTTGAAATATTTTATTGTATTTTAGAACCCATAGTCAGCGACAGTAAAAAGAAACAAAACGTCTTGGTTTGGATTAATCTCGTACAACTCTAAGTAGGGCATCAAAAAAAACTTTCAGTCATCATGGGCATACAAGAGGTCATTACCACAGTTAGATTCTGACTTGTCACATTATACATACCACTCCCACAGCAGCTAATGTTAATTTATTTGTTCATCTCTGTTTATTACAAAAGGAACTCTCCTGGGCGTCAATAGCTTATTTACAATTTCTGTCACCTAACTAATTTGGAAAACAATGTCTGCCACTTTCTTTAACCACATGCTTTGTAAATATGGCATGTTAAAACTTTCAGATGCAGTACTTCAGATTTAGCTAATATTGTTTATGTAAGGGTGAGAAACCTCTCTCTTTGGACAGCTTGCTTCATGAATTAAGATTAGAAAAATGAAAATAACTGCCAAAAATGGATCAGATTAGCCATCTATCTAGTAAAGCATTGTCTCCAACTATAGCTAGTATTGGACACTTCACAAAAAGGTGCAAGAAACCCAGCAGCTATGGGATAACTAGCCCATAGTGAACATTTCTTGCTACCCCCCACCACCGTGGCAGACTTATGCCCTGCAGCATGGAGGTTTATAAAAGATACTAGGAGAAAGCTACAAGGCTTATTGTATAATGGGTAACATGCAAGCTCTTTACACTACACCTGCTGCCAAAGTCATTTAGAACAGATGAAGTCATCTCATGGAGGATTTCTGGATTTGTCAGAGAGGTCAGAGGTTTTCCTTTTTCAGAATGGAAGTACAGCCTTTGGAGAAATGGGATAGATAGGAAAAGGACAAAACTGGCTCAGGTATTGCACTAAGAATCCTTAATCTGCATGGTAGGATTGACAGGGACAAAAACTGAAAACAGCTGAATCCATCTTCTACTCAAGAAAGCGAGTAGTAGTTCTGAAGTCTTTCATTAGACAAGAGCACCAACTGGACAAACTTCTTTACAAGTTTGAAGGTTCCTATAAAATTTTAAGATTATAAAAATGAAAAAAAGCATTTCCACATTATTTGGAGCTTTCATCTCTAAAAAGCACTTTTAGATGTAAAAGGAAGTAGTATTACATTAGGTAATAACGTAAAGTCTCCATCACAGCAAGAAAAATGTACCTTCATGCTAGCCTATTAAAAAAAAGTCAAACTTACTCTGTAGTCCATAAAATTATTTGAATTACAATGGCCTGTGTGTCCTTACTGTTCCAGTGCACAAGCACTATTGAGACAAGAATTACTTACCCTATACTGAACACAAGGGGTCTCTTTTGCAACGCAGGAGAGTGTTACAAAACAACACTGAAATCATTTCTAATGATGGTGAAACAAAAACAGTACTATCTTCAGTGACTGTGAAAAGTCTGAGCTCAATGAGGTGAGATCACTGACTCAATAAAAGGAGTTGTTTTAAACGTACATTTATTTGTATCACTCAAGTACTCATGTGAAAAAAGGTGTTTCCTTTTCATATGCAAGATAATTTATAGACACTCCTGTCTAAGTTTTAGATCTAATTTTAAAACATTCTATTACAGTAATTGCAAAGAATTTCTCAACAGGTAATAAAAACACTCTTTTACAACAAACAGTATGAAGAGGTTGAAAATTGCTTTGGACCACACTAAAGATGAAAATACATGGATTTGGAAACTGCAGCCAGATTTCGAAGTGATTTTAAGGATTTTTTTTCCCTTTTCCCCAACTCTCCCCTACCCCCCCCCTTTTTTATCCTTCTCCCGCCTCCAACCCTCTTTAAATGAATTTAGTGCTTGGAAAAGGTGCCAAACGGATAGCCCTGGGTAATTAAGTCCTCTTCCCACAGATCATGCATAAAAGCAAACTAAGTAAGATTTTCCAGCCTGTTCACACTGCAATGCCTCAGCCAGGACCTGGAGAAAATACCTCTATGAATGAAAGGATAGTTCAGTTTCCATGCTTAGTCTTCGGTCTTTGCTGAGATGGCTAAAGATACCACATGGTGCCAAATGTCACAGTGATTGTGATAGGGATGTCTGTCCACTGGAAGACACCACAAATTCACATAATATAGACCTCTAAACAATTTCATAAAGTTTGAACATGCAACATTTCTATTGCTAAAATTCAAAAGTAGGCAAATTTCGCCCTCTGAGTCCACAAGGACAGAGGATTCAGTGCACTTAAGCGGATGTATTTCTACTGTGCAGAGGACAAGTGGGCAGGACTGGGGAAGCAGAGCTCCATAAGAGTAATATGAGGCATAGTGGCAGCCTATTAGATCTATTCACCATTACCCTCTTTTCCCCCCCTCCATCCACTCCCATGAAGCAAGGGCTTAAACAGTATGAACACTACAGCAGCTCTTCCACACCTGGAAGGAGGGGATACTCCTCAGTCAGTAGAGAACTCCAATGCACAAATGGTGGTGCACAGATATACAAGGTTTGAAGCATAGCAAGCAAAACCACTAGACGTCCATATTTTTAGAAAGCTGACACACGTGTACATACCACTACCAGAATGCTTTAGGAAGTGCTAATCTTGTATACATTTAGAATTCAGTTATTTTGATTGGTATGTACCTTCTTTATAACAAATAAGAGTACTATAATTGTGGGGAAATTGCATTCTTCAGGGTATTAATAAAGATAAGGAGCTTCTCACCTCCAGGTCACAGGTTGGACCTCGACACCTGAGTGTCATGTCTGACGTGAAAACTGACCATATTCAGGCTAGTTTCATCACGAGGGATCATCCCTAAAACAACCAGTATACTTGGCAAATGTAGCGGGAGTCTCAGAAGCCACTGAAGACTAAATGGGCATGGGAACTGAACTCCTATCCTCTCCAGGCCATGGTTGAAACACACTGGAGGTCAGTACGAAGGCGTTTCCACTGACACTGCTTACACAGAAGCTGTCATATGGACAGAGTTCAATTTCCAGGGTTGTCACTCATCCATTTTGTTTAGTCTTTTAAGGGTAGCACCAAAGAGTTCTGTCTTGGTTTGAAGTTTTATAAGTGTCACATAAAGCATTTATTGTCAGTAAACTATTCCCACTTAACAGGTTCAGTGAATGCTTTTAATTGATTATTTTGAAAGGAAGATTTTATCATTTCTAACAGAGTTCTCCATTATAAAGTTAAGGAATGGCGGAATCTTTCTAAGTGGTATACATTTTTTTTTTTTTTTTTTTTGAAAGTGCCCACTATACCCTACCAATGCACACAATTCATGGCTGACAATACAGCTTGAGTCCAAATGTTTGAGAATGTGAGTTTATTTCTAATTTTTAAGCAAATAATTTACATACATGCACCTGGGGGAGAGAAAGGGGGGGGAGTGTTAATAAGTATAGCACTGGTGATGATTTGCCAATTTATGTAGCGTTACATGCCGTATCATCTAAGAGCAGAAATACTATGGCCATATTGCTGCTCCTGAAATGCATACCAAATTAAAATGCACATCGGTGGCAGTTCTGCATGAGAATTCAGGGCACTATAAACCTTAAGAGTTTGTTTATGACTCAAAAGAAAGTTTTCAAATAACGGAATTGAAATCTAATTTGAGTCCAGTCCAAGCCCAGGAAAACTGTTAGAATCCCAGCCAGATGTGTAAAAAGGAGCAAGGGTACATTAGTGCTGTCAGTTCTGTGAAAGCAGCAATTGTGTTTTGATGTATTATTTTGTGTTGACTCATAATCCAGTACAGGTACATACCGCCTTTTAAGTCAGCTGACGCCCCCACATACTGGAAGTTGTCCATATTAATTACATCAATTATCGGAGACACAACTCTGGTCTTGTCCTAAAATAAAATATTAAAAAGTAATATTGAAATAATGAAATCTATGTAAAAAGATTCAAGCAGGATGAAATGTTGAACACTTTAGCAGGAGATCATCAACACCCTTTTGGTCTCCATTTTTTTTTCCCCACACTGAATAGTCAGAAAGAATATCTAATATCAGCTCTCTCAGCAAGAGTGTTCTCTCCATCACTTCCAGAAGCAGCAGCCTCATATCATGGTTTTCACCCACCTCTTCATTCTAGGCTACTTTTCTATAATTTAATCCCCTCCCGTTGACATGATCCTGAAGCAGACATCACTGTACTGTACATCAAACATCAGAAGGCAAATCGGAAGCACTTGCATCATTCTTGGTCTTAAAACTAGCCCAAAGAACAGAAGCCTCAAAGCTGCTCCAGAATTCAGATCTCACGTCCCGGAATCCATTATACTGAAGTACCCACCAGGTCTTTGCTACTCTATCATCTTTACCCAATTTTAAAAATAGACATGTTTTGACTCTGCTGCATCAGGAGGTTCTTCCTCTGGCACTGATACATTTCACATTAGCATGTAACTTTGCAAAATCTGGGTTCTTAAGGAGGTCAATAGACTCCACATTCAAATACTTAACTCGGTCGGAAATGAATGTCAAAATATTAAATTCACAAGAAGTCACTAATTTCTAGCCACAAAGTCTTTGGACAGCTCTCTCGCCCTTCAGAAATGAAATTGCTTTGATACTACTCCAAACACGTTCTTCAAATGCAAAGTGCAAGAGTGCAAAATGCGAAGTGTTTAACTTCACAAAACTTGCTTTTCCTGAATGTATCCATTAGGATCTTGGTACCTTAAAATTACTGATTTAATGATATTCCAAAGGTGATCGTTTGGTATGTTCCATTTCTTTCTGTGAAGTGTGTCTGAAAATGCACCAATGTAAATACATTCTAACCTAACTTCTATGACTGGTCATCATTTGATTAAACAATCTTGAAAAATATTTGCTTGCATGCCAAAAAATAATACCAGATCTCTGGGCTCATACTTAAAATGGCATGGGTAACATTTCAGAATAGAATGTCATCTATTAGGGGCAGGACCAAATCATGTAACTCTAGAAATCTGTAGATTAAGAAGTGTGGAAAACGTAAAGAGGTCCCCAATAAAGGAGAGATCTATTTTGATTAATCTATAATAGGGTCATCACTCATGTTAAATAAGACCTGAGGCTAAATAGCTTAATCATGTTTTTAACTGTATTTATGTAGTTAGTTTTCATTTCAAGTAAGAGGATATATACATTCTAGTTATGGGTTCAGCAACTCACACTTTGCATGTCTAATTGGGTGTTAATCATTTTGCCCTTTGCACTACTGAACATTGGCAAGAATATTTTAATTGCTCACATTCAAAGTGATTGCTGTAAAGTATTCTCTCATCCGGTTTATCAATTTAGATCGGGCAAGGAAGGAAAGATAAAAATCACCTGGTTTTATCTTCATTTAATCTTAATTACTAATGCCTTAATGATCTCAGTGTATTATTGCAAGTACCTACACAATTGTGAAATACTGAGTATTTTACAGAAGTTGGATCATTTTCCCTTCAAAAGGCAGTCTAAAACCTATAGCCTACTAAACACATCAAAGGGGGATCTAACTGGGTCTGTAATTAAAATTCAAGCGAAGGGTCCTAATCAATATCATTTGAGCTAGCACATAGGCCAAGAATGACCCTTCATCAAGGACTTTAAACCTTGAGTATTGTATTGTAGTAATGATAGAGTGGCAGATAATGCAATAATTAATTGGGTCTAATGAAGATAGAAAAACCTAGAGGCACAAATCAAGCTTGAGACACAGGACAGGACAGAAAAGGCCAAACACAGGCCTTTTTGTTCCCCCACCCTTTACATATCCACTTGCTCCAAGCTAATCCTAGATATAAACTGCATAGACAGAACCCCTTTGACTTTCAAATGAGAAGTCAATTTTCCAACCAGTTCAAGTATGCTAGATCCTAAATAGTTCATTAATTCATAGGAATAGAAATACACAAAACAAAAAGATAAAAACCTCCAGAAAGTAAGATGTTTGAACACAAGTGTTCCCCCCCCACACTTTGGAAAAAATATTTGCAACACTCAGAGGCTAGGAAAGTCTCTTATTTAAAAATAAGGGGGAGGAAGTGGGGCTCATGGAGACAGCCAGAAGCATTGCAGCCTATCTGGTTATTTACAGTACATTCAGCACTGTGGTGCAGTCCAGTGTAGCTTGGAATTCCACACTAAATATTGCTCATTCCTCAGTTGAATGTCAGGTAGTTCCAGCCAGGTCTAAGACCATTTCTGAGAACACCTTTCTGGGTTGCAATCTGCAACTTCTAAAGTAGTTTTGCTTTGGCACAGCTGAGTCGCAGTCAAAATTGCCCCAAACCATCTTTGCAAGTCCCTGATATGGGGCTGTTAAACCAGGAGGGGATGGCCTGAACACAGCAGAGCTCCAGCCATGCACCTTATACCAGGGGTGGGTGCAATGGGGTAGGTGGCAGCTTTGCTGGTTATATATCCATCTGGGATTACCACATAGCAATTCTAGTCTGGTCCATTTCACTTTGTTATATATACACTAGCATCACAATGTTTAAACAACACTTTCTAAACCTTTAAAAAAAATACCCACAAACTCAATTATTTATGCATTTTTAAATTAATATTTGCACTAAACTGTTAGGGCATATAAAGTGTTAACGGACATTCAGGCTTCAGTATATAGAAGGTTCAGAAACATCCACCAACAAGATGAAAATCAACAGCCATTAGTTAAAGTGCATTTGGTTTGTGGAAAGATACTTAATTATCATTGCTGTAATCCTATAGGCAGTCTGCTGTGCATTTTGAAAACCAGAACAAAGGCTAAGTGAAAAATCTTGTTATACTTTTACATATCTGTTCTGTAGCTTTTCCAATGTACTTTGCAATGGCACATAGAACTGAAAAGCTGTGTGTATTCTGTAGGGATATAAAGTGTGAACACAGTAAGTCTCTAGACCCTAATATTTGGTAAAGAAGTAATGCAAGCTTTATGGATTTGGTTTATCATATACTATACTTAAACCATCAGGAAGCATCCTCAGGATTCTAAATATTTTGCTTTTAAAAAAAGATCTTCTAAAGGATTTTAAATTGTTTTACAAAGATCAAGCTTCATAACCCTATGACAATCTACTGATCCACACAACAGCAAAACGAGGGTACCGAGTTTAAGAGACTCGCTGAAGGTCACACAGGAATTTTGAGACAGACATGGAAATAGAACCTAATTAGTCTCACTCCTTAATCACAATGTTTTAAAGTCTACCACTGTCAGAGTGACGCACTCAGTTTACAGTAAGGCTGTGATGGCAGAGCATGAACCAAACTCTGACCAGATAGGCATGCCGCCCTCGTTTATAGAACAGAAATAGAAAGTGTCCAACAGAAAAGACATAATATATGGTCTTGTGAAGAACATGGGAACTAACTGTTATTTTACGAATAGTGTGTTCCTCTGTTTGATTATTATGATGTTTGCTACCTGAGTTCAAAGATTAGCTCCTGCAGGGACTCACCTCCAGCAGAGATCAGAGGATGGCTTTACATCAACCAATCACTAGTTCCTAACCGATAACGCAGAGACTCATCAGCTTTGAAACGTATCCCTGATCTCCCATCACTGGGGTGCATAAGTTGGTTCAACCAGTTTCAGGAGACCCAGGGAAGGCTCTTGCAGGTGCCAAACCCAATTGGGCCTGTTGAGGAATCATGGTAAGTAAACTGGGATGCTGTAGTCCAGAAACTCAGTCTGAGTGGGAGCATCATGGAATTCCACTCTCTGACAGAAGCCTGATATCTGAGGGGGTGTACTCTGGACTGATCTGTGTGGGGAAAAGGTGCAATTTACACTACTTGTGACAATGCTGTTACTGCACCTCAACTGTGTAAACGGATTCATTACATTCACCACACTAAGCTATCTGCACTGTGCTCTGCTAACCCACTCTCCTTCCCCTGCCCTATTAGAAAGTTTTCTAATCAACTTTTATAGTATATTTAATTGTGAAAAATCAATGACCCTGGGCAGCACTCCTACAAAGTTAGTATTGCAAAGGCAGCAGCAGCAGCAGCACAGGCTTTCCACATTGCCCTAGTCACCTCCAAGCCTAAGACAAGTGAATTTTCACATCCATTTGTTTTTTAGGCTCAGACTGTATAAAAAAAAAGTCCACTTAAAGCCAAACTACATATGGTTTGCACTGCGAGCAAGACCAAGACCAACACATTTCACATACAGTAACCAAGAGCTGTCATGTACTGTATATGAATAGTTTTCAGTCGAAAGCATGAAACACAGAAGCAATAAACTCCATTATCAATCCCCAGTCTTGCCTTTCTGAAAAGGCAGAATATATCATACTCTAACTTCTACCCAAAATACAAAGCTGAACTCCATCACTCTTAAATGCTCATCCCATTTATAAGTGGGATTATATGAAGGGTTGCCTACAACAGTCAGGGAGTGGATTTAACAGTCCAGGAGGGCTCTTCCAGTCCGAGGTTCACTGAACAATGTATGAAATCAAGCATGCTACAATGCAAAAAGTGAAACTGTAATCCATCAAATAGAGAACCATTCAAGAATTCACATATGATCAGTACATACATGTTTCTGCTTCTCAGGGAGGTATCTGCTGTATGATAATGGTCAGGAAACAAGTTTAAGTGGATTTAACCACTTCTATGCTGCTGGATGTAGCTGACACTGAGTAAAATATGCATCAGTTGCTTCCTCTGAGTAAATCGCTTAGTAGTGCTGGTGCTCCATTATCCTGTCAGCACTTCAGAATAAAACGTACCATTATTCTTTTTTAATGAAGGGGTTAATGACATTTCCTAACTCCCAATTTAACTTCCTAAAACTAATGAAGTGTATCCTGAAGAGTGCATAATGGCATTGCACTAGCACAGAGACCAGAAACAAACAGAGGCCTGGAGGAAAACATATTTGCCCTCCACAAAGAGAATTGTACTGGATCAGAATTCCAGTTTATTTCCTGTGTCCCCCAGTAGGTAGAGACTTCCGTTCAGCTGGACAAATGGACTTCAGAAGTTTCCCTCTCCCTAACTAACTGTACTGGCATAACAGGTTTGAAGGCTGAGGGCTTCCCACAAGGCATTTGTTATTTTCCTTGCTCCTGCTGAAGCTCTACACAAACAGCTTGCTGGTTTGGGTGGTTTCCGTTCTCTTATGAGACAGGAGAATCTATTCTAGCACTTACAGGATCCGAGAGATAGATGGAACCTCAGCTCAGGGGGCTTTGATACATGGCACTTTATGTAAGTGCGAAGAAATAGTAGCACAGGGGTGTCCAACCTTTTAAAGTGAGGGGCCACATTGCATTTTTTTCTCCTCATTCAGGGGGCCGATGAGCAAGTTTTGGATTTGGAGGGGGGGGGCACTGCTGGTGCGCCAGGCTGGCCTGCATGGAACTTCAGGGAGTTTTGGAGGGCACAACTGGTCACATGACTCACGTGTTTCCCCCTTGCCTGTGGCCACCATGCTCTCTCCAATCCCTGCCCCACTATCAGGGGAGTGGGGTAGCTCTGACTTTATCCTGTTGTACCCCGCCCCTCCCCAGCACATTTGGCTGCTCTCTCTGGCAGCTGGGCGAGTGGACAGGGATCCACTTCCAACATGGCCCCTCCTGCCTATGTGGGCTCGGCTGGGAGAAAGTGGCTTGCCCTCCCTGCCCCAGGCTGGCTGATGGATTGGTTCCCAAATGAACCAGTCTGGAAACTGGCTAGGAGGGGAGGGAACTGGGAGTTGCAGTTCACATGGTCCCTCCCCCAGGTGAGGAGGAGAAGCTGCTCCCCCCAGTCAGATTCAACTTCTCACAGGCTGTTGCTGTGCTGCACAGAGCAGTGTACCAGCCAGCCAGGGCTGCTGTGGGGTGTGAGCTCCCAGGGTGCTGGGAATACCCTGCGTTCCTGCTAGGCTTGGCCAGCCGGCAAGAGCAGGGGGGCCTCGGGTGGAGGAGGGTTAGCCTCCCAACGGGGGGGAGTTGCACTGCTGGCACAGAGCTTCAGGCACTCTGTAGGCACTAATTTACTCTAGTACTGTCAAAGTTTGACTTGGTTGAAGTTATTTAACATTTGGAAATAGCACACTAATCACATTGTTAATGAGTATGTGCTATATGAGGTACAATAGCTCTGAAAATATCAACTAGCAACAAGGTACTACAGAATTAAACAGCAGAAAGTACCATAAATGGAAATTGGTAGCTGCCACTGCCTGTTGGTAATAAAAGGAACTACACTATCTGTAGTGAATTGGAATATTGATGTTGCATATCTCTCCTTTTAAGAGGCAGGGGTAGAGGGATGTGGCATTAATAAGAGTATGTAATGGAAAGGGCTTTAATACATAAAGGCTGAATTATTTATTATTGTATTCATTGTTTGGTACATTATGAATTTTGGATGCAACTTTTTCTGAGCTCCAGACAACAGCATTCTTCAGACATCCTGGGCCTTAGTTTTATCGATTCAGCTACTGAAGAGTTATAGGTGGCCTACTTAACTTTTATTTTTTAAAGTTTGCTTTTTTTTTTTCCTTCCACGCTCCACTATGTAGGAAAAGGGAATTAGAGCAAGATCACTGCGAGATGAAACACTTGTGGAACAGGTAAATTAAAAGGACATTTTAATGAGAAGTGAAAAAAAAAGGAGAAAGGAAGGCAATTTGCTTTATGCAGTTTTCTTCAATGCTTCGACTAGCTGCTGCTTATACAGAATTTTGAGAAATTAAAGATGTTGCTTGCTTATCAAGAAACAAGTAAAAATATATATGAGAGAGAGAGAGAGAGAGAGAGAGAGAGAGAGAGAGAGAGAGAGAGAGAGAGAGAGAGAGAGAGA
>ML675604.1:11885319-12036985 GCA_007922155.1 Mesoclemmys tuberculata | reverse complement strand
AGAGAGAGAGAGAGAGAGAGAGAGAGAGAGAGAGAGAGAGAGAGAGAATGAATGTGTGTACTCAATCAATCTTACCAACAGCTTCCACAGACAAAGTGGGTCTAATTTTCAGAGAAGCTGAGCATCCACAGCTCTCATTCACATCCACTGGAGTTTTGGTTACATAGCTCAACTTTTTCCCTTACCAGTTGGAATCTCCTCGCACAACAGCATCAAAGAGGAATAAACATTCACATACATGGAATTACACTGTGGTGACACTGATGTGTTGAGAATTATATCTAGCACTACAGTTTTTCAGAAGTGCGAGTGTAGCTACTTTATGTTTTTCCCGCTGACATAATAAAACCACCTAAATGAGTGGTGGTCTCTACGTCGCTGGAGAGCGTCTCCTGACAACATAGTGCAGTCCACACTCATGCTTGTGCTGGGAAAATTTATATTGTTCGGGGGAGGGGTGGGTGTTAACCCACACCCCAGACTGGCCGTTTTGCCAGCATAACTAGGAGTGAGAACAAGCCCTAAGAAAGAGCACTGAGGAATCAAAAAGCATGTTTGAATTGCTTTGAAAAATTATAAAGAGTATTTACAGATTAAGCTCTGCTGTTTAGATTAAATGATCAAGAAGTGGGCTTTCATCACTGAACACCAATGTCACTGCTTTCCTCTTACTTCAAAGAAAAACAATACACACACAAAATGAATGTAGTATAAATCATTGTATAACCAGGTAAGCACCTTAAACTAACCTCAGCTACTCTCTCCAAAAGGGGTTCCAGCCAGTGCTCATTGCATTCACAGTGACTGTCCAGAAATGTCAGGACTTTAGCCTGAGCTGCATCTGCCCCTCTGACACGAGAGCGCATCAAGCCTGAGGAAAAAAAGTTTTTTAAAAAGTCATCACATAAGGAACCATATCAACAGTAATGAGACAAATCACTCAGTGCTCTAAAATGTAGTTAATACTCCAATCCAATCAGCCCATTAACAAGCCTAGCTATAAAGCCAGCTGTTAGTGTAGATTTAGTGAAACAAGGAGGACAAAATGACCAAAAGTGATAAATTTCTAATCTACTTAGGGCTGGTCTACATTTTTTGTACTTAATTATTTTCATTAGGTGTGAATTTCTACCAAAATAGCCATACCAGTGCAATGACTAGTGCAGATGCAGTAATACTGGTATAAACTAGTATAAAACCCTCTTCCCTTACAGGATATACTGGTATAAGCATCTTTGCACTAGCCTAACTCCACCCTCACTAGGGGGTTGTACTGTTTTAAACTATACCAGTATAGTAAGTGGTATAACTTGTATACTTAGACAAGCCCTGATTTTCCCAAGAACTTGCTATAGTGGCCCATTCCAAGCAGTGGCAGATTTGCAGAAGATGACACCATTGCCAAATTTCTTCCATTCCCTTTTACCTCAAGACTCCTTGAGCAGGCTTTTTACACCTCCCTCTTTGATTGCTTCTAGCCTGGCATCTGCCTCTCCTTAACTCCATCAAAACTGTTCTCACAAAACAAGAAATTCTCATCCCATGTTTAAGAGTTTTCTCCATTTCCAATCCCCTATTTCTTTGGCTTCTGAGACTGTCTTTCTCTGATGGTTCTCCTACTTTGCTGATCACTCCAAAAGAACTTTTGACAAACACACGTCTCCCCTTCTCCCAGTGTAGGTCCGTTGCGGATTTACTCTTCTTTCCCTCCCTTTTTCTCTCCTACTTTCACCAACTAACTGATCTCCTCTGTTCCTATGGTCTCTTAACACATCTATGCAAACAACTCAGAATTTACCTCCCCGCCCCCAACTTCTCCCCATCTGTCTCATCTCTCCATCAATGTCCCATCTCTTCTTTAAATCAAATACAGTAAATACTGAAGTCCTTAACTTGCCTCATCTCTTTTCCATTGCTGTTCACAATACATTGTTTTCACTGCTGTTCAAGATCACAATCCTGGGATTATCTTTAACTCCCTACTTTCTTTCTCTATTTATACTCCAGTTCCCATTAAATTTATATTCCAGTTCCCAAATGGTCTGCCATATAGACTACTGTAACTTTTTCCTCTCAGGCATTCCCAACTTAAATTTCCCTTACTTCAGTCTTACATTCAGCAGCTAATCAAATTCTGAAGTCCCTTTCTACATGATGCTTAAGCACCTCATCCTCACTTTTAAGGCTTCGCCCTCCTTACACTTCATCTCATCTCACACTCTGTGCTCTGATCACCACCACATTTTTTGCTTCCTCTCCCTCTCACCTACAAACTTTTGTTTTAAATAATTGCTCCCTCCACCTAGAACATCCCACTGGGGCACCAACGATCTTCATTCTTCTCTTTCAAGTCCCGTTTCCCACAATACAGCCTTTGGATTTTGCATGCACTCCCATGATGTCTTCTCTACTCTCTTGCACTATAAACCACAGCCATGTCATCAGGTTGTCCAATTTGCTTGCTATGACTCATTTTTGTTTTAACTTATCCCCTCATTTTCCTACCTTTGTCCATCTCATGCTCTGCTTTCCTAATTACTTATGTGACACTTCATTTCTCTTATTTTTGCACCTTTTAAGTTTTAACGTTCAGAACAATAAGATACCAGTTTAATATGACACATTCATTTTCTGTATATGTTTTCTATATAATAGTAACATGATTTTTATGAAAATGTTTTCCACACGTTGTTAGCTTATGTGGTTATTTGTAAATTTGTATATGGTTGTATGTTTAGGAAAAAATATAATCTTAATAAAAACAGACTGCTTGTTCTTCAGAGCAGGAATTATATCTAATCTCTTCAAAATGAATCCACTATCATAAATTTCTTTTTTTGGGACATGCATCAGTAGTAAAAGATTTGGCAATCAAATTACATCTTCAGTTATATTTGTACAATCCGGCTCCCTTGATGAATGAATCTGAAAGAATTTAGCTCACTCTCTCCTAGGTTCTACAGTACTGTGAAAAGTTAAAAATACTTGCAAATGTTTGTTATCACACTAAGATCTCTACTTTAAATCAGTTTTTCAGCAACAATTATCTTGTTCTTTTTTACTTTAAGTGCAGTTATGATATGAAAAATGACACCAACTTACTCAATAGATACCCATGAGTGTCCTGAGTCATCAACAGCTTTTTCTGACAAAGTGTTGCTTACAAGCAAATTCCAAATAATATATTCAATCACTGAACACCCAGAGTGGAAATTCTTGTGCATAGTATACCTTTAATTATACAATTTGAGAGGCTTCATATGCATCAATGTCTGATTTTGAACAATCTGTTATAATTACTTAGGCATCCAATAATTCTAGGTGCCCCATAGGCAAGACAGGCAGCCTAGGAGGGCAAATATTTATAAAAGAGAATAAGGACATGTCTGACAGTTCACTCTCTGCTAAGTAGCAGTCAGTCTCACAAAGTTACTTCAACAAACAGCTGTAGGACTGAGTAATTAGACTAACAGTTTCCCATCTCTCTAAGATTTTAAACCCAATATTCAAGAAGCTGCTGTCTGAAGGGCTCCTATGCGATGATGTGATAGACTAGTGTGCAATGTCACTGGGAAGAGTGAAACAGAGAGGAAAGAAGTGCCTGAATCGATTGTAAAGCTTTTATTTACACATCTAAACATTACTTTTTATTTGTTCCACTGCTAAACTATATTTTTTTTTGTATAAAGTGATACGGAATGCGTAGCATTTATTTAAAAGAAAAGATCTATTTCAAGTTCACTTAACAAAAAGTAACTACCTTGGATTTTAGGCTTCGCTTTCCTCCCCCCAAGTAATTTCACAAAACGCACCTTCTCGACGATCATTTCGAAGAACCCGCACTTTCTCAATTTTCCCCAACAGAGCACCATCGTCAGCTAGATGAGACAAGAATTAAGTGATTGACATGCAACTTGATATAACCATTAAAAGAAATCATAAAATTAGATGTTTCACCAATGAAAAGCAAAAAGTTCAAGTTTTAAAATATTTACATTTTAACACTTATAAATTAAAAAAAGAGGCAAAATGAATCTCCCTTGTCTTGTCACAAATCGATGAAAAACTATTCAACTGAAAAATTGAGCTTGCCTTAAGTTTTCCCTATACTTCTGATATATGAACTTCTAATGTGGTACAAAATGCACGTTCCTGTAAATTAAAGGTATCCTGTCAATTGTGTTTTAGGTGCAACTTTTACATTTTATAGAAATAGGCTTTTACGAGGTATATTAATCAAAGTAATGGATTTTTTCTTTAAACGTTTTATAAAGAGACATTATGTCTCTGCAGTGTTCACAACCCAAATTTTGCAGCATCCCACTAGTACATGTGAACTTGCCAGTGAAATGAAGTAGACACTGACTTGCAACCAAAAGTTATACCGACTGGCCTAATTTCATTATCCACACTTAGTGAAAAGTGAGTTGTTTCTATTTCTTAGTGGCAGGATGAATTTAAAAAAAAATATATAACTGTTGACGTGTTAGCACCCTTGTGAAGCAGTGATATCAAATGGCTGGTACAAATATCAGAAATTTATAATAAAAACGTTTATAGTATGGCAAGCTCTTTCTCCTGTGTGATCTGCATTCAGCAAGATGTTAATTAAAAACTACATACTGAATGTTTCTTCATAGTTGATGACCATGACAACAAATCTGACATAACTAAGGTAAAATACTGGGCTCGAAACGACAAACTTTAAGTCACATGAGTAAGGATACTGAAGGCTCAGGCACTACGACAGTACTTACGATCATTGCTGTAGTCATCCACCAGTATAATTTCTTTGATAAGATGGGATGGGCTTTTTTTAAGCACGCTGAAAAAAAGAAATAACTAATTAGTGTTCACTTTCTGTGCTAGTTATGGGAGTAACTTTCAGGGCAACAGGATCTCTCTCTGTATACCTGACAACAGTTCGAAGTAAAGCAGATCTTGCCTCGTTGTGAAAGGTGATCACTACACTAGTGGCTGGCAGGTCTATTCGCCACTGTTTCCGTTGACACCTAAAGACCAAAAAAACCTTTAATTTAAAAACACATGATATTAACACTGCAAAGATCTGCATTATGAAGTTGATGCCAAAAAGATTGTTTGTCCCTACAATACACCTACCTTAAATATACTTCGGAAGATTAAAATACTCAACTCTCCTGGGTGACAGAATAAATTTCCTCCTTCTGACAATTTTGGTACTTGCTCTAATCAGAGCTCTTTATTTACAGTTCACAAAGTTACAACAACTACGTGCTGGCCATATTCAAGGACTAGCTAAATCTCTCCAAATAGTGACAAAATGGCTCAAATTTGATTTTCTATCAGCCAATAGTTAACCTCTTTTTAAAAATATTTACACAGTACTTTGTATTTCAGACTAATTTATTGAGGAAGCATTTAAAGGCATGTGATTTTTCCAGTTACTTAAGTAACAGGGTCCAAGTATTTACTTCTCTCTGTCAAAATACACACCAATAAATCTCGAGTTTTCAGGGTACAAACATAGCAAGTGCAACCCACATCTAGACACACACACACACCCACGTCTGTCTATTATGATCAAATTTGGTAGGAATTTATGAATTGGCATGCAAGGGCAGCTATGTGCAGTGACAAGCCAGGCAGAACAAGAAGATGGCAGAAAGAGTTGGAGCTTTTTTGTCACTGGAGTTGTTTCAGCTGTTGTCTGAATTTGGCCAGCAAGCATGCATGCTGATATTTAACTATTTTATTGCCTCATCAATTTAGCAGATGATATGGGAAGATGCAGAGAGTGAAATCCGCTGGGAGGAGTGAAAAGAAGGTAGCGACAGAAAAAGGAAGAAATGATGGTTCTGAAGGTGAGCCTACTTTCCCACTGTGTGATTGAATGCAACAATAAAGTACTGAACAAATAAATAGCTAAAAGACTGGGGGGAAATGGATGTAGTTCTTCATTCTCAAAAAGAAATATTGCTAAAGCACAGCACAAAACTGCTTTGAACTCTTCATGTGGAAGCTGCCGCACGCATACAAAATGGTATTCAAGTTGCCAGTTCTATTTTTAAAAGGGCTGGTAATTAAAACTGGTGAGTCAGACTACTGCTTGTGGTAACAACTTGACTGAAGAGCAACATCAAACAGCAATGCTTTATTGAGAAGTAACATTTTAGCCCCATAACCTTATATGTACTGTAAGACACACTAGTTAGGCTAGATGAAAATTCAATACTATTTCCAGGAAATAAAAGAAGTATTTTCCCATAATTGTTAACCCAATAAGTAACTGAAAAACAAATTAACGAAATCTGACCAAGTGTTTGTTCCCTTGCAAAGGTGAAGCAGACACTTTTCAGTTGAGGGTTCGGTTTGTACTACTAGCATTGCAAACCCTGATGAACGTCAAGAATAAATGGCAATAAACATTTTAAAAGGGAGTAGACCCATACCTTTAAAACGAAATACCACTGATGATCTGGGTAGTACTGGGTCTGACCCTGTCCCTGAACTGTAATATATTACAAATCTAGAGTTCCTTGGTTTTGGGAAATCTGATTCTCTAATGCCCAATTCCAATATCAGAATTTAACGGTGAACAGATTCATTCCTCAAAGGTCCTCTTTTGCTGCATTTGACTTCAGTTCAATAGAACTTATAAAGAGTTTTTTAAATACTTAGAACTTGGATAAGTACATGTTATATAAATCCAAACAAATATGTGAGTAAACCTCTTAAAAATGAGAGTGCTTACAGGGCTGCATTCTGATTGTTTGGGATTGGTGCTCAATTTCATGCTCAATCCCCCAATTTCACTTACAGGATTCCCAGGTGGCTGGGACTGTACTGGTCTTACTCACAAATCAATCTGCTATGTAATTCTAAAAATCCATATTTTAGTATTCTAAAATTCAGAATTTGAAAAACAAGAGTTCCTCTAACACAATGTTCATGCAATTAAATACACTACATACTCTTTCTGTGATAATGGTAGGGTATTGCATCTAACAACTCATTTTTCATCAACTCTAATTGTCTTGGAGTTTTATCTAGGTGGGGGTCTTTTAAATCTGAAAAGACCAAATCCCAAAATGATTAATCCCCCATTGAACCAATATGAAATTATGCTGCTTAAAAATCTCATTGACATTACATTTGAAAAATAGTACCAATTATTGTGTGGTTTGGTTCCCTTCCAAAGTTAACAGAGCAGGAGAAAGACTCATATAGCACAGGATCACAGAAGGCTTGGGGATTTAAAACAATGATCCTTGTCCACGATTAAGGATGCACACTTGTCTTATTGACGTCCTTTAATATCAGAAGCTGAGTATTCTAAAGCACACAAATATGCAATGTGGGCAGCCCTGACTAGCTGCACCATCAATATCGAGCTCAGCACAGATAAGACATTGCTTAGCATATACAATCAAACCCACTTTTAAGAAAAAATGAGATCCCTACCTAAAATTTTAAAACAGGTAATCTTGCCTGCATAAAAGCTTTTATCACATCTGAGGACATCAGAATTAATTGCATGCATATAAAACCTGGCAAGTTAAAAATACTTATGGCATTAAGAGGCAAGCAACAATGGCTAGACATGTGAAAGCTTCCGCCTTTCCCACCAATAAGTGGTCTCATCTGCACTACATTAGTTTTAGTGTTACCAACACAACTCCAGATCCCTAGCACATCAATAACATCTCACACACACATACGCACACTAGTGCTTGCAGTGGTACACAAATATTCACAAAACAGTTGTGATTGCACATGCTCTGAGCCAGACTATGCCAGTCAAGTTTATAATGTCTACCCTGCAGCTGAGAGGGAGCTTCCCAGGCTGGTCAAACCAAGTCACGTTAGAGGGCTCCAGATAGCACAATAAAATACCAGCATGGATGTTGCTGCACCCCCGAAGGCTGGGGTTGGCCACCTGAGCTGAAACCCAGGAAATCAGGGAGGTACAAGTCAGGTGGCTACCCTGAGCCTCTGTTTGTGCAGCAACGTCCATTGCACTAGCTCGAGCCCTGTTAGCACAAGTCTGGCTGGCTGCCTGGGCAGAGAGGCTTACTCCCAGCTGCAGTGTAGACATTCTAATTGAACTGTTGTCTACCAAGATTTGCAGAGCCAGAATTGGCTTTGTGACTCAGAAGCAATTGGTATGCATAGGCTGTAGAGCAGTGGTTCTCAACCCTTCTAATGCCGTGACCCCGCAATACAGTTCCTCATATTGCGGTGACCCCAAACCAAAAAATAATTTTGGTGGCTACTTCAAAACTGTAATTTTGCTACAGTTATGATTCGGAATGTAAATACCTGATATGCATTATGTATTCTCATTGTATAATGATTACACACAAAGCACCTTACACTTACACAGTATTGTGTGTATGGTGTGTGTACTGTTTTTACATTATTAACCTTTTTTACACCAGCAGGCTGTCTCGCAGGCTCTCTTGGCTCTCCGCCTCCTAGGCTTCTGTCCTCCGGCGCTTGCTGCATCCGCCCACTGATGACGTCAGCAAGCGCCGGACACACGTAATGCGCTGCTATGGACTCTGGAGCGTTCCCCCCGCTTCCCCCGCCCCTTAGGCCCTGGACGGATGATGCAATCACGTCTGCGCATGCGCGCAGGCATTCAGTTTGGAACGCGCATCCATAACGGTGTGCGTTCCAGCTGAATAGCGCTGCTACAGATGGTAGCGCGACTTCTCAGCGGCTAAAGCCATCGGAAATATGTATTTTCCGATGGCTTTAGGCGACCCCTGTGTTTTGGTCGTTTGACCCCCGCCGGGGTCGCGACCCACAGGTTGAGAACCACTGCTGTAGAGCGATAGTGAGGTTGGATCCCCCACTAATGTCCATGGTGAGAATACCATGCCTCTGTGCACTCCAGAAAAGTGGAGCATTACTAAAAATGTGTGCGCGTTGTTACCCCATCTAAACATCCATGAAAGATCCAGCCACAGTGATACACCCAGGCTTGCATCACCAGGAAGGTGAAGCCTTCTGTATTACAGTATTGACTTAATGGGATAAGCCCAAAATAGGCACCTGGGTACCTACACTAGCACCAGCACAGTTCAAGAAGTCCAAGTGCTCCTCAATGAAATTGAGGCTTCCACTGGCAGTTGCAGATGGACAGCACTTCTGAAAGTCAGGTTACCTATTTAAGTGCCTAACTTCATATGCACGTTTGACATTTGGGGTGTATGAAGTTCTCTTAAAGTCCTAGGTACATTTATAGGCAAATTACCCACAACACTCAGGTTCTCAGCAAGTTGCCAGTGAGGATTACAAAGATTGAGTACCACTGCCCTAAACACTGTGGATGATTGTACCAATACAAGATCACAACACAGTCCCTTAAAGATTTTGTATGCTAGAATTAATTCCAGCGTCATGCATTTTATTTTATGATCCAAAGCAATTCAAACAGATTAGATATCCTAGCATTACAACTAAAATTCCCCAAAACAGCGTTAACCTGCTCTTCTTTAAGTAGGGTAAACTTATCTCACTGTAAAGACCTTAAAAGTCTGTTCTGTTTGCCAGTGAATCATGATGTTAAACATCCAAGAGAATGCAGGAGGTTTTGAAAAAGTGACACTTAACTTCATTTAGTTGTTTCATTTTTGCAGATGAGGAAATTTGAACTAGAATGCATCTTATGGAACGTCAAGCTATTTGATGTAGAGAACCTTCTTCCCTTGAAAAAAGTAAGCTTGTGGCTAAACTCACTCCTATTCTGAGAGAGAGTTCCAGGCCCCAAATTTGAACTACTGCGTAAGATCAGAAAGAATTTGCCTATTGTACATTTTACATGTGACCTTTTTATATTTCTCATTCTATATCCAAAGTGTAAGTACTGTAATTTTTGGAAGGATACTCTATGCTTCATGCATAAAGTTACAGAATTCCTGCTTTAAGTGCAAAACTCAACTCAACCTTGGCCACGGAACCACAAACAATGTTTGCAAAATAAGAGGATACTGCAGTAGTGTTCAAGATGCACATCCTGCCACTCCACTGTCCAAGTTTTTTTTTTTTTTTTGATTCCCTAAGGATCTGATCAACAGCCAATTTTCCAACCATGTTTAACTAATGCTACTTCTAGAGCAGTGCTGAATAATCAATTCTTTATAAACCTATTTTGACGCAGTAAAGCACTATAAATTTAAAATGTCAAGTCACTTCAAAGCACTACTGAAAAGGATTCCATCAGAAATGTAACAAGGAAAATACTTTTTTAAAAAGTTAAAATTGAAGCTAAGGGCTGAAATTTCCAGGTGTTCAGAAAAAGCTTTATCCGTCATGGAAGTTACTGTGATGTGAGTGCTCAGCATTGTTTTCACAGTAACTTTGACTGTACAGAAGCATCCACCATGATATTAACACAGTTAGTAACACTGTGAAGGGCCATCAAAGCCTACCATTGTCTGAGCACATTCAATATCATGGGGATAGTTAAAAAAAATTGCTACAGTTTGGTCCCAAGCTGGTCCTATCTGCCTAAGCTCTCCTTCCACCACCAATCTAATTTTCACTTTATGACTAAAGAAAAATACCTTTTAGAAACTTGTTTTATTACTTTAAACACTCTCAGAACATAAAGAAAAGATTAAAGTTATATGCTGGTAACCTAGCTATTTATGTAAATGTCAGATAGACTTGTAGATGTATCAGCTTCTATCTCATAAAAGCAGTTTAAAGCAGTCAATTTAAAAAAAAACAGCAAGTAAAGAATGAGAAACCCTCATTTGAAGTTTTTCTTTTCATTTTTTAGGAAAGAATTAGCATCTTATTCAGAGAAAATATACTACTACACCCCAATCACTTGCAATATAGCTGGAAACAACAAGATACTTAGTGACAAACTCAGATCTTAAAAGCATTTGTCTGTCGCTCTATCAAATAGGGATCCCCCCCCAATATTTCAAGTAAACTTTTCTGTTTCCAGGCTGGTGCCATGACTATCTTTGCCCAAGTTAAAAGCGAAGAGTCACTTTAATTTAGACATAGTATGGAAACTGGATAAAGCAGTCAATGGATGTAATTTTGAGACCTACTCTAAAAAACAATTTACTGAGGCACTGTCAATTTTTGTTCTAATGCAAGCTCCACGATATAAGGACAACAGAGAAGCAGTCCTTCTCCAGGAGTATCTTCCTTGTTGGCTTCCTATTCCCTATCCCCTTCTAACTCTCCCCACTGTAGTGGTGTTCTTATAGGATGATTTAGCAAAAAGTGATTAAGTAGTCCTACACATACCACATACAGTCAACAACATATGGAGTTAAACAGCAAAGGAAGCCACTGTGAGAAACTTTCAATACACCTAAGCAAAAACTTGCTCTTAAAAAGCTTTTCAAATCAGTAGATCCCAAAAACCTTCACAAAAGATAGATAGGTATCATCCCCATTTTACAGACAGAGAAACTGAGTATAAAAGTATATCATACCCCTAACTCTAGCCAAGTCCAGAGGACACCAGCCATCACAATTCAACACAAAATGAGGAACTCCTCCAGATACACATTACCCAATAAGTTCATTGAAATAAGAGAAGGGCTTAGCTCTTTTTTTTAAATGAAAGTGCAGTGTCTAAACAGATTAGGATTCGATTTCGCACACATTAAGGTATACCTAAAAAATGCAAATAAAAGGCCATCCCTTTACAACTGCTCAATAAACTGCGAGCAAGTTCCTCTGCTTTACTCAGACCTGATCTACACTACACATTTCTGTTGGTATGACCGGATTGCTCAGGGGTATGGAAATCCACACCCGAGCGATGCATTTATACCAACCTAACTCCCAGTGTAGATAGTGCTGGGCCGATGGAACGGATTCTACCGTTGATGTAGGTACCGCCTCCTGGGAAGGTGGAGTACCTAAGCTGGTGGGAGAAGCTCTCCTGTCGGCATGGATGGCATCTTCACTAAGCGCTAAATGGTGCAGCTGCATCAGTGCAGCTGCATCACAGTAAGTGTAGACAAGCCTTCAGTACTTTCCTGGCAGCAAGGGAAACCCATATTGGATTCTTGCTGCTTTTCACAATGATTAGCATTAGATACACAAGTCTTCCTTCTAATCAAAGTGCCTGTCACAAGAAATTGCAGGTTTCTAGATAATCTGTAGTTATAAATCACTGAAGAAAACATAGGTGACACCAACACCTTTCCCATCCATCTTTCTGTTGTCTCTCCCAGCTAGTCCCATCTCTAAAGTGCTGCTGTGTTTACCAAACTACTTCATTTCAGTATTTAAATAACCTATCTACATATGATTGACTCCTTTTATTTTAATACTTTTTGGCACTAATTATATTTATCCAAGACTTACAATTAAGTCAGGTGGATTGTTTCATTTTGTTGTCCTTAGTCTTTCTCAGTCAGGCTCTTGAATAAATTAATGCTTTAATCTGGATTAAATAGTTTGCACCAAACATTGTTTAGACTGTATTTAAAGCAAAAGCCTTCAAAAGTCATGGAAGTGGCTGGCAAATTTTTATTCTGAAATGGAACAACTTCACCTTCATAGTATTTTTGTTTTTATATGTAAAAGCTACACATACAAGGGTGTCCAAACAGATGTGTGATATAAATACAGTCATAAACACTTGATAAAAACAGTTTTTATAGTCTAGATCTAGAAACCACCACCTCTTGAGAAACCCATTTAATGCACAACCCTGAAAAAAGTGCTTTCGTTAATTATTTCTTCCTTTAAAAAGCAGTAAGTTTGAGGGCCCCTTTTTCTCAAGGCTGTTTAATTGTAGTATACAGAAGGTGTATTGGCTCAACTGTTAACATGCAAACTTTCTTCTGTATTCCACTTTACTTTCAAAGAGATGTTCCTTCCAGAGATTTAAGAAAAAGGATTTATTGTATTATTGAAGCAATGTGCTTAGGTTGTCCTGAGACGAAAGTAACTTACTTGTGCTTTCCACGATCTTTGACACCCCAAATGCAGACAGAGGCATCAGATTTTAGGCTTCACTCAAGAATTCCATTAGCTCCTGTGAGGAGTCCATTAGCTCCTGTACCAGCATGGCAGTATCCTTCTCTTGGCCCTCCCTCTCAGTAGGTGTTTGCACGCTGCAGGGAACTGCTGATGTATTCCTGACGGCTCACTGGAGGGCCCAACAATATGGGTTGAGAAGCCTTGGGCTCAATAGTACTCAGGGAGTAAACCTAACGGTATTGAAGAAGGGGAGAAATCCTGGGCTGAAATTTGTTATTGAGGCAGAAAACAACTCTTACTTGGTGTCTGTAAAGCACCTCACACAATGGAGCTAGGATTTCAGTTGGGGCCTCAAAGTGCTTCTGAAATACAAACAGTTACTTATTTCTTTGTAAATAAAGCCAATCACCACCAAGGGGATGAGTTTGGCCTTATACAACGGGTGAGCTGTGTTTTGGAGAAGTGTGGGGAAGCCACCTACTCGCAGGCCTCCTATGAGTCCTTTAGTACCCTTCCTGCCTCAAGTATTTTTGGCAAAGCAAGTGAGTAGGGAAGGAATAGGGAGCAGACTGGAAGACAACCAAAAAGGTAGTGGGTTTTTTGTTCATCTGGCCTCTATTTCATTCAGATGCAGGTTTCAGTTAAGCAGTCATGGGGGGACTGGAAAAGCAGTGTAGTGCCCACAGTCAGGTGCTCTTATGTGCAGCTCAGAGAACTGTGGTTTGAAGCAACTTTTGTTCAGACCAACTCATCAACCTGTAATGGCTAGTGAGCCAATCTAGACTCTCACTCTAAGATCTTTCACACCCCTACTGGGATGCTTTTCCACTGAACTTACACGTCAGGCACTCTCCATTACCTTCCACCTTTTTAAACAAAGGCACTGAAGTCTCAAATTTCCTTATAGCTACAGTGGAACATAAACATCCAAGAAACGAAACTGCTGCTAGCGTAGACAAGTCTTTTCAACCCTACTCAGAACAATGGAAATATAAATACAGATTTAAATAAAAATGTTCAGTGAAAAACCAAAAATGAAATGAGAGAAGTTGGAGTTTGCTCCAGAGCTGATATTAGACTGCTAGATAGCACTGGGGTTGTGTATGAAGATTAAACTACCACCATTCTCCCATTCAATGAAAATACAAAATGAGTGGTCCAAGCTGAAATTTCTTGTGTGTGCCATCAAATCTCTCATAATGGAATTTGATCATCACAAGGTCCCTGGACTTTTACTTTTCCATTTGGGAACTGTAAAGTGCTAAAGTGGATCATTAGCACTCTGCTAATGTTCTCAATTGTATAGAAACAACATAAGATGCTGAAATGAAATTGGCCTAAATACCAAAATGGCAGTCTAGAATCAGCACTAGAGAACAAAATGGGTGGGTGGAACAAACTAATTGAGAAGATAGTGAGATAGACACACTAGTCCTAAGCCAATATACTCTTTAAGCTACTCAAGAGCTCTTGAAAGTGGTAACAGAAGACAAAAAACAGACCCAAGATTAAGGCCTTGTCTACACTACAAAATTAAGTCTACCTAAGTTAAGTTGTCGTACAGCCACCACAGTGATTGTGCAGTGGTTCATCTGCACCACACCCTCTTTTGGTGGTGCACATACTCACCAGGAGCACTTCCACAGACTTAACTATGTGGAGTATTGTGGGACACTGACAGCTGGAGACCCCCACCCCAGGAATCCCATCCTCAGCTGTCCATTCCTCTCCCCCAACCCCGGGGCTCACAACTGTCGGCCTGGGGCAGGAAGGCTCACAGCCATCAGCCTAACTATCTCAGGGTGGCTCCAGCTATAAACCCCACATGGGGCTGAAAGCAAAACAGGCAATTTAAGTATAACCCCTTACTAAATTGACCTAAGCACTACGCCTCTCGTTGAGGTGGTTATTAGGTCAGTGTAGAGGGTGACATATCGGCGGGAGCAAGGTTACATAGCTAGGTTTACATAAGCTGCCTCTGTAGTTTAGACCAAGACTAAGTCACAAGGTCACCAACAGATCAGTGGCAGTAAAGCAACCAAACCTCAACTATCTATATTATAAGCTAATGGACTAACAAGAGTTTGCGGGGCAAAGTGCCAGACACTGCAAGAAGTCTACTTCTGTTCTTGTCAATTATTCTGCCTTTCCAATAGTCTCCCAAAGGACTATTTTTTGCCACCTTTAATTAGGTGGCACTCCTATCCCTTTCCCTACTCAGCTATCCCAAAATGCTATACTATTATTGGAAGGCACAGATGTATTAAAAACATGATTTTTGTAGAGATAGGTCTAATTCTTGTATTGCAATAGTGGCTACTATACTGAACTTTTTATAATAAAGTCGAACCAAACACATTGAGCTTTTAGATGATTTATGCCATGTGAACTCAGATCAGCTAGGACAAACATTTCTTTGGAACATCCTGAAAGAAACCACATTTTTTTCTTAAGAAACCATTAAAATATTTATAAGACTGTGCAGCTTAAGGTAAAGAAAAGGCGAGCAAGTCAAAGTTAACTATCCTATCTTATCACCCAATCCACAATGAGGAAATAAAAAAAAACCAACCATCTTGCTCTTCAGTTCTGGATGGGCTCCTATAAATTCAGCCCCTCAATCCATCAGCCTAATGGATTTCTTTATTCCATCTACTGAATGTGTTCTGGGGTCAGGGACATGCCAGACATCAGCGTAGGTCCTCCAGCATTCTTTCCTGACCATTTAACAGCAATGAATGGGGAGAAGGGCTGGATCAGAAAAGCTGAGTTTCTGACTCACTTGTCATTTTAGAATTGTGTGTTAAATGCCAACTCCCCCTTTAAAGAAACAATCCCTTTTTCTGCTCTTCTGCTTTTTAGAATAATCTCTTTTGACATCCTGGGGAACATGAATCCATAACTGGATGCTAAATTAGTGTCATAATGGGCCACTCACCGAGATGCCAGGCCAACAAATGCCCAGAATGTTATAAAATCCCAAGGAGAGCTAGTAATAACTCACTACTTACTTACACTTCCTCTTCCTATAAACTCAACTCCAGAAAAAAAAAAAAAAAAAACTAGCGAAGGCAAAGCAATCTTCATGCTAAAGTTCTCTTTACTTCCCAGAAACTACACAGCTTTTCCATCATCATCATCATCATGTACATGAACACCATTCACTATAAATAGTACAACTATGCTGCTCAGCTTCACATCATTTAATACTAACATGAAACAACAACAAAAAAGACTCAAACCCTGAACTTGTGATTTGATCATGCAAGGGCATTCATCTGATAAATCAGTATTCCAGAAAGTAGCTCTTTATTTCACTACACCTAGATAGTTTTATAGAAATAGTAAGCGTAAACACAAACACTGAAGCAAGTTTATGACAAGGGACTTTGGGAGCCACTTTCAATTTCTGCAGCCTTCTATCTGGAGTCCTGTGCACACTACTTTGACATACACATTAAAAAGAAGGTTTACTTGTCTACAAAATTATGTAACCAGCTAATCTTTAACGACTGAAGAATCATATCTTTATCCCATGACTTTGCAGCAAGACATAAAATAGTATTGTGTTTTGTAGTATCATTATGGATAGATAATGCAACCCTTGATAAATCATCCTGTGGGATCAACTGTCAACAGTGTGGTCAGCAAAGAAAGAGTCCCACTAAACTGGTAACAAAAGGGGCTTTGTCCTACCTAAACTAGCAGGTAAACGTCTCATTTTTCATATTAAATATTTTCATGTTTTCAGAATCAGTTCAGGGGGAACCTGCTGCTGACTACCAATATCAACAATGGATCCGTTTCTTTGAACAGATGCGTTTAGAGACACAAAGGACTGGTCTATATTTAAAATTTAGGTCACCATAGTTATATCAGTCAAGGATATGAAAAAAGTCCACGCTCCTAACTGATATAGCTCTGCCAAACTAACCCCCATTGTAGATGCAACTAGACAGATGGAAAATTGCTTCAGTCAACCTAACTACCATCAGTTCAGGAGGCGGTGTTACCACAGCCACAGGAAAAACCCCTTCCATTGCTGCAGGTAAGTTTAAACTATGGGCTTATGCCAGCATAGCTACGGTGCTATAGCTATGCCAATATTGTCCCCACAGCACAGGCATGCCTGTAGGCTTCAAAGTTAACACCCCACTGACAAATGGAAACAGTTTACGCCTCTTGGGGCATACTGTGTGCCCTCTTGCTTACATTAACTAATCTGCAGGCAGGGAAGCATTCAGGAAGGTTGGCCAGAGGATGTCATGGAGCTCTACTATATTCTTGTACACGGATACCCAGTGGTCTCACTGCTTTGTGAATCCACTGAATACTCACCCCGTATATTTTGGGACATAAGCAGCGGGGAAGATCCCACAGTCCAAGGCTGGAGTACTGCCCCAAGAGCAGGAGTGGGTATATGCATGTGTGGATTCTACCAACCCCCAGACCTGAAGGAATTCCATGATGCACAGCCCAGCTATATCGAACAAGATTTGAGTTTCAGGCAGTTCACGCCTCTTCCTGAAGCTGCACAGGGAGGCAGCCTGCAATAGAAGTGCTACAGCTTTTGGCATTTTGCTTATTCTGCCTGGGATCCAGTAATAGCAAAGCACTGGACATGTAAACACTACAAAGGGCCACCAAGTTTTTGTCAACACTAACAAAAACAAAACATGTCATTCATCACCAGTTCAACTGGTGAACTCAACTGGTGATAAGAACAGTGGAAGCTATACAGTAGACAGCCCAGGCAAGATTAAGCAATTTTTTAAAATCATGCCTAAACCTCAAATTGTAGCATCAGCACATCTGCTTGGGCCAGGAAATTCTCATTTTTGGTAGTTTAGACACAGCTGTGCAGGGTACTGAAGAACTACACGCAGCTCAAGAGCCATAGATTAAGAATAAGTGATTAACTCAACAAACATTCAGTTTGGCACTTACTGATCATGCCTGGTATCAGGTATGTTTCTGTCCATTCTCAGTTTGTCACTTTCTACTTGATTGAACTTATTACGAGCGTATGGGTCCTGACCAGATCGGACCATAGTAACACCAACATAACTGTCTTGATCGAAATCTTGCCATCGGACTTTTCCTGAAAAAGAAGGAACGCAAAGTTAAATATTTGCATCATGGATCTCAAGCATTAAGTTCTAGTCTTCAAACAGCTAAAAACAAGTTCTCATTTTTACTGGATCAAAGTGCTTTAAAAATAAATGAAGTCTTAACACTCCAGTGAGGCAGACAATACAACTCTTTTACATCTGGATAGATGGATGCACAAAGTTATTTACTCTGAGTAACACAATTTACTAGTGCAAAGTTACAGTAGGAATTGAATTAATAGTAATAGGATCCTGACTGCTAGTCCTGCTGCTGCTGTAATCACTAGATCATACTGCTTTCCCCAGTTACGGGTTTTAACCTCAGGTACCATCTGGTCCATTTTAAAAAGACATTTGCACATGAGGCAGCGGATGATTGAAGCACAGGTTTACTCCCCAAGACAGACATTTAATTATTCCAGTTTAGATTTCAATTAACTTCACTAAACCAAACCACTGTGGTTTAATTTAGCACGGTCTCTCATCTTTTAAAGTAATTATTTGAAACTCCATGCTCCAAAGGTTTGTTCTTCATAAACTCAGTTACAAGTAAATTTTACAAGTTATTTTGAAATATGTACAAATTCTAGCTAGAGTTAGGACACTTGCTCATTTTCTGATATGAAATACATGAACGAGTTTTTGAAGTTTTTCGGTTCTGTCATGAGCAGTTCAACTCTTAAGTAAACAGCACATACAAATGTGACCCCTGGTAATACAGTAGTTGGCATGCTTATGGGGATGTATGCTTTATCTGAAGCCTGCTTCTTCTAATATCACAGAACAGAAGTAAGGTAAAACAGTTTTTTTCTGAGAAGATGCACACTTTGATAAAATTACGGATCTTCTGATATACACCAAGAGCTTGGTTTACTTCTAGAAAAAAAAACTGTAAATGCTCTGTTCTTAACTCTTAATTTTAATTAAATTAATCCTTCTTATATGGCTGTTGATAGCCAACCTATTGCTACTGTAGAAGGCTTATGCTTTATGACTCAAAACCACTTGAGCCCAAAGCATGTTACCCCAACTAAGGGCTATTTGACTGCAGAAGTGTTCTTCAGGGCACCACATTGAAGTTGCTGGGCAGTAAGCACCAAGCACTCTGCTGACACTAAACAAATGATGACACAAAGCAACACTGTTTTGGGACCAGTATGTTTGATAGCTGAGATGTTTACAAGGAGAAGTTATGTTTCACTGAGTTTTTCAAAAGCAACATGTGGAACTGTCATTTCAGCGATATTTTTGGGCAAGTCCAGTGAGTGGCAGACTGGCAAAAAGTGTCACTCTTTTGGAGCACCCCATGGATGCGAACAAAACCTTTCAGGGAAGTAAGCAACCTTAGGATGCTTTATACATAACCTGCTGCTCTGCATGAAGAGTGTACTATTATTACAGGCCTTATTAGAACCCTTAACGCTGGGCAGCTAGAGATTGTCAGACATTTCAAACACCCCTTCGTTACTGTTGCTCTCAGTGAGCTAGGGCGGTCTGTTACACAACTGACTGAAGAAATTATAGCCAGCTAGAATTCCACTTTAAATTTCGTCTTGAAAATAAGATTGATATCAAAATACTGAGTGTATAAAAATCCAGTTAGAATGGAAAAAATCTTCACTAAAAAGAAA
Organism: Mesoclemmys tuberculata; assembly: GCA_007922155.1. Classification (NCBI taxonomy): domain Eukaryota; kingdom Metazoa; phylum Chordata; order Testudines; family Chelidae; genus Mesoclemmys; species Mesoclemmys tuberculata. The sequence continues at coordinate 12,017,292 of ML675604.1, read as the reverse complement.
ATCACTGAGCAGATTTGGGATTCTCTAGACTTTGAGCCAGCTGACAAACTGATGAAATTAGCTCTGACCAAGCCTGTGATGTTGTTTGGAGTTCGAGTACTGACAGCTTTCAGAGTGGTGAAAACAAACTTCCATCTGTCTTCCAAATTTCTCTCAGGACGTTTTCAGGGGTCTACCCTATGAAGGCAGTTCTACACTTGAGAATTCTGAAACTGACAACATTTGTAACGCTTGTGACATCTTCACACAACAGTTTGTGATAAGGCACAATTGCTCCTACTTAAAACAAGGCTTATCACTTCTCCTGCATCAAGCCACTTGGCACTTTTGCAGAGAGAGCATACGTCACTTGTGCTAATACTGCAGCCACACTATGGTAATTGGTCCTCCTAGCAGTGTTCCATAATGCCTCTGCAAACTCTCTAGCAACCAATGTGTGCAATATCACTGTGAGAGGTATTACAAACAGATATATCTCAAGATCTCTGTATTTAACATAAAGAACATTATCTATATATTTGAGTGAGCCCTTGAAAGAATGAGAAACTTCAGAAATTATATTGAGATGAGCCAGGTGATATGAGCACAAAGAATATTCACAAACCTTTGTATCATAAGCATGTGTGTGTTCCTGGCTCAAGGGATGGTTTCCCTGGGGAATCTGGAATGGCTATTAATGCAAAATCCAAAGGCTGATTATGCAGATGACCAGCATTTGATGCCTGACCCCCTGGGGAAAGAGGCAGTGACTGGCTTTACCTGTTTCAGGAGGCCTGGAAACAAAGACAGGATTTTTCGATATACAGTAGAACCTCAGATTTATGAACAGCAGAGTTACGAACTAACCAGTCAACTACACACCTAATCTGGAACTGGAACTATGCAATCAGGCAGCAGCGCAGAGAAAAAAATGCAAATACATTACAGTACTATGTTCAACGTAAACTACTAAAAAAATAAAGAGAACGTTTAAAAAATTGATGGGGTAAGGAAACTTTCTGTGTTTGTTTGGTTTAAATTACGATGATTAAAAGCAGCATTTTTCTTCTGCATAATAAAGTTTCAAAGATGTATTAAGCTCATGTTGAGGTGTAAACTTTTGAAAGAACAACCGTAACGTTTTGTTCAGAATTACTAACATGTCAGAGTTACAAACAACCTCCATTCCCAAGGTGTTTGTAACTCAGAGGTTCTACTGTAACAGCAGAGTTTGAACTGACTGAGGGGACTTCTTGGGCTACAGACAGACATGACCTCATAACCAAGAGAAGCAAAGCCTGAGAGAAAAAATCTGAAACACTTTGGAACTTATCAGGGACTCTCATGAGGACTGATGGGAGGTTTCTGGTGAACTTAATATGCATGTAATACCGGTATTGTTTTACATGTATTCTCTAAAGCTTTTTTATCCTAAAATAAACATACTCTGCTTTGAAAAAGCTGTTTTATTACTTGGAACTGCTGGCATACACTGATCATAGCCCTGGGAGAGAAAGCAAGGCACAGGTGCTGAACTCAGTCAGACCTGGAGATAAACACAATGACATGCAAGGGGCCTGCAAATCTAAACCCTTTGGGTTAGGGGAGAGAGGGACATATGTCCCTGCCCAGAGAATGGTGATGGCTAGAGGCCTGAGAGGGCATTTCTTGAGCAGACCAAAGAGGAGGTCAAAGGTCTAGTTACCCCAGAAGTGAGACAATCACCTATACACCTGATGATTAACTGTAGTTACTAATTACTGTTATTTGATGCATATTTGTTTTCTGTTTTATGAAGTGCAATGCATTCAATCCTAAGGCTTTTAGGTTTCAAAAATAAAGGCTATTTTAATACAATACTGACATTTAAATTTTACAAGAAACATACTATTGTAGATATTAAAAATGTTAATTTATATGATTCACTTTAAAAATTGCTACAGCATCTCTCTAATAGCGAAATGGTATATCCACCAACCCCTGCTTCCGAGACTTGGGCTGACAACTGTGGAATGTGTACCCACAATGCACTGGCATGGCAGCAGGTGGAGGAAACAATGCAAGTATTCTAGTTGTAAACCTAGCTGATTAGAATCGCTCAAGTTACACTGCATGGTTATAAAGTACAACAGTTCAAGTGAACTGCGCAATTACAATTTACAGTAGAAAGACTGCTATGCTCCTCAGCAAAACCGAAGATATTATCTCTGCAGCGACAAAGAGGGTATTGTTTGACTATTTGCTAATAATTAAGTTTCAAGATAAAAGGCTCTATTAATCAGCCTTTTCCAGTGACTAACCATGTATTTTACATGTTATCTGCTTTGTTTCTCAGTATACATGCACGATTACAGATCTCATTTTCCAGAACTACTGATGAGCATTTATTGGTGGCTTGGAGAGCTGGCTCTATTTCTAACTGTCAAACTGCATTAAAAAACAGGTACATATACATTAATACTTTTCCTAATATTTTATCTTACATGATATTGATAAACACGTTTCCTAAACTTTGTACCGTTTCAGAGAATTTGTTGTATGTGCTGTGTAGTGTAGTTTAGATTTCGTTTATATGACACTCATTGTTAAAATAAAAAGACAAATTTTCCCCCAAAATTGTGGTTCTGATTCATATTCAATATCAGATTGAGTTTCAGGACTGACAGTCAGTATCCAACAAGTCTGAAAAAAGAGAATCATATTCCTAACCACTGACAATGTCAGAGAGAGCAACAGAGACTTGCATTGTTTAGGTACTAGCCATGTAGTCAACGAAACTCAAAACTCTGAATTTGCATTGATAGGAAAGTAAAAAGCTTTCAAATATGTTGTTTCACATTTTATTGATAAGTGCTAGTGATATGGTAGCATTAGAATTTACGAAAGCATTTCCATTTACTTTAAAGAGCAGATGAGGACTAAAAAGGTTTGGAATGAATTCTACTTAGAAACAGTCATCTCTGTGATGTCTTCCCTCTCTCTAAGTTAGAGCTATCTACTTGAAAAGGATCATTTCGAAGAAGATCTTTGCTCCTGTTTCTGATTCCCTAACTGAAGACTTTGGACCAGATTCTACATGCCAGCAACAAAAAAAGGTACAGATTTGCTGTAATGGGGCAGTTGGAGATTGGTTTGACATTGAGGAATTCCCCAAAGTGATGTAAAGTTGGCATATCTGACTCTAAGGCTATGTTTACACTGCATAGTTGTGCAGTGCATACACTGCACTGTTGGCAGATCTTATGTTGCTCAGGGGTATGAATAATCCTGCCCCCCAGGCCGCCGCCTGACCCCCCCGAGCGACACAAGTTACACCAAGTTAAGCACTAGCGTGGACAGTGCTATGCTGGCAAAAGAGCTTCTCCCACCAATCACAGAGGTGTTTTTATTAGGTCAACAGGAAAGCTCGCTGTCATCAGTACAGAGCATCGACACCAGATGTGCTCCATCTGTGCTGCAATGCTGTACACAGATATACCCTAAAGCACCTGCTCTAGGTTTCGCCAGGGATAAAAGGCGAAGCTGAGCATGTTGTCCTCTGGCCATCCCTGTCCTACAGAATGAAAAAGAACAGAGGAGACCTGGGAAAAAAAGGGAGAAGGAAATGGGCCATAGAATAAATTAATTTAATTTAACTGCAAGAGATGACAGAGAAGACGAACTTGTATGTGGGAGAAAGGGAACAGGTGAAACTAGTGGTAGGCATAGTTGTGTTGGACCATTTAAAATATTTTTATTATTATAGTCTAAAATGGAGTAACCTGTACTGGGAAGAGAGCCAGGAAAATGTTTAAAATATGTAATTAAAATAGGTAAGGTTCCTTGATTAGTTATAAAAATAATGTTGAGACAGATGTTAAAAGTACTTTATAAAAATTGCGATAGGAGGTAAGAAGGCATAGTTAATTGCTTTTACTCAAAATGGGAACTGCAATGCTTTAATTAAATGTATAATCAAACTGTTAACTTCATACAATTGAAGATTGATACTAATAAATATGAGCTGGAAATACCTAATCCTAAAAGAGCTGAAAATAAATCCTTACTTTAGGAATCTGTCAAGATAAGCAGTCAGGGTTTTGCTTTACCACTGCAAAGCTGACACCACTTTAGAGTACAGGAATTTAGCTCCCTGAAGTGTTTAAGATGCAGTGATGTATCAAATGTTTTAGACTATAGCACCGTGAATAGAATTTGTGATGGTAAAATGTCAGTTTACCTTCAATAGTTTTGCATGAAGACTGACACCCAAGTTCTACTTTTTAAAATATTTTAGCACTGAGATCTCAGTAAACAATTCCTTGCAGGTCTGGAAATAGAATGCAGAGGGTCCAAAACACAAGCCGCAGCTCTCATAAACCTCAACTGAAAGGCAGGAAGGGAATGGTGAGCCAAAAGCGGCGGCGGTGGGGGGGGGGGGAGGAGAGAGAAGAAGGAGGAAAAAGCTAAACAGCTAAAGCCTAACCACTTGCATTAAAAAAGTTGTGCAAAGCTTGCAGAGGTAGCAATCCCATAACTGCATTCACAAGATTATGTGCATCCCTAATTAAAAATGCTCAAACCAGCAGAGCATTTTAAGAGTATAACCCTGTGACAATATATTCTTTGAGCACTGTGATAAGCGCTTTGTGTACTCTGTAATAATATGTTGTTTCTTATTCTTTCTCCTTACTTTGACAGGTAGGAGAGATTGGTCAACAGACCTCTTTTATGAATATTTCAGCATTGATCTCACTTCTGACTCCATCTCCTGATCTCTCCCCTACCATCTTTAGTACAAAATTCTAAAACCTCCCTTTCCAGGTCTTTCCCCTACCCCTCACAACACCTGTGTCTGCTCCTTATGACCAATGGGAAGGTCTCCCTCATTCAGGAGGGAAGCCAGAAGCATTTGGTATATGGCCTGGAACTAGAGCCCTGCAAATCTGCTTTATATCCGTGGATATCTGCAGATAATTTTTTGGCAGATAGTGGAGCAGAAACAAATCTCAAATATGGTGAAGCAGCTCTCTGGGGTGGGGGCTGGCCTCCAATCAGCTATTCTGTGGGGCTCCCCTACTGGCCACCAATCAGTAGTTTAGCTGAGCTCCTAGCCAGTAGGGGAGCCCCACTGAACAGCTCTTGGGGGAAGAGAGGAGGGATCCCCTGGCAGCTGCTGATCAGCTGTTCTGCCAGGGCTCCCCTGCCAGCCACCTGATTGGTGGCCAGCAGGGGACCCCTGCTAAACAGCTTGTTCCCCTGGGCTCCCCTGCATGCTGATCAGCTGTTGGGCAGCTGTCTGGAGGCCCCAGAGCTGTAGATGCCTGCATTTGCTGATCGCCACACTGTAGATGGCAGTCCGCACTAAGAGGCTTGCCGGGGATGCAGAATCAGACGCAGATCCACATTTGTGTATGCGTGCAGGGCTCTACCTGGAACCTCTAAACCAGGGCTAAGTAGCCCAACCCCTACAAATGAAGAAATGCAGCTAAAAGTCAAAAGAAAAGCTAAATTGTAGCAAGAGAGTGAGAGGTATTAAACATATCTGCAAGAGGACTGTTAAGGAAAATATTGTACAGAAAACGAACTGCTAGAAACCAAACTAACTGAATTACCACAAGTGTTTACTCACATGGATAAACTGGAAAATAAATTGTTTTAAAAAAATCTAATTTCTAATCTGTGGTGTGTAATATTTCTACATATTTTGTTAAAAAGCAAATATTCATAATTATATTTCTGTCTCTTCAGAAGGTGACTAAAACAAGCTGAGCCAAACACTGTAGAGGGGGGAACCAGTTTACGGTGCAGCAGATTTTAAAATTGCGAAACAAAAACATGCTCAAATTATTATAGCAAATCCTGCTTAAAGTAAGGAGGAAAACTCTCCTTGGTTGTTAATTTTTCAAGATCTATACTAGTCCAGTTGCTTGGGTTATAATTTCTCCTGACCAAGCATCTGGATATGTATAGAATATCAGTAAGAGAAAACATATCGTGGAACCCTCTGGTAGAAAGTAATTTCCTTTGCAAGACACACATCCTTCAAGTCGAGTGTTAGACATCAGAGACAATAACAACACTTTACTAGGGTGTGTTTTTTTTTATAAAACATTCTTTGGTGCATTAATTCTAGTTATGGATATTTATCACTGCAGCAAAACAGCAGTTTTGTAGCAATAGGAGTCTTAGGAAAAAGGAACAAACATATATTTATAAATATGTAATGAGCACACCCACGGTCATGTGGGGTTTTTCCCAGCTCATAAAACTCAGGAAATGTCCCTGTTCCTCTGAAACAAAAAGACACTGGACTCCTTGTTCCAGTCATACATTTCATACTAGATAATGTTGGATATGAGTGGGAAAAGATGTTACTTTGCTTTGGAGTACATAAAGCTTATAGCACACACATTAGCCTACACAGACTGTTACAGAAGAGAAACACTACATCTTTATCACAAAAGCCTATTTTATTTCAAATTGAAACTAAAATTACCTGCTCCTGATGGAAGATTCAAGACAAGGCAAAGATCATGTGTTATGTATCACATTTCCTTGGGGAGTACCTATTACCTGCTAGCCCCACTCAGAGCGAGAGAGAGTTGGAGCACCTCTCATACAAGAGCCACCTCCAGCAACTGAATCTGTACCAAGGGAATGGATTACAACATGAGCTAGCACAGATCAAATGCAGGTAGAATGTTTTAGGACCAAGTCTCAAAAAAATGGGTATTTTTACTCACAAGATGGGCTAGAGTTTAGTTTTCAGAATTAAAGCAAATCTACATTTTGCAAAATAATTCTCACTTCCTAGATGAAAGCCTCCATCAGAAAAACTCAGTCCCTACTTTCCATAGTTTTGGATCTTTTATTGTGGCAACAATATTATTACAATACCTGGAGGTAGGGTCTCCACACTTTGTGCTTTGTCTTCCCCATTGTTACTGCGAGGGTCTTTCTTTTTTAGTGAGTCAATGTCATTTGGGTCCTCCTGGAAAAAAAAACAAAAAACAGTCTTAAAACCGTTTCTTAAATTGGCATGGTTAATTGATATTAATTTGCTGTATTTTCAAAATGGATGACTTGTCACTTTTACTTTTTGGCACTAACATGGTCTTTAGGCCCTTCGAAGGGCTTAAAAGCCTCAAGAGACTTGTTTTAGGCACTAAGGGAAAAAATGGCAAATTCCCCATTTTTTCACAAAATACAGGAAAACAGAACAGGACACCAGATCAAACATGTAATTTAGGCAGCAACTAACTAAGTATTTGAAGAAACATCTTGCTCTCAAAGAGAACATGTATTAGGAAATGTTCATCTAAACGTAATCTGATACTGAAGTTTGTTTCCACAAAGAATGGTGATGGCAAAGGGTGACAAAAACAAAATCTAAATAGTATATGTGTTTTTCACATTCAGAATATTTAGAATAAAAGCTAACTAACACATAGCCAAGTTATCTAACCATTTTCATCATATTCTGAGAAGTGGCTTTCTGATAGGAAAGCTTTTGAAAGGTACACAGCAAGTTGTCATTTACAGGCACCAATTTTGGCAGAATCTATGCTGGCAGCCTTATCAAACAAAACTGCCACTGGATTTCTGACTATAGTAATAGTGAAAAAATACTAATATTTAGTGAGAAAAAACTGTCAGTCTTTTTCAATTCCAATAAAGATATTGATAAATATGAGATGAAAAGTTCACTAACAGCCCCCATTTTTCTTCAGCTTAATCCCACAAAGAAGTCACAATGATGTGTTCATGTTACCATACAAACTGATGTCAATTCAGCATTAAGATACATCACTGAATCAAGTTGAAAGAGAAAGTGGGATAACAGGAAGCATTTAAAAGACTACATTAGGTAATTTAGATGCATTACTACAGGTGGGGAGGGGGGGGTCACTATGAAGAGTCTATGGAAAAGCCTTTATTTTACAGATCTGCACTCTATTCAGTCAGCTACTCCGATTATCCCTGCAGAGTCAACACAACTAAAGAAGATTCTATTCCTTCTTGTTCATTACAGTTGTTTGTTAAGTCTCAGTTACAGAGCCAGTTTCACTTGTGAAAACCCAATAAGGGCAGAATTTGCCTTGCAGATTCTTTAATACTGATAGTGGCATGTGAGAAGGAATGAACTCAGCTTGACCCTCAGAGCCAAAGTTAAGCAAGCAAGGACAATTTAGAAACACTTGTTAACAGTGTATTAGATCTGAATGATGTTGGAAAGCACACATTGAACCTAGCTCTAAAACAGAGAAAATTTGCAATGGAACTCGCAGGTGTATAGCTGCTGAAACTACTTTTAACTTTTTTAAAATATCTACATTTCAGTTGTGTCCCTATAAATGAGAAATATTCTACCCTTTCATGAAAACTCAGAGTACACATCTGTCAAAGCATTTCTCTAGCTTCCACCTACTCTAGTTTACCAATGCCAAATTCAAAATTAAGTAGTTTGTGTGCACAGTCTACATGCACTGCTGCTTCAGCATATTTTAGAGGGGTGTTATTTTGTTTTTTTGGTTTTTTTGGGGGGGGGAGGGTTTGCACAGCCACTATTTAAATACTGAAACAAGCTGTGAAGTTTGAACTGAGATTTTATAGATTCAAAATGGCTTCGAGTAAACGATGCTTATAAGAAATTTGATTATTCATAATTCTTTGGCTATGTACAAGACTCACATACTTTGTGGCAAGCTATATTCTGCAGCACGAGACTTGTTTTTACAGCACTATGGTGCAGCAGACTGGAAATTCTGATCCAGCTTCATTCCAGTTCAGCGTGCCACAAAACATTTGTGCTAGCAACATACAACTGCATCAAAGAAGATGTAACGGAAAAGCCGGGTAGGAGATATTTGTAGCTTTCAGCAGCAAAAAAGGCATGGTAGACAGTTGAGGGCTGTAAGATAAACACATTCTCTCCATATGTGAGATAAAGAACAATAATGACATAATTAAGTTGATATTTAAATGGTCTTCTTTAGGTTTCAGAATTTAAATCTCAGATGAATAAAATGGCTAAACACTTTGCAAGTTATTTGCCAGCTCAGGGAAACCTCACACCTTTGTTCACATTAGTTCTCTTTATAGCCATGAGAGTAAGAAAGTTTTAGATTCTAGAGCACAACTCTGCAGCAAGAAATGCATTCTGCAGTAGATCCCATGGCATCACAAAATACATGGTGCCCTACTTTTACGGGCAAAGCTTTATTATGCATCTTAAATTCTTTGAACTTAAAGATGTAACTAGTGATAACAGAAAATCCATTAGTCTGCCTTGTACGAGTGGCACACAAAGACTCTCAATCTCAAATACACAGTTGGCATTGCGAGCCTGAATGGAGAACATTTACCACGGCATCTTTAATCTCAAAATGTTTTACAAATTATATACAGGAATTACTTCATCTAACTTTATGGGTAGAACATGGCAGGTATGAGAACAGTGCATGACAGATTAGCATAGGAAGTGAATACCTAATCCATCTGAAACTATAGGAAAATTATGGATGGGCAGAATAATTATCCAAAGCACATAACTGACATGTGCAATTCAGGAATATTTATTCCTGGAAACCAGATATGTAGTTCTGAAACAATTATTCATCATTGTTGGTAAGTAAAACATCAGAAAGCCCTTGCCTTAGAGTCATTACTCTGGGCTTCCTTCAGCACCCATGTGAGGTTTCCCTCTGCCCCTGGCCTCTCACTCATGTCTGGAAACTCCTCCCCCATCAACATCCTTCTGTCAGCTGTCCTGAAATTAACAGAGGGGCAAAGCTAGAGTTTTGTTTGTGGAGTATGTAATATGAATTTTGTGTGTACACAATTAGAAATTAACAAACAGCGTATCCACCTTCCTTGAACTGTTTATTTTCTTACTTTTAAAGACATCAATTCATTTTTCCCCTTTTAAAAAAATACATTCCTTGGCAAACAATTTTACCAAGCTTTACCTAGAAATCAGCTTTAACATTAACTTTTTTTATGATTCTGATTTGGGTTAAATTGCTCATCAAACTGTTGCTTTTCCTGGCAAAGGAAACTCCTTGGTATCAAGCCCCCTCCAAAAGAAAGGCCAGATTACCTGACAATTACTGATGCATCATAGTTTCACTGCAATTGCCAACAACTCTAAAATTTATAAAAGTATCTGATCACAACAGCAATGACCGTGAGCACCATGTTGAAAAGTGAAGATTACTTTACAAAATGTAAGCGAAGGTGCAAAGTCCTACATGTTGAAGCCTAGAGCAAAATGTTAAAGAGAGTTATAACAATTTAGATTAACTGACAAGGAAATTATGATGCACAAACCTAATAATACAGTAAGCATTCTTCCCCTTCAGTATTTATAGCCATACATAAATGTGTCAGACTTCCAGTGGTAATTGCAAAATATTGCAAGTATAGCTATGCTTGCCATAGGATAGTATCTTAGCAAATGACTATTCATATTCTTACTCATTGCTAAGGTAAAAGCAACATTGATTTAAAAGGTGCAGAAGGTAGCAGGCTGGGTGTGCAAATCATTCATACCTTCCTTCTGGCATTTGTTGACATTTAAGGAAACTAAAGTGAAAGGCCTGTTTTTATTTGTAAGCTCACATCAGACATGCTGATCAGTCAATGCACGCAGGATTTTTAAGTGCAGGTCAGCAACTGGCTTGAATGTCAAGTAACCAAAGTCTCACTTGTCTAGCAGTCTGCAACAAGCAAACACTGCACTGGTCTTCTTCCATTTTTATTGAGTATTTATTCCATTGCATCCCTTTGCCTACTTGCAGTCCTATATGTGGCCAGCAATTTAGAAACCAAGGTATTAATTACAATTCATAATCCCAGATCAAAAAGAAAAAAACCCAGTACAAATGGAATTAGGGTTACAACAAAAATGAAGTTATTCCAGACTCCCTTAGCTTTGCCTCAACCCAATCATCCTGTGCTTCCCTCACACAGGGTACTGGATAACCATCTGTGGCAAGTGCCATGGTATCTCAGTTAGTTCATATGGTAAAGACTGAATATCTTAGCAGCTTGGCCAGGAACCCTGGCAACTGGGGATATCTTAAACCCTATGTACTTCAGTGATTTGCCAGTAGATGAGGCAAGCTTAAAGTCATGCGCGGTGTGAAGAAGCAGAAAATCCACTCCAATTTTTAAAATTACAGTATAGCACCTTTCTTCAAGGATCACACAAGATTTACAATCAACTATACCCGATTCCAATTAAATGACCAATGAAAACCCCAAATTAGCTCTGCCCTCAGCTGACCATAGGAGCACTGGTTCCTTCCCTTTACAACTACTTAAATAAACATCTGAAGTTGCAGCTTACTCAAATAACCTGTAACAAATTTTCAGCTATGAAGTGATTAAAACCGGCACTACTTAAATCAAGAAAACAAAACAACGCTTGCTGTCTTATGAGAACTGACAGGCTATTGCCACCGATCCAACAAAAGGAATCAGCAGGTAAGTTCTCATCTGTGGCTCAGTGACAACAAATTTTAGACCTATGAGACCCAATAGCTCAAGATGACAAAGGATGGGGAAAACAATGCAGAAAAGACCTATTCACCTGCTGCAAGGGCAGGGGAAGGAAGAAGATTGCACTTGCCAAAGGCTGCATCCAACAAACTCATTCAATCTAACCTGCAGTGCGTCATAAAAACATAGCACCTCCCACTGAGAAGTAGTAGTGACACTTGTCCTTCACCGGAGAGTACTAGGGAGTAGGAAAAGTCAGAGCATTAGAGGATGGAGAGCACTTATGCCTTGAAGAGGAACAGTCACTTCTCCCTCACAGAAGCAGCAAGAGGACCTGGCTCAAACTCTAAACAGAATACTATTGCAACAGAGGTCTGCAGAGAAACTTCTCATTTCAGGCATTTCCTTCCCTCTCTAAACACCTTCTCCTTCAATGGTGCAATTTGTTCTGGTAAACTGACAACTGCCCCACAGCCCCAGAAATGAACAAGGGCCACTCTAGAAGCAAAAGGAAGATAAAGCCCAGAGACAGGGCCGGATTTAGGGGCAGACAACCCAGCAACCACCGGGGATGCAGGACTCAGGGTGTTGTTCTCATATTAGCAACAAAAGGGAAAACAGAATGTTGGAAGTAAAAAGAGGGTCATAGAAATAGTGCTCACTGCCACGATTTGAAATTGTCAGTCGCACAATAGCAATGTAACAAGAGAAAAGTTGTCTAGCCAATTTTCTTACTTTAAACTGGCTTCTTTATTCATTAGTAACTGCACGGAACAGCTTTGTTCTAAGCACTGCATAAGAACCCTATTTTACATGTGCGGTATGTTCTAAATCCCTCATGTAAATGCTTTCTTAGCAAGAGGAATTTCAACACACACAAAAAGCAGGTGACAAAGAGATACCCAGAAGTAGAAACGGAAGACTGTTTAGCCAAAGGCCCTATTTCAGAGGTCTAAGTTACATCATGTGTCTCACCATATATTTTCATGCCGAAGTTAGAATATAAAAAGTCTTTGTTTATCAAAAATAATGTAGAAAGGTTTTTAATCTGATAGCAAAACACATGATTATATTGGTGCTTGTGACCAGACACCCGGGGGGGTTCAGAAAGAGTGCAATCCCAGAATCAGGAGACTTGATCAAATAATTTTCATTGGGACAGCTCCTTCAAGAGCTACCACATAACTCCTCCATTTACAAATCCTGTTCCTCCGCCCTGGAGTTGTCACTCTGCCATAAGCCACAACCGGATGCGCATTTGTGCCAAGCTGTTAGAAACAAAACGTAAAAATGTCCACTGACTTAAACACTATTGGTATGCCTACACAGCAATTAGATACCCATGGCTGGCCTGTGCCAGCGGGCTGTTTGGTTGCAGTATAGACATTTGGCCTTGGCCAGCAGCCCAAGATCTGGGACCCTCCCACCCTGCAAGGTCTTAGAGCCTGGGTTCCAGCCTGAGCTTGAACGCCTACACTGCAGTTAAATAGCCCCTTAACACAAATCCCATGAGCCCGAGTCAGATGGCATAGGCCAGCTGTGGGTTTTTAATTGCAATGTAGACATACCCTATGAGTGTTGAGTACTGTAAAAACCTTAAAGTCCCTAAACATAGCCACGATTTTAACACAAAACTATAAAATTATCCAAAGCAAATGCATGTCCCTGCTATTGGCTGTCATACTACCAAAAATTAAGAAATTGTTGAAAAATTAAGTGTTGGCTGGAAGTCTCTTAAGACATGCCCAAGAAAGACTAAACAATATGAATTTTAGTGTCTGGATATATGCTTTTTTTTTTTTTTTTAATTTACATGTATTCCAGACTTTTTGTAGGAAGTGACTTATTACAGGCAACCTTAACTCTGGATTAACGCTCGCTATTTAATTTCCTAGTTTTTTTAAACAGTAAAAAATGTAGGAAGAGTTAATGGTCACTCAGGCAGTTTTAATCATCATGTAAGTGTGCAGTTCAGACACTCCTATAGACACATAATGAGGACAATACCTTGTTATAGTGCTTTTCATCCCTAGATCACAAAGCACTTTACCAAAGAAGAAAACATTATCCCCATTCTACAGGTGGGGAAACTGAGGCAAATGTGAACTGACTTGGCCAAAGTCACTCAGCAGGCCAATGGCAGAGCCAGAAACAAAATCCAGGATTTCTGAGGCCAAAGTCCACTGTTCTCTCCACCAGGCCAAACAGCTGCTATGGGATTCCCAAGCCTCCCCCACTCCCTCCAGTACCCTTTTTATAATGTAATGGGAATAATGGTCATTCTTTGACATGTCTGCAATGTGTATTTGTAGAGTACCAGTAAGAGAAATCTCAGACATGCCCTATGTCCCAAGAACTGGACAGTTTTATTACACGGTAATTACAGGAACATGTAGCGAGAGAGAGAAAACTGGTCTCTCTCCTGGTCCCCTTCCCCACAATCTCCTGCAACACACAGCACCCCGTCCTCATTTCCAGCTCACCCTCCCTCTGTCATCCCATTATGCCATTAGTTTAAGGTGTGCACACACAAAAATTGTTAGAATCTGTCAACTTTACGAAATGCTTTTTTCCCCCCAGGGGACTGTATACTGGGAAACCCAAATGACCCCACATTTGGCTCACTGAACCTAGCCAGTGCTCCCATGAAGCACACCAAATTTCATGACAAGTCAGGTAACCATGTGGATTTTAAAGCACATATGATCATCTACACAGCAAAGAAAAACCTACAGCTGGCCTAAGCCAGTCAATTTGGGCTCAGGCTGGCTGTTTCAATGCTGTGTAGACATCTAGGCTGGGGCCGAAGTCCAGGCTCTAGGACCCGGGGGGGGGGGGGAAGACCTTACGCATTAGCCTAAATATAAAGGGGAACTCTTTTGCTAACAACATTCTGAATTTTGTTCTCACCAATGACTAGTGGGTGCTATGCACTCCCTGGGCATACCTCTCAAGTGACACACTTATGCCAGAGCACCAAATTTCCAGGCCAACTGAGTAACTGTGTGGATTTTAGAGCACTTGGGGGGGGGACACGAGCTTGAAACAGAAAGCTCGTTTTTACCTTAATACAGCAGACATGGCGGTCTTCTAGAATAGTCATGGTCCTACTCCTCACCAGGGTACATACTGCTGCATCTTTACTGCTATTTCTAACTGCACTAGCTACAGTAAAGCTAGCACGGGTATGCCTACAGGGGCTGCAATCCAACTGCAGTGCAGACATACCCTGTGATAATCAATTTACTGCCTTACTCCAAGGCACAGAGTTAAAAACTGAATTAACCCAGTAGCAGTTCAGGTGTGGTGTTCTCTCATCTCTAACAGCTACTGGCAGAGCAGGCAAATGGCTCTGTCCAGCCACAGTGAAAAGGATCTGACTACATACTAATGTCACTGATGTCTACAGTATCTCATTCTCCCTGCAACCTCACTCACATATTGAAGGGAGTTGAAAAGATGGATCCCAGTGGAACACCATGAATGAGAGCACCTGGCAAAGAAGTGCAAGTGCTCATCATAATCCATCATGCTTCATTTTATAACAACCTTCAGCTAGGTATGGCAACTGATTTTTACAGTCCAAGTTTAATTTTAGATTTGTTTGTAAAGGAAAGATTTGCATATACTATAAAGTTTGTGTAGTTTACTTTTCATTTGTGCCAGGGGAACATTCATTATGAAATATTCTAGACCTTTAAGGCTGAGTCCACACTGACAGCGGCAAATCTGCTGCCATCAGATCAATTGCTCTGGATCGACTGAGCCGTCTGTGTAGACCCGCTCAGTTGATCCAGCAATCGACACAGGAAAGAGCAAGCCGATAAGTGGCGTAGCGCTGCGTGAAAGGGAACACTGTTCCCTTTGACGTAGCGCAGCATGGACGGTGCGCGGAAGCCAGGCAGTGAAGTCGACGGCAGATACGCAAGTGACTTGCGTATCTCCCATCGACTGCTGCCGAATCCTGAAGGTAAGTGTAGACCAGGCCTGAGCTAATACTTGATTCTGTGATGTAATGACTGGTATGTGGTTAAATGTGTTTTCATAGGATGGGAAAGATACTCAAACTCCTGTCAAAGGAAAAAAATTCTAGTCCTGATAAAGAAGTAGAAGGCACACCCAGCATTCCTTCAGTAAACCTATCTTCAGTATTCATAATTGTACCAGAAGTTGATGAATTGGGGTGACTTTGCATCTTCTATCAAACACAAAAAGCAGTGAAGACCATATCTTGATGCAGAAAGTGCTGTGTCTGGGTGCAAAACAATATTTTTAACAAGTTACCAGTTAGCACCAAATGTGAACCCTTATACACGTCTCCTAGGATTTCTACCCAAGCCACCAATTGTTTCATGCAGCCACTGAACAGCACCAAATTGTACAGCTCTTGAGCAGTACAAATGAAAGTGTATTTAAATCCACAGCTTCTAAAGAGATGCACTGCCTCTCACCTCTATTGCTGTGCATTCTGGTCACTGCAATATGGTTTTCAACTGAGGATTACACACAAAGACCCAGTGACTCACATTTCATGTTTCCTAGTGCTTCCCTTCTGAGAAAAGTGCAAATAAATGTATGCCTGGAACACCATTTGGTCACTCACATATCTGAGCAATTATAAACAGGTAGACAGGTGGTGCCCTTGCATAGCTGAATTTTATCCATACTGCTTAAAAGGGTCTCTGAAAACAGCTTGATTTTTTTTAAAACGTCATTTCGTAACGTTAACCAAATATTCCTTTTCTGCAGAAATGCGCTTGTTGTTATTCACCTTTGAAAGAAAAACATTCCCGATAGATTATGAAAGTGGGCACAGTGAAGATTTTGGTGGTATCATGTAGCTTGCTGCCCATGGAGGAACTGGAAGGTCATACATTGGACTTCATTCTTTATTCTGATGCTGCAAAAACCTAGCTGTCCATAGAAGTATCTCCTGACAAACATTCAATAAAAGTAAAGGAAAAACAGATTACAAGTGACTGAGCCAACTAACTCAAATCTCACTAATAGCAAAAACAGTAAACTGGAACTGAAACTTTTAGTTCCAGACTATAATTCTGATACATATTTAATCTCATTCTGAAATGAGGCGGGGACTCTTTCCCATGAATGCCAAGGCCTGGCAAAAGGAGGGTGTGAGCCAAAGTCTGCTCAAGCAGTGGCCTATTCATCTGCATTCCCTTCTGATATGAGAGATTACCAACTGTGAACTATTCACAGAACTCTAAAACAAACTCTGCACAGAAAGCACACAATAGAAACAGACCTACCAGAAAAAACAAGATTAAGGACTGATCCAAGCATGACGGATAAACCAGGTGCAGTGTAGAAAGAGCTTTTGTACTATACTCAAACCCTCCAACAAGAGAAAGTCTTGAAACTTAACAACTTGGACAATTACAACATGAGAAACAGCCCGGAGTTTGATTCCAGTCATCCAATTTTCAGGCTGCCTAACTGAAAGTTGCTCATGAATCACTAGAAGTGAAAGCTTCTCAATGACCAATAAAAATTTAAACCAATCAGGTAGTATTTACCCTCAGTTTCTAAAAAAACTGTTTGCCAATATACGCCAAAAATTAACTATTCAGCAGCCCACTGGAAACTAAATGTTAACTCTAATCTTGTTGGGGAGATGGAAGCCAACTGGTGTTTCTGAAGTCAAACGCCGCTTCTCTAGCATTTCTACAACAATCAGTATAATAGCAGCATACTCCATTGCTTCACTCTCTCAAGAGAGCTCTTTGCTACTCCTCACAATGCAAGCAAACATCTTAAATTTACATGTTAGAAGTCATTCCAAAAAAATAAGTATGAAAATAGACCAGGAAAGATCCCCTTTCATATGAATGTATCTTTCCATAGGGATCCTCTTCAGTTTTGGGGTAGGAAAAGACAAGAGGAATGGATCAAGACTGTGGACCACTACATTTTGTGGTAAAACCAGGCTGAATGGATTTAAATCAGCAATTTAAAATCACCAAGTGGAAAGCCTTGATTTAAGATGATTTTCATCAACTTTTCCATTTTTACTTCTGTTATTTTCTAAAGAAACCTGCATTCTGATTGGCTGATATTACCATTAAACCACATTGATTTACAGCTAAACAGAGCTTTACACAAGATTTGGTACTTCTTTTGCTGCCTAGGAGGTCTCCTGTAACTATATACATTTATTTAAGCAATTTATTTTTTAAATATTTAAAATTTATATTTATATATAAATATATATTTAAAATCTATTTAAAAATTTAAGCAAATAAACAATATTTAAGCATAGCTTATTATTTTCTTAGTAATTGTACATTTGGTATGTTAGGAAATGGTGAATGATATATTGCTTATTTACTCGATAACTTTTTGCTAAATGATTTGTGTCAAGCTGCATTAGGGTAACTGGAATGGAACTGAACACAACACAGTTTATTTTTTAATTAAACAAAACAATTTTAAATGTTTTGATACATAAGCTTTTCTTATCAAAACATGCTTCACATTTACAACTAAATTATATATTAAGAGAACAGAGGTATTAACTGTAGTCAATTAATCAATTTGATTATTTCAGATCAGCTGGGGAAAATTTTCAAATGTGCTTAACAGAAAGCAACTGGAGTTTAAGTGCCTACTTACCAAAGCCTGCTGAAAATGGAAGTCTCTTAAGTTACATAGGCTGTCCTTCAGACTTTTAAAGCTAGTAGATCTCATACCCTCACCTCCCCGCTTTTTTTCTGCTTTTTCAACTCCCAATCAACATCTCCACTTTGAATGAATTAGTCCAAATAAAAAAAAAAACACAAAGCCTCTCTGTGCCTGCAGAAGAAGCTACTGCTGTCAAAGGCTGATCGAGCACTTCCACAAACTCTACTGCCACGTGCTGAGCTAGTGACTTCCACCTTCTCAGTGACTGTCTTTAAAACATCAAGCTTGAATGGTTCGCCTCCAGCCCTGACATTTATCATCATTAGCATGACTGATGGGTGACTATTACATGCCTGTGTCATTGCAGCATCTTTTTCGGCCATTAGGCATCTACCCTGGTTGATAATATTGCAGTGGTCCTCTGGAGTGGCACACAGGAACAACTGAGGGGGGGGGGGACATGGTGGGGCCTGGGCCAGCCCCCATGAGGGAGGAGGGAGGGCGTGTCACCCAGCCCCTCCTCCTGGTCTGGAAGGGTGGGGACACATTTTATTATTGGCAAGAGGGAGAGGAAGAGTTTGCAGAAATTTAAGAGGAGTCTGAAGTTGTACACATTGCAGATGGAGATATAGATATATAAAAATAACTGCTTACATCTAAAATGGACCCTGAAACAAAAAGATAATAGGCACCCTCATTCACTGAGAATGCTCAGTGCACCACTTTAAAACAAAAATGAGATTCTAAATAAAAGATCCTGCCTACTGCAGCTGTTTGTACCACTGTTCAAATTATATAAATGTATTCTAAACCCAGTTTTATGGGGAATCTGTGATTTATTAATTTTATCTAAATCTGTTTAGACCTTTAGCTCTAGCAACATACCAAACAGCTTGGAAAAAAAAAATTAAATGTTAAAATTCCTAAATGCCTAATACAACTTTCCTTTTAAACAAAAAGTCTTCCTAGGACATTCCTTTCCTAGAAAAGTCACCTAGGATGTTTAATTATATTGAGCAATAAAAAAATTGCCTAAATCCAGCAGTAATGGCAAAAATGTAACTGATAAACACTCCCACAAATATAACCATTACATTTTGAATGCAAACATTTGAAATTCATAAACAGTCCACCAAAAAGCACATTTATGACAATAATCTAAGTTATCATTCGCTAGCAAAGTAAGACATGGCAGGCAGTCCATAAGAATAGCACCAAAATACGTTTGCTAACTAGTTGATCCAGATTATTCAAACACGTCATATCATGAAATCAACATTAGAGGCTGCACTCTGAAGATTGTTGCCCTCTCGTCCCACAGTATCCTGATTTGACACGAGTGTTGTTGCTCCTATCTGATTGCACATACTGCTCCTTCTCCCTACATTCTCGAATGAACTCACACAGGAAAACGATGAAAGACAAAAACGTGCTATCACCTATGGGTGAACACTTTTCACGAAGTGACCATCCTATATATGAGCTATCAATCCTCCTCCTCAAAGGAAACCTGCATAACACTTTCAAAACATGAGCCTGGGAGTTTAAATTCATAACTCTGATAGATACTAAAAAAGATCTTAATAAAAACACTGGATATACGGCTTATTACAAAAATTTGTAACCCATTAATCCCACTTTTTGTCCTATGACTGTAAGGGTGTTAACTGGCCATTTCACCTTGAATGGTCCCTTAGAATATGAGCTATCTGACCTTTTAGCTGTGACACCAAGTACCTTTCCCAGACCTGAAGCAGAGCTCTATGTAGCTCAAAAGCTCGTCTCTCACCAACAGAAGCTAGTCCAATAAGAGATATTACCTCACCATTTTCTCTCTCTAATATCCTGGGACCAACACAGCTATACCACCACTCCAGATAGTGTGAGAAAAAACAATGGCTATCAGGACAACTGTTTGATCTTCTAATTTGTCACTTTCATTTGATACTTTTCCTGTAGTCTTACTATGCAAGGAATATGCTTGACTGCTCTCTGTGCTGATTATGTCACAAAATAGGCTGTTCTCCAGTGCTCCTATAGTCTGTTCATCTAATATTCTTTGTGTTGGCAAAGGACTTTGTTCAGCCAGCATGCCTCTTGGCTTCCTGTTGTAATTCCAAGGATGGTCAACAAAAAAAGAAAGGACAACATAATCCATGCAACACTGTGGTACTAGTGTAATATAGGACTTCAGTGATCATCAAGAACATTAATTTCTCATAGCCTACCTTCTCTTCTGGAAAGCTGTATTCTGACAAAGAACTTGGAAATGTCTTTTTTCTTTTCATCAGACCGAAGTGGTCATCTTTCAGCCCATGCCTTGAATACTGTATGTAGTTCGGTTTGCCCCTCCCAAAAAGGATATATTAGAATTGGAGAAGGTACAGAGAAAGGCAACAAAACAGATTAGGGGTATGGAACAGCTTCCATATCAGGAAAGATTAAAAAATTGGGACTTTTCAGCTTGGAAAAAAGACTAAAGAAGGATATGATAGGAGTCTATAAAATCACGAATGGGGTAGAGAAAGTGATTAAGAAAGTGTTATTTATCACTTCCCATAGCACAAAAACCAGAGTCAATTAAATTAATAGGCAGCACGATTTAAATAAAAATAAGGAAGTACTTCACACAATCCAGAGTCAACCTGTGGAACTCGTTGCCAGGGGATGTTGTGAAGGCCAAAAGTATAACTTAGTTCAAAAAAGAATTAGGTAAATTCATGGAAAATAAATCCATCAGTGGCTATTAGCCAAGATGATCAGGGATGAAATCCCAGGCTTGGGGTGTCCTAAGCCTCTAACTGCCAGAAGCTGGGAGTGGACAACAATGAATCACTCAAAAATTTCCCTCTTCTGTGAAGCATATGGCATTGGCCAGTCAGAAGACAGGACAAGGGACTAGATGGTCTGACCACTATGGCAGTTCTTATATTAATATGTTTTGGAATTCGTGAATTTTCATAACAAAGCAAAGCCAGATGGAAACAAATCAGGTTACCTCACCACTTTCCTAATCATCCCATTTCTGAACACTTCGCCTTGATCTACACTAGCAACTGAAGTAGGTATAACCACCTCAGTCTGGGGTGTGCAGTTATACTGCCCTAACTCCCAGTGTAGACAGTGCCATGTGAACAGAGGGGCTTCTCTGTCGACATATCTACCACCTCCCTGGGAAGCGGAGTACCTACGCCAACAAAAGAAGCCCTTCTATAGGTTGCATCTCCACTGAAATACTATGGCACCGCTGAAGCCTTTTCAGTGACCTACTGTACCACTGCCTTTGGAAGGAAAGTGCTACTTGGGGGATACCACAGTTCAGATGAAGCCCTTCAGAAGAATATTAGGATAAGCCATTCAGGTGGGGCAGTCCCTGACCAGACAAACCAATACTCTGGCAATGACCAAAGAGTATAGTGAAAGATGACACTGCTGATTTTTTTTCTTGCCTCTAGAACATTTCAGGGCAGCTTCCTTCTGCTGTGAAATGCAGCTTCATATCTTTTGGTCCTACTGTTGCTAACAGGGTTCTGTGGGCCTCCTCAATGATTACTGCATTTAGATATTCTTTCTGAATTTCTAGTTCCAAAAGAAGCTCCTTGATATCAAATCTGATGGCCTGTAAGTTATCTTCTCTCTGAGGCCTGCTCACCGTTGATTTTTCCATTGTGCTGGGGGGGGGGGGGGGGGAGAGAGACGATGACGACGACAGACTTCCTCAATTATGAACTAACTTTTTTTTGTTTTGAAATTTAGTCCTCAGAAGTTGCTCTCTAATCTATTTCTTTGCAGGGATGGGAGACCATGTGCTGTTGTTTTTTTTTCAGGGGGAGAAGGAGAGGATGTGAAGCGATTACTTATGTAAAGGAATTTTTTGTCTGACCTCACATTTGAACTGCTCGTTTCTTTTTAACCATTATGTAAGGAACGTTTGAACCTCAGAATAAAAAATTGCTTATTAATCTATAGGCCTGGGATAGTGCAAAAAGGTATAAAAAATACATTAACATCAAGGAAAACTGGGATAAACAGAATCTTAATGTAGGAAATATTGGGGTATTTAAGAGACTTGAAAGTGTCACATATGAGAAGATTTAGATGCAAATGCATAAACCTCTAACAGGACACTCCAAAAGTACAAGATGCTGCTTGCTATGTTCATAAGGCTTAGGAAGTGGGGTTACTAGCCAGCCATTTCTGAATGTGCTAGAGATGCCTTGTAGAATTGTTATAAAACTTGCTATCCCAGGCACAAAATATCTACTCTGATCTTCACCATGACAACAAAACCTGAGTAAGTGGAATGTTTTTAAAGTATCCTCTTGCACAGCCTTTCAATTCTGAATAAAATTCTCATTTCTTTTTTAGTAAGGCTGGCTACATTAAATCTTAAATCAGAATAAAATGGTGATGTTGTTTTGAGCAATACTCAATAAAATGAACTACAAATTCCTCAGTGCATGAGTGTCTCCTATGATATTGGGTTATGTCTGTTCAGCGGTGGCCGGGGGAGGGGGGGGGGGGAGGAAGGAAGAACGTCACCGGTCAGCTGTTTCGGGGCAGCGGCCAGCTGCTTCAGCCCTGCACTAGAAGTCCCAGAAAATCATGGAATCTGATTTCCATGACAGAATTGTCTCCTTACCGATGATGTACCTGAGTTACACCCATGAGTCACTCCCCAGCTGCAGGAAATGCAGAAGTGGGAGTGCCAATCCCACGACCCCCCTAAAACTGATCTGCAACCACCTCCCGACCTCCTTTGGGTTGGGACCCCTACGATTACACCACCATGAAATATCAGGTGTAAACATCTGAAACCATGAAACTGACTAATTTTAAAATGCAATGGCTATGAAATTGCCCAAAATGGCCCTTGACTTTGGTAAGGCCCTAATCATTAGTAGGATCTGGTAACCAGGCTTAAAATTAAAGTTAGAGAAAAGGTGACTGAAGAGAAGGCAAACAGGCAGATAGGACTAAAAGGCCATGAATTTAAATTTGTAGGGACTTTCTATAGAGGGAGGTCTTGGTGTAGAGGAATCACTTGGAAAAAAAGCAATGGGTAGGAGCAGACCCATTATCAATCTGTTGCTTAAAATCCGAGGCCACCACATGAAAATTTGAGGAGAAAATTCAAAGCAATATCGCTGCACTTTTAAAAACCAAAATCTAGAGCAATATCAGTAAGTGACCTCCAGGAGTAATCAGAGTGGGAAATACCTAAAACATCTCATTGCTGGAAGCAAAAATCAAGTACTCGCTACGTTAGGTCTATTTGGTGCAAGTTAGATTTAAGTTTAAACCAAAAAAGCATTTAGAATTCATATTGTGGGCAGCTTGCAATAAGTAAAGTCATTTATCACAGCAAAGTAGGCCCTTAACATTATACAATGCAGCTGCAAGGAAGAGGAGGTTTAAAATCTGTCAACATAAGCTGTAAGTGATACTGAGTACTGAACAGATTTGTCTAGAGACTGGTATTGTTTAGAGCGATATGGTAAAAGTCAGCGTATTACACAGAAGATTTCAGTTCTCCTGGGATTTTGATGAAGATGAGGATTCCAGTGTCTCGGACTGTATACTTTAAGTTTAAAATAAATTCAAAACATTCGACAAAATCATTAAGATTAAGAAGGGTGGAAAGAAGAGTCATCCATAGTGTGGGTTTCTAGGGCACAGAACTAAATCAGCTTTGCAAATTTACTATGGAAATTTATTAACACACCAAAATTATATGAGAACACTAAATATTTTACTGGCGAGTCCAAAAGAAAAAAAACGCTCTGTAGGTGACTGGAATTTAATGATCTAGCCTAGCTTCACAAAGTTTAGCTATCAAACAATTTAGAGTTCACTAGCTTCAAAAGAAACCCAAAGTCATAGAAACACTTAAAATACATCTTCCTTCAACATCCATGTAGGATGTTAGGTTTCTCATTCATGATCACCCTACCTCTACATGGCAAATTTTACTTAAAGAGAATCTAAACTCTTTGTTCTAGGTATCAACTGAGCAGAACAAACTTCTCCCTGGGTCTGGCTTTTATACTCCTAAAGAGATGCAAGTGAAATGAAATGATAGTTCTAGCACCATCTTGGACATTTCCTTCTGTACATAAATTTCCATAAGCACCTACTTCCATAAGCTAACACTTTTCCCAGACACAGCCTATACCAATGGTTCTTCAGAAGCAACAGGATTTATTCCTTGTCTGAAGCAAGCAAGGAAATTATGTCCTAATCTGTCAGACAATGAATAATTAGATAAACAGGAATCCAACCCGTCACAGATTCCACAACTCAAACACATCTATTTTTGAATATCCCCAAACATCTATCCATTGCTGTTCCTAAGAATTTTTTAATTCACATGGATGACAGGTGAAGGAATTATAGTTTTTCAGATCAAAATTTTGCTAGAACAAGTAACTGTCTTAAAGATGAACAAAGGATTTTTAAATGAAACTTCTGTGTTTTTGCTTCTTTCTGAAGAAAGTCAGTCAGCTTTTCCTTAGGCAGGTTCTTCATACTTTTCTTGAACCTCAAAAATTATTGAGTGTCAGCCCTGGCTTTGCTGGGGGGAAACCTACTGATATCTCAGAGAATGCAGCTTTTGAGTTTTCACACCTCAACAGAAGGGGCAGACATGTTGCATCTAACATTTCAAATACTACTCATTCAAGTTAACAAGACATGCTAACAAAAAACCAAATAATTTTAAAACAAACTAAAAATCTCATCTCCCCTCACCCAATTGACTGTTGTATTGTCTTTTCATTAATTTTCCAGGTCTTTCAAGTCAAATAGAAAAAAGAGATTTTTTTAAATCCTGCTTTGAGTTTTTTGGGGTTTTTTTTACACTAGAAATTCAGGTCCAATTTAGTCTAGAAGACTCAATGACAAACTTAATATTACAAAGCATGTATGTTTTCTTACATGTTTACATTTTCTTATAATAAAATTTGCTTCAAGATAAAAAAAATCTAATTTTTCTTCTTCCTTGCATCTGGCACACTGTTAAAGAGGTCTGTCAACTGTCAAAAAACACACCATTCAGCACAGAGTTGTCAAATTTACTTGTACAATGAATCGCACTGATTTTAAATGGCATTTGTTTAGCATTTCACTGTTTTAAAAAGTTTGACGCTGTCAGAATGTAAAGCATAACTTGATGACAGCACCAGGAGTGGGATTCTTATGATCTCAGACATAAATACCTGATAGCATCACATAATTTTAAGAAGATTTGCGTATGGTCTGCAAGGAAGACAGAATTTATGACAAAGGGTAATATAGAAAGAAAGTACCAATAATTATTAACAGATGGAGTCTCAGAAGAGTTACAAAGGACACCTTCTTGCTGAAGTTTACCAAACTCCGGTAAGTTTACATCACATTTCAAATAGTCAAGCAAATGGGAGTGGGAGACAGGGGGGAAAGAGGGGCAGAGCTACAGAACAAAAGAAATGACAAGTGGATTTAGCTAAAATCAAGAAGAAAAGATGAAAATAATCAGCAGAATAGACATCTCCTTTTTACCTTAACAGTTATTTCTACAGCTGAACTGTTTCCTTCTAATTCTCCTCTTCAAATTATTCTCAGGAACATTTAGAATTTCATCATCAATGCACCATATCCACAAAATATATGCACATAAAAGTATGAATTTTATAAGAAAAAGATGAAATTAGGTCTATTTTATTCTCAGATCCTTGAAAAAAGTGTTTTATTTCCATCCTTCTGGCCACAAGAAATGGTACAGAATGCTCTTTGTATAGCTGGGATGGGGACGGGAGGGGGATTTTTTTTTCCCTACTACTGTAGTATGAAATTTCTATATAATGAATATACTCCAGGTGCATTCATTAGTGCCTCACATGTTCAACTAGAGCAGCTGTACATTACAGTGGGTTACAAAACTTCTTTTAGGCCTATCAGATATGCTTCCTTCCTCTCTCTCTAGCAGCAGCAAGCTAGGGATAGCGTTCACTCACTGGAGATTAACAAATAGGGTCTCTCTCAATCCCTAGATGTGAGAGAATGATACCATCAAAGTCAGTGTTCTGTTTGCAAGGAGGAACTGTAACTGAATATCTAGGGTGGTATATGAGAAGATAATCTTTCAGACGCAAACAGAGTGCAAAATGCTTTCCTAAATCTGCAGACAGCTCCCAGAACTTCTGTTGCTACTACTGTTGTTCTGACCTTTCCCAAATTACAAAGAAAGTGAAAAATGACCAGTCTTTTCAATTTTCTGTTATACCATTGGGAACTCTGAATGGGCAGTAAGCAAAGCTGACAAGACTCAGGCCACTTTTACCTTTGAACAGCTTGGAAAAGCTGTGGGAAGTAGAAAGCACAATAGCTTTTCCTGAAGAGGGAAAAGTAGATCCCCGCAAATCCATTATCCGCTTTATATCTGCAGATATCTGCATCCGCAGATGCAGTTGTACTGTTTACCACCTTTGTGGATCAGATGCGGATCCAAATTATTTAATCCATTCAGGGCTCTAACAGTGAGATAGGTGCGGATGCATACAAAAGGATGGTGAATCATATAAAAGTTAATCACAGATGTAGATCCACATTTTTGTATCCACACAGGGCTCTAGGAAAAACAGACTGGAAACAAATAGTAAAGACCCTTGTCCGTCACCCTTCCGCAATCAGGAGGTTCTGGGGTGGGGGGGCGGAGGAGGAACACACATTCGCCTTCTCCTTTAAAGCAGTCACAGGGAGTGGGAGTGGTTCAAGTTTCAGGTATCTACTACTTGGAGGCTACAAGGGATGGAACATATTTGTCAGGATTCAGGGGCCGCTCCCAAATTGGAATCCTAGCTCTCTTCCCTTTCCAAGCAGGAGAGGGTAGAGCTTGATGTCTTACTAGATTATTGCCCCTGGACCATAGGGCTTCTCATCTTCCTTTAGTCTTTTAGGCTACTATGTATTAAAAAAAAAATTCAAGCTGTATGTATGATGCATCTGGGATACATGGGAGGTGAGGGACTGTGCGTAGTGGAAGGATTGATACCATAAGCTACAAAAGCAGGGTATGCACATCTTTCTAAACACGGAGTGGGGAGCAGAGAGATTGAAAAGATAAAGGTAGAAGTAGCCCACACAATGTAGAGGGATAAGCAGAAAAGGATACGAGATGGGGGGATGGGGAGAAAGGACCAAGAAGAAGTCAGGAAGAAATATACCATTACCTATTCTAGGAAATAAGGAAAAAGTGAAGTGTGGGGGGGGGGAGGGAGAAATGAGAGAAGTGTTAGAAATTGCATTCTTTAAACAAAATAAAGTTCAATTTAGTCTTGTCCATTAAACACAAATAGGTGAGTGCCCAAACTATTTTATTCCTTTAAACTGCAGAGATCATGGCAGCACAGGTGTTTTTCACACTGACTAGCAGGCCTAACCCTCTATGTAATAGGCGTCAGGTACAATTTTCAAGCCTTGCTGGTCAAGATATAGGTTTATGAAGAGAGGAAAAGTACAGGAAGAGCTCCTGCTGTACTTGACTTCTTCAGAAGTCGAAAAAGATGAAAGTTAAAGTGTCATAGCAATTCTGAGCAGAAGGCAAGGAAAATCTTGTGACACGACGGGCTCTGCTTCTTATCGGTTATAAAGAAAGTGCAACCCAACAACTAAAATTGCAGTTCTGAAGTTGCACAAACAAGGCATAAATTATGGTACAATTATAATTCACATCTAGTATATTGGTAGCACGAGGCTGAACAAAAATGTTATAGATATAATCATGTGCTCATATCACTGAGGAATTTGTGCTTACAGCAAGATGTTTTCAACTTCCAAAATAGCAGCATAAAAAGTTACTTTCAAAGAGCTACTCATAATACATTTTGTAGCAAAACTTTGGACACTGTCAGCACAGGCCATTTGCTGGCCAATACAAACAGTCTAATAGCAGGTGAGGAGTAGGTTCATCATACAACACTAACATCTGCAACAAAACTGTAGATTTAATGGGACAATCACAAAACCAACCACAACTCCCCATCTCCAAATAAACTCCTAGTGCAATCAATATATTGTAGTATTCCAGAAAGGGCAAAGAAGGGCAATTAACTTATTTCACAAAACTTTTTTGGATTTTACGGAAAAGCAAAGAATGTTGAGACTGAAGAGCTCCTACAGTACTAAGTGTATTAAGAATAATTTTCTAAGAACAGTTTTTCTGAAGCAAACTTCAGAAAAACTATGAGGAAAGGGAGAGAGTGATGACTTCATCAGAGAGTTATCAGAGATACGATCGTGAGATGTGTCAAAGGTATTATGCCTCATCTACCCAAACGTTCCCCCACAATGCAGCCCAGCAGGAGTAAGCAAGGAAGCATTTTAAACATATATGATTCCACTTGAGACTCACTGGAAGAGGATATAGGTCAAAAGAAGACACCTAGGCCCGGTCCACACTTACCTTTGCGATTCAGCAGCAATCGACAGGAGATACGCAAGTGACGTAAATCTCCTGTCGACTTCGCAGCGTCTCCTCCACGCACCGTCCATACTGCACTGCGTGGAAGGGAACAGCGTTCCCTTCCACGCAGCCCTACGCCACTTACCAGGGTGGTTTTCCTGCGTCACTTGCTGGATCGACTGAGCAGGTCTACACAGACGGCTCAGTCGATCCAGAGCGGTTGATCTGACAGCAGCGAATTTGCCGCTGTCAGTGTAGACCCAGCCCTAGTTTGCACTTCCAAAAAGTGGGCTCATTACTACAATCTACTTTACAGACATTTGTTTCTCAGTGGTTTGTGGTACAAGTTTGGGAGAACTAACAATATGTTTTGATCAGTTTATGTATCCACCTCAGGTAATTCATGTGAGCACATGCCACTATACTACATTAGCAAATGGAACAAGTAAATTGAACAGCAGAGACCTGAAATGTGTTTGACAGAATTAACATTAATTTTTATCGCCTACTATTAGCGCATACCTCCTTGAGATCTCATGAGTTTCACTGTCCAATTGCTGGAAGCCAGCAGTCATCTGTACCCAAAATATAACTTTCCTTCCTAAAACACCAGACAGTATCAGGTGGCTTTTTTAATACAAATTTGACTTGGACAAATGGATTTCATGAAGCTTTTGACTATGACACTGCATCATATTGCTACATACACTTAAGGTAAGATACTGTCAAACCCAAACCAATTTAATACAATTTCCTCAGGGAGTGATGTCACATAATAAAATGAACAGGTAAATTCCTGAAACTTACTAACAAATGAGCTATTGATTTTTCTGCTGCTACATATGTCAGCTCTATGCAGAGAAGAGGTACCTACATGCAGTTTTGTGAAATGTAGCTGCACGTCAGATCACTTTAATTTTAATTTGGCATTTACTTCAAGGTACTTAACGAATAATTAATTTATAGTGGTCAACAATACATAGCAAACAAGAAAAGGAGATATCCAGAGTGACAGCAGAAGATTTGGGTATGAGAGAGGGAAGGAGAAAGGCACAATGTTTTGGGCAGGATTTTTGGAGTTGGATAGTGACAGAGCAATTCAATTTAATGAACTTTATTTGGTAGGGGGCACGGTGAATTTGGAGAGGAAGGAAAAGTCATCCTAGATATTTATTCTCTTTTGAAAAAAATAAAATTTGAAAAAAAAGCTATCTTAACAAGAAGCCCTGGCTAACAGCTGGCACTCTGGGCAGGGAACCCATATTTGCAATAATATACCATTCGTTTAAGAGATACCAAAATTCCTAACTGGGGAAAGGAAGGATAAAAAGCTTCACACTAAATATTGCTTTGTAACTGTTTGTTGAACTACAACTTTAACACTGTATTAACAGAACTGTGCCACTAAATATTTAATATAAGCAGACATTACTAGTTTCATTGCAACTTCCAGTCTGAGAACAAAATTAACAGAGAGAGTAGGGATTAATGGATTTAGATCCTGGATTCCATCTTCAATTATTTTAATTAAGTGATGGGAACAATATCTCTTGGCCTCATTAATCTGGGAACAGCTGAGTTACATTCAGGAGTGTGACTGCAAAAGTCACCATGTGAAGTTCCACGTTTTCTATCGTAATGAACAAACGTCTCAAGAGTGGGTTTGTTACAGCTGCAATGCAAACTCAAACGGGAATCTAAAAATAAAACTGAGTTCTGTCATATACAGCCAAAATAATCTAAATTTCAAAACTTGATGACTTTGTGTCAGGCAAGAAAGCCATTTGTATCATGTCCTTTTTCTAGCCTCACTACTGATCTTGTGCCCTGGCTTCTAGGGCCAAGTTAGATGATGGATTAGGCAAAATTTAAAGGACCTAATGTTACACAAGGAGACAAATGTGAGTTTCTGAAACATTTACAGTAGAAACAAGATGACAAAATTACCTAGTTAAATAACTGAAATGACCTGCATACATTCTACTTCAGGGAGCCTCAGTTTGAGGCAGGCTACTTTCTGAGGCAGACTACATACATTTTTCCCTAGCTTCATTTGGCCGGTCATAAATCATAACTCATGTTATATTGTAGATAAAATGCACCTGGCCAACTATCTAACTGTGCATATAATCCTGTAAAGTAGTGGAAAATATAATTATCAATCTGTGTTATTCTATGGTATGTAATCTTAAGTAAAAAGCTAGTTTTCTTTTAGTGTCTGGGTAAGTCCAAATAGGCCCAAATTTTAAACAAAGAAAACTACACTGCGCACACTCTCACACATTCCTAAGAAGTCACCTAATGGCCTAAATCTCAGATAAAGAAAACCACACTGCGCATCCTCACCCACCTTATCTATGTAAAATGTAGTGATGTTATGTATGAATATTCATGTAATCCTAGAAATGTATATAAGGCAACACCCCAGTATAATTGGGGCTCAGCCTTTGGAAATTATTCTGCTGAGTCTGTTGCTGGCAATAATAATAAACTGCTGTTTTCCTCATGTCGGTGTCCATCTCATTATAAGTGCCATAAATCTTGCTACAAGTTTTTCCCCCTATAATGAGGTCCATATTTTAAGAAGTTACCTTCTTGATCACCTCCCCTCCCATTCACAACTGCATGAACCACCTCCCCCACGCCCACCTCTTACAAGCACAACCACCATGAAGTAACTATAGTAATGGCTTACATAAAATAATCGCTCTAGGAAAGTATTTTCCCCTGTGGTTGTGGAAGTGGGGGGAAATGAATGTTATTTAGCATGTGGAAACAAGAACCAGCACATGTAACCATTCAATACTCTGCTGATCCTGAGTTTTGCAAAGAAATCTCCACTTTGTTGTCCTGCAGGTTAACAGGGTTAGAAATGACTGATTCACATTGCAAATAGTGATGCAGAAAGGTATGCTGAATTATAAGATTTAACATTTTACAGTAACCACTCCATGCAACTCAGTGCCACTTTGACTGATAGAATCTTAGTTATCCTCCCTGTTCCTAACAAGAAAACTGTTCAATTCATTCCTACTTAGACATTCCAGTGTATAAACAACATTTCAGAGAGCTGTTCTTAGTATTCCTGTTCCCTCCCATATACCACCAGAGAATTAGCTAGATTTTGCTGACAGAGCTTATAAATACTATAATCAGTTAATGTTTAGCTGTCCATGTCATGCAAGGACTTTCAAAACGTAATCAAAAAGCATTAGAAAAAAAATCACAGCTTCAAGCTTAATAACTTAACGCATATAAAAATCACTGGTTCATATCTCATAACCAAAGCTTTTAATTTCACTAAATTTAGCTGACTCACTCCCTGTTAGAGCTTCTGAGAGATACAACTACCCTATTAGAAAAAAACCACACTTGTTTTCCAGGGGATTCATGGGGTTTTGCAGACCGTATTCACATACTTTCCTATGAAATGTTTATGGAGGACAGTTATTGATGAGAGAATGAACGAACGGAATGAAAAGATGCATAGGCTACATACAATGGTTGTTATTTTAAAGTACCAGCATATAATTTAACTAAGTATCCAGTTAAATTTTCCAAGACTAAAATAAATAGTTTTGATTAATGCACACTAGGTTCACACTTTGCATGAACTATTCAACCTAGGTCTTTTAACCATGACTGGAAAGGAGATAAGGGTATTTCCCAGGACTTCCACAGAACTAGAGTGGCATAGCATTTTTTAAAAAACAAACAAACAATCTAAAAGAACATGATTCAAGCAAAAGCAGAACAAAGTCACATCTGGGAGTTTCTGATGAATCACAGTTGGCATGGGGGGGAAGAAGTTAAAGTTAGTGTCAAGGATTTAACAAAACTCCTCCAGGCATAGATGTGTAGATATTTCCAATGCAAGCTTCAAAACTTCATGATGAGATCAAAGTTTCCCTTAAATAGGATTTCATATGATGGATATTTTACCTCTGTGGGGACAGAGTACCTGAATCCTTTTAAACAGATCAAGTTTATCGTTGCAATAAACGGACAGAGAAGTGAATGCTGTTTGTTATGTCTTCTGGACTTGCACCAGTAGATCCCTGTAGCATAGCAACCACTTCTGGTTTCAGGCTATTCCAGTTCAGAATTTCTGCAGAGTACTTCAAAGAATTCCATTTCAGGCTGCAACTCTTAGGATCCAAATAAAAGCCTGAAAATCTGATTTTTTCCATTGTTTAATTATCAATGTCACTTCAGCAATTTAGAAGCTGTTGTGTCCCAAATCTTCTTACAGAACTTACAGGGAAAGAGGAAATAATTCAAAGCACAGCTAGATGAAAATGTGAACGCTGAAGGTATAGGGGATTTGGCACACAAAACAAGTTAGCCTTCTGCTCTGAATAAATCAGTGCATTGGTACCAATGTACCTCTAGCTTGATACAACAGAAATTGTTGCACAACAGGGAGCATTGACTAAGGATTGGTCTACACACAAACTTGCACCACATTAACTAAATCAGTTTTGTTTGAGTCTGTACAAACAATCTACTTTTGGAATCAAGTGAATGAATGAATCAATGAAAGTGGCAAAAAGATGCCCTTAGTGGAAAACCCATTCTAAAATATTTGTTCTAATTTCAAATGGCTAAAAACTTGGATGAATTATAAATGTCTAACCAAGGTTAAAAACTCTACTCTTGGTAGTTTATAATATGCTTAGATAAAGCTGCAAACCACTACAAATTGATCTGAAGTCAACAAGACTGGTACTTGCTTTGAATCAAACGTTGCAGAAACAGTGGTCAAAATTAGAGTAATGGTATACTGTTCTTGGTTCAAGTTTGCCATGGATCATCTCAGAACTCCCTACTTGCCATACTGAATGCAATACTTGCAAATAATTCTGCAGAATTTTAATTTCATTTTCTAAAAACTGATAGGTATTAGTTCTACCCAGTACTATCAGCAAGCATACAATAAAAATAGTACAATAGATTCAAATGTTTTGAGATGCATTTGTCTGATCCACTCTCTGATCACGAACGGTATATTTACACAGCAATGTATGCCCAGGCTCAAGCCTAACCCCTCCCTTGCATCCACACACCAATTGTGTTAAGCTAGGCCTCAAACCTAGGGTCCTAGGACCTTGCAGGACCAGAGGGTCCAAGCTTATGTTAAGCTGGCACCTAGGGTCTGAGTGCTATTGCTTTTCTGTGTGCACAGCCCAAGTTTGACTCAGGTCCTGGAAGTATTCCAGATGTAGAGCTCCTTGGGGCAACTTCTTGAGTCCTCTCTATGCTGACAAACTGCAGTGTCGTCTATTGCACTCTCCTGCAAACAGAAGCCCCATCTCCCTTTGCAAATGGCAGCAGCTCAGATCAGCATTAATCCATTGTCTGCTGAACACCTGTCTGCAAGCATGCTATCAGACAGAGCGCTTGCAGAGTTTTCAACGCAGAACCATCAGAAGCTTTTTTCAAAGAGCTGCTTCCTGATTACAAAGGCACAGCCAGATTTTGGCACACGATGCCCGGGTGCCCCTGCACATGCAGCCCTAGGGAGAGCAGGGGGACAGAACAGAGCAAGGACTGCCGTGCAGGGAAGAGGAGTGGCAGAGCTCCTAACTCAATATGGCTAGGGGAGGGATGACCCCACATGCTGGCTGCTCCTCCCTCTCCCTGCAGTGCAGCCACTGGGTCCTCACTCTGTTCTCTGGCCCCACTGCCCTACCTGGCACTGTGTGAACAGGAGTGCCTGGCCACCATATACTGTCAGGGTGGTAAGTGGGAGTCAGCCCCAAAACTTTCACACAGCCTCCTGGGGAACCCTTATCCCTCTTTCCCAGGATGCAGCAGGGGTAGGGATAATGGATCCCCAGGGGGTTAATGGAGCATACTACAGCCCAAGCCCTGGGGACGCACTTCACCACTTCACAGCCAGCAGAAACCAGGCTGAGGTGGGGGGGGGGTAGGTGAAGGTGTGGGTGTATGTGCGTTTTTCCTCTGAAACCTACATTTCATCTCAAACCTCAAAACAGACAAAAATGAATAAAAACCCAACCAAACAAAAACACCTTCAATTAACATCCCATTTTAAAAAAAATGAAGATTTGCAAAGTTTCATTTTAATAGTTTGACAGTCATGAAGACGGATTTCCTAATTCTCCTCAGAACAGGCATTTTCCTGCCAGTGACTCAGCCTAGAGGTGGAGAGCCCAAGTCTCAGATTAGATAGTAGTTCAGTATAAAGCCTTCGCAACCTGCAGTTATTCTACTGAGGCAACTACCAAAGTTGCTAATTATGCAGTTTAGGTACTCATGTGCACCTGGGTCCAATCAATAGCACTGTCATGGTTAGGAAACGAAGGGGCAGTAGAGTTTTCCCATAGTGCCACACATTTGTAGGACTAGAGTGTCAACATTGGGGGGCGAGGCACTCTGGGATCGGGTTACTTGGATTCAGTCCTGCACACTGCAGTGGATGCCAGAGTCCTAGGTTCAAGCACGTCAGAAAATCCTTAACGTAGGGTTAAAATGCAGTGAATATTCTCAAGCCCAGGGTTCCCTAACACGGGTTAGCTGACTTGAGTCCCACTAACCCTAAGCTTACATCACTGTGTAGATGTAAAAGCCATCTGCTTCACAATCCCCATGTGGCATATCCACTCCCTGCACAATGCCAACTCCTCTCTCCTGCAGAACACTAACCAGGCAATTTTCCTTCTCCATCTTCTTTCAAACTCATTTTATTTTTTGTTTGCATTCTTTTAAATATTGCATGTTTTATTTCTTTCTTCCCCTCTCTTCCTCCTAATGCATGACTGAATCAGAAGCTATAGAATCTAGGAAGAGCAACTGGAGTTGGCATAGCCGCCCAAACCTGCCCATTAGCTCAACTGCTTCTATGTAGTGCAAGAGTAGCTCCAGGGAGAAAGTGCTTCCCCAAACACTGCTGCCTTACTTCCTGCCCATGCACCATCCCCACTATTTATACACCAGAGATAAACGAAGGGGCAAGGCTAAAGCTACAAGGCTGGCTCACAGTATTCTTTTTCAGACAGCGAGTGCCAGTACGTGCACTGCACACTAATACAGAGTGAAACAAGGGTGCGGAAAACAATAAAGCTGCTTCACCATATGTTCACGTCTGTACCCAGCTGAAGACTTGGAAGTGATTGCTGAAATCTGAAGGCTTCAACCAATACTCACCGAACTTCTACACTAGTTACTTCATTCACTGTCACTACTTTTTCAAATCAGTAACTTTTGAGCCAACAATCCTATTCTCCACACCAAAAACGTGGAAGTGAACAAATCTTTTCAATTTATGTAGTGAGAGGGCTACTGCCATGATCCAATTTACTCCCACTGTTGTTTTGCTGAATACTTGAAAACGTTTCCTGTATTAGCTAAATTACTGCTCTCTATAAAAAGTGCAGCTGACCAGAGGTCTGAAGTCTAACCGTGTTATTGTCTCACAATTTGGGTCCTTGATTCAGAGTTCCCATATACAAGGTCAAATCTTGAGCACTAAAATAGATTTTGAAAACATAGTAACTGTTCTGTAATCCCTATTTGCTTGCTCATATTAACTATTCTTCCTCCTCACCACCCATCCAAATTTTCAAGTGGTTTGTTCCCACTACATTTGGAATTTGGGGGGGGGGATTGACAATTTTAAAAGCGTCTTACCCAAAACCACTAACGCCACGCTTCAGCCCAAACAAGGAATTTTACACCCTCAGTCAAAAATTAAGACAGAAATTTATGATGTGAGCAGAGATTACCAATCAGGTACAAGTATCCATGCCTTTAACATACTAAGCAGAGTTGGAGGAATCAGTCAAGTGCATTTGTTTCACCTTACTGAGTGGCACTCAACCCAGAATTTCTCATCTAACTAATATTCCTATGTGAGTGGGGACATTTCTCTTTCATAGGTGCTGCCTTTAAATTTAAGCATTGATTTAGTTTTTACCATAGTTTGCAATTACCAGTACTACTTTACAGATGCCTTTCCTAATGCCACTTATCCCCAATATCCCCCTAAGCACTTATGTCCAAAGCCATTAGGAAAGGAAAGCAATTCAGTCAATCTGAAATAGGAAAAAGGAAGGGGGGAAAAGGCAAGAGAGGTGGTCAGGCTAGGCTGGCTAGAATAGAAGTCAAACAAGACTTGTCTTCACAGTATTTGATTTCTTCATGAACAGGTGTGGTCTCCCACCCGCAATTCAATATGCTATAAAGCAAACAAGGGATTATTCAGAGGACAGTATAGAGCAATCCTTGGCTATGGAGTTTAAGATAACTGCTTTCTATGTTATAAAAATAAAAATCTCTCAGTGGTTAGGAAAGATTTGTTTCAAGCATATTCTTTGCACTCGTATCAACCCTGGATTTAGACTGCAAAAACATTAGTTTGACAGTTTAAACACAATGTAAGTATGTGAAGAAAAACAAACCCATGAGGTTAACATAAAAACTCCATTTGCCCAACGTAAGCATCTCATGAGAAATAAAGTCCAAGAGGAGAAGCAAAAGAGTACAATTCTTCCCCACTCCACCCCCAAATCCCACAGTAGAAAACTGTTTCAGGTGTATTTTTTCCAAGGCAGCTGTCTTGGGAGCCTGTGGTAATTTGACATTTAATATGACACTGCACAAAAACTCTTAAGAGTAGAAACATTCCACTGTATCTAAGGTTATCAAGTATACATTCAAGAAGCAGTCAATTACTGAACAATAGTCAGTAATTATTGTAAATGAGGCATATTACCCTTAATAATTGAAGCATTTATTTTGACAACAGTAGTAATTACATCTCTGTGCAGTAATTCCAGTGCAGTTTGGGACAAATTTATCTATTTAAAAGGGACAGTGTCTGAAAATTCTGTGCCCATTGATATACAATACGTAATATTACTAGAACTGAAAGAACAGAAACTTTTCAGTTTAACATATGCATTTGATATTCTAGTGCATTAATCAATTTCATTATTAACCTGTGGGGAGAGTTAACAGGAGAAATTAACTAAAAGAAAAAGACGCCTACAGTCAATCAGAGAGCAGAAAAAAAAGTTGTTAGGGAATATCATTGAAGGGTGATGAGAAAAAGAAAGATACTTTCAGTTAGGCAATCATAAAAGTTTCAGAGGATAGTATCTCTTTAAAAAGAGAAGTAACAAGACAGTTTACATTCAGGCAGAAACTCACCCAGTCAATTAAGCATGTTGAAATATTACATTTGCTTCCCCATTAAAAGGACAAAGGGTGCAGGGTAAGGTTTTTTAATAGCAAGATAATATTTTGCTTTTGGTGTGGCCATCAGCAGGCATTTCCCAGGGCTAATTCTTCATTGCTTTTGCTCCACACACTTAATATCAAAACAGGAGGCAAATATTTCTAGACTTAATACATTAAGGCTATGGGACACAGACAATGTTTAAGAGTTTTTGCTCGTTTCCTCTTCAAAGGAAATGAGTTACTTCAACACTGAATTGACATCTTTCTTCTCCCTCCCTCAGTCCACTCATGATACATTATTGATTACGAACACTAAATGAGAATAATCAGTTTGATCATTATGCAAAGACCTCTAGCCTGTGTCTTATTTACACCCTCCCCCAAAAAACTTGGCAAGATGATCACTTTCAGCAATGTGTTGTATACAGTTTGAGAAGTTCAATTAGTTTCAGTCTACCATGCTGGAGCAGGAGGAAACTGAAAAATAAAGATTTTAAAAAGTGGCCTGGTTGTAGAGTTGCTTTTAATAATCTTCTGCTACTCGAATTCGCCACATGCTGCAACATATTTGCTGTATTTTCTGAAAACCAACAACATGAATAAACAAACAAAAAGACTATTTTGGTATGCCCTTTGGCCCTGATCCTGCAATGCAGATTGGACTCCTGCATCTTGCAGAGCCCTAATGAAGTCAAGAGAACTCTGAGAAGGTATAAGTTCCACTTTGGCAGACTGCATTGCAACAGCAGGGCCCACAAGCGTATATAAAGCCACTCAGCATCTTCCAAAGATGCTTGAGAGGTAAAAAAAGGCAGTAATACACACAAAGATATTAATGGTCCAGATGAATTAATTCATGTAAATCTGTAAAGATGGCCTAAAGGTGAGATTAGAAAGCTCTCTGATGAATCAAGAGCTTTATTTAAAGGTGACTGATACAGAGATCACCAGTTTCTTTATACAGAGTGTCCGCGCTATATAATGCCATCCTCAGTGCTAAACTGGAAGATGAAAAAAGCATTTTACAACTTCACAAGAATTTTACTAACACTTGCCTATGTAAGAGACTTAGACTTTAAAGCCAGGAGGGTCCATCATGGTCATCTAGTCTGATCTCCAAGAGCTTCTCTGTACACTAAATAGACTGCAGAGTGAGAGGTATTAAAGACACCCAATACATTTGTTGGGCTTTCTGCTAAATATCTGCGTCCTTCTACAGAAACCATCCTCTCTCCCCCGACACTATGTTCAAAACTTTACAAATGAAGAATTCTGTCCTTATGGTACTGTACCCAGAGAAATAAAGTCTGAGGTACAATGAATCAAGAGGCTCCCTATCGGCACTGTATTACACCTCTCACCATTGGACTAGCACCTACTCCTAGTTGCTCTGGGGAGTAGCTCGAGGCCAGTGCCGTCATCCATGGTCTTCACACAGTTGCACGGTCTCTGATTCGACTTACAGCCCCTCTCTCTGCTTCTCAATTTAGCCCTCTGGCTAGGTCATCTTCCATGTTTCCCTCTTCCAGGGGTGCATATCATAGTGCTATTGTCCAGCCACTTGCCTAGCGGCTAGTGGACAGGGACCCAGGCCCGCTCACTGCTCTGGGTCCCAACCCAAGGATCCTGCTGAGTCTCTGACTTCTCTCACTACTGCTATGTAGGCCCCAGCACCTACTTTACCCTTACCTCTGGGTCTCAGCGTGTCAGTCCTAGCAGCCAGCGAGGAGCTCCCTCAGTCCTTGCCAGCAACTGCTCTGTCCATGGTGCTAGCTTCCATCCACCTGTTAAGAACCCAGTCCTCCCTCCTTGAGCTGCAGGCAGCAACTGCCTACCTCTGGTGCCCTGGCCCTGCAGCCCATTTTATGTGAGCCATCTG
Organism: Mesoclemmys tuberculata; assembly: GCA_007922155.1. Taxonomy (NCBI): domain Eukaryota; kingdom Metazoa; phylum Chordata; order Testudines; family Chelidae; genus Mesoclemmys; species Mesoclemmys tuberculata. The sequence goes on along the minus strand of ML675604.1, from coordinate 11,977,663 downwards.
GCCCCAACTGGCTGATCCTTGCAGCCTCTCTCCTGTTGACTTCTTCCTCCACAGCCTCTCTAAGGCTCTGTTAACCTCTTTTATGCCAGAGTGAGGTAAACACCCCATCACACACACTTCGAAGTGGGGGGGTGGGGGGGGAAACTTTCAAATAATCAAACCTCATTATATTTGAAGTTTTATAGCCTGCTAGGAAGTGATCAGAATTCATCAGAACTTATTTTAAGTCCCTTAGTGGCGTACAAACTCTCTTTATGGATAAGATCGTGCAAGCATCAGATCATGCAAATTCAAGACAGTAGGAAAATAAGATTCACCGAGACCATTTTTAAGTATCAAAATATTGATTGATGAACCCAATTCACTTATTTTGTGATATTTAATGCATCATGCAGTATTTTCATAGTTATGTATATGTGGTGTTATTTTTAAATACTAATAAAATGACTTTATAAACATATGTTTGCTGTGTCTTACTGCAGTGAACTCCCTCCATCGCTCTCAAGTTTGTTTTATTGTTTCTTACTTACTTTGGTTCCTAGGGACTAATCATAACAGTTTAAGGCACTCTTTAAAAATTGGAAATCAAACTACTGAGGGAAATAGAAAAAAGCATAAACTCTGGCAAGTCAAGTGGACAAGTATAATTTGGCAGGTGAAGATAAAATTTGAAAAGCAACTAATTTTACATCAGAAGCAGGAAGTCTAGCAAACAATCAGTGGAGCCACTAGACAATCGAGATGCTAAAGGAGAACTCAAGAAAAATAAGGCCAATGTGGTGAAGTTAAATGAATTCTTTGCATTGTCTTCACTGCAGAGGATGTGAGGGAGTTCCCCACACCTGAGAATCTTTTTAGGTGACAAATCTCAGAAACTGATCCAGACGGAGGTGTCAATAGAGAAGGTTTTGGAACAAATTGAGAAATTAAGCAGTAAGAAGTCATCAGGACCAGACGGTAGTCCCCCAAGAGTTCTGAAGGAACTCAAATATGAAATTGCAGAACTACTAAGAGTGGCATGTAACCAACCGATCGCTTAACTCAGCCTCTGTACCTGATGACTGGCAGGTAACTAATGTAACACCCATTTAAAAAAAAAAAAGACTCCAGAAGCAATCCTTGCAAATAAAGGCCAACAAGACTAAATTCAATACCAGGTAAATTGGTCAAAACAATAGTAAAGAACAGTATTATCAGATACATAGATGAACACAATATATTGGGGACGAGTCAACATGGCTTTTGTACAGGGAAATTATGCCTCAACAATATGTTGGCACTCTCAACGAATTCTAACAAACATGTGGAGAAGGGTGATCCAGTGGATATAATGTACTTGGACTTTCAGAAAGCATTTGACAAAGTCCCTCCCCCCGAGGCTCTCAAGCAAACTAAGCAGTCATGGGATAAGATGGAAGGTCCTCCCATGGATCAATTACTGGTTAAAGAATAGGAAACAAAGGATAGGAACAAATGATCAGTTTTCACAATTGAGACACAAATAGCAGAATCCCCCAAGGATCTTTACTGGGACCTGTGCTGTTCATAGTCATAAATGATCTGGAAAAAACAGCTAAACAGTGAGGTGGCAAAGTTTGCAGACAATTATCTTGAATAATTTTGTATTAAGTCCAAAGCAGACTGTGAAGAGTTACAAAGGGATTTTGTAAAACTGGGTGACTGGGCAACAAAATGGCAAATGAAATTCAATGTTGATAAATACAAAGTCATGCACATTGGAAAACAGGCATACAAAATGATGGGGTCTAAATTAACTGTTACCATTCAAGAAAGATCTTGGAGTTATTGTGGATAGTTCTCTGAACATGGCGCACTAATCAGGAGATGATTTCTGTGTATTTGAACAGGTATAGAGTGGTTGCCTCTATTAGAAATGAATATAATACTGCATTTAACAAATCAATGACACCCATGAATGGCCTTGCAAACTCTTCATCATGCCATTCTATAAAAATCCTGAAGATAAAAAGATGGGATACATTAGCATTCCAATTGCAATTAAAAATCTTATGCATATGAGCAACATCCTTATGTAGCTCAAAGCAGCTTTTCTTTGAAGGTTTAATGTTCGTTTCTACAGACCACACAGAGCATGCGATACTGCACTTACTCTAATTGAAAATTCCTAAAACAGACGACTCAAAAGGAAAAACTTTTGGAGCATGTGCATGTCTGTAAGAGATTCAACAATATTTTAAAATTAAGTCCAGGATATTTTGGAGGGGGCAGGGATTACATTGATCAGTTTTCTAGGAATGCACATCACAAGCAGCATTAAAGAAAACAAGCAAAAGAATGGCTATTATGTGGTATTTCTGTTTTAAGTCACGGGCAGCTCAGACTAACATCTACTCTCCATATGTATTCTGCATATAGGGTCAGTGAACAGCATATACTGATATAAATTACTTGACATACAGCTCATATTTACTAGCCCACATTCTCCTGCTAATTAAAGAAGACACAGATGGCAAGTACATTTTGCATTTAGCTACTTTTCAACTTTGTATTTGAAGCAGAGATGAGACTGTATCTGGTTGAATTGATTAATTCCAGGATTTTGAAGCCTATTAAAGATTGAGGGTGTGGACAGTAGGACGCAACTGTTTTTTCCTCAACATACTACACTTTTACTCAAGATGTGATTTTTACACTGTTTCAGACTGTAAAAAACACATCTTGTGCACAAGAAGTTTTTTGATCAAAAGTTAACCTAATCCTGAGTTTGGCCTAATGGTTGAACAGCAGGGACCTCTTACTACAGAAGAAATTTGAGATCCAGCCTGACAAAGTGCCTTGCTCCCATTTTCTGGGACAGTTGGTACAGCCTGATAGAGATAGTGGCCAGGCCACAGGGAGAAAGGGACTGGCTGGGGCTGCAGGAGGGGTAGCAGGATTGAAGAGTGAGAGCAAGGGGGACTAAGAAGCCCAGGGTTTGGGGACAAGCAGGGACACACATGGAACATGAATCTCTGAAAGAGATCAAATAAAGTTAGGAAAGTTTTGACCTAGAATATCAAGTGGTGGTCTGCAGCCTTACGTTTAAAACAGACAGCACTAACATCCAACTGCTGACCTGAAGCTTATGTGGGAGAACAAATGGTAATGTGAGATAAGGGATCAGCTGTATTCTGCTGGTTTTAAGAGAACCAAGATATGAGAATTTTAAAATTCTTAGAACCTGTAGATTATTTTGAATGGCACAATCTTACAAACCTTGTTTGCAGATTAAAATTAAAATGTTGTTTACCACACAAAATACTTTATCTGCACTTTCACACAATGCGGTGTGCAAAATAAGGAAAACTGAAAACACTCTGGAGGAAAAAAAACAGATGCAAGCTATTTCTAGTTTAGTTTCAAGATACTCATTTCAATCTTTTGCTCAGCTAGGAGGCAAGAGAGAGTTTGTCTACTTTACTCAATACATCTCTTTCCCTCTGGACATTTAATTAATACTGACATCCAGAACGATTACATCTTTGGAAAGGTACCGGGGAAATGCTGCCTTCTACTTAAACCCTAGAAGAGAGAATTCTATTGGGGAGCAGATGGTAGAAGGGGGAAGCAGACAGGGAAGAAGTAGAGGCAGAAGTGTAGGGAAAGCATTCTAAAAATCAGTCATATCTGACAGAGGATCTTTTTTTAAATCAGTTAGGCACCAGTATTTCTCAGGCTACTTCAGGCTCATGAAAATTTGCCTACGCATGATCAGAATCCAGTTCATCTTTTGTGCCTATCACTAGTCTAGTGCTCTAAGAAGCAAAGCTAGCTGGAATAGAACTTAAGTATTTTTCCTTTTTAAATAGTGTAAAAAAGAGCATGACTGCTAGGCTGAGTAGAACCAGAGAAGCTCTCGTCAAGTAGCATAAAAATAAACAAAAAACAAAAAACGAACTTCTCCCAATACATAATTCAAATATATTATAAAATAAGAGTGTGCAACTACAGTTTGAAGTCATCTCTCTAAAATAGTGACTAGTTCAAAATGTGTAGTCCTATAAAGTCTTTTGCTTTGGGAAGGTAACACCCACAAATTTAACACACTTGCCTGCCACCTGTCCCATGGCTGTAGGCTTCTTCCCAAAATAACTTCTGACCAAAGCTGTGATGCTGCAAGATGACGATGACATGCATCTGCACTTATGTCTTGGTAATATGAGTGCCCATTAAAGAGTGGAGACAAAGTTTGCTCTAATTCAGTTACAATTATGAAATAACTGGGTATTAATAATGGGAATGTGTCATTGTAGATCTCCAACTAGAATCCAATCCAGTGTCTAGCAGCCAAAAGTCATTATCAACTGCTGGCTGTTTGGAGATTCATGAAATGGTCTCATTACAGTTGCCGCACAAGTTTCATAGATGGTTAAAGATAGTTTTAATATTTGATTACGGGTACCACCACCTAGAGTTAAAGATGTCCATCACTTCCCATTATAACATCTTGTTTTCAGCAGCTTATATAACTGTCAAATTAACAGTTCAGGATGAAATTTTGCATGCTATTTTTCTTTCTCTCTCTCTCACTCACACTCACAGGTGAAAAGGCTTTTTTTGGAGTGGGGGCGGGGGGTGCCAATGTTGAATTTCTCTTAGTGCTTCACAAAGAAGTGGTTGTAAAGCCTCCATGCTTTGGAGTAAGGGCTTGAAGTTTAGCCCTGAGAGTAGCGGTATCTTTTGCTTTCCCCCATGAAAATTCACCCAGAATGGGCTGAGTATAAGATGATGAAAAATCACCAGAGATTTGTCAGCTGCTGTCACAGCAAACAGTGTCAAAAGACTCCATCTGCACTGAGCATGCTCCAGTTGAGGGCTTCAGGGGCTGAGCAGGATTTCTCCATCAACTGCTTTCCCCCATCCACTACAGCTTTAGGCACCAGAAGAGAACAGAAAGACTCCTAGACTTAGGCCGAATGGAGGATGACAATGACAACACAGCCTGACTCAAATTCAGAGGAATGAGTGGCAGTTCTGGAGGTAATAGAGTAGGACAATGGGGCGCAGATGCAAAATGCGAGCTGATGTATCAGGATTTCTTGTCCCTTCCACTGCACCCTGTCCCCAAAGCCTCTATTCCTCCTACTCCCATAGTCTGCTCCTGACTTACTCAGTCTCACTAGTTTCTCCAAGTTCTCTAGTCATCCCAGGTCCCACAACCCCAAGCATCAGCAAACTGAGCAAGGAAGACTCCTGCCTCTCTTTACACTACTCCAGGGCACCATAAAGGGTTAATAAATTACTATTTATCCTTGGCAAGAAGCATGACACAAAGTTGCATAAAACTTGACAACTATGCTTCCCCCTAGGGGAAAGCATGCTTGGCTGGGAATCAGGAGCAAAACATATATTCTAGTCCCAGCTCTTCCACTAACCAGCGTTAATAGCCCTGTGCACTTCATGGCCTTTGTTCCCCTACTATAAGAGGCAGGCGAATACTCTCCCTCCTACACTGACTTCACAAAAAAGCAAAAGGTGCACCTGGTCAGCCTCGGCACAGTTGGGAATAGGATCCAAGCTTCTAACATGGCAGATAAGTCTATCAAATAATTATGAAGCCAAGGGGCAAACTGTCCCATCCCCTTAATGGCTGGTCCACATAAAAGATAACAGCACATTAATACTACTAACTACTCTGTTGGCTCAAGTAGTGGCGAGCTGTGCTCTGGATCAAAAGATGCCAGACTCTGATAATCATTCTGTCACATTATCCAGCCAGCATTTCTCCCAGGAAAGTAATTATGATTAAGTTTTTCTTTAAAATGTGGTGAGGGAATACTTAAAAACCTTAATGTTAATTAAAAGGTTTGAGCCCCATTTTGTTAATTTTTTACCAAGACCTTCTTCTAAAATGAGAAGAAACCAACTACTCCAGATAGACTTTATTCTGCCTCTTGCTATAGCTGTTCATAGTTTAGATTTTTCTAGAGAAATATCTGCATTAAACAAGAACTTCCCTTAAATTTGAAAATCCAGAAATCAAGGTCATACCTTCAAAGAGCCCTACATTCTAAGACAAGGTAACACCCTTCAGCTGCAACTTTTTTTCTTTAGTTTTGCACCCTACCATTCCACATACTTCATCTCACCGTAGATTTTAGTTGTTCAAACATTTTACTTGACCAATAAAGAAAGAGTCTAGCTTAGGTCATGAAGGGATTTTGTAAAATAAAAGCTTCACCTCCACTAAGAAAGACCTGAGACCTTATTTCATCCAGTTCCCAGCTATCTGATAAAAATCCAGTTATTTCAATGCAAACCTATAGCTGAACATGGCATATATTTTCTTATTTTGAAGTAGCTAGAAATGAAGTTAAAAAAGAATCAAAACACATTTAACTTGTCTGGAAGCAATCAAGGAGTGTAGGAGGAGGAGGCAGTACAAGAAAGACGACAAACCTTGCAGAAAGGGTAGTTAATCTAATGGGGAATAATTGTATTTGCCTCCAAGTAAATTCACCAAAAGGGCATACTCAATAACACAGTCTAAAACTTCAGTATTATTCCCAGCGCACGGGGCCATTTATTGCCTTGTAAACTCAGAAGCTAAGCAAATTTATCCCGGTAAACTCAATAGTGCTACATTGTTACAGCTACTGCAAGAAAAAAGGAATTTTACTGTGTATACATATACTTTTCTTTAACCCCCTCCTAACCCAGTAAAACACCCCCAAGTTCAGTGAACAAACAACTACACTTTCATGCAAACTTGAAGAAAGCCGTTCATCACTTGTATATGCAATTACTAGCGTCACCACCTCCCCAGCTCTTACATGGATCATTTGTTCAGTTTATTTAAGCTGAAAGAAATGAGGTAGCAAGTTCCTTTTGTTGGTTTTGCCTTCAGTCCATATGGCTTCTCCCTCCACTTCGGCTCTAAATTGCTTCTCTTCTCCTACTCAAGATGATTTGGCAATGCCAGAGGCAGACTTCGAATAACTATGTAAACAGCTAATATGTGCTTTTTAAAAAAGAAAAGCCTTCCCCATAAGAAGGGAGAAAAGATTACAGAGAATAAAGCTGTTTGGAAGGGCTAGATCCTCTACTTTCATCACTTTTTCCTGGGATTCTTACTCTTACTTCTGGCGTGCACAGCTGTCACTGGGGTCTCTTAATATGTGAGAGTAGCCGATGAGAAGTCACAATCACTTGATCCTAGGCTGCGCCTTCTGTCTTCTGACAACAGGGGGTCTGTATATGATGCGATGGTAGAGTGATTCAAGACCTGCTGTAGGGCTGAAGGGAAGCACAGCATGCATAGCACTTTCTCCCCTTCCACTTGGGTTAATCTCCTGATTTCACACCTTGAACCAGAGACTGGCTGAGACAGTGGAGACAAGACAGTACCTCAGCCAGAGTCACTAGCAGCTGTTATTTCAACAGCAAAATCCAGGAGTCTCCACAGTAGGGCAGTAAAAGAATTTTCAGGATTGGCTACCACTGTCCAACAGATGAGAGGCAATGTCCCCCCTTTTGTATGGCTAGCCACATAACGGAATGCCTTGCACATTAGCCCAATAGCTTGAAACATCTACATTTTGCACTATAGGAGTATCCCTTACACACTACAAAAAGATCACAAGTTAGAAGTACACATTGGAAGCCAGAAAATCTATCACAAATATCCCTGAATTAAAAGTTCTTGGAACCCCGGGTGTATTTAAAATACTGAGTGAAAGGCTCTGAATAGCCCATCTGAATATTTTTGTTTTTAAGTGCTGGTGAGACTTTTTCCTGAGACTGCATCAGTCAACTGCGAAAAGAAATTGAAAGAGCAGCTGACAGTAGCCTTATAAGGTTTTATATTCAGGATAATTCCAAGGCTCAATTCACCAGGCCATCAGAGGCCAAGAATGCCATGGAGGCACTGTGCTAACTTAACCCTCCCGCCAGAAAGAATTTACATGTCAATCAATAGCTCTCTTTCTTAAAGTTTGGTGTTGATTCATAGATAAGGCCAGAAGAGACCATTACAATCCAGTCCAGTGGTCCCCAAAGTTTTTATGGTGCACCCTTTCTTTCCCACAGGAGCAGGTCTGGTGCTAGGATCGGAGCCGGAAATGGAACCTGTCTGGGCTGTGATCGAAGATTGAGACTGAGGTTGGGTGCAGAGATATGGCCAGGCCAAGGCATAAATGGGAGCAAAGCAGCACTCCCTCCTCAGCCCCCAAGGGGTCTGGCCCAGACCCCACTGCGCCCATGTAGGTGGGCCCACCCCACAGCTGATCTAGTCTTACCTCCTGTAGAACACAGGTCACAGAACTCACTTTAAATTAATTCCTATTTGAGCCAGAAACATCTTTTAGAAAAACATCCAATCTGGATTTAAATATTTCCAGTGACTGAGAAGCTACTACATACATTGATTAATCATTGGAGCAATTTAACTATCTCACTTAAAAGTTTGTGCCTTATTTTGAGTCTAAATCTGCCTGGCTTCAATTTCTAGTCATTGGATCTTGTTATACTTTGCAAGATAGATTGAAGAGCCTCTACTATCACATTTCTGTTCCCCATGTAGGTATTTCTACTGAGCAAGTCAAGCTCTAACATTCTCTTTGTTAAGTTCTTTAGTAGTGATGAGCTCCCCAAGAGGAGATCTCTATACAGTCTCCTTGTCCAGAAGGGAGGTCATCACATCATCAACTTCAAAAGTTGTTGGTACTTCTGGGGAAACAGCATAGAATATATGGCTACGTCACAGTTGAAAGTATGAGATAAAGCATTACATAAAGAAGATGTATGTGTTACATAAAGTCCTCTGGCACCTTAAAGACTAACAAATTTATCTGGGCACAGGTTGCAGCCCATGAAAGCTTATGCCCAGATAAATTTGTTAATCTTTAAGGTGCCACAGGATGCTCGCTGTTTTGCTAAAAACAGACCAACACAGCTACCCCTCTGGAACTCATGTACAAATAGTTTGAGACTGTACTGGTGGCAGCACCTCCTTGGCTACGCTGGGTGATGAGCCACAGCCAACGATTTGGTTAAAGACAAAAAGTTAGTGTTGTTATACCCTGATCTGCAGATCTTTCTATGGGAGCCAAGAGTTACAGGCGCATTATAAATCTAAATGATTAAAACCGTGATATGAGCAAGTGCAGAATGAAGTAAATAGCTTAAAAAATACATGATTTTAAGGACAACTCATCAGGATCATCATCTAAGAAGCAGAAAACCTGCAAATAATGGAAGTCTTACTGTTACACAATGAAACCCAAGGTGGGTGAGGTAGTATATTTTATTGGATCAAATTCTGTTTCTTTTGAGCCACTGAGCTCTTCTTCAGCTCTGAAAAAGGTACTCCCACTGTCACAGCAAAACACAAGGTGGAACAGATTATTTAGCATAAGCAGTTAGCACATATTGTAAGGGACCATTCAAGCAAGAGTGGCCCATAAATAGCTGGGATGGCTAAAACTACACGGATTGTTACACAATGGCCAATGCTGAGGACCCATCTACACTACAAAATGATGTTGACCTAATTTATGGCGGAATACAGCCAACTTCAGTTATTAAATAAGTTGTGTACACACACAGCTCCTTGTGGTGGCAGAGCTTGTATCCTCACCAGGACAGCTTGTATCCATTGTATTGATGTGGGCATTGTGGGATGGCTCCTGTAGGCGAGTAACAGTTGATGTAAGCAACACAGTGGAAGATCTGATCTACACTAGAGAGTTTTGTTGATCTAAGTCAGTTTTTGTCAACAAAACCGAGGTGGTGTACTTATTGCAATCAACTCCCTGCCAACAAAACTGCCCTGTTTTTTCAACAAAATAAAACCACCATGGTGAGAGGTGTAGGGCTTTTGTCGGCAAAGTTAGGGCGACGCAGTGTCAATGTAGACACTGTGTCCCCTTACATCAGTGGTGGGGCTGTCATTCTTGTCAATTTCACTGCTCCAGTGCCAGAGCCCTAGTTCCCAATCCCAGCTGGGAGCAGGGCAAGAAGCCTAGGCTGCTGCAAGTTGGGGCAGCTGCTTCCCAGTCCAGGCTGGAACAGGCAGCCATGTCAATTTCACAGCCCAGCCAGCAGGGGAACCAGCAGCTTGGGTTTCCCGCCCCAGCTCCCAGCCAGGTGCAGAAACCAGCAGCCCAGGCTTCTCACCTCGGTTTCCGGAGAGGATTCCAGTCACAGCTAGGAGCAGGGCAAGAAGCCTGAGCTGCCTGTTCCTGATCCCTGCTGGAATAGGCAGCCTGTCAATTTCATGGCTCAGCTTGTGTAGGGGCGCTCAGTTCCCCACGCTGCCCCTTAGGTTGGTGGAAATGCTCCAGGTGAGGACACACTCCAGCAACCCAAGGAGGTCAATGTGGACATCAGCCATGAGTGGCTTTAAGTCAACCTATGTTTGGTAGACTTATTTAAGTGTAGACAAGACCTAAGCACCTACATTGACACTGCATCGACTTAATTACATTGACCGTGACTATGCCACTCAGGAAGGTGAGGTTACTAAATTGGCACAGAGAAGGACTTACATCAGCAGAAGCCAATTTTAAGTGAAGACACTTCAACAGCTAGGTTAATGCAAGGGAGCTGATGTAGTGTAGACCAGGCCTGAGTAGGCAAAAGCCAGTAGAAGAATAGCTAGATAGAAGTATCTAGGAAGAAGGGTTTTGTGATATTTTGAGCATTACCAGGGGGTCAATACTTTTACTTCAGTGCCTACAGCAGACTCAGACAGCCACACATTTAAAAAAAAAAAAAAAAAAAAAGACAGTTTTTACAGAAGCTATCCTAACAGCATGGATGTGGAATGATTAAGACCACGTACTTTAACTAAGAAAAGTAATGCTCACAAAAAAGAGCTGAATTACAGCCAACCAGCTTGGAGGGTATGATTGGTCAGAGGACTTTCCCTTTCATCATTGTAAGGATGAGATAAGGCATCCTCCTTACCTTGTCAGCAGTCATTCTAGATCAATGCATTTGAATTAATTGGCAGGGAATGCCTTTATGACGGACAATACCAGGAACAACTGCTCTAAAGACTGCTAAGAAACTAATAAGCACCAAAAAAAAAAAAAAAAAGGTAAGAGCAAGATGACAGAACTACAGGCAATAAAGACTTAGCATCCAGACAAGCAGTAAATAACTATTATAGCTCCCAAAACCAGAAGTGGCATTTGACACCACCACAGAATATTAAGTCTTCCTGTCATTTATTTTAGTATCACAGAATGTTTTAATGATCACTGAAGGTCACACAGATACAGGAAACAAGATGCAGCTTTATTATCTGAATCCTTAGTTCAGGACAAGCATGTAATAGGCAGGAGACAAGAAGGGAAAATAAACCATGTCACAACACAAGCAAATATGGTGATATTACAGCTGCTATACTCTTGTGCTAGTGAACACTGAGAAGAACCCAAACAAAAACAGAGCACACTGCAAGAAATATACTAATGGGCTTTTGAAAAATTCTACCAGTGAAGACTCCTCTCTTCCCACTTCCATGCCACCATTCTGGGCCAAAAAAAATCAAAGACAGTTTAAGAAATGAAGTAATAGGAATTAGGATCTGCAAATACCAATCTGATTACATGAAAACTAAAAAATAGCCCCATTTAACCAAATGCCAAGGAGAGATTTTCCCCACAAGATGCTTTACTAGAAGGGATGAGTTGATACGCATCCTCCCTCCCACTGCAAACACAAGAGATGTGCTACTTACACCTGCATGAACTCCAAGCAGACAACCTCTTCATTTCATTGCAAAATGCAGATATAAACAGATAAAAGCTTAACCTCACTGCAGTAGCATTGTAAGACAAAACAAGGAGGAAAAAACTTTTCCTCTTTGCCCAAATACTGCAGGATAAATAGCAGCAAGTTACACAGTACATTAACACTGTAAAAATATCAGAACCTAGTTGGTGAGCAAAAGGATGGCCATACTGGGTCTGGCTCCCATCTTGTCTTCTGATAGTGACTGGTGCTAGATGCTGCAGACGGAAAGAACTGAACAGGGCAATCATCAAGTGATCCACCTCCAGCTTCCAGCAATCAGACACGTAGGGGAACACAGCGCAGGGAGTTGTCTCTCTGACCATCTTAGCCAACAGCCATTTGATGGACCTATCTTCCATGAATTTATTTAATTCTTTTTTTAACTGGGTTATACTTTTGGCCTTCACAACATCCCCTGGCAATGAGTTCCACAGGTAGACTCTGTGGCATGAAGAAGTATTTCATTATGTTTGTTTTAAACCTGCTGCTTATTAATTTCACTGGGTGACTCTTGATTCTTGTGTGATGTGAAGGGGTAAGTAACACTTTCGTACTCTTTCTCCACATCATTCATAATTTTATAGACCTCTCAGGTAGTTTTCCCCCCCTTAATTGCCTCTTTTCCAAGCTGAACAGTCCCAAGCTTTATAATCACTTCTCATATGGAAGCTGTTCTATATCCCTAATAATTTTGTTGCCCTTCTCTGTACTTTTTGTACTTCTAATACATCTTTTTTGAGATGAGGTGACCAGAACTGCATGCAGTATTCCAGGTGTGGGCATACCATGGAATTATGAAGTAGCATCATCCAGGACTATCCCTGTCCTAATGGTTCCTAGCAGTATGTTAGCTTTTTAACTACTCTTGCACACTGAGCAGATGTATTCAGAGAATTGTCCACAATAACTCCAAGATCTTTCTTGAGAGATAAAAATTAATCTAAACCCCCACCATTTTGTATCTATAGTTGGGATTATGTTTTCCAATGTGCATTACTTTGCATTTATCAAACAACATTATCAACTTTTGCCAAATTAATGTTCTACTTAAAAATGACTAGTCCCACAAGAATATAGTGACAGGATGCATGAAAAAAAATGGGTGCAGTAGTACAGGAGAAAGACACAGCCACATAACTTAATCTGGTTCTTCCACAGCTATCTCCTGTCATATAATAATAATATAATACTCCATACAAGCAAAAGAGGGTTAAAAAAACCTAAAGACTCCAGTCATTTTTCTAGTCACATCTTATATAGGTAAGCTTTTGTGGTCTTATTTACATCTCACTACGATATTTTGAGACGTATCTGCTGCACTCAATATTTCTGTAATAGCCAATGGCTCTAACTTTATATTATGGAGGTTGCCATCTTGTTCAGAGGGAACTTCCTTTAGTCCTACTATGTGTCATTTCCTTCAGTATAAAGGAAGAGGCAGGGATTTAGGGTGTGTCTATACTACAGAAATGATACCAACATAATCACATCACCGTAGCTATGGCAGCATGATCCCATACTGCGGATACAGCCTATTCCAACAGAAGGGGGATTTCTATTGGTGTAGGAGCACCATCTCCTCAGAAGACAGTACATAGACAGTAGCAATCTTTCATAGCATAGCTGTATCTATATTGGGGGGTTAGGTCAGTTTAACTGCATTGGTCAGAGTGTAAAAACAAAAAGCCACACACCTAGCCAGTGTAGCTATGCCAACCTAATTTTTAAATTTAGGCCAAGCCTTTTAAAAGACACCAAGAATATATGCATCCACCATCGTTTACTCACCATCTGCAGCGGCTTTCACTTCAGACCACTGCACTGAAACCATTAATCCTCTATGCTGGTTTTAAAAGCCTTAACAGCATTGAACAAGTCATTTAAGTAGTGTTTTGTACACTATCTTTAAAGCAATTTACAAACATTAGCTCATTTTCAGGAGATGCTGTAAGATAGCAATAATGCAGAAAAAAAGCACTGTTTGAATATCAATAACCCTACACTTGAAATATTTCAATACACACTGAAACTTACCTAAAAACAGTCTTCAAGTGATCCTAATTTTTTATTCCATGGAATGCAGAGCAAATTTCCTTTTGTAGTCATTTTCTGCTTAAATTTATATACTTTAGGTTACATACTGTTCAAAATTTGTGTTTCCTGTTCTTACTTTTAGGGATTTTTATTATTATTATTATACAATGCTTCTGGACTTCTTCCATTGTGTCTCATATCCAGGTAGTACTACCTGGTGTAGTTTTCTCAGCAATTTTTCCTGGGGATTGTTAGTTAAACCCAGACAAATACCCTTACATGCCACTTCCAAACTTTTCCCTTATGACTGAATTGGGTTTTAAACTGTCAAATAATACTCAGCCTTTTTTTTTTTTGGAGAGGGGGGGAGGCGGAGGAGGAGGACAACAGATGTCTCACTATGTCTATTTTGGTGAATTAATTTAATATTCATTAACTTGAAGGAACAGTAGCAGTAATTGATAACACTAGGCACAGTGAGGGTAGACACTATGCAAAGTTCTCTGCATGGCTAAACCAATGTGCCAGACATGGAACTTCAACACCATTGCTATTTGTGTTACAACACTATTCTTGTCCTGTATTTCCACACACAATTATGCTAAGTTATGTGGAAGTTTTAAGATACATAAGGCTACTCATTAGGACTCAGAATACACTCAAGTGTTTTTCTCCCCCCTCTGATACCCAAATCAAGACTTAAAGACCCTCACAGATAAAGTTGAGTCTATTTTCGTGGCTAATTCCTTAGTTAATCAGTTAGAATATAACTAAACTAAGGAATTTTTTGAAGAATCGGCAACGAGAGACTGCAGCTTTGGAAACTAGTATAGACAGGACCATAAACTCCCAACGCGATTTTTATCACTGTTTCAGTAACCCTTTTGAGAGTAAGTCTCTTTGTAAGCTCTTCAGGATAGAAAGTCTATAATGATTTTACAGTTTTTTGCATAATAAAACTGGAGCTCTAGGCAATACAAATAATTATAGTCAAACCAGTTCTGAAGGCAATTTTGGCAGCCTCTTTACCAGCATTTCCATGATTGCTAAACTAACGTTCACAATGGCGAAAAATTTTCCAAGAGAGTCTCCGCGGTAGACACGGTCTTGAAAATTTCTAGGAGAGAGTGTACACTATTTCATTTACTTGAAAATATGAGTGTAAACCAATACAATGCTGTGCTCTTGCTTTTGCAGATATTCCAAAACAAAACTATGTCTGAACCATCCTAGTCATTTTAACGGGTTAAGTGTAACCTCAAAGATTTTTTTAAAATTATGCTTATGCCTTTATCTATGTCTTTACTGTATATAAAGGCCTGAAAAGCATGGTCTCTACCTGTTTTTAAACTCAGAAATATCAAAAGAGGCAAATCTGGTCTTATCTGATTTTGCTATAAAAATTTTAGAAGGTCTTAGGGATGTTTTTGAGCCCTAGCATCTTAACCAAAGGTTCTGAAAGTTCATCAAAGGCTTTTTTCATAAATGTCACTGCAGGAGAGCCAAACTTTAAAATACAAACAATTTGAAGAGTCTAAACATCCATTCCCTTCAACTGCTCAGTTCGGACTTTCTTGGTTTTTGTGATGCCACTAGTTCTCCAAGTCTTCCAGCCTAGACAGGACCTGAATTTCTGATACTAGTCTTCCATTAAAAAAAAAAGTATCAGACATGTTTTATCACACTACAGAGCAGCAAACAGCACAAGCCCAAGTTTCTCCGTTCTCCCTCCCACATTTGCAGATCACCTTTAAAGGTGAAACCTGAAGATGACAATGTAAACATCAGTTAGCTATTTCAATCACTTTTAGTAGAAATATATCAGCTAGATGTTTATTTCATAATTTTCAAGTACCAAAAGCCCCAAATGTCCCCTATCTAGCTGCCAAAATATCCACCTTCATCCCAACCATTTTCTAGGATGTAATTAAAAATTCTACAGCTTATCAAAAACTAAAAGCTTGTGGGCAATGTAGAAAATTAAATGTAATATCAGAACAGATGGGCTACTGTCTTTGAATTCTCATTTTAAAAAGGAAATTTTTAATGAATTAACATAGCTAGGAACATCTTGCCTGCCACACTAACTAGGAATTTTGACACATACTTTGGCTCCAGTTTTCTGTGAAGTACAGAGTCTGGTACATAACATTAATTCACATGGTATTGGATACCCTGGACCTAAGTAAAAACAATATTTTCCAAAGGGAGCTTTATGGCAAGGAGGAAGTATTTCTGCATATATCTGTTCAGCAAATAATCTGTCATTTTTGACACATTTATCATTTTTAGAGGTGTTAAGAATAGTTTTGAAGAATATGCTGAATGATAGAACCACTCCCAAGATTTCACAAGGGGTCTTGTTTGGTATTTGGTACAATTATTATTGTGTCATTTAGCGGTCATCTGCAGAAAACTTCAAAAGAAAGCCAGATGCTGAACTGATGGAACTAAAAAGAACATTTCCTAATTAAAACTTCAAAAAAGTGGTAATAACTGCTCCACAAATTAAATCAGTTACCAATTTATTAAAATTAATCACACAGTAAAAACTGCATTTCAGTGGGATTTCATGGCAAAGTGACAGCCTAAAAAAACCTAATACTGGTCTTCTCAGAACACAAGTATGAAAAATTCCAAAACAGTAAAACGAGAGCCATACTTCAGAAACTACTCCACTTACACAGTGCAACATTATAAAATAGCATCTGGCAGCACCAAGAAGCTGGTACAGAGTTTTAAAAAAAAATGAGCAAATTTACTGCATATAAAAGATGCTGAAAGTCCCCTTCTTTCTGCTGAGTCTGCCAGCTGTAGTAGAGGTTTTTGGATACAGATATTTACTAATAGCTGAACAGAGACCTTTGTTCACTTAAACCAGTGGTTTTTAACCTTTTTTTCATTTGCGGACCCCTAAAAAAAATTTCAAAGGGAGATACAGAGCACCTTTGGAAATTTTAGAAATAGCGTGCGGACCCCCAGGGATCCATGGACCACAGGTTGAAAAGCGCTGATGTAGATCAATACATCATCAGGTGGCAACCACTTGCTGCCAAATCAAACCGATTAACAAGAAGTTTCCATCTCTTTACCAAGCAGCCAGGCTCAAAGCGCACTATTAAATGTTTAGACTTTTCCATTCAACTTAAGAGAAGCAAAGAATAAAAAACTGGCCACCACTCAATTAACAATCCTTGTAGTTCCAGCATCATGTTGAAAGTGTACTTACTGCCTGCCCTTAAACAAACAGGACTAAGACTAAAACAGTTTCAATAGCCAAAATTAATTTTGGCTGTACTGAATACTTTTAGGATACTAACCATATGGAACCTCATACAATGGGGAAAATAGGTATTTTCTGATCAAGTCATCTGCATGAGGATTTGTACGTAAACACTGTTAGCTTCATGGCAATCCTTCGTATAACTTTTCCTCAATTGAATCTTTTGCATTTCAAGCACCTTTGGTATATGGTGCAAATGGCAATCAAGAATCTATCAGATTTCTTGCCAATGCTTGCCTTCCATGGATACAATAGAGTTATTTTGCTTATGTTTTAAAATTGGGAAGGAGTATGTGCAAAAGTGCATCAAAATATTACAAGAAAAATTAGTTACACAGCATTACCATCTTTTGATAAGAAAGTATATATTGAGTAGCAGTGATTCCGGATGCAGGTAATTGTTTAAAATTCAGTAGAGAGGATCAGAAGAGGCTGTTTCATTCATGCTTTTCTCTAGCTCCTAAACTACATTTAAGAGCTTCAATGTTTTCCTGTGCAGGCTCTCTTTAAGCAGACATTCTCTTTTGGATGGTTCCCGTGTCTGAAATCACATATTTCATGCTGTTTAAATGACCATGAAGATACCTTTTACGACTAACAGAACCAGTGTTTATACCACTCCAAACCCCTCATTTATATTTCACCAGTATCTTTCTACAATGTAGAAATGTACAGTGCATATGATAAGGTAAATAAAGTCAACATATTCATAACCCATACCCATATTCCACAAAAATGAACAAAAATATTATTGGGGTGCAGGGGGGAAAAATGGGAGAACAGGAATTTTAACATGCGAATTACAATTTAAATCACCAGAAAAGCCTAAACCTAAACCAAAGCCACATTGAAAATTTAAGTTTGAGGCTTCCCCTCAGATCACAGCACATTCTAAACTGCAATTTCTGAAGAGAAAGTAAACACCAAAGCCCAAGGGAAGTGAAAGTTAGTAATCTGCACAGATCATTGGAAAGATGCCAAGACAGTCTTATTCAATATACCAAATCAGCCACCTAGCAAATATCCATTTATCGGATAGCCACATGAACAAGCAATAGCAGTCACAGGTTACACATCAATTAAATCAGTAATGTGTAAGTGTCACCAAAACATATGTACTTTTTGCATCATGCCCATTAAATATTTTTAGGGCTACTCAGAGCTGACTATTAATTTTGGGTACAGAGCACCTCTTGGGTGGGGAGTTGGGTAGCGAATCAATGCATCTTAAGATGGTACAAGCTCCACTATATAGTACCTTTAAACCAAAAATGTAAGAAACAGGGCTCTGGTATGGTTGTTTACCTTTTTTTTTTTTTAAGTCTGCTTTTGCTTTTCCTCTTGTGTAAAGAACGAATTCTAGATTCAAAAATGGATTATATAATGTGATACAATTGTTATCGGTTTATAAGGTGCATTGTGACAGATATGGAAGTTTCCTGCAATATATTTGGGAGGTCTTACTACATTAAGTTTATGTATCACTGTGGATCAGGAATTGTATGCAATTCCATGGTGTGAGAAGGACCACAGCACTTCAGGAACTAAGAACGGTGAGGTGATTAGACAAATTCATTTAGATGGTAACAGCTTCTAAGAGGCACCACCACTGGAGACTTGCATATGCAGGTTCAAATCGGATTCCATAGAGACCAGCAGACTACAGGCTAGTCTACACTGAAGAGTTTTATTGACAAAAGTCAGCTTCTGTCCACAAAACAGTGGAGGTGCGCAGACTAAAAAAATGCTCCTCCCACCAACGTAACTCCCCTCCTATGCAGACATCATAAAAATCACCTCAACAAGAGGTGTAGGGCTTATGTCAGCTTAGTTAGGGTGACACTAACTTAGTGTCTAACTTGGACATTAACTACTTAGGGTAGACATTGGGCTGTCAATCTGGTCAATGTCACCTCTCCAGCAGAGGGGTGGAGCTGAGCAATCCAGCTGCTGGGAGGAGAAGCTTCCCCCATCCCCTCAGGAGCTGGGGCAGCCTTGTCAATTTCACAGCAAAAAGCCCAAGCAGCTGGACCCCACTCCTCAGAGGCCAGAAGCCTTAGGCAGCTTCCCCCTGGGAATGGGAAAATCGCTGTGTAGCTTCCCCCCAGCTCCTAGTGGGGAAAGCCTGGGGCTGAACTCCAGGAAATGGGGTGGGCAGGGAGCCCGTGGGGCTCTCAGCTCCCCACATTGTTCCTCTTAAGTTGGTGGAAGGAGGGTAATTACTGCAGTGGTTAGGTTGACTTGTCTAGTGTAGACAAGACCTAAGACTGCTGGTACACCACGGCTTAAGTCAAAAAACTATGTTGCTCGGGGGATGCGGGGGTGGCTAATTCACTCCCCTGAATGACATACTTCATACCGATTTCAGCGCTGATGTGACCACCACTGAGTTGGTGAGAGCTCCTCCCACCGACATAGCTATTGCTGCTCGCGGGGGCAGGAGTAATTAACAAATGGTGAGATGACCTTTAATTGAGAATACCTTAATATGAGTAAAGTAGTTGACAGTGAGGATGGGAAATAAGTGCATTTTGCATGGAGAAAAGCAAAAGATTCATCAACCGAAAAAAAACTGCCATCGTATTTATCACAGACAGATATATCAGATTTGGTATCAGATCTATTTGGTATCAGATACCAAACAGTATTTTTGGAAGGAGCTGGCACCTGCTGAGCATGGATGGTATTTACACTAGATCTTGTAATGCATGAATGTCAAGAAGCTGAAACAGGCATAATGCTTATGCCTCACATCATCATTAATTCTCTACACTTTTTAAACCACATCACTCCAGGAGGCCATTTCCATTTACAGAAGAACCCAAAATACACTAATAGCAGTGTCACTACAGTTTTAAAGTTGACATATATAGAAACCATAGTGAAACAGCAAACCAAAGTAGATATGGAATTTCAACCACATAACAGTCATGCAAAAAGAAGACTAAAGGACAGGCAGGCTAAGAGATTTGCTCAAGATGATACACCATATCACTAAAAGAGCTATGAATAGAATCTGAGTCTTGTTCCCCAGTCCCTTGTTCTAGCCACCAGACAATTCTCCCTACATAGCTCCCTTACCCACACACATCAAGGGGAAAAATAAAAAACATCTACCACACTTAACTCAAGAGTGGTATAATCAATACTGAGACCAAAGACCATCATTAAACTGAAGAACAAAAGCAGCGACAGATATTGCAGTTAAGTATCCGTTTCACACTACCTCCCCATACAAATGTGAAGTTTCCCATCAAAATATCACCTCAAAGAGTACAGAGTAAACAGGGAAGAGCTAGTACATTTATGGCAAGTTTAAGCTGGTTGTAGGACACTCAGACATAATTCTGGCCTGTCACTACACCTGAACCTAGTTTCACACAAGACATGTTCCATGAGGGTGACTGTCAAACTACTACAGACATTGTGTCATTTTGCCAGTCAAAACATCCTAAAAAAATTCTGTAAAATAAGACTTCAATAAGCAGGAAGTACCTAGACTACATTTTCAAAAGACCAATCTCTGTACTGCAGTGAAAGAAAAAAGTAGTCTTGGTGTCACAGTAATTAAAGAACATTTCACAGAATTTCTTTTGAAATTAAGAATTGCAGATTACAAGGGAAAAAAAATAAGACAGCACCTGTTACCGTCAAGACAGAAAAGAGTATCATTTGTCTTCTAGTTCCATGTTCTTTCTAGAACTCAAGAAGAGAGAATTGCTATATAGAACTATTTAAGGTACCTGCTCAAGATTTAAAATAGCCAAATTATCCTAACATTGAGATACTAACAAACCAAATCCAAGAACATATAGTATAAAAGGCTCCGTGCAGCTCCCACCCTTTTTTAGAATGTTTTCCCAAAGCAGCCCAGATTCTCGATATACATTCCTTGACATGTCCTATGCTACAACTTAAAAGGAACACTCATCTAAAAATGCCACTTATCGGAAAATTTAATTTTGGTGACAAGAGTAGGTTAAAACAAGTAACATGTAAGATTACAATCACTGGAAAAATAGACAAAAAAGCATTCCCTTTTGTTTCCACTTCAACCTCTAAAAATGAATTTCAAACAGTCTTTCTATATGTAGCTTTCTTGTTCTCTCCTTTATACTTGTTACACATGCTTAATTTAACACTATTTCACTTAATGTCCTCGTTTCTTAAAAAGAGAAAGCTGTATTATAGAGATATGCTGTGATTGCGAATAGGCGCAATACTAAAGTCCTTTAGTCCTTGAACTACCATAGAAACACCCCACCCTCTGACTTCGATTTACTTTTAATGAACAGATATACTCTTGAGTTAAGGCATCAACTTTTCCCTTTGATTCATTCCTTTTCATCTTGCTTCATGGTAAGCCAATCTATCAAGAAACTGTCCGCTTCAGAAAACCAGGACAGGAAAAAAAAAGCAAACTCTGTAGCGAGGAGTCACACAGCCAGCCCAGGACTAGCCTGCCTCCCTGTGGCTCAGATAATTGTAAATCTGGATCTCGATAATTCTCCTAGGCCACAAAACATCCTGGAACAACTGATTAACAGGTCCTGGAACTATTTTACAAGCTACTTTGTTCTGAACTTTAAAACAACTCTGCCCAGTTACCCATATGAAGAGCTGGGTGGCTCCTAATCTTACTTGCTGTGTAGTGGTCTCCCACTACAATTATCAGAGATTCCTTGAGTGAAAATGAGGGTCCTTCAATTGGGGCTTTTTTAGGGTGAGAAGTGGAACTTCTGGCCTGATAGCCCCTGTTCTCTTCTATAGCTGTAGAAAGCCAAGCAGTCAGCCAGGGAAATCCTAATGTTTGCTTAACAGACTTTTTATGATTGCCTTACACATACACATTAACTTGAGCAGAACCTGATGGTCCCTGTGAAATGGTACCAGAATAATAACCAGTGTACCATTCTGTAGCCCCAGTGGAAGATGTATTTTCCTGTTTTGGAAATGGGAGCAGTCATGAAACATTGTTTGTTCTGAATGCAAATGAATATGCAGCACTTGCTAGCAAAAGAGTGCTAAATAAATCATAGAAGTATGTTACTTTTGAAACAGTAAGTATGCTAAAATCCTGTATCACAATAGGCAACCATTGTTTACCATTTCCCAAAATTGTAGCCAAGTTACTACAAGCTGTGTGTTTCTGATAAGGCATATTTATGTTTTTGATACTCAATCATTTAGCATATTACTTATATACAGCCCAAAAAGCTTAACTACAATAAAAGCATGCACTACTAGTTAAACACATTCTTTAAAAGGCAGCGCAAGCATTGAAAAACTAAATGGAAAACCAAAGAAGCAGAAACACACGCTAAGGATGTCAGACAACCCCAATGAGGGAAAAACTAAAGTCCTGGACACTCAATGGGCCCAACTGTGCACAGTAGTGAGCATCTTCAGCTCACTGAAGATCCCAGGCTGCTCCACATGCTTAGGAGACACTTCTTGTAAATATTCACAAAGCTACCTCATTATCCACATTCAGATCCCTCCTAAGGGCTCTCCTCTGCCACCACGTCTACAAAAAAAACTTGGCAAGTTAGGCTGTGCAAAGCCCACTGTCTATCATGCTGACCAATACTGTCTCACTCTCTACTTGTACTTGTACTTCCCCCATGTGTCTATACCCTTCAGCTGTACCATCTCATATGCGGGTTGTGAGGCCTTTGGGCAGGGATGATCTTTTTGTTCTGTGTTTGTACAGCGCCTAGCACAACAGGGTCCTGGTCTCTGACTAGGGCCCCAAGGCTACAATTACACAAATAATAAATAAAAATACAGAAGTCAACGAGAATTGATTGACTCTACCACCTAGAAGAACAGGCTTATACCATGAAATTCAGAAAATCTGGATTATTATTCCTTTGATTTGTACTTTTTTGTCCTTCTAATAGAAGCATATGTTCTTTATATAAACAAGATCCAAGTAATTTGCATCCTAACTTTTAATTATGTACCATCCTTTTCCCAGTTCTGTAATTTGTAGACTGAGCAAGCCAAGAATTCAATCTACTAAAACTGATATTTCACGAGAGACTCTTCTGTACTTTTGCTATTCTGAAATCGTTTGAAAGCAATTAGGACTACAGAGTCATCTAGACCAACTAATTCACTACAGAAGGGTTTCTATTCATAAATCTAAGACAGGGTAATTTTGCTTTATTTCAGAATCTGACATTCTAAATCAATGAATCTTTTACTGATATTTCAAAAGCTATTATGTTCACACACCTCTTCCTCTACTTACATTCACTAAAACCATTCTAAGAATTGGGATTGCATTTTATGCTTCATTGACAGAAAATAGAATCCTAAATCACCAATCCATGTATAACTGTTAATTTCCCCACTTGTTTCTTATGGTCCCAGTACCTATTTTCCTCCCTAACAGGCATTACTTTAGTCTCACATATTTCATATCCAGTGCTAAGACCCTGTCCATGTTTACGAAACTCTACAGCTCCTTTTTGCTGTAGCTCTCTCGACTGTGCAGACTTACTGAATTTTGCATGAAATGGTAATCGGTCATGAGATGTAAAGAAAAGGATCAATACCGCAGCCCCCTCAATGTTAAAGTTAGATAATGTGTAAGTATCTTTCCCTTGATATTTATTTCCCTAAATATTAAGATTTTCATCTCAGTTTACTTTCCCTGCCTCCATACAAGCAGCAGCCTGAAACTATTTTTAATTACTAAATACACTTACATGGACCCTCAACAAAGAGCTTTTTAAGTCCACTGCCCTAATTCCATCATGTTAGACCTTTCAGCTAAGAGCTCTCTGTGTCTGTTTAAGGAAAATGAGTTTGGTATTTAGCTATAACATTAAAAGTCTATTTCAATAACTGCTGTATAGTAAACTCATATTAAACTATGAAAAGATTGTATGGCAAAACATTAAACCAGATGTAGACCCTGATTCTGCAAACTCTTACTCATGGAACTAACCCTATTAACTTCAATATTTACTGTAGGGTCTGTTACTCAGACTTCTATCTTGAAAAATACCTATTCATCTATGGCTCAAACTACATCCATCAACATTAATGGGCAATACAGACCCATCTTGTAGTTGTGAAACTATCTCAGAAACAATGTTACCCTGGATCTTTACATGATATGACACAAGCATATGTACAGAATAATAAATGTTCTGATAATTTTGCTACACCTACCTAAATCTTTTTTTTAAAAGTCAAAATTTCCTGGTCTTAAAAATATAAAACTTATTTTTAATATTTTATTAATTAGATAGTACAAAAATTAATGGTTCATATTTTTAAAAATACCCTGTCTAAAGAACTTTGGACCCACATGAAAGTGAACTATAAAAAAGTACCTAACCAAAGCCTGCCATCTCCATGTAATTCGAGGACCAATGAATTGTTACAATATATTTTAAAATATTTTTTTAAACATCATGATGTGATTACGTTAAATGACTTCTGAATTGTTTCTAAACATTATTAATTGAACCATTAAAAAAATGATGAGTACCAGCTCAAATGAAGCTGGCATTTAAGAAGTCGGGCTCTTTTTGCTGGAGCACTGCAAAAACAATAGGGAAGGGGGGGAAGAGGAACCAACCTTTTAATCACATTACAGTTGCGGGAATAAAGAAAACCGATAAACTAATGGGATGGGAAAGAAAAATACCCACTGTTATGTTCAAATTATGTTGATCCTCTTTAGGCTGAAAAGAGAAAGCCAAATTATTACCCTTTTCCACACACACAAAAAGGGCAGGGGGTTACTAACGACGAGAGGCTCTGCAGTTGCTAAGGGGAGAGAGAGAAGCCAGAGCGGCAGGGAGGCGAGGAGAAAACAGAAAGGGGGATTCGCCCCAGCTGGCGACCTACGCAGTGCACGAGAGGCTGTAGTTGACCAGTTGCTTCTTGCAAGGGGTGACTATGCAGTCGGAAGAGCCCTTCCTGCCCGCTCCCTCTGCCCCAAGCCCGCCCCACTCTCAGCCTCCCACATGAACTTCCCGGCAGCCTAGGACGTGGCTCGCGGCGGTTGGAGCAGCGAGCCCCACAGTGACGGGGCGCGGAACCAGTCTGAAGTCCACACGGAGACCAGCTGCCTTTTAAAGCGCGCCGGGGCGGGGGCGGGCACAAGCCCCCCCGCCCCCACACGGAGGAGGCAGGGAAGACCGGCATCTCCCCCCCGCCGGCTTCTCCCTGCCCACCCCCGGTCATCCCGCACCCGGCGGAGCGAGAGGGGAGGCAGCGCGGAGGGAAACCCAGGAGCCGGGGCGGCACCGCCCCCCCCGCAGCGCCCTACGGGGGGCTCCCAGCCGGTCCCGGGTGGGCAGGGAGGGGCCGCGGGGGAGGGCCCGGCGCGGCGGCGGAGCGGACCCACGGGCTGAGGAGCCCGCGCACGGGAGGGAACCCGGCCGGCGCCGCCGGGCGAAGCGACCCAGCCCCGCCCGCCCCCCCGCGCTCACCTTCCTGCCGCCCCCGGCCAGCGCGGCGCCGCCCCCCGAGTACATGTAGTAGGCGATGCCCAGCACCCAGAGGAAGGCGAAGCAGAGCAGCAGCCGCGACCTGCGCCGCATCCTCCCGCCCGCCGCCGCCAGGCCAGCAGCAGCAGCAGGAAACGGCCACCAGCCGCCCGCCGCCGCGCAGGGTCAAGGGGCAGAGGGCGAGCGCCCGCCCCCCGGCCAATCCCGAGCCGCCCGGCCCCACAGGGGGCGGGGCGGGGCGGGACCAGCCGCGTCTCCATGGCGGCAGCACGCTGGGCCTCCCCAGGCCCCGCCCTCCCGGCACTGGGGGGCGGGGCTCCCGCCCGCCGCAGAGCGCGCCCCGCTCCCGGGCTCCGGGTCGCCGCGCGCTCGGCGCTGCACCTCGGCATCGCGGGGCGGGCTGCGCAAGGGCGGCGGCTGCCACTGGCCAAAGCGCCGGCTGGGGGAGGGGAGCGCGTTCGCCGCCCGCCGTGCGAGCGCTCCGGGGGGAGGGAGAGGAGGCGCCGGGGGGTGCGGCTCAGACGCACCGGCCCGTGATGGGACGCGAGCGGGCGGCGCACGTGCACGGGACGCCGCGGGCCCGCTTTAGCGAAGGGGGTTGCGGCAGACGGGCCGGCATTCATGGAGGGCCGGCGCCTGGGAGGGCAGGGTGCTAGCGGCCAGCACCCGCCGCGCCCGCTTTTCTCCCTGAGCTCTACCTAGCTGGCCGGTGGCGCTCTGGTAGCGGCTCCGACCCACTCCGCTTTAGGCCCTGTGACATCTGCATGGGTCTCAGTAAATCAGTTTGGCCGTGTGGAGGCTGACTTACAGCTGCGCTGGCTGATGCCCACACGAGCCTCCTTTGGTCGGTGGAGGAGCCAGGAGCACTTCCCCGGACCTAAGAGGGGCAGCGTGGGGAGCTAAGAGCCTGGTCTCTCAGCTCCCTACTAGGAGCCCCACAGGGCCCCGGGCTCCCAGTGGGCTGCCCTCCCTGTTCCTTGCCAGGGAAACCGCCCAGGGCTCCCTCACCGCCCCCACACCCGCCTCCGTTCCCAGGGGGAAGCCACCGAGGCTTCTGGCCCCTGGAGAGTGGGGTCCAGCTGCCCTAATTTCTCACCATCCTTCCCTCCCGCCTGCTCCGCTCCAGAGCTGGGCAGGCAATTGACAACGCTGCCCTGGCTTCCTGGGGGGAGCCTGTGGAGAAATATCCAGGCTTCTCGCCCTGCTCCCAGTTGGGAGCAGAGACCAGCTGTTCAGCTCTCAGAGGGGCTTTCTTGTCAATTTCACTGCAGGGGGTGAAATTGGCAAAAATGACAGCTGCAGAGTGGATGGAAGAGATACAGTATCTATATTGACAATGTGTCACCCTAACTAAGACAACATAACTAAGTCAACATCTGGTTTATTATGTTGGCATAGCAGGGAAGTTATATCAATGGGAGGAGCATTTTAGTCTGTACACCTGCACTGTTTTGTCGACAAAAGCTGACTTTTGTCTGCAAAACTCCCTAGTGGAGTCCAGCCCTTAGTTAAATCCATGCAACCCTCTTGCACAGACATTCTTATTTTGGATTAAATCAAGGTAATTCAAATAGGTAAGAAACCTTTAAGATGTACTCCAACCTTAAATGTTAAATCCCTCAGGCAGGGCTTGGAGGTTTTATAGGGCTCCCTCTTCCTTGCCTGCCTAGATCCTCCCACAAGGGTAAGTCACCCTTACAGGGCCCCGCACTCCTATTTTGGATTGTTGCTTTTGGGAGGTCTCTTCCTGTCACTGTTCATTTGCCTGCTACCAGGGCCACTGTTTACCTCAACTCTAACCCTAAAAACAGCCCAAGGCTACTGCTGCCACACTGCTCCTGGTTCTCACTGGGGTCTGCTGACTTCCGTTTGCCACCTTTTGGTGCCAC
Source organism: Mesoclemmys tuberculata (assembly GCA_007922155.1). Lineage (NCBI taxonomy): Eukaryota > Metazoa > Chordata > Testudines > Chelidae > Mesoclemmys > Mesoclemmys tuberculata. The sequence goes on along the minus strand of ML675604.1, from coordinate 11,950,220 downwards.
TGGTCTCCTGGTGTTATTCAGCCCTGACAACCATCTGCTCTCACGGTGAGATGACAAGAAACAAGAATGTGAAACTGCAAAGAACAGAAAAAAACAAACGGCATATATGCCGCATCGTGGTATCTGATTTTGGCATGACATTCCTGATTTTTAAAGGTTTGCTCTATCATCTCCCCAAGTTGTGTTTTTTTTAACTTTAGTCCATTTTATTACTGCATATAATGGCAGAGTCCCATATTTCTTTGATCCTTCTGTCTACTTATGCTAACAGCCTCTGACAATCCTGCTGCCCTTCTGCCAGTCCATCTGCACCAATGGCTGTAGTGTCTGTTGCCAGTATCTAGAAGACTTGACTCCAAGCAGTATGGGAATGTGGCAGGAGACCAGTGTTAGGGCTGGCAAAAGCTCTGTTATATTAGCAGGAAAAGAAACAGTGGCCGTTAGGAAAGGAATTAAAAAATCTTTCCCTGCTGCTCACCAGAACAGAGACTTTGTTGACAGTCTCATCAGAGAGGCTGAAGACTGCATAGGCATGGAGACTGAAAGGTGATCCTTTCATATCAAGGCTGACTGCCTATGCTGTAGTTGTTCAACATCTGAAGATTTCAGTCAAAGGTTGCATACCTCTTCACCTGTCAAGGACTGAATGTGGGATGCAATGTGTGACAAAGGGTATGTCTACACTTCCATTGCAGATGTGATAACAGCACAAGTAGCTATACCCAAAATAGCTTCAATCTAGCTAGTGTGGATTTCAATAGCAATGAAGCTGCAACAGCATTGGCTTTAGTACAACCAGTACAAGCCCTTCCAAGACCCATGTGGCAATCCATGTTGTCAGGGCTTCAATAATATTGGTACTCATACTAGCTAATTAAAGCTAGTTCCGGTATGTCTACATGTGATGTGATCAAACCTCCGATTGCAGTGTAGACATACCCACAAACTGAGGAGCACTAAACAGTTATTCATGCAGGAAACTTAAAATGGTGATAAGAGATTTATCCCTTTAGTGTAAATAACTCTGTAAATTCAGTTTCATGATTCTTGGTTTAGGAGGTAAATAATTTGTAACAATAAAGGGAGACACTCAATTTGTGTGGAACTTTTGGAACAAAATGATTGACATCCCTTGAAAGGTATAGGCTTCAGAGAGCCATATAAACATTATGGGCCAGATTCTAAGGTATCCCCAAAGCATGCTGAATGCAGCTGGGGAGAGGAGGTGCACCGGAATAGGGGCCAATCCTGGGGCCAGTTCTTCTCCGGTCCTCAGTGTAGTGTAGAGCAGCCACAAAAGCCAGTGTTTGCCCCAGTGCAGGGATGCTCTGGTCACATACACTATGCCACAGGCTAGGAGCAAGCTGAGCTAGGAACCCGTATGCCAGCCCTATGCCCCTGGAAGATTCCTTCACTAGAAAGATCGGAGCTGCCAGGTTTTGAGCCATGGAGCACATACAAAGAAAATTGAACAGACCCAGCAACGAATTACTATGACCAAATTGTTTCACATAGAAGACATTGCACAGTGGTATCTAAAATGTTAAAATGTGGAGCCTTCCCATCCCCTTTAACTTTAGAAGGTCTGCAGGGCCTGAGCCACAAACTGCTACCCTCCACAGCAAAATTAGCCATCCATGCATGCACAGCAAATCCTTCCATAGCTGCACACTCTATCAGCTTAGCAAAATAATGTACTGCACATGCTCACTATGCAATTTTCAAAGGCTTATAACTCAGCCAAATCAAAACTAATTTCCTCTGGAACAAGCAAAAAGGCCCTTCTGCTCAATGAGGGCTAGCTAATTCTCTGCCAGATTTCACTGTTCAACCTTCTGCTGATTAAGTCGTAGAGAGGTTTCAGTAATTTATTTTAGAATGGGAAGTGTATTTTTTCATGCTTCTGATATTCTAGAAAGACTGGCCCAATTTTGCTGAAACCTCTGAAATATATTCATCTTTGGACAGAGACCAAGTTCAGAAAATTTCACCGTGAAATGTAAATGTTTCACAAAGTTCTGATCAGGTAAAGCACAGGGAGTTAGAATGTAAACCAGTATGCAGCCTTAACTATAGTAGTAACTGCCTCTGCTATTGTAGCATATTCACACACACGTCTCTACCCCAAAAGTCCTATCCTACTTACTCAGCAAAGTAAAAACCAAAGTTTGCCTTAATTAAAGCAAGAAATTTAAGAAAAATGTAAGCAATCTTGAATGCATTTCAAAAGAAAATATTGGAATATTTTAAGAACAGCATTGCCACCTTGAAGTCTGCCATTGTCCTACCAGTTCTGCAGAAACCTGTACAAACTACTGCCCTATTTCCAGCTTGCCCTACTTGTGCAAAATCACCGACAAGGTTGTAACAACTGAACTCCAGCAGTACGTAACTTCTTCCAATGTTCTGGGTCCTAACAATCAGATTTCAGCATGAGACATGGCACAGAAACAGCTCTCTCAGAAGAATGATGAGGGAAGGAAAAAAGAGAATCAGTCTTTGAGGGACTTGCTGTAACAGTGACCTCAGTTATTGACTGAGGCTATCTGATCACTGATCATCAGGTTTGTGTGATCCTCCGGGTCATGCTGGACTTTTAACAACTCCCAGCAACACAGCATTCTCAAGAGTGGTGAGGAATAATTTCTACCATTTGTGATAGGACAGGCTGTTCCACCCCTTTCTCTCAGACAAGAATATACCACTGTGATCCTCTGCTCACGCTACCACTGATCAGTCTCACCAGGGGATTGGGAGAAATACCAAGTGAAAACTACACCTAATATATCACACAGCAGCCTGTCTTTTGAGCAATGAAGATAAATCAGAACAAATTGCACGATTGTTCTACAAAAACCCCACTTACACTTTATATATTTCTGCTTTGAATTCAGAGTCATGCTCCAAATCAACAAGGCCTTTAATGACTAGGACCAGGCAACATCAGAGACTATGTATCCATCTGCAACCCAGCAAAGCGGCTGTCCTCTGCAGGAAAACTGCACTAAAATAGCCCACGATAAGATTCTTGGATGACTGGACAAAGCATTCCCAACTACAGACTGCCTTACCGTATGGGATGAGACGGCCTATCCCTGCTCACCCACCTATTCAATAAAGTCTTTCCTCCCAACCAGCATACTCCTCCCCCCACCCTCATCCAAAAGTAGGTGGAAGGGGGAATGAGGGAAAAGAAAGACTCTCCAGAAGAGAGGAAGGAAAAAGAAGTGGGGTGGAGAATGGGAATGGGAGTGTGAGGAAACAGAAAGACTGTCTCGTCATGCTTTATGCTACATTTCATGTTGTCCCACACTTGGGGCCTGATCTTGTACTCAGTGAAGTCAATAACAAAGATGCCAGTCAGTGCAGCATTAGGACTTCAGATATGTCAGTGATAGGAAACTTAGAAATACAACAGATTAGATAAATTTTGCTTTGATCTATTTAGAGATATAGGTGTAGACTACCAGAAAACCTTGGAAAAATAGGATCCAATGTCGAAAACAAATGCCATAAACACATATCAGCTGTGCTCTAATTGATCTTTTCAAAGTTATGGACCCCAGTTTATAAGTAATAAGCAAATACACCTGTTTAATTTGAAAAGAATACTATTTTCTTCCAGATTCTTCAATTTTTTACACAGTAGAACCATGTTCAAACATACTCAATGGAGCACAAATCTGGAAATCCTCATCCACCTGCAACATACTCACGGTTGACCAAGGACATAGCATTGGGTGGTATTAGTGCATATCTCCTGGTGTTCCCTCTTTGCCAGGCAGGGCTGCAATTACAAATAGACTGATCTGAACCTGCCCCAATGCTGTATCTGACACAATAGTTCCACTGCTTTTTCTAACACAGTCGGTGGCTAGACGTATAAGCCACAATACAGTATTTATGTCATTACTGTACATTACATCCCAGAACACTGCTCAAGAACATTTTCATCACGCAACTAAGTAGTTGTTTGACATAGTAGCCTTGATTTTAAAAGTTAAAAATGCATTATAAATAAATATACCATGCATTACTTTATCGTGTTTGTTTGCATATTTATTTGCAAAATCTGGTATTTTGCACAGGGTCTCTCAATCATTAGAATAAATTAGTCAGGTTTCTGTATCACACTCAAGAGCATATTTCATATGAGAAGGAAAATAAATGCCCATAACTATTTCAGTTCACATAGCTTTCAGAAGTCATATATTGATTTTTTCCAAATTTAATCTTTCAGTACTTTGGAAGGGTCCATAAATAGGCTCTCACACAGCGGGAAATGGAAACCAGCCTCATTTGTAGCCTTTATGGCCCTTTTGGCTTTTAAACTTTATATGGTTCCGAAAGGCACGGCCAAAAGAAAACAATCAAGAGAAATTCCTCTCTCATTGTTCCACTTCCAACACAAGAAGCCAAATTCATCAGTGAGGTAACTCCACTGAATCAAGGACGAAACTGGTGAGTCCACCAGAGAAACACGAGAATTTCAAAGAAAGACAGAGACTGCACCTCAGGGATAGTGTGTTTTCCTGACCCTATGCTCTTTCAAGAGTTTCAAGTGTTTCCATTCAAGAAGAGATATGGCAAAATGAAAGGACTTTCCATCTGTGTCTCTTTAAGCTGAAGGACGTTGGTAGTATAACATCAGGTTATAGGTCTTTTTTCTCTTGTTTCCTCTCTCACTCCACCAGAGTAATGCTCAGTTTTCTCAACTTTCAAAAGTATTTCTGGGTAGTGATTGTGTGGCGAGAGACATGCATCCCATCAGAGAGATGGCTAAACAATAACTTTGATTTTTACTTGTCAAATTGTCCCTTCTACTGCATAGAGCTGTGAATGAGGTCATATCTATTAAAATGTTTTGTCTTAAGAAAGTCACAAGCAAAGTAATTTATCCGATAATTTAGATATAGACATACTAGGCATGAATTTCATCTTGCATACATCGGTGTAAATCAGGAGTGTCACGGTGACCAGGTATCACAGGGTGGCTAGCCCCTGTAGCTAAAGTAGGTCCAGCTCCCCTGTGCAAGACCAGCTGCTCCCAATTGGGCCAGTTAAGAGGGTGGGATTGCATCTGGGGCTAGAAAGGGTTAGAGGGCATTCCAGTGAAGGGCTGACTGTGGGAAGAGAACTGGCTGAGGGTGAATGAACCAGAGACAGGCAGGAAGCAGGACTGCTAGAATACCTATGGAGGTATCCGGGCAAGCCTAGGGCTGGCCTTTAACCACAGGTAAGGAACCTTTGAGCCCAGACCACAAATGAATTCTTGGGACAATCCAAGATCCCTCTGTGATGAGAGTAGCCCCTCAGCAAGTTTGGGGACAGCTCATGACCTGCACACCTTCTGCTGGCCACAAGTTTTCTGAACGATCCCTGTGGTGAGCACCTGTCTGCATCTGGCCTACTTCTACTGGTAAACTTCAGTGTCACTGTTGCTAAAATATCTTTGCCAAGTGCCCATTTGTGGGAACTTTGAGTGACTTTTTAAAAGTTTTGGGTTTTCATTGCGCTGTGCATGATAAATTACATTCTACACAGATGTTCCAGCACAATGCTACTGGAACCAACTTTTCAGCTGTTTGGTACAAAGTTAGTAACAGAAGTTCTTTCGTTAATCATTATATAACAGTTAGGTAAATACTTGCCTAGAGGTGCATATGTATACACAATATTTTATCTTAGTGTTCAATGGGGCAGTGATGCCAGAAAAGAGAGTGCTAATTCCTGCACTGACTGAAGCAGCCAGCACAGGGCTTACTTAGGTTTTGCCAGCCATGCATTTGTCCCAGGAATGGTCTGGGGCTGTCCATGATTTACGTAGTGCATTAAGGGGTGGGTGGGTTCATAATTCTGCATGTTTGTCTCAGTGTTGCCAAGTGTTACAAGGAGTGGATAGGTCTTGAAAAATCACCAAAATCTGTTATGTAATTTACGGACAACCCCTCTTCCCTTACAGGGCAGCTGGGTTCTGGATGAGCTGTGGCAATGAGCTGCCCACACCATTTACTATTTTCATGTGTTGGAGCAGTTTACACAAGGGTTCTCTTGCCAGCTAATGTGCAAATATGATGGCCACAGCGATATTCGTCAGCTTGGGCTAAACATGCTACCAAACTTCCTTGAGGAAGTGGAGTTTGCCCTAACATGTTAGCCAGGCACGTCTCCTAGCACAATGTTTCTCAACATTTTAGATAGTAAGTACCCCCTAACTTCTGAAAATTTTAATAAGTACCCCAACACTCAATTTTCCACTCTGAGAAATACAACCTTTTCCCCCTTTACCATTAGATGACTATCTTTCTCGTAAAGCAGGAGAGTTCTGAGTTCTGCAGTGTTGTGGCAGATCACAAAACCCCCTGATGTTTCTCCTCTCCTTCCTCTCTATAGGAGCAAAGGTCAACACCAGCCAAACTCTATGGCCTGATGGCAGGTCACGTGGTGTTCTCCTCACCAAGGAGAGGTGTTCTCCTCTCCTTCAAGGTGGAAACTTGTGAGGTATGAGCAGGCACAAGCGGCCAACCAGGGTGGATAACAGTGCTCCCCATGGCCATCCCTAGGGGGGAAGTGAAGGCTTGGGGCAAACCACAGTGTGGGCTGCCTGCCTCCCAGCTGGGAGCTGGGACCAGGCAGGAAGCAGGCGGCTGCCACCTGGCTTCCTCAGAAGTCGGCGGCTGCCGCTTGCTTCCTTTCACTGGGTTTTTTGCCATGTACCCCACAGGTTGAGAAACTATGTTCTAGTGCATCCCTATCATTCTGGAGACAACTGCCTGGCTGTGTGCTTGATAAATGACTCCCTGTGCCCTCTTCAGTACGTACCCTTATACACCAGCAGGCCACAGTGCAGGGCTTAGCCCTGACTGAAGACAAAAATCTTTATGTTTGGCTATTTTGTGGTGTGTGCGTGTGTTGCTGTTGTTTTGGTTTGGTTTTCTTGGGGTTTTTTTTTTTTGTTTTTTTTTTAAAGCTTTAGGGCATTTTCTTGGAGGGGTCAACTGGAACTAAAAACCTTGCTTTGTAAGTAAAACTGCTTGTTTTAATCTCTCAATTCATTAACTTGCTTAATCCAGTCTAGACCTATTGGAGAATAATACATCTTCTTGCTTCAATTAATCACACTGAAATAGTTTTCTGGCATATTATTTTAATAAAACAATTTCCCCAGCCACTCGGTGTTTTCCTGGATCAGATCATGATGTTCTTTGCTGGAGTTCTGTAGTATTTTCAGTTTTTCTGCATTGCTTTTTTGGCCAGGTTGCCTCCACGCATAGCATGTCCTTTAGTAATAACAACAAAAGGCAAAAACGAAGCAGCTCATAAGATCATTATTTTAGTTAGCTCTTCTGTTTTAAAAGTCAGAAAAACATAAGGACAGACCATCAGAGCCTAACCAGCTGTCTTCTTCCTCCAATTGTCAAAACAGTAAGTTATTACATAAGCTCTATTAGAGGAGTTTGATCAGAAACCAAATTAGTTCAGGATCTCACTGTTACCTTAGATGCTCAGTTTGATCAACTAGCCATCTCAGGTCAAAGTATAGAAAGTATCAAATCTGAACTGATGGAGCAGAGCGAAGAAGAAATTGTGATGAAGTTGAATTAAGGCACACATATACACAAAGAAAGCAAATATGAAATTGCTATCAATTCATAGAACACCAATGTTAACCTACAATTATTGCATCAAAACAATGAATTACAGCCAAGTGAGCCAATCTGGCTAATGTCAGATTTCTGGCATTATTTATCAAATGGTCTAATCACATTTATTATAGCTGGAGCAAACACCTAGAGAAAAGGTTGGAGGAATCTCTTCATTTAGATCCTGCCCAGCTTCACTCCATGAATACTCCCATCTTCTATATAATTACTCCTGGAGTGAGGTAGTACGCAGCATAAGGAAGAGTGGTAGAATCTAGCTTTTTGTATTTTTTCTTTCAAAAGAACTAGGAAATTTCATAACACAAAAATTGCACTAAAGGCCAACTTGTGCTTTTTAGGCATTGGTTTGTATTGGAGTTATATAGGCCAGAGAGAGCTCAGGAAGTTTTTACACTTGTGTTACTCACTGATTTCAGTGGAGTTACAGCACTTCCAACTTACACTGTTGTAAGTTAGAACAGAATGCAGTCCACTATACATATTCCTTGAGGATCCCTATGTCACTGCACAGCCAGGAGCTGGGAATGAGCGACAGGATGGATCACTTGATAGCTGTTGTGGTATGGTACCCCCCTTAGTTTCGCCTGCTGTCAGCAGTCCCCTCTAGCAGTGGGGCCTGTGGTAACTCTGCCCCAAGTCTGGGCAAGTCTTTGGGTCCCTTCCCCTTGGCATGCCCCCAGGGAGGTACCTGGCTGTGGCTCCCTCCTGCCGGCTGGGGCCCAAGGTTGTCTCCTTCTCTGCTCCTCTGGCTGCAGAGAAGCACTGTCTCCTAGCCTGGGGAAAGTTTCTCCTCCAGCTGCCACAAGTCTTCTGGCAGCTTCCTCCTCCTTTGCTCTCTCCCACCTCCCCCTTTACGGAAGGCAGGGTTTAAGTATACCTGGAGTACCCCTTCATTGGGTCTAGGTGTCTCTAATTGCCCTGCAGTAACCTCTCCTCTGCCTGCAGGAAAAAGGGCCTTTAACATTCTAGGGCCCACATACTGGCCTTGGTATAACCTTTGGTAGCCATCTGGCCTGACTTTACCACACTGTTCTGTTCATTCTCTCTGAAGCACTTAGCACCTGCTGGAAGACTGATTACTGGGCTAGAGGGACCATTGGTCTGATCCAATATGGCCATTCTTATGTTCTGATGTTTTCAGACAACTGTGAAGGGGCACTTTGATGCAATTTTGCATTTGCCTGATTGTTTCATGAGCTTGTATTATCACTCATCAAAGGAGCAGGAGAGAGATGTCTGGTTTGGACTGAGAGACCCAAAAAGATACTCATTGGTATTGATTTGTCTCTGACCTCCAAAAATGACATTATGCAGCTACTGCAAAGCAAACCAAAATATATTAAAATAAAGGGCCAATTTGTGCCGTCAAAGGTCCACATGTGGCCCCTGCTGAAATTAATGGCAGCCCTCCCCTCTTGGACAGCCTAGGGTAGAATTTGAGCCAAAGACTTTACAAAATAGTTTTTCATGGATGAGCTGAAGTAGTGGAAACATTTGTGGGGCACAACAGGCTCTAGTGGGGTTCTGAGTGAGCAGCAGATAAATGCCGGTGAAGCACTGGGTCAGTATCCACCAAAGTGCCTGAGGGAGGATGGAGTTTGTTTCTTTGCACAATTACAATGTTTCTGCCCTCCAAAAAAAACCACATAACTTGAGAACTAAAAATAGAAACCCACAACAAACATCTGTGTTTACAAACTTACTAGGTGGAGGAGTTTTTCATTTCACACTGCATATTTCTGGAGAATACAACTTTGGGAAACTTTCAGAACTCCCTTAAGTTTTCTTGTCCTGCAATATTAGCGGTGGTCAGTATGTGGCTTAGATAATATATGTTCCCCATCCCCTTGCCCACACATATTCACAACTTTGTCCAAACCTCAAACCAGTCCAGAAAACTTTGATTAAAGATCCCCCATCTTCCAATCTCATTACTTTTCAGGGGAACAGGAGATGGGGCAACCACTTTCCTACCCTCTTCCCAACAAGCTGTGGGAGCTTCCCCTCCGATCCTTAATTTGTAATGTCTTCTTGAGTGGAGAGGACCAGAAGCACTTTATAGCCTTCACCAGTCTCTTCAAGGGGAAGTCTGATTCCCATTCCCACTTCTCCAGGAGGTGGCTGTCTGGTCCAAAGCCTCTTTTGTTTCTTGTGACAGTACCACCTTCCCCCCTAAATCTACCTGCCAGCGTCTTCCAGAGCTGCCCATCCTCAACTCTCCTTTAGCAAGGAGAAGCCTGGAAGCCTCAAACACTGCACACTGACCTTCTAACTCTCCTTCATGAAGAGTTGAAAGGCTCAGGGGTCTGGTAATCAGATACAAAGTTTCAAGTCTAAAACTGTGGTTTTTAATTTGCTATAGGCTGGCAGTGACTGGGAGATTTTGTCACCTGACAGCTGTTCAATACCTTTGTGAAATTATCTGGTCTTGATTCATTTCCCAGTGGACAAGAATTCACAACACAAATGCTGATCAAAATTTACATTCATAATATGCATCCTTGTTGGCAGTCTTAAGAGGCCCAGGACTGAATGAGAATGGAGACCAAACCACTATAGGCAGAGGTTAGAGTTGAGAGATGCCCGGTAGAGAACTGTTGGGAAACTTGCACTGCTAGTACATCTGCCCTATGAAGATTAGAGAACACCAGTGCCCTAGGCTGTCACTGTGTCATATTTCACAAGACTTAAATTCACTTAAAACAGTGGCTTTCAACCTGTGGTCTGCAGAACCCTGGGGGTCCACAGATTATATCTAAGGGGTCCATGAAAGGCGACTATGAAAATAAAGTTTCAGATCCCAGAACTGGCATTTCATTTTTCCAATGAATCAAAATTATGTGAATGCCCCCACCTACAGGTCAAAACCTAGAAGTGTTGTCGCTGCCACAGAAACCCATAGTTTAATGCCCTTCCACACGCCACATCAAATGCCATGCTGAGCACGTGCAACATTTATAGTGGAATGCTGTTCAGCCAATTTTCAATTGAAGAAAATTAGATAGCAGGGGTCTGAGGACCACAGGTTGAATTTCAAAAGGGGTCCACACCTCCATTTGAAATTTATTAGGGGTCCACAAATGAAAAAAAGGTTGAAAACCACTGTCCTAAAACAAACTAACAAAAACCAGATGATAAAATAGTGTTTTCTATGTTTTCAACTGAATGTTCCAGCCATATTTCCATGCATGAAAACAATCAAATGTGTCTTTATGTAGAAAACAACAGAAAATAAAGATAGCACTTTACTAATATCTTCATAAGAACATAAGAATGGCCACATTGGGGCAGACCAAGGATACATCCAGACCCCTATCCTGCCTTCCAAGTGACTGGTTCCAGATGCTTCAGAGGGAATGAACAAAACAGGGAAATTTATCAATTGATCCATCCCCAGTCCCAGCTTCTGGCAGTCAGAGGTTTAGGGACATCCAGAGCACGGGATTACATCCCTGATCATCCAGGCTAATAGCCAACAATGAACCTAACCTCCATGAATTTATCTAATCCTTTTTTGAACTCTGTGATACTTTTGGCCTTCACAACATTCCCTGGCAATGAGTCCTACAGGTTGACTGTGCGTTGTGTAAAGAAATACTTCTTTTGTTTGTTTAAAACCTGCTACTTATTCATTTAATTCATTTCTGGTTCTTGTGTAATGGGAAGGGGTAAATAACACTTCCTTTTTCACTATCTCCACACTTTTCATGATTTTATAGGCCTCTGTCATAACTCCCTTAGTCATCTCTCTTTTTAGCTGAACAATCCAAGTCTTTTTAAATCTCTCCTCATAGAGAAGCTGTTCCATACCCCTAATCATTTTTGTTGCCCTTCTCTGTACCTTTTTCAATTTTAATATAGCTGGAAGCAACCAGAACAGCACACAAGGTGTGGGCGTACCATGGATTTATATAATGGCATAATGATATTTTATGTCTTATTATTTATCCTTTTCCTAATGATTCCTAACATTGTTAGCTTATTTCACTGCTTCTCACATTCAGAGAATTATCCACGATGACTCCAATATCTCTTTCTTGAATGGTAACAGCTAATTTAGACCCTATCATTTTGTATGTGTAATTGGGATTATGTTTTCCAATGTGCATTACTTTGCACTTATCAACAGTGAATTTCGTCTGCCATTTTGCTGCCCAGTCACCCCGTTTTATGAGATCCCTTTGTAACTCTTCAGTCAGGTTTGGACTTAACTATCTGGAGTAATTTTCTATAAGCTTGCAAACTTTGCCACATCACTGTTTACCCCTTTTTCCAGATCATTTGTGAATATGTTGAACAGCACAGATCCCAGTACAGATCTGTAAGGAGCGGAAGACATTGTAACGTGGGGCCAGTTAGTTGGCAAGGCTAGGCCCTAGAAATCCAGCTCAAGCTGTTAGCAAGAGTAGGCCCCTGCCAGGAAATAACCGAGTGAAAAGTTCTTTGGGGGAAATGTGAACTCTCTCTTAGTTGTCATTGTGTAATAGGCAGCAGGTGCCTAACCGCAAATCAGCAGTTGTTTACGTGCAGGACCAGTCTAGACTATGGAAAGGGCAGCTTCCCAATTTCGGTTGCTAGCTCAGCCACCTTTAGACTATGGAAAGGGCAGCTTCCCAATTTCGGTTGCTAACTCCGCCACCTGTAATTATCAGCCAATAGACTAATGAAAAACAAGTTTAAGGCCCAATTCCTGAGCGAGATTGAGACTTACATCATGCATTTCTAAGTAAAGCTTTTTGCTGCACCAGGGGAAAAAGATATATATTAGGTACCCCAGCCAACGCCCTGTTGAGACCCTCCATGGATCCATCAAGGCCTTATCAGATGCCCCGGGCAGGTCAGTTCCCTGGTTGTGACTAGCTTGCAGGGTGGATAACGAGTCTCCCCACCCTTGTGTGTAAGTGTTCTATTCTTTTTCTGTGGGGTTATTGCAGTAATTGGTTGCATCAGCTGGGGCTTGGAGTGCCCGTTGATTTGTCTCCAATACCAACAGTTTATATGCAACGCAATAAACTGACATCTATTGGCAATTGTGTGTGTCCAGTTGCTCTCCTTCTCGCCACCGAGATCATAAATTATGAACCCTCCACCCTTGCGAACCACAAGATCCTTGGACAACTTTGCTATTTGTCTCTCCCCACTGTGAAAACTGACCATTTATTCTTGCCGTTTCTTTTAACTAGTGACTGGTCCATGACAGGATCCTCTCTCTTATCCTATGACTGCCTACTTTTTTAAGATCCTTTGGTGAGGGACCTTATCAAAGACTTTCTGAAAGTCCAAGTACACTATATCCACTGGATCACTCTTGTCCACATGTTTCTTGAGCCCCTCAAAGAATTCTAATAGATCGATGAGGTAGGATTTCCCTTTACAAAAGCCGTATTGACTCTTCCCCAACACATCGTGTTTATCTAGGTGTCTGATAATTTTCTTCTTTACTATAGTTTCAACCAAATTTGCCTTCGAGAAGCAAAAAGATATATTTTGTCAATTGAGGATGACAATAATTTCAGTGAACCACAATATCCCAAAGGCTACAGCAAGTGCCTTGATCCGACGCTTCGTGACATCGTCCCAGATAGCAGATTCACAAATTATTTATAATCCGAGTTCAAACAAAAATCTATGACACTTGTCAGGCTGCAAATGTCTAATCCAGGGCTGTAGGTGCAGCCAGTTTCACTTGCCGTAGGATGGCTCCAGCAACATTCTGGCTTCTGATGAAGATGAGCTCTGTTGCTCTGTGTATTCTTTGCATTCGGCCACTGAGAGCAAAGACACAGTTTTCAGATGTGTCCCACTTACATGTCAAAATACAGTGATGCTGATAAGTATGTGTAGGGCTGCACATGCCTGGAATGCGAAGCTTCTCTGAAGCGCTATTTTTTGCTGCAGCGTGTGACTCCTTTTGCATTTCACTTCATTCAGATCCCTTTTCTCCTTTAGAGAGAGCAATACAGGACTTCTGGAGGAGGAAAACCAGTACAATACAAGGACTAACACTTTTAAACATCTAGTCATGTGAGTAGCACCACTGATGCTAATTGTAGTACTCACGCAAGTAAAGGTTTGCATGATTGGCTACACAGGCTGTGCTGCGATCATATCCTTTTCTTCAGGAGTGGGTCTGCATCAGAGCATAATTTGCTATTTATCTTTACAGGGTGAAAGAATATTTCATCACCAAACCCAATATCCTGTTGCCTTCATGCGGAAAGGCTATCCTCACATCACCACCATCAAATTCCTTTTTATTTGTGTCACCACGGTGTACGAGCTTAGCTCTGTATTTCTTAATTTTTTCAACATATGAACACTTCATGAATTCATGCTCAGGAACAGTCATTTTCCCTTTCTCAAAGATTCATTCAGTCTTTAAGCCAGGAGGGACCACTATAATCATCTTGCCTTGCTTACGATCCCAGTGGCTGCTTCCAAAATATTAAGTCACTTAAGATTTCTTACTTGCCATGGGAGACATTCAGCTTCATGCTGAGGGCTCATTCCAGAATGTACTTCTCTTTTAAAGCCTTAGGCTCAAATCTTCAGCCCAGTATCCAGCCTGAGCAGCTGGCACTAAAGGGAGAATCCTGCACCACCCAGGCTGTGGGCCACGCTGTAGGGGCTACTTCCACCAGTTTGCTGAAGTAATCCTCCATGTTTGCAACAGTAGTGGATCCTCTGGCCTTACCTCACTCTGCCCTATGTGCTGCATTGCAATAATCCCTCATGGAACAGGGTTCCATGCCATACAAGTGGGAGAGCCCCCTGTATGGTCCTCTAAATCCTGCCTCCCCCCTTGTACGCTGCAGCTATTTGCTGCCCAGCAACTCCCACCTGGCTGCAGCCTTAGGGGCAGGGTTTGTCCCTCAGTGCAGGGCACAAGCAGCACACAAAGCCTTGTGCACATCCCCTGCATTATGGCAACTTCCACACCATTATTGAAATCAGTGAGCCAGAAGGTAAAGATTCTGCTCTGCCATTGCCTCCTGCCATGAGGGGAGTGACGCTGGTGATCCATATGAGATGAGTTTGGGATTTCAGCCCAGATCTTAGTGAACAGGTGTCCACACCCCAAAAAGAATTTCATCCCAATTAGCATTGAGTGTAACTCTGGATTAGGCCTGGCCTTAGCCATAGGCGAAGTAGGCAATTGCCTAGGGTGGCAGAATGTAACCGGTGGCTGCTGCCCAGCAGCCACCCGCTATCTGCTGCCCACCTCCCGCCTGGCCCCAGCGTGCAGCTGGGACCCTGGCAGCAGCCTTCTGCCCAGTCCCAACATGCAGTCAGGAGCCCGGCAACAGCCACCCGCGTCCCCACTGGCAGTGGGCAGCAGCCGCCCCGTCCTCTCCCAGAGCTAGGCTTGGCTGCCCCTGGCTTTCTTGTCAGTTTCACCACTCCCGCAGTGAAACAAACAAGAATGACAGCCCCCACACCCTTGCAAATGCTCAATTTTTTCCACTTGTGCAGAGCGTTTTTATTTTGCTTAGGGCAGCAGAATATGTAAAGCCAGGGCTGCTCTGGATGGCAGCTGACAAATGACCAACAAGACAACAGACCAAGGTAGAAATTGCTACCCAAGCCCCTGCAAGATTTGAACTTGCACAGCTGGGCGTATAAGACCAATGCGCTAACCCCTGATCTATGGAGCCAAGTGAGAGGCCCCTCACTGAATGGGCAGGACACTGAGCTACCCTCACACTTCTAGCTGTGAGCCCCTCCGATCAACATACCTGACAGGGGTCCATGCAGCCCCATGCACAGCCAACCAGATGTGGGGATATAAAAAAGACCAATACAAACAGAAGGTCCAGTGATCCTCTCCCCCCGAAACTTTTGGGGGAAAAAACAGGTGAATTGTTCTGTATGTCAGAAGTGTTTCGTTAAAAAGAAGTTCATTCAAAATAAAGACAATCAACCTGCTGCTTGTCTGGAATTCTCAGCTCACCTGTTAGTGACATGTTGTGTCCTTTTAAAACCCCATCATGCCCCAGAAATCACTGAACTCCATCTCCACTCAGCCAGCTTCTATGAAGTGCACAGCCAAACATGTAGACAGCTAGAAAGCAGTCATCAGCATTATAAACTAAACAACAATGGGCTTCCACACCCATCTTCTACCCAGAATCAGCTCTCCATACCCTGGCCATCTCCCCTGACATCTCCTGCTAGATAACAGAAATCATCAGGGTATAATTTTTTTGGCAACATTTTAGCACTCATCTTGCTTTTAAACAAACAAAAGTGAATTTTCTCTGCCCAGACTCCAGTACCACTTCCACAGACTAGCACTTTGCTCTGCAAGTAGTCTCAGTACACTCACTGGGTTTCCTCATGGAGTAAAACATTGTTCAAAGTGAGTGAGGAAAGCAGAATCTGGCCCTAAGTCTGCTTGTTTCTTTTCCCTCAGTCATGCTGTTTTGGTTTCCTTCCAACTAACTGTCCATTAACTTCATTTTTCCCTTTCCATTCTCCCATTCCCAGTTTCTCCTTCCCCCTCCCTCACTCCCAAGATCTCTCACTCCTCTTGGCAGTCCCAAAAAAATTCTACTTTGTCACCTCTTCCCCCTTGCTTCCCTTCTTCTGCCCTGGCCATTAATTTCTCTCCTCCCTTCTGTTCACTGTTCTTACCACACCCATGTTGTGTGTCTGTAACCCCCGCACTTTATTCTCTATACTCAGCCTTTTTCTGCTTTGCCTGATGCTATCAGAGGGACTCCTGTATCTGGCTCCCCCTGCTTCCATCTTGTCCCCCATTCCGTGTATCATTGTATGTCATTTAGCACTTTGGGTGAGATTCGGAGAGCCAACTCTCAAAAGCACAGCATGGAAGGGTTATGGTTGCTTTAAGTCACCCTGGCACTCTCCTAATTCTGAGCTGCTCCACAGCCCCCAGTGCAATGTAGACAGCCCTGGGGAGTCAGTTGAATTTATGGCAGTCTGCCAGGTTCCCCAGTGGGATGCAGCACTGCTTGGAGTCTCTGCAGCATGGGGTGCTGGGGCCATGCCTCTGACATGTGCACCCACCACCATCCCTGCCTGTGGCACATCCCTACAGCGGGCTTGCCAGTGGGTCCTTAGAAGGCAGCCAGGATATTCCTCAGCTGGCCCTTTATGCCCTTCCAGCCCTTTTGCCAAGCATACAAAGGGTCCGAGTGGGGATGAGGATTTCACCCTTTCCAGTTAACGTTTTGTTTCCATACCAGCTTTCCTCATGAATGCCTGATCCTGCCCTAATAACGCCCAGGGGAATTTTGCCATTGAGTTCACATGTAGTAGAAGCAGATTCAAAGCAATTTGATGTTAGAGATAGAACACTCCTTCAACATGCAATGAAAGGGGAAAAGAAAACGGAGGAAAAAAATCCAGCAATGTCTGTACCAATTTAGGGGTGATATCCTGAGTATGTAGAACTCACACTGAAGTTAAATTAAGTTGCAGATGCACAGTATCTTTTTGGACTTGGTCCCTAAATTGTAAACCCGAAGGCTGATGGGTCAAATTTTCTGCTGCATTACAACAGTTTTCCAGGTCCCAGATTTTTTCCTATGTACTATACAATATTAAATTCACTGACAGTGCTCAATAAATAAATGATAATAACAAAATCTAAAGCACAATCAAAAGGAAGCAGAGAAATGACTTGCACATGGAATTCCTGGATCATATTATATATGGCACATTGCTTTCAACATACAAACTATCCTTCTACCTTCAGCTGACACTAAGGATTATATTTTACAATTTATTTTTAGAGAAAAATACCTGGAACCAAGATGGGGCAACTGTATGTTATCAAAAAGGTTACATTCCAGGTCCATAAAGTAAACTGATGGTGTTCTAGAAACGATGCCTGCAATGTTAAGACTTTCTGAACTCACCCCATAGCATACAACCCAACCTTTTCAGCCTGACTACCTGCCAAACTTGTCTACAGCGTATCATTTATTAATGGTGAGAGCAGAGGGCTGTGGATTGTGGGAAATTAACAGTGTATGTGGGTGTAAATGACAACAAAATGTATCTCTATGTATCTATGTCTATGCCAGTGAATGAGACAAGATGAGGGTGGTAATATCTTCGATTGGGCCACCTTCTATTGGTGAAAAAGACAAGCTTTTGAGCTGACACAGAGCTCTTCTTCAGGTCTGGAAAAGGTGTTCAGAGTGTCGCAGCTAAATACGAGGTGGAACAGATGGTTTAGCAGAAGTGGTTCACACATATTGTAAGAGACCATTCAAGGTGAAGTGGCCAGTTAATTCCCCTGCAGTCATAGAAAGGGGAGGAGGTGAAGTGGGTTACAGATTGTTTTAATAAACCATAAATCCAGTGTCTGTGAATGTCCTTCCTCATCATGTTATTCAAAACACTGCAGAGAAGGCTAATGAGGGATTTCCAGGCACTTAAAATGGATATGGGAGATTATCCTGTGGATTTATATTACTTTTTTGGGCAAGACGATGGAACTCAAAACAAGCTGCAATAAAACAGAGCTGTACAATTTGTGTTGAATAAATAATTCAAGGCTATGGATAAACAGGTGAACACCATCTGGCTAAATCTGGAATTAACTATAACTCTTACTGCACAGCAGAATCTTGGACTTGGAAGCTACGAGCTCTCAGGAGACATTTCAGCTATCCACTTCCAAAGACTGCAGACAAACATTTAAGACCTGATGTCTGACCTAATATAAACATAAGCAGTGCTGTACTGGAACAAGTTGCTATTGATCCATTTAGCTTGGTTTCCTATCTCTGGCTGTGGCCAGTATATGATGAGTCACAGGAGGTTGAAAAATCCTCCAAAATACATGAAGTCAATTGCGCATTGCTAAATGCTAGAGGAGGGGAGAATTCCTTCCTGATTCCACCAGCTGATCAATACAATACAATAACAATGTATAACAACACTGAAAAGAGAGTGGAACATCTAACTTGTCCTAGTCATTTACAGTCTGAGGTAGCTTTGGAAATGCTTTTCTCCTCTGGTTTCTTCAGGGATTTAAAGATTTACAGTTCTGGGAAGAAAAGGAATGCAGTTTCAACCTACCCGATTAATTTTATGACCAAGGCAGCCAGAGGTAGAAACAAGCATTCTGGCAAATGCATATGGAGGATGTTGGATCATTGCCAACAGAAGAGGACACTGGAATGAGAACAGAAATACAATAGTCCAGTGTAGGGCTCAGAAAATGATGATGAGTAATCTATTACAGATTATTTCTGTTTGTTTTAAACCATACAGACAGACTTTCAAGGAGTAATGTATGTTTAACATCAAACCACTTCAAATCACTCCGCTGCAGTATTGCATTTGCTTCATGCTAATAAACAAGACAAATATGGGGTAGCCTATTCAACCAGACTTTGCTGTAATAAATGTGGGGAGGTTGAGGAAGATTGGATTTTCCTGCCCACTGGGGGGAGCAGGGTCATGTGGGATTGACTGAGTGGAAATGAAGGGGACTCTCTTAAGGCCTATATTGTCCCCAGGAAAAGCACGTCCTCCAGTTTGAGACCCCAAAGTATCCCCGCCAAAAGAGCAGTTACTTTCCCCATTTGAGACACTGAAGTTTCCCATAAAAAGTAGTTTATCCTATTTTAAGACAATGAATTGTCCCACAGAAAGTAATTCCCCACAGTCTGGGACATTGAGGTCTCTCACAACCAAGTGAAACACTAAGCCTCCCCCAAAAGCAGCTCCACCACTTTTAGACTTTGTCCCTCTCCCCACACACAGAGTGGTTCTTCTCCCTGTATTCTCAGACATCCATGGCAGGTTGCTACAGCCAAGTGCTGGTAGCTTCATAAAAATTAAATTTCTTCAGACTTCATTTGACTTTAACTATAGGCTCTGTTTGTAAAATCCTTTCTTCAGCAAAACTGGGCGTCTTGGGGGACTGGTATAGAATACAGAGGGTCTCTGCTTCTCACTCCACTAAGGAGAAACTGGACGGAGACTATTCTATTTCTTTTCTTAACATGCTATCATTTAATTGGTCACATTCCAGAGCCTCCTCACTCTACTCCCACAAGCAAAAAGGCAATAAGGGCAGATAAAATTTAAAATATTTTTGTAGTTTGGACACTTACTATTTCTAAGCCATTTTTTTTTATTTGTGCAAGTCCCACTTACGGTCACACGTAAATATTGACAGAACTGGATTATTTTTTACTAACGTGTCTTTTGTAATTAAGGATAGTAAATTTACTTACAGAAATACGTGAAATGAGCCGGCAGGCTCAGTCCAATTACTAGTATGCAAATGCCTAGATTACAATAGCCAGCATAACAATTGGCACTCATGTGACATAGTCCGCATAACTCATTTGTGGCTTCACTCACTGAATAGATATGGAGTACACAGACGAAAGAAAGAAAGAAAGAAAGAAAGAAAGAAAGAAAGAAAGAAAGAAGATTGCATGTCAGTTTGTATATATTATTTATAAAGTATATAAGTGTGCACTGAGATTTTCAAAGCCAAATAGGAAATTTAGCCACACCACTCATGTTAATTGAAAATGTAAAGATATATACACACACACACACAGATGGATGTATGTATGTATACAAATACACACACATATATGCACACATATGAATAAGAAAACCATTTGCAGTTACACTGGCATAGCAATTTTTTATTCCTGTAAATGAATGATGCACTCCCATTCAATTACAGTCCTGAATCATAAGTAAATATATTCTCTTACACAATTTTGCCCCTACCCAGAACCCTTCTTTCATTCTGAGGTAAATGACTCACTTCCAGTGACGGAATATCAGATTTTGAGTGGCTGACACATAATTATGTCTACAGGGTACTTGGCCAGGACATAACTGACAGAAAAATGTGGTCTATGTGCATTGATGATTTCCTTGTTTGGCAGAGAGGTGAAACTACTGAAATGAAAGAATTGCCAAGGCTACTTTTCCTCTGCCAAACACTGAGTTGTATTGTCCCCTCTGCTGAGACATATGGAGGAAGAAAATAATGTAAAGCTTAGTTAATTCTGGCAGGGGAGGATCAGAGCCTACTCAGGATGGTGGAAGCTCCTCAGTGCAAATACTGTGCAGCTGGGGCACTGTGTTTAGGAGGCCTCTCTAGCTGACAATGGGAGGAGTTGGGGAGGTGGTTCCAATATGTGGCCCCATCCCTTCTGCAGCTTTCCTATGTCTCTTATTTCATACTCCATGCCTGATGGGGGGGCGGGGGCGGGTAATAGACTGTTATGACTTGCCACAAGTAGCAGCTGGGCTCCTAAGTGAACTGTGCTGCCAGAGAAGGGAGGCACCAAGGAGCTGCACGTAGGGATTGGCTCTGTTTATGTATCCCTGAGATCTGCTGATTATCAGTGCAGTCGGAGGGCTTGGAGGCAGCTGCACTGCAGCCCCAAAAACCTGCTCTCTCTGGAGAGAGCAATGCATCAGCAATGCCACACAAACATTCCCACTTCACCATTTTTTCCATGATATAAAATGATAGAGCTCACTGTGATTCAAGTCCCCTGGATCCAATTAATCATTTTAATAATTAAAAACATATGTTCAGCTTGAAAGCACAGCAAGAGAGTTAGGCAACCCGATGTGGAAGTGTATTGTTGCCTAATTCTAATTATGCTGATTATAACTGATCTTGTGGCCCTTGCACAGAAAACACTCCCACCAAAATCAGGGCCAGCATTTGCATTTAGCACATTCCATCCCAGATCACAAAGCACCTCAATAAACATTAACTCAGCCTCATAAAATCCCTGTGGATAAGACTCATCCCTATTTCAAACCAGAGGCAAACAGATTTTACAGAAATGGTACTTTTTTGGCTTTAACATCTTGTTACTGACCCTCCTTGCTTCTCTTTCTGAATCAGAATTGGAATTCCCCACTTTTCCTCTCTGTCCTCCTGTAGAGTTGATGGACCAATTTCAATCCCCAGTTTAAACCAGTGGTGCAGGTACAGGTGGGCCTGCGGGGGGGAGGTGCATGGCCCACCCACTTTGAAAGCAGGCCCACCCAATCAGATTTTAAGCAATTCATCCTGCATTTTTATCAGCCTCTGTTTCACTTGTGAAACAAGACTTGTGCCCACCTGTGTCAACCACAGGCCCTGCCAAAAAATCAATTCTGGCTTCGCCTCCCATCACCGTTGTTTTTAATGGGGGTTGAGCAGGTAAAATTTGAGGGCAGAATTTGACTCAGTATCTGCTGGGCCATAACACAGTTATACATTTTGAAAATCTCTTCCACACTAGTTTATAAATTAGCTACGTTAAAACATTTTGGTAAGGTAGTGTCTCCCTGTCATTCTGTAGCAAACGGATTGTTAACTTGACAGTTCTTGTTTAGTAAGAGATTGCTCCTTCCCTTTGAACAGTCACATTGCAGAAATACACATTACCCAGATCTTGTCGTCTCAGATACCATATTTAGAGCTAAGGTTCTTTCCTGAGTCAGCTTCTATGGAAGACTTTGAAGCTTCTGAAGACAAAGTATCCTGACAAGATTCAAGAATTATAGCCAGTGATGTTGCTATTTCATCACTGTAACTAAGGTTCATGCCAGTGTTTCCATTATAAATCCCATTTTACAAGAGTTTACATGACAGCCATTAAAATAGATTCCAGGTAGACACTGGCTATACAAACTCTCAACACAGAAGTGAGTGAAGGACCCAATCTTGAAGTCCTTGGGCACAATTCTTATCTGCTCAAAGCCCATAACTTCACCCATTGAAACAATAGGATTGTTGCTATTGACTTGAATAGGTGCAAGACTGAACGCTTCTCGGAAGCTTTCCCTGAGGAAGGTGGAATAAAAATGGAGTTGGGACTTCAAGATATTTTGTTGTTGTTGTTTTTCTTTTTCACAAAATTTGAGGAAAATCATGTTAGCTGTTTCTAATACCAAGAAAACAGATAAATCTGTCCAGAGACATGTTTTGCAATCTTCTTAAAGGAAAGAAAAAGCCTGCTCTACTAATAGCCATTCAGAAGCCATCCTCTGAGTATGTCGACTAATATATGCGGGACAGCATATATGCATATCATATTAATAATATGTATTATCCACACCATACATATATTAGTATGTGTAGAGGATACTCTGTAGAGGGTGGTGCTGGTGGCCGTCCTTTGCTGTCAATCTCCGAGGGAGGCCACATCTCCCGGTGCCTACGCCTGTTGGAGAGTCCCACTTAAAAGGGCCACCTCCGGCCCTCAGTAGGGGGTAATTGTAGGGGGTAATTGTCTCTTGCCCTCACAGGGTAGGCAAACACTTTATGGCCCGGCCCTCAGCCAGGGACAGGCCGACAGTGGGAATCAGCCTTTGGCCCTCAGTGGGGCGAGGTAGTAGTCTCCGGGCTAGCCCTCTGGCAGGGCAGGCCAGGAAAGAGGGGACACAGTCTTGGCAGGGCAAGTAAGCAATTTCTGGCCTGGCCTCTCTGTAGAGCAGGCAGACAAACAGTCTCAGGCTCTTGGCAGGGCAAGTAGCAGACTATAGCCCGAACAGGAGAGGAAATAGTCCAAGGCCCTGGCCCTTAGGCAGGGCAGGGGAAGGCAGAGGGCAGCAGTCGCTAGCCCTTAGCAGGGCGAGTAAGTGGTCCATACCCGTCCCTTCAGCAGGGTGTGGCAGGCAGTAAGGGACAGGCTCTGGCCCTTAATGGGCATTCACCCCAGGTCAGGGTAGGAGGGGGATAAGAGGGATGCAGGCCCACCCGTCTCCACTGCATCCCAGCCCAGGGCCCTGCCAGCGATGGAGTGTCCCGTCACTGGGTCACCGGGTCACCAGCCGAAACACGCTGCTTCACAGTGAGTGTAAGCTCAGCCGGTCCATAGTTGGCTCCCCTGAGCTTCTTCCCCCACCCTCTCCCTAGAGTACCTGTGGCTAGTCATCTCCCTCTGGGTCACTGGGGTAGATGGCAAGTGGGAGTCCCACAAATCCCTCACCTTCAACCGGCAGCTGGTCCGGAAACTGTTCGGGGTCCTCTGTGGAGGGCAGTTCCTCTAGGTCCCAGGGTTTGCGTTTCCCTTCTGACTCACCAGAGGTTGGTAGCTCGGGCAGCTCTGGCAGGTCCTCAGGGCCCCAGGCAGTAGGCAGCTCCAGCAGTCTCTCCTCTGGGTCGTAGGATCCGGGGGTCTCCTTCATCTCATACAGCTCACGCAGCTCCTCCAGTTCCTCAGGGCCCCACGCAATGGGTAGATCCAGCAGCTCCTCCTCCAGGTCGTAGCGGTCAGGTGCGGCCGTATGTTCAAGCACCAATGGAGAGGCATCCTTCTCCCTCAGCCGCTGGGCTCCGACTGAGTGGGCAGGCCTGGGTTTTATAGGCCTAGCCCCCCCTACCTGCTTCCAGTCAGCTGTTGCCTTCCTGGGTTCCAACCTTCAGAGGGAATTTGGCTCTCCCTCAGTGTCAATCTCCAAGGGAGACCACACCTCCTTGCTACAGGATGCATTAAGCACAAATATTATAGCAATTATATAGATAAATTGACCTATGATTTTTATATCACTCTGCTCACTTATACTAAGTATCCCATAACCCCTTGCGTTCTCTGAAGTAAGTTTTGGCTTGAGCAACTAGGGAAACTGTCAAGATCAGGACAGATGAGTGCTTTATCATAGCAGCAGAAAGGGAGTTACTCTCACAAGTCTGTACTGTAATGTCCCAAAGGAAGTGGACAAGTCGTATGATTGTACTACCCTCGTATGAACCTAGGAGATGGTTTCATGCCCTCTGGTACTTGAAATGCACGTGTTCGGAACAAAGAGATAAGGGTTACAACATAGTACCAGAAAAACAAGGTAGAAAGCTGATTGGTTAAATCTAGTTTCAGTGGACATACACAGTACCTTTTACTTGTAAACAGGTAGGATGTAAAAAGATGGCTTTAGAGATATAACTTTGGGAGCACACCTTCTGCATAAGGTGAATGTAACTTCACTGCATGAGATGGCTTCCCAGACTCTTGTATCATATAGAATGTTTGTCCTGTACTATATTATTATTGGGGTATAGCAATAAACCTGAGTGACATTGGTTATTTGATCTCTTCAGTATGTTTCATAATGAACCAAAGTGTGCTCAAGCAGTTGACCATACTCTTTCTCAACATGTAAGATCATGGCCTGGCCTCTCTTTTTTAACACAGAGGAAATCCTCATTTAACCCACTGCCAATTAGATCCATGGTGGTATTTTTCAGTAGTAAATTTCCCTTGGAAAATATAGGGCTAAGTCCTCAAATGGTGTAAATCAGCCACTTTACACCAGCTGAGTCTCTGGCACATGCCGTACTAGTTATGTGCTTGGTATTATTATTGTATAAATAAATTGTAAAGTCCTGGGAAGGGCTCAAGGAAATGAAATTCCAGCCAATTTGTTCAACTTTTTCTGACATTTCTTTCTGATAGTTTTGTCAAATATTACCGTACATGTTTATGTTTAAGCTGGCTGTGTCTGCCCAATGCTCAGCAAAGATTTGATGGTAAACAAGGACTGTGATGAGTTGCCATAATGCTAAGACTTAATTATGTTTAGGAAATGTAATGCACAATGTCTCCTAATATATTATAGAGTCTGTATTATCAACAAAATAAAAAGTAATTAAAATGGTCAAAGTGCCTGAGCAAAGTATAATCGATGTATTAGCTTTACTTCCTTATTGTGTTTATACATTTACATGCTAATTTGCCGCATGGTTTAGGGCTAACGATGGCACCCACATCCTAATACTTTGCCCACCACAGAGGGCAAGTGAGTATGGGAACCAAAATTGTTCCATATTCACTTGTTCCACAAGGCTTATGAACCACAGGCAGGTAATGACCACTAATGTGGGAAACACTGGAAAGGGTCATGATACCAGGGTGCTGAGGACATCAGGATGGTACTTAAGGAGGGAAGAAGGGACTTTATTCTCACGAAATGATATGATTCTGTATGGCATGGCTGTGCCAACTGGTATTTTGGGGGTCCCCTCATACCTGCTCCTGCCTTGGCTGCTGAAAGTGTACCCTAACATCAATGACCCTGGAAAAAGGGAATTCAGTGACAAGTTTAGTAGCTGCAGAATAGTCGTGGAGTGCCCCTTTGGTAGGCTGAAAGCTCATTGGCACTGCCTGTGGATCTGTCTGTCTGCCAATGTGGCAAATGCAATTCATATAATCATTGCCTGCTGTGTACCACATAACATTTGTGGGGGTAAAGAGAAGGGCTTCTGTTCTGAGTGCGGCTCTGGCAACGTCTGGTTTACAGATTCTGCACAGGCAGCTGGATCCCACCCATGTGCACAGCATACTGTTCCTGGTTTCCAGTAGGCAAGGGAAATCAGGGATTCCATAAGTGCACACATCTTGGCACAGCATCATTTTTGCACCTATTTTCATTTTCCCACAAACCCATGTGGAACTTGACAGAAGCATGGAGTTTGCCTAGCTCTGAACTATTGTCATGAGCATTGCAGACCCAGAATGCATGATCTTCCAGTATTTGCAGAGCCACAAAACGAACCGCAGGAAACATGACCATATTTTTTAAGGACAGCTTGCTGTGGGACATAGCATGAAACAATTCATAGTTGGTGGTGGTATTCACAGAGCGGCTGCTTCTAGTCCTGAGAAATGAGCACGGACTGGTGGTATCGCATTGTAGTGCAGGCATGAGATGATGAGCAGTGGCTGGAGAACTTTCAGGCGCTCAAGGCCACATTCCTGGATCTGTGTTGTGAGCTTGTCCCAGCCCTCCAGTGCAGGGACACCAAAATGAGGGCTGCACAGACAGTGGAGAAACAAGTGGTGAACCTGGAGGTCCACAAGAGTCTGCAGCATCTTTGTTTGCTGAGGGAGAAAGTCCACTAGGTCTGTTGCATCTTCCTCTCTCTTTCCTATGCCTGTCTCCTGTCCGCTCTTTCCTTCCCCATCCAGTCTGCAGTATTCACACCCCAGGCCCTCTGATCGAGGTTTGATGCAGCATGGGCTTGCAGGATTTCACAGAACATGTCCTCTTGCACCCTCTTTTTTCTCCTCGCTATCTGGCTCAGTCATTCCACTGGCGAGGAGGGGGTACACCTCAAGGCTGCAACAGCCACAGATAAAACGCACAGAGGTACCATTGTCAGTATAGTATGTACAGAAAGCAAAACTTGAGATTCAGAAATGCCCCCTTCCCTTTCTGATTGGCATTTCTGTTTGGAGCGCTTGTTCGCGGCACCGTTGACACCACCAGCCATGGTGAGTATGACCCTGCAGGGGTGAGGGAAATGAGGAGGGAATTGCTTGGTTGCATGAAACTATGAACATAGGGCACTTGCACTGAACACTGGTACCGTTTTCTACAGGCAGTGGTGGTTTTTAGCAGATATCTCACTCCTGAAGGGAACAACTGCAGAGAGCACAGCTGCTGCTAATGTCCAGATGCCACCCGGGCCTCTATGCTGCTCGCCCATTTAAGACAATGGTGCTTGCTGGAGTTTATTGCTGAATGGCGTGAGAAAGCGTCCTACCAAGGAAGAAGAAATAAAGCTGCCATCTCGAGAAGCCTTCTGGAGAGGACTCCCTGAAAGTTGAATTGAGATGTCGGAGAAGGATTCCAGGGACATCCCTGTGGCCATTAACGGACTGTTTCTCATGACCCCCCTACCTAACTGTAGACGAGAATGAAAAGCAGATATCAACTCTTTGTTGTAGCGCTACTTCTTCAAGTACAAGTAAACTAATGACAATTCGATAGTTGTGTCCTGCGAAGTTGTGGGCGCCATCATTGCAATGGGAAGCTTATTTACACACTTACCAGAGGTTCCTTTCCTAGCTTAGGGCCCACTCATGCTCAACTGTGAGGACTAGCTGGACCATGGTAGAGTCAAAAACAGGTCCTGGCTTGCAGCACAAGAGGAACCCCCATTTGCCTGTCCCCATCCTCCTCCTCCTCTTCCTCATCCACCTCCTTCTCCTCGCTGTTCACGCCTGGGCCCGTGGCTCAGGCTCTTCAGAGATATCCACAGTTGCATGCAGAGTGATGGCAGGGTCTCTGCCAAATACAGCATGCAGCTCTTTATAAAAGTGGCAAGTCTGCAGATCGGCACCCGGTCAAGTGTTGGCCTCCCTGGCCTTCTGGTGTGTCTGATGCAGCTCCTTGGCTTTCACACAGCACTGCTACTGATCCCTCTTGTTCCCCTTCTCCTGCATCCCAGTGTAATCTGCTCCGAGCTGTCCACATTTCTATGGCTGGTACGTAGCGATGCTTGCGCAGCCTCTTCTCCCCACAGGCCCAGGAAATCCAGTACCTCCTGTCTGCTCCAGGCCAGAGCACGTCTGGACCATGTAAGCCAGCATGGTTGACCAGATAGTTGCGCATAACAATGGAGAGCTGCTAAGTGTGTTTACCAAGCTGGCCAATCAGGAAAAAATTCATGGGGATTTAAAGGCTAGAGGGAGGCTTCTTGTCTCTGTGTCCCCAAGGCAGTGGAGTTAATAATTGTGACCAGCATGTTCAGTGTCAGGCTTTGTGGGACAGCGAATGGAGGACTGATAGGGTCAACATAGGTAACACAGTGTCTACACCAGGGGTGGGCAAACTTTTTGGCCTGACGGCCACATCTGGGTATGAAATTATATGGCGGGCCATGTGGTGGGAGAGGGGGAGTGGTGGCGCTGGGAGGGGGGAGCAGCTGCCGTGCTCCAGCCAGGGTGCTGCTGGGCCCATAGGGTGGTGCTGCTGGGCTCATATGGTGGGAGAGGGGTGGGAGGGTTGAGTGGGAGGGGTGGCCACTGTGCTCCAGCCAGGGTGCTGCTGGTCCCATGTGGTGGGAGAAGGGAGGGGGGAATGGGTGGGACTGGGAGGGGGAGAGGCACTGCGCTCTGGCCAGGCCCAGCTGGAGGGCCTGATGAAAAGCTCAAATGGGCCATATATGGCCCGTGGGCCATAGTTTGCCCACCCCTGGTCTATGCTCATGCTGGATTGACCTACGTACATGGACTGTGGCTCAATGCCACTTGGGGAGGTGATGTTATGAAGTCAGCATAATGGGACAGTTACATCAGCGGGAGACAACTTTAAGGGCAGACCCATGCACAACTAGGTCAATTCAAGGCAGCTAATGTTGACCTAACTTTGTACTGTAAGCCAAGCCTTAAGGTTTCCCAGGGAGGGGATGGAGAGAGATTGGCTGACATTACTGCCACTATGTTCCCTCTTCCTTTGTTATTGTTCTTGGGTTTTGATTTTCCACACGTGTAATAAAATCTTTAAGACATTGATCAACTGCTTTTGTGTGTTTTAGACATGTGCTACGTAGAAAAATAGCAGTGCTTTTTAAAGCATGTGACACCATGCACTGGCCTTTCCCATCCTTCCTGTGTATCCATATGACAAGATATTTCTGACCCTTCCGGCAGAGATTAAAAAATGTTTGCACTATGATAGCACCAAATTTTTACCAACACTCCATTACATGAGGTAGGAAGCTTGCATCCCGCTCAAGAACGAAAAATCACCTTCAGTTCCTCGTCAGGAAGGAGGACTAACACACAGTAAGCAAAGCATAACAAGTATGAAAAGCACACGTTCAAAGATGGAAAGATTTTGAAATCAGAACTACAACATATTGTTACCAAAGTAACTGTTTACAAGTGAGAACATCTCCCACTGCTTAACGTCTTTGCGCCTGCTTCCTTTCTCTCCTTATCGGAAGGGGTGAGCAATGGGGGACAAAGACTCTCAGTGAGAACTGGGGATGTCTCCTGTGACAGGTTGCAGGGGCCGCTATATGGTGGTGTTCCAGGACTCTTAAAGGATCAGCTTTCTTCTCCTAGTCAGCTGGAGGAGTCAATGCAACAGCATCCTCTGGCTTGGCAGCACCCTGGGTGGCAACTAGTGGAAGAGGAGGAGGCAGTGTCTGATGGGCTGGTTTTGGGCCTCAGCAACGGGCGGACCCCACGCTCTTTTGGCCACCAGTTCAATGAGCCTTTTCAATAGGGAATGGTCCCATTCCCTATGGTGTGTCTCCATGTCCATGAACTGGCTCATAAGTGTCTCCTCCTGCTGAAGAGTCTGATTCTCCCATGTCCAGAGCAATTCAGATTGATCCTGATTTCTCCAGTCCATCCCTATGAGCACCTCCTCCATGGTCTTTCTCTGTCTACCTCTGCTGTCTCTGGAGTGCTGCTCCTACCCTCCTAGTGGAATGGTTTCAGCCTCAGAGCCAAAGGCTGGAGGAGTCCCAACAGGGCAGCTCCCGCAACCCAAGTCCCAGCCAGCAGCCCAAGCTGCCCTGGAGCACCTGCTGGGCAGTCCAAGGACCAGCTGGCCCGGACCAACGGCTGGCTCACCCCCTCCTGCCCACTGCATTCAGGGGGAGGCTGAGCAAGGGTGGGAAGTTGTTGCAGCACCCACTGACACAACAGGAGGGACGGGGGCTCAGGGTGGAGCATGGATGGGGCCACACCTGGCTGTTCAGGAAAGCTAAGCCTTCCCAGCTTATGATACTTGGCACTCGTGGGGGACGGTGGAGGCCCTTGGTAACTTACCAGTTCTAGCTCTGACACAGCTCAGGGGCCTCCTCAGTTTTATCACAGGGGGCTTCTTCAAGCTGGTCCTCTGGGCCCAGGTGCAGAATCACATGCTCCGGGTCTTCTGGGGCCTCCCTCAGACTCTACTTCCCCCTCACCCTGGCCCTCATCAGTTCCCTCATGGACAATGAGGTCGGTGGGGCTGAGGAGGGGATTGTGAGCCCTTCAGGGGCCCTTGGCATTACCCAGTCTAGCTCTTCAAAGAATATGATAAGCCCTCCCAAACCGACTGTTGGAGTCTTTGGCCTCAAGTGCTCCATGTGTTCCTGGCTCTGGGACAGGGTCCACTCATTGCCCGGCTTCTCTGGCCTCCAGGAAATTTGTGGATATAGAGGAATGTTTCTGCTGCTCCAGCTGGATGTCTGGAGGATATTGCACTCCACCCACACGCTGACGAACATCCGGGTGTCCCCAGTGTCACCAAAATGCTGCTTGCAGAGGTGGATCCATTTTCACCTGTGAGGGATGCAGCAGAAAGCTGTTCTGCTGCGGTCAGTCCGTGCAGCATGCTTCTACCAGTGCCCAGGGGACAGGGACCAGGGTTGCATAAGCGTCAGGGGGAAAAAGAAGAGTTCAGTGCATTGTGGGAATAGGGGTGGAGGACTAATGAAACCCGAGACCTGGGACATACCCCGTATCCCCATTCACTCTGCAAACTGGCATGCCACGACCTCAGGCCTGGTCTACACCAAAAAATGACATCAGCATAGCTACATCTCTCAGAGGTGTGAATTTTTCACATCCCCTGGAAGACATAGCTATACTGAGCAGTGTAGACAGCGCTAGCTCAATGGAAGAATTCTTTCACCGATCTAGCTACCACTTCTCTGGGAGGTGGATTAACTACAGCCATGGGAGAACCCCTCCTTTCACCATAAAATGGGACATCTGCACTGCTGTAGCATTTTCAATGTAGCTATAGCCTAAGGCATGCACTTAACCACACCCTGCAGGTGTGCTAGCTTACTCACCCTTTGCCTATCCCTGTGCTTCTGAGATTGAACTGTGGACAAAAGGGGGCCTGTGTGTGGACACATATGCAGTCAGTAGTGTAGATGTTCCCATAGACAGCTCTGAAAGGACAATATTCAAATTATAATGCAATCACCAGTACAGGCATTTTTGTATATCATCTTGGTCTGTTGTTTCAACAAGTCAGCCTCCACTGCTCTCACCAAAGCCAATATACATTTTAATACAATTCATTTATGCTCTTAGGAGGCTTTCTTGGCTGACTGGCTCTATACCTGTCCTCTCTCATGTATGTGGCCAAGCTGCTTATTCTTTGTTCCAAAGCTGATGGTACTTCACTACATATGCAGGGAGCCTATTCTAAATTACAAGTTTCAGAGCCTGATGGTTTCAAAGTTAAAGACAGATTACAGGTTGCAATCTGCAAAGCTTCCCATTTGAATTCATTCCAAATGAACTCATCTTCAAGCAATCCCAGATTAATGTGGCATTCAATCTGGTGAGTGCAGCAGCTGAAACACATATGGGGAGAGGAGGGAAAGGGGGAGGGGAGTTTGTTCTCCCCCTCCCGGTGGGAATCCTCTGCATCTTTCTCAGAGCCTGGAGGATGCCCCTAGTTAATACTCCTTCTATTTTGCAGTCCCACTCTCCAGGCCTGGACCAGCATTTCAGCTACTGTTCTAATGTTTAATGGAGGAGTGGAGTCAGTTGATGCCTCTCCTTAAACTGGCTGGAATGAATCAGTGCTGAATGACGTTGGATGGATAATGTCTAAACTTGGCCTGAACTGACCGACAATGTGTGTACTCAAACCTACTTGAAGGTGTACGATACTAGAGAACAGTCTTTTGAGGATGCCATTCTGACACTGGACCTGTATCATTCAATTCACTCAATCTTGGCCTAATCCAATTATGAAGAACTTCCCTCTCCAAAAGCAAGAGCCCAATTTTCAAATTACAGAATGTAAATTACGGTGCCCCTCCTGCATTTGGGCATTAATAGTAACACAGGGGTGCCTAATATGGGTATTTGAACATGCACAATTAGTGTCAGTTTAGATATCTAAATGTGGAACTGGGCTCCTTCATGTATTATTCTTATTCAACATTTATACAGTGATAGTGTAAATTAGGGGCATGCATTTGAAAATTAGGTCTTTTGTGCCTGATCCAGAGAGACGTTCACCACCCACAATTCCCTCTGGGGTCAATCTCTCAGCTGCACCGCTCAGGATTAGACCCATGAAAGGTTGTGTTAAAAAATGGTCATGCATATCATGCAAGTCAGGTTTCTGATGCTGGTGCCAGGGAGCCTTTTGGGTGAAGTTATTTCTCTTCTCCAATACCCTTGTGATTTGCTACTTTTTCTTTTTATCTTGTCCCATTTTTATGTGCTTGATTTTTTTATGTCTCTTGTGTGATACTTTGTTCTGGGCGGCAATGAATGAGCAACAAGTTTGGATGATGAACTGTGTATTAAAAGAAAAGGCTGAGCTAGTTTGGAATCACTATTCAGTGCCATCTAAAAGTGTGTTTTTAAACTATTTATATGAGTTGGAATATTTTTATTTAAAAAAAACAAAGGAATTCCAGGGCAACTCAGTTCACTGATGTTTTTTCCTTGTCTGCTTCCTTCTGGAACCCTCTTGCACATCGACTAGTACTTACCCAAGTAGTCCCACTGAATGCAATGGTGCAACTCACAGGAGTGTTATGCAACATGTGTGCAGGGTGCTCTCAATTATTACAGCTGTATTTCCCCAGCTGCAAGGCTGCTAGATAACATATGGATACCCTGCTGGAAATTTGCAGCCCTTTTTTAAAACCACAGCCAAGCACACGCTGTGTTATCTAACCAAATGCCTTTCTTAATACTCCTTCCTCTGGCTGGCAGCTATCAGGTTAGTGAAAAATAAATGGCAATTTTTTGGCGCCTAAATTCCAAAATTTAAAAACTATCAAAGACGTGTGTGGGAGGCTGGGCAGAGCCCAGGGGGGGGAGGAATAAAAATGCATTCTAATTCCACTGAAATCTATTGAGCTACAAACATTTTTTGAGGGACAGAGTGGGAGAATGCTAGTGCTTTTCTAAAACTTAAGAACCTTCTTAAACAGAAAGAGGGAACAGGTACAATGAAATCTCTCTTAAGTGACCATTCAAGGGACCAACAATAGTGGGTTGATTAATTAATAGGAAAGTGGGATGGCTTAGTGGATAACGCACTGGAGTGGGTTCTATTCCTAGCTATGCTACTAGATTGCTGGGTAAGCCATCTTGTCTCCCTATGCCTCAGTTTTCCCATTTGTAAAATGAGAATAATCTCTTTGTAAAGTGCTTTGAGATCTACAGCTGAAAAATTCTATATAAGAGCTAAGTATTAATGTTTTCTTTTTATTATTATTATTACAGATGACTAATTATAGGTGATTTCATTTGTAATATTGCAGAAATTGCGGATTCTGCAATATTAGGCTTCCACCGTGATTTTGTTTTAAATTAGCTTACCGGGCACAGGCCACTATTTTGCATACATTTGGAGGTTTGCGACACACACCTTTTCCCCCCACCAGTACATTAAATGACCTTGGAGAGTTTTGGGCAGGGCTTTAAGCAGGGCACAAAGATGGGGGTAGGGAAGCAGAAGAATGGGGGTGGGGAGGAAATGGTAGCAGGGAGAGCCCTGCAGCTAGCATAGCATTTCTTCCCTTACTTCTGCACTATTGCTGGTGGCAGCATTGCCTTCAGATCTGGTACCTGATCAGCAGCCACCACGCTCTGTCCACCCAGTTCTGAAGGCAGCGTTTCCACCAGCCTGCTGCAGGGCTCCACCCTCTAGTGGGTTTTTTCCCCTCATTCTTGTGCCCCATTTTTCCATCCCCCACTTCCCTCGTGGCTTTGTGCCCTGACCAGCTGCCCTGCTCTCCCCACCCTGGTTACGGCCTTGTAGTTGCACCAGATTGTCTGGTTATCAAAAAAATTCAAAGGCATAACATAACAGTTAGTTGAGTTTTTATATTGTTTCAACAAATTTTTCTTAGGTCTAGGTCTACTGTGGCTTTTCCAAATGACTGCAATTAATAAAGGTCCCTTGTTCCTTTTCTGCAATTTTCCATGTCTTGTCTGCAACTCAGCTGCAATTATTTGAAGATTATCTGCAATTCAGGTAGGGTCTTATAGATGACCTAAGAAGGGCGGAACAGAATTGTGCTCTTTATATTTGGGATAACTTCTGGACAGTACCTTAAAAACAGGAGATGATCTAATATTTATTTGTTTTGATTTATAAAGTAACACTAACAGACTCCAATTACATGCTCTGCCCTCTTCTGCAGGTTTCACTGTATATGTCTGTGACTCTGGCAGCGTAAGCATCCAATGCCAGAGAACCAAATTCTGTTCTAATCTATACCCCACTGTCTCGTCTAGCAACTAGCCTGCAGTTCCTCTCAAACTGATTTAATGGTTGCATGAAATGATTAACACACCAACAGAGCTAAGAGGGTCACATGCGTTTCTAGGTGCACACAATGTAAAACCATTAAAAAGCTTCCAAAGTCTTCGCTATTAGCAGCCAGCTCCACAATTGCAGCTGAACTGGAAAAGACCCCGTATTCTCCCCACTGACCAAACGTTTGCCAAACTATGGGGTATCCTTTCTGTGGAAAAAATATCACCTGTCAGAAAAGCAATAAAAACATGAACAGCATCTGGAAACCATTTCCCAATTACATTAACATATTTTCAACAAGCTAGGCAGATGCACTGCCAATTTTAATGGCATTTGAACCAAACAAATAATGGGTCAAACAAAACATTAATGCCATTTGTGCTACAATTCTTAGTAGGCAGCTCCAAAGGATTGTTTTATAGACTATGAACTTTATGTTGCCAGCTCTGTGTTCTCTCCCTTAGGAATCTTCAAACCACCAAGCCGAACAAGAAATGAGTGAGGGTTGGCAGCCAGCCATGTTCTTCCACCCTTTCTCCTCTAGTTCTATTACTGAATAAAATGGCACTGCTCATGTTTGCAAGGGACCCACACGGTGCAAGGAAAGGGTGGCAAAATCGGGACCAGAGTCAACATTGAATTACCTGCTAAGGTGTCACAGGGCTTTTGGGAGGAGAGGGAGATGCTGTACAGGTCAGCCATTTCCAGCCCCATACTAGCTTGATTCTTTCTATGCACTGGCAGAGGAGCCTCCAGAGGGCTGGGGGCAAAACAAAACTCTGCTGCACAGAGGCCATGCTTCCCTGTTCCTTCAGAACTGCCAGGTTTTCATCCCCCCCACCTGCAGAGGAGGAGGGATAAGACAGGTACAAATTGTTCCATGCTCTCTTATGCTTGGGTGATGCAAAGTGGCTTGATTTTTAGATTTCACACTTGATGTGGGCTTAGTCTTCAATGAGAAATGCTTCCTATAGATAGCTAGAAAGGGTTGAACATGGCGGGAGGGGGGGGGGGCTGCAAGGGCTGTTGCAAGAGCTGTTGTGGGAAGTTCACCTCTGAATTTCTCAGCTATCATACAATTAAAATTCCAACCTTAGCATTAATATTATTTTGTGCATTCATAGTGGAGGAAGATTCTCTCTACTGCTGATGCTCTTTTCAGTGATATCTGCTCCTCCTTCTGCTTCAGCCATCTCCACTTCTTTTACTCCTGCACCATGTATTGCTATCATTTCTGCATCTGCCCCTGCTCCTTCTACTGCCATTTCTGTTGTTCCTATCTCCATGAAGGGCTGCTAATGGCATTTCTGTGACCCCCGGTACACTATTCCATCCATAAGTTTCCCAGAGTGATTAAAAGACAGGGATGTAGCTAGCCATTTAAAATTGTTACCACGCTAGCCAGTCCATCACAGTCCTCAAACCTCATCTCCAGAGCATGTGCTTTTACAAACAGTGCAATCACTGACACAACAGACGCACCTAGATTTGGAGAACTTCCTTTGCAGGCACTCTAACCATTACCCCCACCCCCATCCCTGGCCCTTCCATACTGACTTCCTCTCTTTTTTTACACTGAGTTCAAACCTGCCCTTAATTTCACAGGTCTCCTTAACTCTGTTTCTGCTCCAACTCCACCCACATCTCTTCCCTCACTGCTCTACTGACAGCATCCCTTGAGTCCCCTACCCGCGCCTGACATGGTGCCATCGGTCACACCACCCCAGACATTTGGAATAGCCTCCGTACTATTACTTACCACGCAAATGCCTCATTCTACTCCAGAATCTTCCCAAATCCATTTGTTCTGTGAAGCAATTGTGACCCGTCTGTGCCTAGGGCAGCCACCTGAAATTGCCAAGGTCAGGGCAGGCTGTAAAAGGAGAGCAGATTCTCCCAGCACTGGTGGGTGACACTGAAGTCAGACTTCCCAACCAGCCACAAATAGTGCTCCTCATTCCCCACACTGGTTATCAAGAAGCCAAAATAAAAATATACACAGCCCCCTTTGTTGCATTTCAGACTCTGGCTCCCAATCAGCCACTACATCCAGTTAAGAGACCAGTTATTTAAAACTCTATGCTCTTTCCCAAAAAGGTTTCTCCTGACCCAAAGGGTCAGCCACAGTACCCAATCAATATAAGTTTAGATCTTACCCAAAATACCATGCTGCCAGTTTATTATAAAAAGAAAGAAACAAACTATAAGAGAAATGTTAAAGGATTAAAGCAATCAGACATATACAACTGATTTGAAAGTCTGTATATGTCAGGTTTCTAATAGAATTGTGGCGTTTGCAGGATTGTATAGTCCCTCTGGTATACGTCCAATACCTGGATGGGTCTCAGACCTTTGTTTCACAGCTTCAGTTCGGTTGAAGATGAATTGATCCAGAGGTATGTAGGTGGCTGAAGGCTAAAGACGACTGAAGACAAAATGGATGTTGTGCAATTGCCTTTTATGTCTTTTGGCCTTTGCCATGCTGCTTGTGGAATTTTACAGGAATAAGATGGAGTCCAGAGTCACGTGAGTAAGTCCTGGTGACTCATCAGGTATGTCCCTGGCTTCTCCCCCTGGCCCATTGTACCTGTGAGTTTCCTTAATGGGCCTTAATGGGCCATTAAGCAGGCGCTTGTTCTGCAGCCATGCTGGCTGGGGTGTTGCCCAAACACAGCACAATTTGGAATACAGATACATCAATCATATCCATAACTTCCATTACACACATAACACATGAACATAAACATCATCTTACTTAGCACGTTACAGCCTTTCTAACAGTACCTGACATGGCACATCTCACATGGATTACTATGATTTTGACATATTGATTTTAAACAACGTAATAAATGCCTCCCGCCCCCAATCCAGCCAGCGTCACAGCAACTACAGGGCCAAACTCCTGGAAGGGGCTGAGCAACTGAAGTCAGAGAGACTGGAGGGCACTCAGCTTTTTACAGCGTTGGGCACTGAGTGATCAGCCATGATTCTGAATCCGTTCTGTTTGCATTATACTGCATTGTATCCACTTGTGCCTTTAATGCCTGACCCTGAAAGGTGCTGAGGATCACTTAGGGTCAAGTCCTTAGCTTAAGCTTTTGAGGCAGGAGTTTGTTATCCATTTTGCCTATTGTGAGGAGCTCTGTATATTTTGACACTGGAGGGTGTGCTAGCTGCCTTTTGTTAAGCTTAAATGAGGCAGCAATTAAATGCCCTTTTTTTAGTGATAGCAGAAACAGAGGGATTGATTGGATTGCAGCAGTGTGTGCGTGGCTCAGATGTACAAAGACAGCAGAAAAGCAAGCAGGATGAGACAGCAAGAGAAGCACAGCCCTGAGATAAAACCAAGCAATAGGGACTTGGGCGCAGAGTGCTGTTTAGAAAAGCAGGCATGGAACTGTGGGCAAGGAAACTGCCACTTCTTGTTTGATTTCTACTGGGTGCAGGGAGACAGGACTTGTGTACATTCTTTGTAAATAAACAGGATTGCACCAGAGAAATACGTGGCTCGTATAATCCATTTCTCCTACCCCTGGAAATGCCCTGCAAGGCCCCAAATATTGGCTAACTGCTTGGACCAAAAGAGACAACAGGGCTAACGGGCTAAATAAATTTGGGGCTAATAAATTATTAGACTTTGTTGAAACATTTCAATTTCATTTTGTCTCAGTTGTGGACAAACACCTATAACTTTTTCCTCTCCTTTTTTCCAGTGGAAAAAGAGTGAATAAATTGAAGTGATTTTTTTCCCTGTCAAAATAAAATGAAATTGTTTATCAAAAAACAAAAATTTCACAACAAAATTTTGAATGGAAATGCTCATTTCCTTAGAAATGTTATGAAAAATACCTTTTGTTCTTAAACCAGCTCTATTAAAATGACAGTAGAGACTGGGAAATGCTTTTGCACATCCAGATTCTGATTAGTCGGTTGGGGCTTTTGGGTGAATACCAGTTCCCAATAATACCCAGGTGGTACCACCTCACCTGATCACACTATATTGCATTAAGTGAGTGAGGAAATCTTTGGTAGGGAGATGAAATTGTGGTAGGTATAGGGATGAAGAGAGTCAGTGGGAAGAGGATGCGGAGAGTACAGAAAACAAAGGGCTGAAGGAAACAGTGATAGTTTTAAACTGCCAAGGTGCCATTTCAACAGTCATTTGCCAAGGTGCCTTTTCAACCACTTCTAATTCATTTGCTATTGTAAAAAGCCAAACTGGGAACTATTCAATACACCAGATTTCGTTCTGGTAAAGGAAAGCGAGTTAAACATTGGTTGCAGATCTATGAATGGTGATGGAGAGGAGGGGTCTAGATAGTCAGAGAGGGCATCTAATAGGGATCTAATAGAGAATCTAAAAAAGAGTGGGTTATGACAAATTAACAAGCAACAAATATAGGCAAAAATAGCCATGAAAAGGCAAACCGGGCCACAGTTAAGTCCCAAATAAGAGAAAGTAACAGGCAAAAGGGTTAGAACCCTTCTAAATCTTTCTGTTGTTATTTTTCCTTACATAAGATCAAAACATAGCCCAGCTAGGACAGAAGCCCAAGGAAGTAAAGGGGTGTAAGGCACCCCTTTCCCCCCACCCATGGGCCAGCTACTCATATTACAGTTTGCAGTGTGGGAAGGAGTGTGGGCTCTGTACACTGCTCATACAGGTGGGTGGGAGAGGACGGAAGTGAGTGAAGACCAGGCTTCACTGCTTTCCCCCAGACGCAGGCTAATGTAGCTATGTCTGCCTGCTGGGTGACGTGCTGCCGTGGGTAAAAGGCCAGCCGAGGGCAGACTACTTTGCCCTCAGAGAGTGGGGAGAGCAGGAAGTAGGCTGTGACTCTCTAAGGGTGTGTCTACACAGCAAAGAAAACCCACAGCTGGCCCATGCCAGCTGACTCAGGTTCACTTGGCAAAGGCTCCAGGGCTGTTTCCTTGCTGTATAAACTTCCCGGCTTGGGCTGGAGCCTGGGCTGTGGGACCCTCCCATTTCACAGGGTCCTGGAGCCCAGACATCTACACAGCAGTGAAACAGCCCTGCAGCCCAACCCCTGCGAGCCCAAGTCGGCTGATGCAGGCCAGCTGCGGGATTTTTCTTTGCTGAGTAGGCACACTCCAGGTCACAATTTTCTTCCCAGTCTGTTCCAGGGGGAGGGCACCAAAGTATTGCACCACGATGCAGCCATTTTCTTGGAACTATTTGTCACTGTGGCGGGATACATCGCTTAAAGTCCCACAGGGTAGTTTCATTTTTTAAACTGAAATGTAGAAGTTATGAGCCAAAGCAATAGGGCAGTCTCCATTTTTCAACAGTTGGTGACCCCCCTCGTGGTGGCGGCGCTCACCAGATTCCATGTTTTGGAAGCTGCCAGAAACCATCCCCAGCAACAGGCCATAGGTAGCTAGGACTTGCATGCTGGTGTACATGGGATGCTCCAGATTATCTGACTAGCCTGGGGGACTCGGATTTTAGCTGGATAATCCAGAGGGCAGAAGTGGCAGCGCAGGGAGCCCTCTGCAGCCCTGTTGTCACGGCCCCAATCACTCACCCCTGTGACAGAAGGGCTGCAGAGAGCAACTATGGCAGGTGCAAGATGTGGAGGTGTGGGGGATGGGACGCTGCATTCCAAGGGGGCAGAACAGAGACCCGCTGCCAGGACTCTGCTTTGCCCCACTAGGCCCACAGACTTCTCTGCCCCTTGTGCCTGCAGGGATTGGGGTCACCGGTCCTGAGGCAATGCAGCCCCGCAGGAGCCGATCAGCAGCAGAGTGGCCTCCTCTCTGCTCTATTATCTGAACCTCTGCAGTATCTGAATCCTCTCCTTGTCTCCTAGCACAAGGAAGAGATTCAGGTAATGTGGCGAGTCAGATAATGGGCATTTGGAAAATCAGGAGTATACTGTATTATAGTAAACACAATATTGGGGGGCCCAGTTGTGCCTGTGTGTGATTTCTTCACACTGTTTTGTTGTGTAAAGAGCAAACAACACCACATCCTTGAATAGCAATAAGCCACTCCACGATGACCATTGTTCAACCATACAAGAATTGCACCTTTAACCTAACTAATGCTCACTGTGTTATAGCTGATTGCTGAAACAGTATGCATGCTAATAGGACTGTAGAAATGTTAGCCCCAGTTTTGCAAACACTTACACACATGGACCTTTACACACGCAAACAGTTCCTATTGCGTAATTTTACACACATGTAAAGTTCTGTGCATGACTAGGTGTTCACAAGATCGGACCCAAGCATAATTTTTTCGGGCCCAATATAAACTTGTAACACAGGCCCCCTCCCACATGCATACCTATGGGGGTTGTAACCTAGGCTGGGCCTTTGGGCCCCGGTAAAGTGTACCCTCCCCCCCATGTGGGGGCCCTGCCTTAGACTGTCAGTTCAAGTAAAGGGATCTTGTTTGCTTATTTCTCTGCAAAATGCCTCCTACATTTTTGAGGCTCTCTCAGTAATAAAAGCTTTTAAAAGATGAACACAAAAACCCACCCTCTGCTTGCTACAAGAAATTTTCCCCTTGGCATATTAAAAAATACATGGCAGGGCGTACAGAGCACATGCCTGCCTAACCTCGTCATTAAATATAAATTCCAGAAAACATGAAGCTGGAGGCTGGGAGGATTCTCTGAGTATTTTTATCCTGAGCTTTTGAATTCATGAGGAAAGGAAATGGGTGCTTAGAAATGACAAGAGATTCACAGGAGTTTGTGGGAGCCATTTCTTCTCGAAGGCGATGATTTCATCAATCTTTCTCATTGTCAAAGCACAGCACTAACTTATGCAAAGCCATGAATTCGACTGCCTGTGATATTGCAGCACAGCAGCACTGGAGCGATTTGTCTGTAAAATACACTCTGACTTATGGAGCCCCTGTACCAAATCATTTTGTTTTTAGAAATACCATCCCCAACGTATTATATACAATCTCTCTCCCTCCCACCCACCGAACAGCAACAACGGAAATCCAAATGTGGGCATGCTGGAAAGGATGAGAACTGGAACAAATACCACCAGGACTACGGTGCTAGCAAGCGGCAAAAAAAGAGAAAGCACGAGTGCAATAGATACCAAAAGGAACTTGAGCATGGATTGTAGATCGAAATTTTCACTTGGGGGCAAATTGTGGCAGCGTTGCACACAGGCCTCCCTCAGAAAAGAGCAAGGCCACCAGCTGGAGGCTGGTCACCCAGCTTCTATCCCTCGCTAAAATCCTTGTGGGGAAACCATGCTGCAGGCCCTCCTGGAAGGGAACCATGGAGAGTGTGAACCTCAGAGCATCTCAGTGCCAGAGGGGAAGGGGCTCCCCCTTATGTAGCTGTGAGCCTCAGCTGGCTTGACCCAACTAATTTTCATCAGAATCTGTATCTAAAAGGTGTCAGACAAGGTATCAAATGCAAACTGGCAACACACTGGTCATTAATATTATTGCATGGTGTATGTTTGGGGAGGGACAAAAAATTATAAATATGTCCTTAAAAGATGTTTGGCCAGCAGGGTTTAAGTCACCCTGTCTGAGGCAGAGGAATGTGATTCCACCCGCTTGAATGTGTCTCCCATGTAAAATGAGCCAGGAGAGACAATGACATTACATTTACATGCAAGGTGGACAAAGCCATCAGTCAAACCAGCATCGGGGATGGCCATTTAACGCTCTCGATGGGGGTGGAAGCTGCGGCTCCAGGAAACCTCCTTCCTGCCTTCTGAAGTAAGGTCAATAAACTCTGGAAAATATAAGCAGAGAGAGAGAGACACATTTTGGCATCTTTCACCAGAAGGGACAGAGAACCCAGCACGGTGTGGGCTCTGTGTTGCCAGAGAACTGGCCACTGCCTGTGGTGAGAAAATTACTTTGAACAAAAGACACTAGTTAGTTGCATGAGGATTTTGCCTTAGAAAAGTATTTTGACATTTGTTTGTAACTATTTCTACCCCAATTCCTTCTACCTGAGAGCACTTAAATATCTGTTCGCTGGTAATCAACTTACTCTTGTTTTATTACACAGCCGTCCCAGGGCAGTTTCAACCTGAAGAGTGAAACCCTCAGCCAAACTAACAGGGGTGCTGTGTCCTGTCTCTTTAATTCAGCAGTGAACTTGTAAGGTTTTGTGAGTGTCCAGTGGGAGGGATTGGACACTACAGGGGAGATACTTTGGGGGAAAACTCAGGGCTCTGCTGGTATCACCCTTCAAGGAGTAACCAGGCTGGTGGAAGCCAGGTGAGGCCATTGTGCTGTGAGTAGGCTGCTGGTATGGGGGTTCTGAGCCAAAGAGGCAACCACGGTTATGGGGTAGGCAGTGAACACAACCTCTTACTGGTCTAAGTTGAAACCCAGTGCATCACAGAAAGGTATCACTGGGCATATCCAAAGGGCCAGATGTGGCCCATATATTCGCGGGCACACATCTATTCTCTCCACCAGCACTTAGCCTTGTGTTTTGCTGGATCTTCTCCCTTCTGTTACTGATATTCTTCTTATCTTGCCTGGGCTTCAGCAGCAGCCTTTTTCATTTGCCAGTAATATTCTTGGCATGTCAATTGTTTTCCTTCTGTTTCCTCTTCCATGTGCTGTTGACATTCTCAGCATCACGCATGGGCTTCAACAGCTTCTTCTTTCATTTGCTGCCGATTTTCTCAATGTCTGGAACGGCTTCCCCCTGCTCCCTCTTTCTTGCACTGTTACAGTTCCTGTTTCCTTCCTCTTCTTCCTCTGATGCAGTCCTCAGACTCTGGAATGCTGCTTCCTTTGGACACTGTAATGTCCAGTTGTCTTATATTGCTTTGAATGACCTCTCTGCCTCACAAATGGAAAGTGAATACACATGACTTGTAAGACTCTGGCTATCTTTTTACAGCCTAGATACCACTGTGATAGGTGATTTAGAAATAAATGATCATATTTTGTTGCACCATTTATCATATTTTGGTTCACCATTTATGAACGTACAAAACCAGTGATCGCTGTGGTTTGATTTTTTTTAATGTAACCCTTCTGCCAGGGTTGCTGCATTTGGCAGCAACAAGGGCCGGGTTCAATATGCAGGGGTCCCTCTTAACAATACAACACAGAATCAGATTGAGACCCCACCCAGTAATCTGGCAAAATTAAACACCACTCCTGGGTGCAACTATAAGGCAATACTTCCCCACTCACAACCACTGTCTGTCTGTATATAGTAGAGAAAACTTTTAATAACAGGGGAAAGGAACCTGGCCTTAATTTTGAAAAACACCACAACTATGATTTGAACACATCTGACCACAAGCAAAACTCCTGTCCCAGAGTACAGTGAGCAGTATCCTTTGCCTCTGTCTCTCACCTTGCAGTGTGAAAGTCCAAGAAACAAATGTTCCTTTAACACACCACTCTCCTCTCCCTGCACCACACCCTACTCTCAATGGTTATCCCAGAGTTCAGAGGTGCATTTATGTGAGTTTACCTCCCACCTGAGGCATGTGGGAGATGAAACATTGAGCAATGCCTCAGTTGCTGCTGCCTCAGCCATAACAGCTTAGGCAGAGCCCACACCACCGGGCAGAAACACTTGTCCCCACCCTCTCCCTTCTCCTGGGACCTCCAAACCCCCTGCTTAGTATGTTCAGTTTAGTTAAGGGTGACCCCCTCACTCAGGACAGGCTGCGTACAGTCCTGCTGCCCTTTACTCATACAGTAAGGATAAAATCATTTCATTACCCCTGCATTCAAGCTAATGTTACAGAATAATCAAATACAGAGTTTTTGAGGGAAAGAGTTTCTGTACAGCTGGGAATAATGCATAGATTATCCAAAAGGTACATAGTATGCAGCCAGTGGTTTTTTGTTTTTGTTTTTTATATGGTCTGTGGTTTCTGGCTGCCTGGTTACAGAAACAGATTATTTGGTGTGTCT
This sequence comes from Mesoclemmys tuberculata, assembly GCA_007922155.1. Taxonomy (NCBI): domain Eukaryota; kingdom Metazoa; phylum Chordata; order Testudines; family Chelidae; genus Mesoclemmys; species Mesoclemmys tuberculata. The sequence goes on along the minus strand of ML675604.1, from coordinate 11,905,667 downwards.
GGGATGGTTACTCAATCTGTGGAAGCAAGTGTGGTGATCTGTGGGTTTACTATATAGAGTTGTCTGTATGGTTCCATTGTTGAAGCTGACTGTGGTGTCCAGGAAGTTGATGCAGCTGTGAGAGTGTTCTAGAGAGAGTTTAATGGATGCTTTAGGTCATCTGAGAAGATAAAAATATCATCAATATATCTCAAGTATATAATTGATTTTGCAGTGCATTTTTCCAGAAATTCGTCCTCAAGGTGACCCATGAAGTGGTTGGCATATTAGGGAGCCATCCTAGTACCCATGGCTCACTTCATTTTGAATGTTCCCTTGCAACATGTGTCAACTCTGATGCTTAACATCTGCTCCACCTGGGATTTATCTGCGACACTCTACCTTTCCCAGAAAAAAAATGAAAGACAAACAGCAAGGAGTAAATAAGGTAAAATAAAAAGAGAGAAATCTGAGAGAGAATGGAACAGTCAATAAACAGAACAACAAAGTAAGAAAGTCTTGGTTCTTGGAAAGAAAGTCGCTGTAGAATACAACTAATGCTGTATTCGTTAAGGAAAAGGGTGAGCAGCACACCTTTCAAGAACGTGTTTGTGGGTGCTAACGAGGACAAATTGAGAGTACTGAGATTACTGAATCAGTGATAAACAGTAAAAACGAGAGTCCTGTAGCACTTTAAAGACTAACAAATTTAATTTTTGCCAGCATAAGCTTTCGTGGGCTTTAACCCACTTCGTCAGACAAACAATCACTCCAAGATAAGGGTGAATTCATTAATGCCAGATAATTACAACGACAGCTGAGATGAGAGATTAGAGATCAAAGAATCAAACCACAACTACTTCTTTCTGAAAGAATCATCTCATAGGCATGAGTCAGTATAGTTTTTTGAAAGATAAATCATGTCAGACAAATGTGGTTATCTTTTTAATGAAATAACTGTTGACTTAGTAGAGGCAAGACAATTATTGGACTTCATTCTCTTCTCATGCACATTTAAATAAATTCAAATACCACAGTGATGGTAACCTTATAAAAACCTAGACTGACGGATTTTTCACCAATGTAAATCCATTGAGCTCAGTGGAGTTACTTCTGTTTATCTCCAGGGTAAATTAATGGAGAATGAAAGAAAAAAACGTTAATATATCTTCATTTTTGGAAAACTTTGACAAAATTTCATTTGTTGAGTTATTGAATTAAATCTCTAAATAAGACTTAGCTAAATTATCAAGATGGATAAAGAATCAGTTTATAGGTAGAAAGATGTTGGAGAAAAAGTTGTATATTCTTTGTGGAAGTTGGTGGGGAATGAAGTCTTATAGGGACCTCTATCGGGATAGTTATTTTTTAACTGCTTTTAATATGATCTTGACATATTTATAATGTAAGATCATTAAATTTGCAGATGATACTAAAATAGAGTGATTAAGAATGAGGCACATGGCTCTTTAAAAGGTAATCTGACTAAAGACAATGAATGGGCTCAGATTAGAAACATGGAACTGAATGGACCTGATCTCTCTTATGTTGCTGTAAATCAGCACTAGTTCCAATGAAGTCAGTGGAATTACAGTGATGTAAAGCCTGTGCATGTGTAAAAGGCCTGATTCTATTTGATCATGTAATTAAAGACTGCATCATAAAGAATACACACAAAGGAAACTGTTAATGCTGGTCTATCCTAACTTCTCAGTGCCTGACCTTGCAAACTTAATAACCATCTTTTAAACTAGTTTATTGTATGAAATGCAATGACTAGAATGAACAAGTTCACATATAAGGAAAGGTTTACCAGACTAAGTCTGAGAGAAGTCAAGAGCTGCCATGAAGAATTTTAACAAGCTAAATGATATTATATATTTAAGCATGAATTTCTAATTGAGGACATTGGTATACCTTAACTCAGGAGCCCAGTTTTAGGTGAAATATATGTAAAAAGAACTTGAGGATTATTTTATAGAGAGTAGACTTGTGGACTTTCAGCTGAGTTGGTAGGAGTTAAGCAATACTAACATAAGCAAAATTTGGATGACAATATAGAGTTTTAATCCATTTGTGTTGAAGATTAGCCAATGACCCATTGTAAGGGGGAGTGGAGAATTTTTCAATAATTATGTTTTTCTTGCAATTTGGCTGCGTGGGGTTTTTGTTGCTGTTGTGCTATGTGGGTGGTTTTTGCACATTGGAGTGTTTATGCTTTTTTTTTTTTTTTTTGGCAGAGAATTTGCTTAGATTTAGAAAAGTGGAGGGATTATTTTAAGTTTATATTTTAAAGGAAGTTTTGAAACATTTGAGAGTGATGTGGCAAAGATGCCCCCAAACTCTCCCAGGCCTGGTCTACGTAGCTGCCAGATGTTGACTGGAGATACGCAAACTATGCAATGTAGCTGGCATATCTCCCTTCAATGTATTTACACTGAGGTACCGCGGCATCTTCATGGTGCTGAGTGAAGGGTAACTCCCGTCAATGCAGCCTCACTCCTTTTCGGGAGGTGGATTACCAGCATCGACTGGAGAAGCCATCTGGGATTGATCACCGTGGAGCCCACAGTGTAGACGTACCCTCAGGCACAAAGGGTCTGCTTCTGCTCCAAAATGACACATAACAATGTGGGTTCTGTCTTCCATAATTAGACCAAGCACTCTGATGGCCAGGCTCCTGAAGTTTCATTTCGTCTTACATCAGTTATTGGGAGATTCTGCAATGATTCTGTTGGGTTTACAGGTAAAAAGAAAAATCAGATTAAGTGCTGGAAGTAAATTGTATTATGGCTTGAACAACTAAGTCTGGGCTCTTGGTTCACCACAGTTTTGGACATAATTGTTATGGAGAAACTGATATAATAATCAGCACTTAGAAGGGGAGTATAGGCATTTTAATAATTATACTGTGCACTTATCTGTCACCTTTCACCCAAGACTCTCCAAGTAATTTAAGTGTTACGCATCATGTTGTCCCAGTTTTACAAACAGAGAAACTTAGCCAGAGACAGAAGTTATGCAAATTGCCTGAAATCACAGTGAAACCAATATGAAAGCTAGGTATAGAATCCAGTACTTCTTCCTTTTGAGTTCCCTGTTCTGACCTAGAGACAATGCTGACTCCTGCTAGCTGAGTATGCAGACAAATATGACATATGCAGATGCAAAAACTGCTTTTGGATTTAGAATATTACCTTCCTGGGCATTTACTCACTTCTGGACTCTAAATAGTTTGGAACCCTGAACAGTATTGACCATAACTTTCCAACTTGGCAAATGCACACAGAAACACTTTGTGCTTCTCAAAAGGAAACAGTCACGCAACAATCCCAAAGACAATTTTCATGTCTCTCTTTTTTTCCTTTATTGAATACTGACTTTGTCCATTGAGCTAGCAGTCCAAGTACAAGGCAGTAAATTAATTCCTAAAGTGTAATAATCCTGGTTATAACACTGACTTTCTCTTTTGCTGTGGTCAAATCATTTAGGGCCCAATCTAATACTTACTGAACTCAACAAGAGTCTTCCTGTTAACTTCAGTTAGGTGTTGGATTGGGTCTTAACCTCTTTGCTTTCACCTCTCCAATTTTATAAAATATCAATATTCAAGATCTTCATCAATGATCTGGATGCAAATCTAAAATTATGGCTGGTAAAATTTGCAGATGATGCATAAAATGGTGAAGTGGTTAATAATGATTGGGACACGTCAGTTGTATAGGCCATAGCAGACACTGTAGTTCAGAGGGGAAACAATCTGTGGATGTACAGGCAAGGGAATATCAAGTAGGAGTAAGGGGGGGTATTACCTCTGTAGAGCAATAGTGAGTCCAGAATACTGCATCTAGTTCCTAGTCATGCATAGAAGGGACTATTGTCATCTAGTCCGACCTCTTGTATAACAGGTCACAGGACTTCCTTGGGTTAATTCCTGTTTAAAATAGAGCATCTTTAAGAAAAAAAAAAATCCAATCTGGATTTAAAGATTTCCAGTGATGGAGAATCCATGACAACCATTAGTAAATTGTTCCAATAGTTAATTACCCTCATCATTAAAAATGTTCACCTTATTTTCAGTCTAAATTTGTCTAGTTTCAACTTCTAGCCATTGGATCTGGTTATACCTTTGTCTGTGAGACTGAAGAGCCCATTATCAAATTTTGGTTCCCATGTAGATACTTTTAGACTGATCATATTACCCCTTAACATTCTCTTTCTTAAACTAAAGAGACTGAACTCCTTGAGTCTTTCACTATAAAGCATGTTTTCCAGTCCTTCAGTCATTTTCATGGCTCTTCTCTGACCCCTCTCCAATTTTTCTACAGCCTTCCTGAATTGCATACACCACAGCTGGACACAGTATTCCAGTAATGGTCACACCAGTGACCATTACAAAGGTAAGATAACCTCTCTACTCCTGCTTGAAGGCTGGACACATTTTTTCAACATATTGGGATTTTTTGCCCCCAAAATGCATTTTTGGTGGGGTCCAAAACTATTCACTGAATTCAGGTAAAAATTGACTATTAGTTTCAGCTACGGAAATTTTTTGAAAGTTGAAATATTTAGCTTTGACAATTTCAGAACATTTAATTTGATGGTTTGATTTTTAAATGTTTCATTTGGAAAAAAAATTCAAAACTTCCCTTTTGATTAAAAACAGCATTTCCATTTTAAATTTGGTCAGTTTAAAAAAACCCTCATTCACACACAAAATGGTTGAAACATACCCAAAACCAGTCTAATTAAAACACTTTTTGGATGAGACACTTTTTAAGTTAAGAAATTGTCATCTATAATATTCAGAAATTCTGAAGAACTCCATTCTTCAAAAACTATGTTGAAAAATTGGAAAGAGAGAGAATGATTTGAGGCCTGGAGAACAATGCCTTATATTGAGACTTAAGAAGCTCAATGTATTTAGTGTAGCCAAGAGAAGATTAGAGATGATTGGATCACAGTCTATAAGTACCTACATGGGGAAGAGATTTCTGATATTAGATGATTCTTTAAGATAGCAGAAAAGGATATGAGATCCAATGACTGGAAGCGGGAGCTAGATAAATTGAGATTAAAAACAAAGGAAAAAATTCAGCCATGAAGGTAAATAGCTACTGGAACAATTTTCCTAGAATGGGATGGATTCACTCTCATTTGCAGTCTTCAGATCAAGAATGCAACTCTTCCTGAAATATATGATAGAACAGAAATTATGAACTTGATCCAGAAATTACTGCATGAGTTTCTTTGACTTGTCTTATTCAGGAGGTCAAACTAAATGATTATAATGGTCCCTGCTGGCCTTAAAAATCCATGAAAATGGGGACAATAGCATTTACTTAATGACCTCACAGGAGTGTTATGAGTAAAACAGAATAATTCACAATGAATAATTGATTAAATTAATTTAGCCCAATTTTCTGCTTATAAAATATTCAGGAGCAGATAACTAATTCAGGAGCAGATAATTAATTAATTAATTAGAATTTAACTGACAAATATCTTTTCAAAATCTTTACTCTCTGCATTCCTCATAAATATTTCAAATGTGACCTGTGATAGTTAATAGTGATTGTTTAAAGAAAGAGCATCATATTGTTTCTGTTTTGTAACTGGATGAGCATAAAAGACTTCAGATATGAATACTTGAAAGTCTGAAGTTCCGTTTAAGTGAATGTGGAGGAATACAACTTTAAAATTCATGTTCCCTCAATCTTTACATCAGTAAAGATCCATAACTTGAATGTTGATGGAATGTGAACACAAATATGGTATGACTATAGCCAAAGTATTGTCATTTGCACATTCAAGCAAATTTTCACAAACTAATTTGTTTTTTCCCCTCTTCCCCTTCACCCACATTATTTACTCAGTTCTATGTATGAGAATTAATTTAAATTTGAAGATGGAGTGCGCTCTTTGGAGCAAAGACCATCTCTTTGTTCTGTGTCTGTATAGTGCCCAGTAAAATATGGTCCTGGGTATGACAGCGATACAAAATGATAAAACATTTAAAAAATCTACCCACATTTAATATAATAGGAAACAAGTCTTGTGTATTGGGAGACAAAGTGAAAGCAAGATCAATTCACCCCGTTTGCAATTGAATATTATTATGACAAGATTACAATGGTAAAATAACTAAGTATAAACATGTTAAAATAATCCTTTCCACCAGTCATACCTCACCCTTCATGGCAAGTGAAATACATTTAAACAGCTACTTGACAAAGGAATGGAAACTGTTGTCTGGTGATAAGCAGACCTGCTGAAAGAATTAAATTGTTAAAAAGGAGTCTGCCAGCGCTGCTTTATGTCAAAGGTTATGTCTACAGCTACCAGGCCAAAAAGTAAACCTGTTAAAAAGGAAAAGATTTGCTGTGCCTCAGAAATATGCACTTACAAGGCCTTTAATGTCCAGACAGGCCCTGGTGATCCATGCGGGATTATTCTTGTGCCCAAGGACCCAAAATACTGGAGATGTACTGCATTTTAATCACAGGGTTCACGTGATAGCTTTTATCAGACTTTATAGCATTTATCAAATTCCATGGTGATGTAAATACTAGTTAATTTGGTCAAGCAAATGTAGGTGATGGAATATTATCTACTGTGATAGTGCTTACAGGTCGCAATAGGGATAGAGCTCCCGTTACGCCAGACGCTGTACTCACATATAACCGAGAGATGGTCCCATCCCCAAGAGTTTACAATCAAAGTAGGAGATGAAAGACAACAGGTAGTTACACAACAGCACTAGGTTACAGTTAAACCTTTAGGAAGGAATTCACACAAATTAAGCATGCATGTGTATGCAAAATGAGCGTAACTGGTATCAAAAGGAGATGGGGGTGGGATTAGCAGGAAAAAAGCAATTGAGAGTAGGGGTATGAAAGTGAGCATATTGGATATAGGGGTTTGCATCCTTCTATTAGATCCTTTTCCTGCTGTACCCTTACATCCAGGCCCTGGCATGGAAATTACATTGATTTTGTATATTAACTCAATGCCAAATTAGGGACACAACTGTATTATTTAGACCAGTTTTATGGTCCACTTACATCCAACAGGTGACTTGCACCACCATGTACCTCGCTGCTCAGTTTGACTTCCAGACTACCAGGGGAGTTGCACTGCTTTATACCAGGTGTGAATTCAGGGAAGTTACAGCTCAGTTTGGCCCACTCTATGGAATAGCTGTACAGAGTACTGTGGCATCTGTGCAGGCATCTGTAATGGTATTTGGACAAAAAAAGAGCTAGCAGACTTCCACACTTGGAAATGTGGTGCACAGGTTTAGACCCACAGTGACTGAGGTGAGACGGCTGAGAAAACTGAAGCATAATCCCTACTGATTTTGCAAGGGAGAGGCTTGCTTTTTGGTTCACCAAGTAGAGTAGCAGCCTGTGAACTACATGGAACATGGTTCAAGTCTTGGTTTTACAACAATACGCCAGAGACGCACACTTCAAGGCCAGGCATCCAATATGAGGGACCATTATCACCAATGGCTTGATTCTGATCTCACACCACTTTTGCACCAGTGTAATGCCACTGACTTCAATGGAGTCACTCCTCTGATTTGCAATGATGTAACTGAGGTCAGAATCAGGCCCTGATTAAAGGCCCAGTCTTCCATCACTTACTATTGAGTGCAGTTCTCATTGCCCTATTTACAACAGTGAGTTGTACTCACTCACTCAATAGTAAGTGTTTGCAGGATCAGGCCCTACATCTGCTCTGTTTTCTGACCAGCAGTGGCAGCTAGAATAGCAAGTATGGGAGAATAGGGGCAGTGGGTGTTCCCACCTGTCTTATTGCCCCCAGCTGTTTTCTCAGCCAGCATAGCTGCTGTTTGGTTTGCCTCGGCCTTTTGGCTAAGACGGAGAGTTCCACCGGGATGGGGGCGACATCTCCTCCCTCTGGTCCTGCACCCGTGTCGCCACCCGGCGCCTGGACAAGCGCCTGGGCTGCCGCTGGACGTGGTGCGAGGAGCGCCAGGAGCTGTCGGTGCTGGTTCCGCGGATCAGCACCCCCGACAACACCATCGTCCCCCCTCGCGCCTGGGGCACGCTGGAGAGGACCCTAAAGAACGCCGTCCACACCCTCTACGTAGAGACCCTGAAAAAGAAACCCGACCAGGGGAAGGTCTTTGACCTAACCAGCAAGTGGGACGCCAGCAACCACTTCCTGGCCGAGGGCAGCTACACCCGCTTCGCAGACTGGCGTTTTATCCACATGGCCCGGCTCAACTGCCTGCCGCTCAACGGGGCCATCCACCACAGGAACTGGGACAAGCGCTGCAGGAAGTGCGGGTACGTCAACGAGACCCTGCCCCACGTCCTCTGCGGCTGCAAGCCCCACTCCAGGGCCTGGCAGCTCCGGCACAATGCAGTCCAGGACCGGCTGGCGAAAGCCATCCCGGCCCAGCTGGGCACGGTCGCCATCAACTCCTCCGTCCCCGGCACTGACAGCCAGCTGAGGCCCAACTTCGTCATCACCGATGAGGAGCACAAGAGGATCACCGTGGTGGACATCATGATCCCCTTCAAGAACCGGTCCCTGGCCTTCCACGCAGCACGGATGCGGAAGGAGGAGAAGTACGCCCCTCTGGCTGACGCTCTAAGAGCCAAGGTCTACGAGGTCCAGGTACACGCCCTGATCGTGGGGGCCCTGGGCGCCTGGGACCCTCGCAACGAGGCCGTGCTGCGGGCCTGCGGCGTCGGCTGGCGCTACACCCGCCTCATGCGACGCCTCATAGTATCGGACTCCATCCGGTGGTCCCGGGACATCTACATGGAACACATCACCGGCCACAGGCAGTACCACGAAGAAGCGAGCGCCATGACGTGAAAACCCCGTGAACCTTCATCACGCTCCCGCTGCCCCACGGACCCCATGGGGGACACCGCGCTGTCACGAACCTATGTACTCACCCGCTTCCGCACCCCCCCTGCAATCATTGTGACGCGTAACCGTCCCCCCATCACCGTGTTGTCTTTTACACCCTTAACCCCTGCTCCCCACCCCATCCGGGACCCCTCGGGCTATGATTTCGTTCTTCTCCCCAACCCCCAATGACTCTGTACCCAACGATAACCCGTACCCCCACCCGGATGCCTCTTGTCCTTATGTTGTAAACCTTTACTGTTCACGAAACATTAACTTCTAATAAAAACTTTAAATGCAAGTTGCCTGCTGGGTTAAACCCAAATGTGGATGCCTAGCCACCAACATTTTATTTTATTGCCAAGGATAATAGACATGGTTTTTAAAACTGTCCTTAACCCTTCTATTCCGCCCTGCTGCTCACTGAATAAGGCTAGATTTTAAAAGGGGTTTAATAGTTTTATGGCTGCTAGTCGCATATGTAATTAGGCCGGTAAAGACAAGATCTGCCTTTTCCCCAAAGGGTGAGCTACTTTCCAGCAGGGATTAGGGAGGAGAATTTTCTCCCACACCTGTACCACACTGCAAAACTGGCAAGGTGCATAAGGAGGAGGAGAAGCATATCGGGAGAGGACAGGAGAGTTCACCTTCATCCAAAGAGCCAGGTACCGATCACTGCTGGAGAACAGAATTTGGATTTGACAGGTCAGTGTCTGCTCTGCTCTGACAAATCCTGTATTTCTATCTGTCCACCCCACTCTCTGGCATGGAATTGACAGAGAATGATTGACAGGAGTGTTTACAGAAGGGATGGTTTAGGGCCTGATTCTGATCTCACACCAATGTAACCATATTGATGATAATGGAGATGCTCCTGATTTTCAGTGATGTGAGGCCAGGATCACTGGCCTGTGGGAGGCAGATCAATGGAGATCATCAGCAGGTGTAGTTTGCCCTTACAGAGGCTGTTAAAAACCATAGGCACTAGGTTATGAAGTAAAAGGACAGGGAGGCAACAAGATAGAAGACAATTAGTGCCATGTACAAAAACTTTTCTAATCAGGTGCTCCCTCATTACCCATATGGGGTCAGATCCTCAGTGTGGGTTGCATGACAGTGAGGGAAATATGATAGGTGACAGAAAATATAAGAAATAAGAAGCAAACTCTAATCTCAGTTACACCAGTGTAAATTTGGAATAACTCAATTTACATCAGGGGAGCTGCTTCACATTTATGCTGATGTGACTGCGCAGAATCCCACCCACATACTGTAGAGTTCACCCTGAGTTTTACAAGGCAGAAAGTGACATTGTTTACTTGCCCTTTACAGAAAGCACATTGCAGATATAGGCATATGCTGCATTTCCCATCTGCGCTGACTCAAATCTACAAAAAGTAACATTTTGTGCTCTTTTCTACCTGGATGAAAACCACAGCCCAATCTTTGTTGTGGAAAGCTGATGTTTTTAAGATTACTATAAGTACCAGATAAAATTTGTTCCTTCAACTTCATCTTATGGATTCTGGAGGCTTGTTTGACTCCACCTGTGTCTTCTGAAGTTCAACTTATCTCTTTTACTACTGCTGGCAGGTCTAGGGGCCAAGATTATATGTGTGGGACCAATTCTTTGACTATTCTGTTTTGTCCATCAAGGTTTTATTAGATTTTACTGCCCCACCGAGCGCTGCTTCCAATTGCTTCTTCTTACTAGCCAGTTCTTTAATAACTCATCTCTACTTCCTGTTTTCCGCTCTTGGGAATCCATGGGACCATTCTTATTGTTGACTCTAGCAAGATGATAAAATTTGACACCTACTGGTGGGCATTTCAGATTTTATAAATCTTTCATGGAATCCTTACCTCTCGAATATTCACAGGGCCAAAGACTCAAAATTAGGCACATGTGGCTGTACACAATTTTGTGCACACTTAGTTTATGCAGGCAGATACCTGCTGCATGCCCACATATCGATATTTGAGTGTGCCCGTGGCCTAGTCCATGCTCTGCTGGTTGAATGCAAATGCAAAATCCAGGTTTGCATGCACACCTCAGCTATTAGTAGGCATGACTTAAGGGCCTATGCCTCCCTTTGAATTGCTTCCCCATACTTTTATTTTCTCAAGAGCTTTTCTAGGGCTAGGTTTAAAAGGTACAATCAATCAGATTGCTTCTCATGTTTCTTTACTCTCTCTTTCCCAACCCCAAGTGCTGCTGGCTGCTGTCCACAAACCGTGGATTCTATTAGGCTTATCTTCTCTTAGCTTTATCTCTCTTCCCACTTATCACTAAGGCTGACTATACTGGCCTCCTCTGAGTGGTTGACAGTCTATGTAGTTGCTTTCCTTCGAACTGGAGAGCAAGGGACCACGACACTCACCCTAGTGGGTGGAGCTAAATCCACCCTGCCTCCCTCACCAGAAGTCTGGGATGGAACAGGAAGTATAAAAGGAGAGCCCTGGAGCTCATTTGGTGCTGGAGCATTGGAAAGAGCAGACGTCTCTTCCAAGGAGCTGGGATCTCAACAGGATCCCGGACTAGGCCCCAGTTGGAGCTGCACCATGTAGTTGAAGGAGACAGATGAATACCCTGACGAGCTGCCAGGACTGCTGCCAACACCGGATGAATGCCCCAAGGAACTGTGGAGACTGCCAGCTGCCAAGTACCCCGAAGAGACGGAGGATCTTTGGACTACAAAGCCCTACACCCAGACTGTGGTAGGAAGTAGCCCAGAAGAACTAGACTTTAGTCCAGTTTTTGCAGCTTGAGAGTGAGTCAGCCTATTTCAGCAGGATCCCCGCTGACCAAGTGGCAGGATTTTGTGCCATTGTTAGGCCCCTGGGCTGGAACCCAGTGGAATAAGGTGGGCCTGGATTCTCCCACTCCATGCTGCCAACCCCACCCCAGGGGTGGCAACCTTCCCATGTTAGGCTGGATAGCCTGCACTTGCCTGCTTTTGCTCTGCCCCAGCCAAGGAGCTGGGCCATAGACCGTTTACTGTCTGCCCCAGCCCGAAGGCTGTGGACCAAAGACTGTTTGTGCTCTTCCTCCTCCCCCTAGAGAGCCAGAACTTCCCCATGGACTACTGATGACTACCTGCCTGTAGTGAGGCAGAGTGGCCTCCTTCCAAACTGGAAAGCGAGAGACCACCACAGTCTACCCCTCTCATCCTTCCCAGTGGTGCAGCTCACATAAGTTTTAGGTCTACTAATGGCAGCCCCACACTAGCAAAAGAGTGTGAAGATCATGGTAAGACCCACCAGGAACTGGAGCAATTGGGCTGCCTCCACCACCTGCAGATTAAAGAAAATATTCTAGTGCCTAGCCTGTAATTTGTTAAATCAACCCTAGTTAATTTCAAGCCAAGCAAAAGTGCTAGGCCTGTGTTAATGATATGGCCATGGAATGTTTCAGACTTAAGCCACCTTTGCTATAGTTCCATATAAAAGCATGCTTGGGCTTTGTTTTTATATGGGAGACGAACATCCACGCTCCACTCTCCAATAATGCAAAAATGGCGCAAGATATTTTGTTCCAGTTTTTCTAGAACAGTTCGCTCCCAAGCAGTAATGAAACATGGAACATTTCAGACCAAGAAGCAAGAATGTTTTAGAAAGTGATGAGCATGTGGAAATAAGAGCATATGATGAAAATGGCTTTAAACATTTACACATAGTGTTTACTGCTGGCAACTGGTATAATAATCCTGGGAAATAAGCAGTTATGCTTCATGATAGCAATAATTAAAAACAGAGATGGTCATTATAAGAGTTAACTACTAATTAATTGGTCTGTTTATATTAAAAAACAGTGTTGGCTTCACTAACTAATAAATTGTCCATGCACAGCTGTTACCAAAAATCACTTGTTGGATACGTGCTTAAGTCATTTTAAAGTTACTTTAATTAAGTTTCCAGTAATTGAACTTACCCCAATTAAGTCTCCACTCTCATGGAGAGGGAGAGGGAGAGAGAAAATTGAGGCAACTAAATTACAATTGGAAATCTATGGGAATGAAAATATCCATTATGATCTTCTTGCCACATCAAGGGCTCTTAAAAGTCTGGAGGAAGACAATTAGGTTAGGGGGTTTTTGGGGACAGAGAGGTATTTCTGTGTGAACATTGGGCTCCTACAACACTTTACTTGATGAATTCATAATAGTAGCAGCACAGTGTCTATGTCAATAAATATGTGTGTTCACTCAATTCAGTATGTACAATATCAGCAAGCCAAACAATATTTGGGGCTAGTGAATAATTTATGGCTTTACAATAAAGTCTCATTTGCAGTGTGATTGTGCTGTTCCCTTTCTGGAGACTTGCAGTTTTCATTGTACAAGAAACGTTCTTCTGCATGCAACATATAATGGGAGAAGAAGTAGGGAGAGGCAGTCTTTCTGGGGTCTGGAAGAGGCTGTATATGTGAAACGATCAAGTAAGAGGGGCAATTGTATCAAGCCTGATGGTGACACCAATGGCATTGCCTCCAACGGAATGATTGGTTGACAGTGTCAGTGGATCAGATAAAATGAGTGTTGGCATGAGAGAGAGAGAGGAGTTCTTTTGTTCTTGGAAATTCAATTACGGAGGGTGGCTGTAAAGACCTTTTTTAATATATCATTGTTCTCTGCAGTACAGGTTCCATGCCATATAGCTTGTTCTTAAAGAAAACAAAACCAATGAAAAGACTGTTGGATATCATCACATAGGCCTCTGTCATCTCTGCTACCCATTACTCTGTTAATGACTTCACTGACCCATGCCTTTGTTCAGTTCAATATGCTATTTTGTACCACATTACTTCAATGATTTGATGCTTCAGCTCTGAAGCAAAGTTACCCAACCATGACTAGGACCAGACGAAGGAGCAGGCGACTGTGTGAGATGCCGGGCTTGGGGGGGCACTAGGCTTGGGGAGCTGTTTTTGTTGTTACTGACAAAAGGGAAAATAGAATGTTTGAAGTAAAATGTTTTAGGTATTCTGTATGTGGATTGATTTTTCACTAACCTCCTAAAATGTTCTGGACCTTTGTAGAATCTCATGGAACCTTCCAGACTTTCTGAGAACTACATTTTCCTCAAACCTCCAAGAATGTTGTCAGCCATGCCCTCACAGGTATTTAAGAGGTAGAGTGTTGCCAGTCAGTCAGTGAGATATAAGAACAAACTGAAGTGAGAGCCTCACTGTGATATTGTGAACCTAGTTTTATTTTGTAATGGTAAAAGTGTACTTGTGTTTTAAGACTTGAACAGTGTAAGTAGTGACTAATAAAAGGACATATTTAATGAGATGCCAGAGATATCTATCGAACCCCTATGTGTGCAACAATATAAAAGAAATTCACTTTATCTGTTTCCAGTCTGTGGACGTCAGACTTTAGCTTCAGGACTGTCACAGCCAAAGCTACAACAACGCGAACATGAAGGGAAGAAAGAGTGGCATCCAGGCAAGGATCCTTGCACTGAATCCAAGAGCTTTCTTCATACCCTGTGGCTGCCATTCCCTCAACCTGGTTGTGTCAGATGCAGCATCATCTTCTTTAGATTCAGCATCTCTCTTCGGAGTACTGCAAAGGATATACGTTCTGTTTGCAGCATCAACTATGAGGGAGAAGATCCTCATGGACAATGTTACAAATCTGTCTCTGAAGTCATGGTCAAGTCTTGTGAAGCCACTAAGTGACACTCAGTGGGAGAGCCACATTGACAATGTAAGGCCAGTTAGGTACCAAGAGACAGAGGTCTATGACATCCTAATTGAACTGGTGCAGTTGAGTAAAGCCGAGGCTGGAATCAGACACGAGGCAAAAAGCCTGGCAAATGAGATCACTGACTTCAAATTTTTGGTCTCAGTTGTGGTTTGGCACTATATCCTGTTCCAAGTAAATGTTGCAAGGCATTACAAATTCAATCTGTGGACATCGTGACCATTACTATTTCTATGAGAAGCTTCCTTGATTTCATTGTGGCCCACAGAGATAACGAATTTGATGCTGACAAAGAAATGGCGGGAAATTAAGGAGTTGAGCCTGTCTTCAGAGAAACTCGTATTCATCGGAAGAAGAGACAGTTTGATTATGAGGGCAGAGATGAGGTGATGAGAAGCTCAGAAGAAAAATTCAAGAGGGAGGTCTTTTGCTCACTTGTTGACACTGCTCGGGTGTCCATCAAAGAAAGGTTCGGAAACAAGGTGGACAGGAAAACACTCTTGAACAATTGTATGACCCTTCACTGGATGCTGACACATGGGGAATGTTTGGACACAATGACAAGACCTGTACTTCAAACTGGGCAACATACATCACATTTTGCCACACAGGAAGCATTTTCCATTCCAAGAGCTCCAATTCATTCATGATGCAGAGCTGAAGGACACTTTTCCTAGTGTGTGGCTAGCTTTGAGGAGCTATTTTATCACTTGACAATGCCATTGGCCAGTCTTTGGATCTCTCTCATGCCATGCTTCAATTCATGAGGGCAAAGGCAGGAAAAACGATCTTTTGAACTAAAGGACTAGAGTTAACGTTACAGTAGCTGAGAGCCTTAGAACTATTTAACACTGGCTCACCTAGTGTTGGTGCACAGTTCAATTTCTTGATGTTAGTACATTTCAGTTATTCTTAAAATTAAAGTTTTTATAAGTTTAGAATAAACTAATTTTTTTTATTTGCTTATCTAGGGCATAAGTAAATACAGATTTACAGACCCTAGTGTGCAAATTTATCGTCTTATGTGACAGGGATAAATCACGCATGCAAATCATGTATGAAAGTCATGAAATGGGCTACAGATGCAATAAAAACTAAGGTATTCAAAAGTTTCACAAATGGGGGGACGGTGCTGAAAAGGCTTCTCACTTGGGGCGCCATTTGGTCTAGGGCTGGTCCTAACCATGATACTTAGTCATGTTGTGATTTAGTCATTTGGAACCAGCTAGCTTATTTTCTAAGTTTCAAACTTTAATATATAAATTTGGGTCATGAAGCCCTGGGATTATGTCTCCAGAACAGTACAGAGGTTAGAATGTCAGTAAGCCATAAAATTACAATGTCCTGTTACCACCCAGGTAGTAACTAACTGCACCACACCCAAAAGCATTAACACAGAAACAAAAATACCCCATCCATAACATCAGAGCAAAAGTTTCCTTTGGTACAGAAGGCTCAAGGAATATTTCTATTCCAGAAAGACAGCCCCATTTATTATTTATTAAAGCTGGTTGTTAGGAAAAGTTTAAAAAAGAAAAATAGCCTTGGGGGCGGCAGGGGGAACTGTTGCTTTTTTCACATTTCCCCTTCAGAATTGTTATTGAAAACTTTGTCCAAACTGTGATTGAAGCAGTTCCATTTAGATTTGTTTTTTATTTTTTAAAAAAATTTTCAATAATAGGTCCGTTCTGACCTTTGAAAAGTGGAAGCGACTTTGAAATTTTAAATGTTGCAATTAAAAACAAAATATCAACCACCTCTCTATTATGTGTATTATAGTAGTCTATCAAAGGTGTAGGCCTGCTCTGTGGTGCTCCCTTCTGACCAAGCATGGCTCAACAGCACTCTCCCTCAGTTTCCTTTCTTGGACTCCTTAAAAACTTCACAAAGGTTTTTCCTTTTCCAATAATACCCTGGTTTCTGATCATAAAACTGTTCCAATGAAAATAAACTCCTTGGACTCCAGATTTCACTGTACCCAGCCCTACCTGGTTGGAGTCTTCTCCCCTGGAGTCTGCGCTCTGCTCCAGCACTCCTTTCCTCCTTGGAGCTGGAGTTGTAATTTAGGCCAGCTGTAGCACCCCAGCCAGCTTTTCCTCCAGCTGGCCCTTTTCCCCCCCCGTCAATTTTTTCACTCTGAGGCTAGGTGGGTTCTTCGCCTGCTGTCTCTTTTGCTCTGATAGAAGAGACAGAACATATACAGACTTCTTCCCAAAGCTTATCCTATTGGATGAGAGAAAAGGGAGTCCTGCCTTGCCCACTCTACAAGGATTCTGGTTCCAAACCCTTAAAGAAACAGCAGCCTGGGTTTTCCCCAACTTGCCTTAACTATTCCCCTGGGACATCTTCCTGACTCCCAACACCTAGCTCTGCCTTCCCTAGGTCTGCACCTGTTTTAAAAGTCCCAAGACTTAAAGGGACACAGCACAGTATAGGTGTTCACTGACCACTCTTCCTTACTACCCTTAAGGGGACAGTCACCTGGCTACATACCTCCCCCCTCAGAGTCTTTCTGTGCCAAAAAGTTCTCTCTTATGGGCAGCTTTTGGACACATTCTTCAACCAAGTGGATGCTTCTTTCACTGGCACCAAGAGGGCTAGCAAATCTTTAACATTATTTTGCCACTTGCAAATGGTGTGACCATAGTTTGGCCAGCACTGTGTCTGATGCACTTTACACAACGCATGTTGTCACAGAGAGCTCAGCAGATCATAATTTGTAGCTTGTTAGACATTGGGAATATCTAGCACATGGGCTATTTGTGGAGTAATCAAAGTCAGGCTGTTACCCTGGTTACGTTTATGTAATGCTGTTTCACAATCATTTGCAGTAGAGCCCCTATGAATATACATACATGCACCCCCTTCGACATTAAGATGGTCTATAATAATAACCCCAGCTTCCTCTTGGGGCTTCCAATAGCTAAGGTCAGCAAAGCCTTACCTGAGGCTATTAGGGTTTTGCTTAACTGAACCCACTTCTGTCCTTCCTCCACTCACATGGTTTTGTGAGTAATACTTCCTTTGGTAAAGTCATTGTTTCCTTTCACCATCTACTCTTCTCAAGGGTTTGGTCTTTCGCTCCCGGAGCTGGGCAACTTGGATCCTCAGTCAACGGATGGACTTCATGGCTTAGCTCTTTCTCCTTTCAGTACTCTATGATGCCATTCTTCTGTTTTCCAGAGTCAACATAGCAACTAGCCCTCGTGAGAAGTCTCCATACCCTCATGGAGAATATGAGTGGGGTTTACCCTTGAATTCAGCCTTTGCCCACTAGTCTGATTTGCAATCTCTTGTGTGTTGAAAGAACATGGAGTGTGAGGGGATTCAATGCAGCTTCACGTTACTGATTCCAGTCCGAATTTTTGTGGTTTTTAGCTCAGGTTAATTTCACTCTCCCTGTTGGGATTATGGTGCAATTGTTCCGCTAAATGTCTCCTGTGGCCTGGGACTTTCCTATAGTCTATCCCCTGCATTCCTCCAAGGCTCTGGGTGACAGCTTTTTGGGGGCAGAAGATAACTCTCTTGAAGTTGGAAGGTGCCCTAATTTAATTCCTGTTTTGTGGTGGAAAAGGAACACTGTCCAGCCTGGCTGTGAGATGTAAAGACTCAGCAGAGCTAGCTGACTTGGTCAATTCCCCAACACAGTCTGTAGCAACCCCCACCGCAAACCAAACTCTATGGGACCCATGCATCCATCACTCCCTCTGCACCAGTCCCTTCTGCGAAACTCTTAGACACACTCAAAGCTCCTCGCCTTCGGACACATTCCCTCCCAGCTAAACTGCCCCAGACCATCAAAGCTCCACTTCTCCTTCTGAACCAGAGCAGCTAGAACACTTGTTTATTTTCTTTATAATCCCTTATAATAGGGCTTTTCTTGCCTCCTAGTGCAACCAGGAAACATCCCAAAACCACCATTCCCAGCACCAGGAAAATCCCAGGCTCCATGAAGCTCATAGCACCATGTCCCAAGCTCTCAGCAATGGGACAAATCTTCAAAGCCCCACTGAGTTAGGGATTTCCCTGAGCTTGTCCACTGCATACACACCCTTGTTTTTCGTACAAAGAACTCACCTGTTCCCAGGGACTTCTCTGAGGTTCTTCTCTTCCTTCTGTGTTGTGTGTTAAATTTCTTCTTCGTAGTTTGATTTCCTTTTCTCTCACTCCTTGACTTTTCTCTGTGTCTCTGGCCATGAGATTGTGCACCTGACCACTCTGCTGAACTGCTGAGTCCTGTCTGGAAAGACAGACTAGGCTTCACCTCCCACCCTGATGCCATGCTGCCCTCAGTGCCGACTTCACATTGCCAGGCTTTGTGCTGGATCTGATAGAATGACAATCTAGTGCAGAACTGAGATGCTCTCCCTGCTGCCTCTTTCCTTTTCCCCAGACTTAGACAATATTTTGCTCCCTCACTTTTCGATGGAAAGTTTTTTACTAACATATAGTGTGAGACAGTTACTTCCACAGTCCCTGCTGTCTTGAACAAGGGAGCCTAATATGTCTGTTCTTTTCGATCTCTGCTCTGTCACCTAAGCTGCACAATCATTCAGTTCTGGGTTTCCAGTCTTCCAGATGGTGATCACTTATTCCATATGTTATAGGGCTCTGCTGTGTTTTCCATATTTCACTGTGGAGGGAATCTACTAGGGGGGAGGTTTCTGCTTAGGGACTTGTAGTGAAGTTGTGTCTTTTGATTTCAATCTTTTCCTCAGTGGTTAGCTTGTCCTTTTAGAACTAGGATTAGCATTCCAAATATTGTTCAGTTTTGAAGTCAGGGTTGTTAAGATCTGGACGTGCTGCAGAATCTGTGCTATTCCAGCCGCTATCCCTGTGTCTGTCATACTCTGTCCCAGAATCAGTCCCACTATTCTACAGTGGGACAAATCTTCACAGCCTCAGTGATTTAGGGATTTCCTCCTCTAGTCCTCTTGTTTATGCACCTATGCATGACTTTGTCCTTCACTGAGAATCCCATATCAGTCGCACATCACAGGAAAGGGCACTTCCTATATCTGTTCTCAGGGATTCATTTGAATCCTCTCCTTTTCTTCACGTTATCTCTTGAATCTCTATTTTTTTAAATTTCTGTTTCCTATCACTCTTTCACATCCCCTCTGTGTGCCCCTGTGGCCACAAGGCCTCCCAAGGGTATTATGGAGATAAATTCATGAAGGTCTGTAAAGCACTCAGATGTTATAGAAATGAGCACTAACGAAAAGCCCAAGGGGAAATTAATAATTCTGTTTTTGGAGTAGGGTTGGACTAGTGCACACAATATAAGACCTGGAGCCAAACACTGAACAATGAGGATAACAAAAGATTGAACAGCTGCTTAGTAAAAGAGCACCAGCAATCCTGTGCACTGAATGAGGCAGGGGGGCTGGGGCAGGGGTGGGGGTGGGTGGGAGGTAGGGAGGGAAGTAGGCGATTACGTAATTAGAGACTATATTATAATGCACATGCACAAGTTTGCCCATACCCCTTAATTGTAACATTTTCTTACTTGTGAGGGCTTGACTTTGCCATTTTAAAATTCTTTTAATTCAAGGCTTTCAGCCCCCTTGAGCTGGGCACTGTGCAATGACACACCAGAGAAGCATTTGTTTGCAATGTGCTAATAAAAATATTTTTGACCAATAAAAACAGTGTTTGTTTAGTTCTTTTAAGAAAATTTGACTACTTCATCTACCTGAGTTGTGGGGATGTAGTCCTTACACACACACACACACACACACACACACACACACACACACACACACA
>ML675604.1:11795242-11885309 GCA_007922155.1 Mesoclemmys tuberculata | reverse complement strand
ACACACACACACACACACACACACACACACACACACACACACACACACACACACACACACTTAAAGAGAAAAAAAGCTTTGCTGAGTAGCAAAAACAAAAAACCCACACATACAAAAACTCTTCTGTGCTTTTGGTACGGTCAGCATTTTTTCTGAGTAAAGCTCACTGAAGATTCACATGAATAAAGCATTTTTTCTTTTAATTAGATAGAGCTCAGAAACAGAGACTAAATAAACCTTGAAGTGAGAGGAGAAAAGAAAACAGATTTTAAACGAAAGTGAGGAATAAGTAAGACTCTCATTGGGACATTTCCTTAAGCAGGATACTCTAACGCAACAGTTCTCACGTTCAGGCTTCGGCTTCAGCCCTGCATGGGGCCATGTAGTGATTTTTGTTGTCAGAAAGGGGTCGCAGTACAATGAAGTTTGAAAACTGCTGCTTAATGTACAATCAGTTTCATACATTCATGAATTTTAAGGCCAGAAGAGATCATTATGATCAGCTGGTCTCACCTCCTATATAAACACTGACCGTTGGATTTTACCCTGAAATTCCTGCATCAAGCCCATGCTTCAGAGAGGCAAACTGGTTTGAGATATTCTCTGCTCCTGCTATAGAGATTGGAGAGTAGGAAAAAGTCCTCGGAAAGGCAGCAGGGTTTCCATAATGGTTGCATCTCTACTAAGGCGTTTCAGTTGAACATACAAGTTTGGATCCACTCTATCGCTGTTGGAAAGGATTCTGTCTGATTACTTTCTTGGTGCATAGTGTCCTCCTCAGTGTTCCAGGAAATTCTCTCTGACCAAATGAGATTCTCTTTTTTGTTTTTGGAGTCTTCAATATTTCAGAGAGACTTCAAATGTCACAGCAATGATGACATTCATTTGCCAGAGATTTTTCTAGACACCATCCAAGGAAGATGAGAAAGTGCTGGGGTGTCTGAATGGAAAGGAATTCCTTGTTGCCTTCCATTTTAAGTGCAGGTCTCTGTCACTGGCAGATTTTGATGCCATTGATCATAAAGCACTCCTAATCACAACATGTGGGATAGTGAGGAGCTACAGATCACCTTCAGAGTAATTCCATTCATTTATTTTGAGTAGCAGTGATGCGGAATTACTAGCCAGCCTGAGTGGCCTTCCATATAATGTCCCACAAGGTCAGTCTTCTTCAATGCAAGCCAGTTGGAGAAGGACAGCAAGGTCTGAAGTATGAACTGGAACTGGCTCTCTCTCATGCTCTCAGCCAAATCACAGCAATTCTGTTTCAGTGCTGTTGAAGTACGTTGGCCGAGATTGCAGAATGGATGCAAGAGGACTGACTGAAGATCATCCCAGATAAATTGGAGGCATTATTTGGTGGTCTTAGGGAAACAGCTGGTGGGTCTCTTTTGTTCAGTGGCAGCCCTGTATCTATGGTGTTTGCAAACCCTCTCAATCTGTGTGGGGCAATTTCAAGTCATTTTTGACCGCAAACCCAAACATGGAACCTCAGGTTTCAACCTGGCATTAGCTGAGTGACCAGCCAGTGTTTGACATCCCATGTGAAATGAGGGGGTAGTTTTAATAGACTTGTGCCCTTATTGCAACCACCACAGCCATCAGCATTCGTATAAATCTACATCCCTGTTGGCTGTCTCAGCAGAGCAGTCAAGAAAAGACTAGGCCTGGAGATCAAACTTCCCTCTCACACCTAGAAGTGATCAGTCCTTTCCAGGTCAGGTTTGCAGCATGCTAGTGGCATGCTTTGGGAAAGTTTATGTTGCTACCATCCATGCTGTACCTGTTCTGTGACTAAAGAGGACGTACGGATCCAGGACTATTAGTCTGACATTTCTCCTGAGCGCTATAACAAAAATAGACTTAGAGAGGTTTGTTTACATATGAGATGGTTTAAACAACAGAGAGGACAGAGGAGGTGCAGAAGGCTGGGACGCTAACACCTTTAGGCATGATAATTCACTACAGCAGTCCCATGAACAAGGGCAAAGCAGAAAGGTAGTCAGCACTTCGCATGAGAGTCCATGGTGGTATTAGCAGTTTTGAGCCTTTCTTCAGCTATGTAAATGAGACCATTTCCATGAGACATCAGATGTGATTTTTTTTTTCTGCAGAGGGTAAAATATCTTGCAATCATGCCATGCATTCAATAATGAGATGAACAGGACCAGATGGAAAGATGAATTTTCTTCCTAGCATCCAAGAGAGTGGGCTGATGCAGTTACAAGTGAAGATGGGGCTGAGTTGCAGAGTTAAGATGTGGATTCAAACTATCTGATGATGATGCAGGGGGCTGTTGGACCCTAATTTTTACATAGAAATTTTAGGATGAAGAAAATCAAAAGTGCACCTGCCTTGAGCAAGGACAACTGTCTTCAGGATGTATATTTTTAGGTGAAGATGTTTAACACTTAGATAGCCCTGGATGAGCACCCACATTCTCAAATTACATTGAAGACTATTTGTCATTGCATCCCCCACCCCAACACCCAACCCCATCATGTCTGACCAAGCTTCCCCCTGTGGAGCCCTGCCAACTACCACCCCTTGTGACAAGAGGCCTGTCCCGTCTCTGCTGCTGCACCTTCCTTCCATTCGCCTGTGAGAGCCTGCTTCCCACCAGCAAAACAACCATTTCCTCTCCACCTCGCTTCCCAGAGTCTCCACAAATGTACAGTCCCTCCCCTATTGCACATGCCAAACCGTTCTGTTACGTTCAGGGCACACACACACTCTGTGACTCACCCTCCCCCCTCAGGATTAGGGCAAAGGTATTAGAGTTGGCGGAGAAGTGGGGGAACCCCGTCACAGGGGAAAAAGGCAGCATTCTGATGAGCTTTTCCAGCTTGGTGATGGCTTGGAGCCATCTGAATGTAGTAACAAACACCAACACGTTATCCAACAGGGTTGGTCTCCTACACTTCATTCCAGTACATGGACAGTGCATGGTCTGTAATGAATGAAAAGGGGTTGCTATGGGATTTGCAACGGTGGTTATTCCCAGGACAAATCATCAATAATATTTGACTAATCATAGGAATTGTTGCATCTGTTTTTTCATCAGAGGGATAGAGCAGCTCATCAAAACATGGACTTTGTCCATCCAAGGTTGCAGCTGGCCACCTACTTTTAAGTACCCTAGGTACATGACTTCGTGACTCCCGATCTTACATTTCATCAAATGGCTGTCAATCCTGTCTCCATGAGGGATTGGAATTACCACCGTTACCAGTTTCAGGCAGTTCCCCCCAGTTCTGGCTATAGATGAGAACATTGTCCAGCTAGGCAGTGGCATATTGTCAATAGGGTTGCAAGATTTTATCCATCAACCTCTGGAAGGTCACAGATGCACCATACAACCTGAATAGTATGGTATGGAACTAGTACAAACTAAAGGGTGTGGAGAAAGCCATCTTTTTTTCCTGAAGTCAGGTGTAAGGGGGATCTGCCAGTACCCCTTGATAAGGTCAATGGTAGATATATTCTCTGCTGCCCCTAACCACTCCATTAACATGTGATAGGCATGACATTTAGATATCGCACTGACTTTGTGGAAATCTATGCACCATCCTGTCTGGCTTTGGGACCAGGCCAATGGGGTTCCCCTCTACTTACCTTAGTACACCTCTACCATTCCCAGGTCTAACATAGATTGATGCTCCTGGTGAAATAGGCCCTCCAAGGCAGAGGTGAAGGTTTCCCTTCACTTTTTATCGTAGTGCTGTTTCAATATGAGGGGAGATGAAGTGGGGTTTTCCTGGAGTCAGAGAGAAGACATGGGGGAACAGATTGCTGGATTTGTCCTTTGTTCAGATTGTAAGGTTTTCCCCATCTTTACAGACTCATAGGTTTATCCATCAGGATCTGGGGTCCTAGTTTGGATATGGCGGGCAGGGGTCAATGAAAAGCCCCTCCCTGACCTCCCAGGCCTTTAGAAGGTTTATGAGATAAACTTGGGTTTTTCCTTTTTCCTGAGTGCAGGATTTCATAATCAATAGGGCCTGCTTTCCTAACCACCTTGAAGGGCCCCTGCCAGTGGGCCAACAGTTTAGACTCTGAGCTGTGTAGAAATACCTGCACCTGGTTTAAACTCTCTAGACCAAGCTCTGTAGTTATAGGACATCTCTTGCTTGTGTTGAACCTGAAGAAGCCTCTAGCAAACGCTCCCAGTTCTTTAAGTCGTGTCCATAACTGAGGGCGTGTTGGAACATGTTGGGCACCTGAGAGCCCTGTTCTTCCCAGGATTCTCACAACAGGTCTAGAACATTGTGGGGTTGTCTTCCACATAAGAGCTCAAAAGGTGAAAAGCCCAAGGAGAATTGAGGGACTTCCTGGATAGCGAATAGCAGGGGAGAGAGTAGTTGGTTCTGGGGTCTGTTGTGATCCATCTGTGCCTAGGGTAGCCACCTGAAAATGCCAAGGTCAGGGCAGGCTGCAAAAGGAGAGCAGAGTCTCCCAGCACTGGTGGGTGACACTGAAGTCAGGCTTCCCAGCCAGCCACAAACAGTGCTCCTCATTCCCCACACTAGTTATCAAGAAGCCAAAATAAAATATGCACAGCCCCCTTTACTGCATTTCAGCTCCCAATGAGCCACTAGGTCCAGTAAAGAGATAATTATTTAAAATGCTATGCTCTTTACCAAAAGGGTTCTCCTCACCCCAAAGGATCAGCCAAAGTACCAGATCAACATAAGTTTGGATCTTACCCAAAATACCACGCTGCCAGCTAATCCTTTAGTAACTAAAGCTAAAGATTTATTATAAAAAGGAAAGAAACAAACTATAAGAAAAGTGTCAAATAATTAAAACAATCAGATACATACAAATGATTTGAAATCCATATATGTCAGCTTTCTAATAGAATTCTGTGGAGTTTGCAGGTTTGTATAGTCCCTCTGGAGTACATCCAGTACCTGGATGGGTCTCAGTCCTTTGTTTCACAACTTAAGTTCAGTTCAGTTGTAGATGAGTTGATCCAGAGATAGGTGAAGACTGAAGACAAAATGGAGGTGGTACAGCTGCCTTTTATGCTGCTTGTGGAAATTTACAGGAATAAGATGGAGTCCAGGGTCACATGAGTAAGTCCTGGTGACTCATCAGGTATATCCCTGACTTCTCCCCCTGGGCCCATTGTACCTGTGAGTTTCCTTAATGGGCCATTAAGCAGGCTACAGTTGCAGCCATCCTGTCTGGGGTGTCACCCACAAACATAGTCCAAGTTGAAATACAGATACAAACATATCCATAACTTCCATTACACATATAAACACATGAACATAAACATTATGATCTTACTTAGCACATTATAGCCTTTCTAATGGTACCTGACATGGCAAATCTCACATGAATTATGATGATTTTGACATATTGATGTTAAATTACTCCCCCTCCCGCCAGTCCAGCCAGCGTGACATCTGTGATCACAAATTTCCTTTACATTTCTTTTAAAGCTTTATTAAAAGTTATACCAGGTCGTCTGCTTGCAGATGATAGACTGATGTTCATAGTGTCTTAACTTTCATAGGTTGCGTAGTTCCTTCATCAGCTTCGACATGAAATTAGTGCCGTGGTCCATGACGATCTCTTTAGGGAGTTTCACTCAAGAAAATAGTTTCACAAGCTTAATTGCTATGGTGGCTGCATTTGTTGATTAGTGGAATGGCCTCAGAGTATTTTGTGGCATAATCGAGAATGACTAAGATGTGCTAGAAGCTGGCAACACTCTTTTCCAGAGGCCTCATCAAGTCTATTCCTATTCTTTCGAAGGATACATCTATGAGAGGAAGTGGAATGAGGGGCGCATTGAGAATGCCCCAGGGGCCTGTCAACTACATTCTGGCCAGGATCTGCAGTAGTTGCCCACATCTTTATGGATGCTGGGCTAATCAAAATGGACAGAGATTTTGTTGAGGGTTCTCTCTCCCTCCAGGTGCCTTGTGCATGGTATTTCATGGCCTAGCCTCTTTCCTAAATATGGTAAGGACCAGAAGTTGGGGCCTGACTTTGTTCATCCCTTTAATCTCACTCAGTGTGGTAGATCTGCTCACCCTGGGAGTTCAAAACTGACTCAGCAGCTGGAGTTCCAGTGGTTCTCAATTTACCACAGCAAGCTGGTCAAAGGCCCTGCTAACCATGGGGTTTGGTGCTCCCACACAAAGTTAGTGTTTTGGGTGAAGAATGTCGGTACTGGGGTTGTTGGTCCTATCTGGTCACTGAGGCCTGGAGTTGTGGGTTCCTGTGGCCTGAGGGACCTTTCTGAGGGTGGGGTTGTTCACCTATCCTAACCAATTCACTTTGTCTCCAGCTGTTAAAAGGTGTTCATCTTTTCACAGGGCTGTCTCCCACACTCAGCTAGGGTTCCTTAGAAATATTGCCAATCCCATCCTGGTATAACCAGCTGTGCGAAGGTGGGGCCTAAACTGACAAGAAGGTTGGTTGTATGGCTTCCCACTATTAGTAGCATGTTTCATGTCAGAAAGGCTTCACATCTCCTCATATAGTGGAGCATGACCATGTCCCCAGTCTTACCTTCTTATCTGACTAATTGTTCCTGTATCCTGGTCTGTCCAGGTGCAGAATCTACTAGACCATTGACCCTTTTCCCGTTGATTCATATGGGCATCCCTCGGTTTCCCAGCCCCTTCTTTTGCGCTTGAGTCTCAGCTGACCACACTTGCCCATAATTACATTCCACTTCTGTGGGGGAGTGTCCTGTCTGTCCAGATGAAAAGCATACACCTGGGCTGCAAAGGCAATGAGATTTTTTTAGGGGCTTGTGTTCTCACTGGAGAAGTCTTTGTGGGAAGAACAGCTGGGGACTCCCAGAGTCTGATGGGTCTCTGGTTTCACATGAGAAGACCCTCTCTTAGATGACTGTAGCTCCCTTGCAGCATTTCTTGCCACTGCCAAGTCTGTTTCTATGGGCCCACTGTAAGGTGGTCTGTCCCCTTGGCCAGTCCCATGTTCAGTTCAGCCTGGTCCTCTTGTTCCCAGTACTCTGTTCCCTGATGCCACTGCAGGGCTACCGGCAGCCATATAATCCTTCACGAGGCAGACCCCCCTCCACCAATGTCTCTGGGTAACATTTTCATCCCCAGGCCGTTCTGTCAGCAGATAGGATGTGAACGAACTGCTCCACCAACACAAGTTCAGCTACTTGTACCCCTGTCCTGTCTTCGGGCCAGCAGTGGTCCCTTAACCACTGAACCAACACTCAGGGTCATGTTCCTAGGGAGTATCCCCCTTCTCAGAAGCACAGATGATGGGTGTCCTCTGCAATGTCTGAATACCCAAGGATTGCCATTTTGACTTTCAGGTACGTGGCCATTGCATCCAGTTCTCCGTATGATGCTTGCCCTGGTCCAATGAGGAAAGGGGCCCAGTGTTCCTGTGGCCACCGGGCTGACAGCCATCCAGCCAAATATTAATAAGGAAGGATGCAGGGTCATCATTTGGGCCCATTTTTGTCAATGTCACCCTTGTGAGTGGGCTTTCGTCATTGGACTTGTTGGTGCCCCGCTGGGGGAAAAAAAAGGTAACATTTGTTGGACCTACTGGTGTCGATGGCCCTGCTGTCATGCTATTATTTCCCTTGGCAGCTGTTGCCGCTATGCCACCTGCTGCTGCTGCGTAGCTAATTGTTGTAGCAGCTGCTGTTGCAGGACTTGTTGCTACTGGCTTTCTGTCAGACATTTCAGCAGCCTGTCCAAGTCCATCTTGTTTAGACAGCCCACAAGTGTAAGTAATCTTCTCGTCCCCCCACCCGTCAGCTCCTCTTACCTCAAAGGCAATCCTGGGCCTGCATTCTCCACCATTTGTCATGGTTCTTGGACTTTTGAGGGGAACCTCCTATGTCTGGACCCTGAAAAATCTTTAGGGTCCCCCATCTGCCTAAGCCTAGTCTCTGTGATGCAAAATTGAGTCAAATATTCTAACAGTGTTTGAAGATGGTGGGGCTGCTGACTCCCCTAGTCTCTTCATGTAGTCCCAGAGTCCCTAACCCTGAAAGGATTGCAGTACCAGCTACCTAAACATCTCCTCTTCGGGCTGCTGGGATTCCCCCAAGACCTCTTCCAGTAGGTTCCCCAAAAACTCAATTCAACTCCAGTCTTGTCATTCAGGTTCCTTTACCTGGTATACAGCAAAGCTATGCTGAGTTGATCAGACTCAAATGTAGGGGGCGGATGCAGGGTACAACACAGATCCAAAGTCATACAACAGAACTTTTTCTTATCTACATTTCTATCAACACTCATTCCTAACTATACATTGCATCATACATTTCATCATTGGCTTAGATATTTTTCAGGAACCAATCCCTGTGCAGCCTGCTCTGCCCATGCATAATCTAATCTACTAATCCTGCTTATTTTTGCTAGCTACCCTGACACCAGCATTCTGCTTGTTAAGACAACTTAACTCTCCACTCACCTTCCCAATCATAGGTTTCCAATCTTCCAGGATTGGCTTGGACTCTCCAGGAATTAAAGATTAATCTTTAATTAAAGATGATGTCATGTGATGAAACCTCCAGGAATACATACAGCCAAAATTAGCAACCCTATGCCTACTAAGAAAGTAGGCAAGTTACTTATGTCAAATTACTGAAGTTAAGCCAAGGCTACAAGGGCTTGCTGAACCTGTCCTACCAGGCTCGTATACCAGAAAGTCTGTTGTCTCCTTGTAGACACTGGGGTAGAGGTTGGTGGGGGGGGGGTGGAATCAGTGAATGGCCTTCCTGAAGCTTCCAGGAGTCTCTCTTGGGTCACTGGCTGCTCTGGCCCAGAGCTGTTCAGCAACTACTATCCGGAACTTCCTGCTTTTAAGCCCTTATTCCACCCCTGACATGATTGACAGGGTGGGAGGGGAGCGGCCAGCCTTGTCCACTGCAGCTCTTTAACCCCTTCATCACCACTGCAGGGTTTATACAGCCTGTCACCCATTACTTCATTTCTTAGAACCCAAAATGGTAACACACAAGAAAGCAAAAACAGAGAGATAAAACAGGCTGCTCCCTAACGCAGCAAGGTACTGCTCACCCCATCTTACTTTAAACTGGCTCTTTCCAGAATGACATCACTTGTGTGATGTTCTACAGCTCCAGTCTGCAGGACCAGGAAAACCTCCCGCTCTTAAAATGATAACTTGCAATTCCAACACAGTCCTCAATACTCTACACTTCCCATCACAATTCTTCATCCCTGCCCACAGTCTAATTGTGGCACCCACTCCCTCTCCATACATGATTGCAGCTTTAACCTCTTTTCCTCCTAGCTATTGAGTTCTCCTATAAGTGCACTCAGAGAAATATTCCCATAAAGGTGGGCACTCTATTCATGCTGACAGGAACTTTAGCCCACCCTAATAAAATAAATAATCCTGATCTACCACAGTTGCACATTGTAGTGTTCAGTTTTGTTCGCTCCCCAGCAGTGACTGCATTTCAGTGGTACTATAACCATACACTTGTATGGTTTTTTTATAAATATAACAATGTCATCTGATGGATATTGGCACTATTTTTGTACCAAGTTAGCCCAAGATTAGCATTCCTAGCATGTAAAGTATCACCAAAGACTAGTTACTGGAAATATAAATATCATTCAACTGCAGTTTAGCTCTTCGGTCGGATCGAACTTATCTAAGCCAATTATTTTTCCCCAACAGAATTAATTAGAATGCATATAAAGTGGGTGCAATGTGAAATGCAGGTCTGTAGAATTACTTATTCCATTAACAGCTGGTTTGAAAAAGGAATCTATCCTTGATTCGGCTTTGTTGGGGATTTATCCGGAGGGAATTCGATTAGTGTTTATGCATGGAAAGCAGCCCTACCGCTTACATCTCTCTTGAAGTTATCTTGCAACAATGGACTCCCTGAATTCCTACATGCCTGATGTAGCAGGCTCTTTGTCTACCATGCCATCATGGAATCTGGGCTATCCCCTGTTCAAAACAGCTGTTGATCAAACACCCTTGGCTCAGCTCATTTAGTGCCAAAGAGAGAGAAACATAATAGCTTACAACAGGTACACGAGCAAACTTTTCTCAATCATGCATCACTATGGAAATAGCACGTAGTAGGTGCATGTGCAGTTAATTGCTTGGCGTGGCCTTTTAAGGTTTAACCCCTGGGCAGCACTGAGGCAGGGCAGAGGAACAAGTGAGATGGTTCTGGCAAATTACCTCTAATGAATTTGGGAAAGTGGGGGAGAAGAGGGGCGAAGAGTCTCACTTGAATTTCTTGCAACCTCTTTCTCCTCCAGAGCTCCAGCTGGTGCTGGCCATCAGTATGGGGGTGAATTTCATCGCCTGCAGACAGCGGCACTAACTCTCCATATGCCAGAGTTTTAGTTATCTATATTGGGGCAGCTCCCACTCAAGATCAAGGGACTGGCTATGCCCTGTTATGAGCAAACGTATTGGAAGACTGCCTCTGTTTCAGAGAGCTAAATAATCTAAAAAGATTACAAATCAACCTTTAATTTCAATATACTCTGGCCTCACGTGCTCCACTCTAAATCTGAAAATCCCACTGGGGTTTTCCTGCCTGCGAGACACCATCAGTCATCTTTGTCGTTAGCATCTGTCACGGTCACAGGGAGAGTGGCATTTTAGACCCATTTTTGTCCCTCTCTAGTGCACCCTCAGGTGCCAGACCTAGCAACCTGCACGTCTTCCTAGTTGGAACCCCACAGCTTTAGGCTGGGTCTACTGACAGCTGCAAATTCACTGCTGTCAGATCGATTGCTCTGGATCGACTGAGTGGTCTGTGTAGATGCGCTCAGTTGATCCAGCAAGCGACGCAGGAAAACCACCCCGGTAAGTGGCGTAGCGCTGCGTCGAAGAGAGCGCTGTTCCCTTCGACAGCGCAGTATGGACGCCGCGCAGAGGAGACGCTGCAAAGTCGACGGGAGATACGCAAGTGATTTATGTCACTTGAGTATCTCCCGTCGACAGCCGCCGAATCGCAAAGGTAAGTGTAGACTGGCCTTAGACAAGAACTCTGGGCTGCTTCCCTCCTGTCTCCTAACCATGTTAACCCAACAGACCCAACTAAATATGGCACCTCGAAGCCTGTTACCCATGGAGACCTGTGACAGCAGTTGAGTAATGTGACCCGAAAACTGCTTCCCCTAATCAAAGCATTATTTATTCATTCACCCAAAGGTACAAAGCGCAGAGGGCAAAGGGGATGAAACAAAGTTCTATAGATATATATTTCCCTTTACCTACCCCTTCACCTTGCCTTGCAGTCATGTGTAAGTTCCCTTCAGACCAGCTAACCTCTGTCTCTGTCTGGGAAAAGCAGTCTGTCCTGCTCACAGTGTGCTGCTCTCTTTGTCTCTTTGCATCTCAGTCAGTCCTGGTGCCAGACCACTCGTCTCCCACCCCCTTTCTGAGGCCAGCATCTGTAAGGTTTCAGATCCCCATTCATCCCTGGCTATCAGCCTTGAGAAGAGTAGATCATGCCAGCCTGTTGGAAGACAACCAGGGCTCTCCCCCTCCTTGCTCCTTTAAGGAGACTTCTCTTTGCTATTGTTTCATTTCCTGTTTGCTCCCCTCTTAGCAGCCTCTTTCGATTAAACTCCTGGCAGTCAGGCAGCTTAATATCAAATGATTGATCTCAAAGGCGTAGGATACTTATTAAAAAAATATTGCATATAACACCCTCATTCTCCACAGCATCCCTTCCAGATCCAGTAGCAGGCTGATACAGAGCAAAGCACCAGCTCTCTCAGGAAGACAGAGAGTTCTGAATTGTACTTTACTACACTATATATAAAACTTAAGTTTCTATTTTATAGGGTTTTCTTTTTTTTTAAAGGGATTGTAATTTTGTTTACTAGAAAATGACAAGTACAAGAAGAGCATATAGGAATTGCCATACTCAGTCAGACCACTGGTCCATTAGTCTAGCAGCTTGTCCCTGACAGTGCCCAATACAAGCTGCTTTAGAGATCAGTGCAAGAAACCTTGGGGAATAACATGTCCCTGGGGGAGGTTTCTGCCTAAACCCCTCAGTTGTTGGTGACTTCAAGTTTTCATGCAGAAACACCAGCTACAAACAATGAGTAAAGAAAGAGAACATCACAAGTACCACATTATAAACATCTTATGCAAAGGCACGTCTAATCAATAATCATAAAATAATATATTTATATCACAGCACCTCTCTTTCTGAATGATCCCAAAGTGCTGTACAACTCTGAAAAAACAGAGCACCACTGAAATGCTGCCAAGTATAGGCTAGAAGGCAGCAGTAGTCAGACACTATACCATGCAATACTGAGGAGGGGAAATTTTGGTCAAAAACAGGGGGTGCTAGCATCTATTTTTATTGTCCCATTCTACTCGACACTGGTGAGGCCTCAGCTGGAGCATTGTGTCCAGTTATGGGAGATTGTGGACACCCGCTTCACTGATGGTGTTTAAGAACAATCTGGACAAACATCTATCAGGGATGGTCTAAGTTTATTTGGTCTTGCCTCAGCCACAGGGGGCTGGACTTGATGGACCTTTTGAGGTCTCTTCCAGCCTACATTTCTATGATTCTATAAAAACTGTCATGAGATCGTTAGTGTGCATGTCATTTGTAAGGCCTCGTCAGAAAGACACATTGAAGTTCACAAAATTGAATCAAACTACATCAGAGAGACGAGTCAGGTCTGCCAGGATAGGTGTGTAATGAATGCACGCACACAGACACTACAGTCATCTTGGGAGACTGAACCTGGGATCTTCAGCAACAATAGCACAGACCTCTACCACTTAAGATAAAGAAGAGCTCCTTTAGGTGTGAGACGGTATAGTTTATCTGCCTCCAGAGGGCCAGTCACAAGAGGAAGACATGATCATAAACATGATGGGCCAGATCCTGCAACCAGTTCCACATAGCTGAGACCTTGATCCATATTGAGCTCTAGGACTTGAGTGCAGTTACATTTGGAGTAAGTGTCTGTGCATTCAAATCCAATTACAGGATCAGGACCTAAGTTGGTGTTACTTATGATCCAAGAAGTATAGATATTTCAAAACTTCCTTGTTCAACTAAGCTATCTTTCCAAATACCCCTATTAAAATAAAACTACGAGGACAGATATAACATTAAGATATTTCAATGTGTTCTTACATTTGCAAAGCATTTTACAACCCCATAAATGAGGAAAGTAGTCTTCATTTTGATGCCATTATCATTCCTTTGATACCAGCATAGTATGATTTCAGGCTAAGTACTAATTCAGGAGATCGTGAATCTGATGGCGAGGCAGAAACATACACTCATGATGAGAAACCTAAATGTGGGCTCCCAGCACATTGAATCTACAGAGTTCAGATTCCCTGATGTAGAAAGAACAAAATAGAATCATCTTCTCTAAAAAGAGAGAGCCATCCCATTTACAATTTAAAACCTGACTAATAAAATAAAGTGATATTTTTTCGAAGAAACATATTTTGTCCTTTTAAAAAAATTTTGCTACACAATGCTTAATAGTCAGCATTTTACTCAACAAGGGTGATATTCACCTTTGTGCTGGAGGCCACCTGAGGGCCTCGGTGCTGTGGTGAATTTCACCCCAAGAGAATAGCAAGTTGAGGGAAGCCCATGGGGCTATACCATGTGCAATTGAAATATTTATGGAACAGTACAATGTTCTGTTGTTGTTTTACATTAAAATGAGGAACACCACCCAGGTAGGTTGTGCTGTTCAGTGGTTTCCACAAACTTGTGTCTGGTGGATTCAATCTAGTTCCTAGCAGTGAAATGTCCATATGAAAACCCCATCACCAGTACCAGTCATTAATTTGTTCCATTAACTATAATTTCAGCAAAGGATTAAATGACCATGGAGACTGACCTCTTCTCTCCTCCTAAGCTTTGTCCCATCAGGTTTGAGTTACATTGGCAGGGCAGTGTGAGAAAGCTGCACTTGTTCTAAAGATGCAGGACTTCAGCCTCCAAGGCTAGGACTCCAGCACTAAAAAGAAAAAAAAAAGAAAAAGAAAAAAAAGAGGGGGAGGAAAGATGAGATCTCTGGGGACATGTTAGGCCATTACGATTTAATATATTCTTTTAAAGATGGGCATGAGTAGGAGCAAGGTAGGATTGATTAATGACTAATTTGGCCAGATGCCATAATTGGCACAAAATAGCCAGATACCTCCAAGTCAGTTATCAAGGGACAGGAAGCTGGAATGAATCTACTGAGAGCAGAAATCAACCATAAATTTCAATGCTGAACTGAAAAAGTCTAAGTTAACAAACACTGAAGTCATAACTGAAACCCACCAAAGCAAATTAGGAAATTCAGTGGCAAAGCTCTCTCAGGAACCTTAACTCTTCATGTGAGCACACAGCATGCATTGCAACAGGGCCCTTCATTACATGAGCACATCATGCTGGGCAATGTGACAGTGAAGGCAAATATTTATTTTACAAATACGGGTTAACTACTGTAACTGGAGGCTCAGAAATATTTCAAACGCTAATTGCAGTAAATTATCAGATTATACAGGAAAGCGGACATATGTGACTCTCTCAGAACACTGGGAAACGAGCCATATCGCAAAAATACTTTTTTTCAGAACACATCCATCAAAGAGAGAGACTAAAGGCATTTATCACACAAGCATTAACTCCTCATAGACGTCATAAATGCTACCACTGTACGGATTATGAGATGTGGCATACCCACACCCCCTTTAGCATCAACAGGAATTGCATGTGCCCAGTAGCAATCAGACCTGATTTTGGTGGGTTAAAGGAAGAGTCTGAAGGCAACTAGGGGCCTAAAAATGCAGACAGACACCAAGCAGGTTTTCCAACAGCACCTAGACACCTAACTCCCATTGATTTCAGTGGGGATTGGCACCTACATACTTTTGGAAATCCCAGTAGATGCCTATCTGCATCTTTAGGTACTGAAATACCTTTACAAATCTGGCCCTATGTCCCATCCTGGACAAAGATGTGGCTCCACCAAGACCAGCCTCTGCAGAGATGACTAACTTACAGAGCTGGGTGGAAAAAGGCATTCTGATCTATGGAGGGTGTAGATATCTTGAAATTTGATTTTGTTTAAAATTTTGGAATGAAAACCAAACATTTCTAAATTCCCCAAAAAAGGAGATGGAGACCTGGCTGTGGGGCAATCCATCTGGTGGGCTGCCCTGGAGCCACAGATCTTGGAAGTCCAGGTTCCCAAAGCAGCCCACCAGGCCAGGGTCAGAGTCAGGCGGGGGTCAGGAACCAGAGATCAGGAGCAATGACCATGCTGTAGTAAGGTTAGAGTCAGGCCAGAGTCAGAGACTGGAAGTCGGAAAGCAAGGCAAGGTCTGGAGGGACAGCAAACCAGAAATCCGCATAGTTGCCCAGACAGCTTCCTGGTGCACCCTTCAGGGTTAAATAATCATAGGCCAATCAGAGGAGTTCAGAGTGCTGTCACTCTGACCCCTTTGAGCAGTACTTCCTGAGGCACATAATTTCCATAGTGCTGTTTGGTAATAGCTCTGCATGGCCTCCTAACAGTAATGTGCTGATGTCGGCTACCTTAGCTGCTGCAGACCTGGGTTCTAGTCTCATGGATCCTTACATAGTCCCCCTTTCAGCAGTGTCCTTCCTCCAGGTTTGTCTTAATGAAACCTTTTCACCAAGTCAGGGACACAGACATGGCCAGTATGTTCCCACAAGCGCTCTTCGAGACCATAGCCCTCCCAACCTATGAAGTCGTAGAGCTTCCTTATCTAGAGACAAGGAAAGCACAGACTATGTATTCTTCATGATCCTGCAGCAGTGGCTGTTGGGACTGGTCAGGAAAGGGGTCCTCCATGTAAGGCTCCAAAAGTGATATGTGGAAAACAGGGTGTATCTTAAGGGACCAGAGAAGCTGTAATTTGAAAGTGATAGGGTTGATTTGGTGACAAATCCAGGAAGGTCCAAGAAACTTGTGGTCTAGCATGAAGGATGGTCTGTTCATACAGAGGTGCTTTTCTGCAAACCAGACCTTTTGGCCCACCATGACAGCTGGGCCTTCCTGGTGTCAACACTCCACATACTGCTTGTAGTCCTCTTTTGCACTGAGGTGGTTCTTAAGTTCCTCCTGGATGTGATGAATCTGCAATGTGAAGAATCAGCTATGGCTGGGTTTGAGAAGGCCACCAGTAAGTCCAGATGGAAGCAAGGGTGGAACCCATAATTTGTGAAAAAAGATACTCTGCCCCATGGAGGCATGGTGAGAATTGTGGTACGAGAAATCAGGACCAGTTATCTTGGTGATAGTTGACAAAACACCTTAGCTATTGCCCTAGTACTTGGTTCTCCCTTTCCATCTGTATGGAGGTGTACACGGAAAAGGTAAAAGCAAAAATATGCAGAAACTGAAGCATTTTGTGCCCAAAGTATGAAACAAACTGTGGGCCTTAGTCTGAGAGGATATGGTCTGGAAACCTATGGAGACAGAGAACATGCACCACTAGGATTTGGGCCATTGTTTCAAGAGATGGCAGACCATCACAGGAGAGGAAGTGCACCATTTTGGTCATTTTATCTACAATGATCAGGATCATCGTGTGGCCATCAGAGTCAAGAAGTTCCACTATAAAGTCCAGGAAATTGAGGCCCAGGGTCTATCTGGGATCTCCAGGGGATACTAAAGAGCTTTTTGGCTTAGTGTGGGGCGTCTTGCAGTGCACATGCAAGTTACAAGCATCAATGTAATCCTGGACTTTGGCTTGCATATGGGGCTACCAGAAGAAATAAGAAGCCACTCAGCAGTTTTTAGGGTGATCAAAATGGCCCAACAGCGTGCCATGGCAGAAGTGAATAAACCTCCTTCTACGGGCACACCAGTGGAACATATATGCACCTGTCAACCTATGTGACCCAGTCCTGTGTGAAGCACTGCATTTTGGTTCTGGGTCTCATTTTCTCAGGCTGTTCCATCAGGTCCTGGGCTAATGAGTCATCCCACAAGGTAAATTGCATTAGATCAATCATGTCTTGCTGTATGGCAGTGCTAAGCTGATTGCAAGGCTTTAGGAGATATGTTCTTGGTAAGGCTCCTCACCCTTTTGGTAGTGTTCCCCCTTTCGAAATAAAGTGTTGGCTTTCCCATTCCTGGGCAATAGGTGATGACAAAGTCAAACTGAGAGAAGAATAATGCCCACCTGAGCTGCCTTGGATTCAACACTTGAGCCTTATGCAGATATTCAAGGTTCTTATGGTCAGAAAAGACTTGCAACAGGAGTCAGGATACCTTGAGGTGATGGCACCATTCTCTGAAAGCTAATTTAATTGGGAGCAGTTTATCTAGTATTTCATAATATCATTCTGCGGGGGTGAGTTTTCAGGAGTAGGATGAGCAGGGGAGAAGCAATTGTTGTGGCCTATGCCTCAGAGCGTGTGGCCCCAATGGCTACAGTGGATGCGTCAACTTCTGCTATGAATGCCTGGGCTGGATCTGAGAGTGCCAGAATGGCAGCCACGGTGAAAGTGGCCTTGAGCTGTTCAAAGGCCTCGTGTTCAGATGTCCAAACAAATCTGACAACCTTGCAGAGGTTTGCCATGGGGGCTATTTGTCCTGAAAAGCCCAGAATGAACCATCTAGTAAAAGTTCGCAAAGCCCAAGAAGTGTTGTAACTCCTAAGGAAACCTGGGCAGTGCCCCAGTTTTTGATTGCCTCTAGCTTTGGGGGATGGGCCTATCTTAATGCCTTCTAGGGAAAATATATAACCCAAAAATTCTGTGAAGGATTGATCAAAAGGTACATTTTTCTAGTTTCAGATACAGGCTATGCTCCCGTGGTCTTTCCAGGACAGAATGGATGTGGTAACAATGCTCTCTGAGAACACGTCATCAGGCTAGATAACTACATACTGGACTCTAAGCACATCAGTCAGAGTATTGAAATGTCACAGCAGTGCTGGTCAGCTCAAATGGCATTACTAAGTATTCAAAGTGCCCACAGTGGGCCTGGAAGGCAGTCTTCCATTTTTGTCCTGGCCCAATCTGTACTAGGATGTAAGCCTCCCAGAAGTCCAGTTTGGTGAAAATTCTGAAAGATGGCACACTATCTAGCAACCCCGAGATTAGGGGCAGGAATACCTGTTTCAGACTGTCACTTGTTTTAGAACTCAGCCGTCTACACAGAGGAACTGCATTCCATCCTTCTTCTTAATGAAAAGGATCAATTCTGCTTTGGGAGAAATGGAACACTGGATGAAGCCCTTGGCCAGGTTCTCCTGGACATACACCTGAAGGGCTGCGAGTTCTGGCTCTGACATCACATAGATCCATCATAAGGCCCTCCATAGGAATTGAGTTTGACACCCCTGTTTCCTGGGTCATTCCTGTCCTTGGGACCAGTGACACATCTATCATTTCTACAGGACCTGACATAGGCTTCAAGTAGAGTGGGATTTGTAGGGCTTGGACAGCTTTTGTGTCTATGAAATTATCGGTAGTCCCAGAATTGATCACAGCTTATTATGGGGGAAACTCAGCTTGATCCTGTCCACAGTAAATAACTATCTGTACTTGGAAGTGTGTGAAGGAACCACAAGAACTGGATCGGGTTTCCATCGAGGATTGGAGGATAGTTCCAAAGAGTAGTGCGTGGCAGTGCCCAGGCCGTACCCCCAAGTTTCACCTCACTTAAAAACTACTTGCTTACAAAATCAGACATAAAAATATAAAAGTATCATAGCACACTATTACTGGAAAAGGGCTTTCTTTTCTCATTTTTACCATATAATTCTAAAATAAAGCCATTGGAATATAAATATTATATTACATTTCATTGTATACTATATAGCACAGTATAAACAAGTCATGGTCCGTATGAAATTTTAGTTTATGATGACTTCGCTAGTGCTTTTTATGTAGCCTGTTGTAAAACCAGGGAAAAAGGAGACAGCATTGGTTCAGAAATCCCCTGAACTTCTGACAGTTCCCATCAAAATGTTCAGGTGGTGGTATCGTGCCCTATTTAGAGGGTAGTAGACCAGCCGGACCCTGGAGCATAGCCCTTTCTTCCTGGGACCATGCCAGCTGCTTGTGGAGTGTCTGATTTTCTTCTAGGAGCTGTGGCACTTGAGCCCACAGCAAATGGTTCTCAGGTCACAGTTGGGCAACCTGCTCCGGTACCCCATGGTCAGGCTAGGAAAGGGGACTGGAGATTGAAAAGCAAGGTGAAGTCTAGAGCTGCAGCAAGCCAGAGGTCTATGTGGTTGGTCAGACAGCTTCCTGTGGCACCCTCCAGGGCTAAATAGTAAGTATACACCAAGTGAAGGGCTTCAGGGTACTGTCACGCTGGCCCTTTTGGGACCTACTTCCTGTAGCCCCTCATCTCCCTAGGGCTCTTGGGCTAGGGCTCTGCATGGCCTCCCAGGGGCCATGTGCCAATGTCAGCTGTCCCCAGATGTGGGTTCTAGTCCCAGCAACCCTTACAATGTCTCTTCTTCTTGACAGGTTGCTCCTTCAACTAAACCTTTGCTCCACCCCAGATGGGAAGCTTAAGGGCTGAGGGAGGGAGAAATATTCTCAGAATAGGTAAGCATGACAGTGTTACATATCATAAGGCTATGAGCATGCTTACTTGGTTACAAAGGAAGTAAAGCCTTGGTGTCTTCCTGCGCCATAGGTAAGTATCTATTTCAGTCAAGTATTCAGCTTCAAGGGCGTATCTGTATACAAATGGAAGTATAACCCAGGGCAGGGCTCTGCAGGACAACACCACCTCCACCACATTGGTTTTATATGGTTTATTTTTTCTCTAACTGAAGCAATGTCTGATAGGGAAAGGGGTCTAGTCAATGGCTATAAAAGGCTGAACCAAGACTTAGATGCTCAGCTTGGCTATCGCTAACTAAAGGAAAGCTTTTCCTAGAGCCAAGCTCTGTCTGGTTTCTCGCACATCTGTCATGTCTGAATGTGTAGACAAGGCTAAATTGCCTTCGGCACCTCTTTAGTTTGTCCTTGTCTATGCTTGCAGCCTAGCTGTGCTCAGTACCAGTTCAGTTAAACTGATTGACAGCCATGCTCAGTAATTGTTTAGTTTTGTAATGTAGACAAAGCCACAGAACTGAACTGAGAACAATGAATTACAGTATCGAATTCTGAAGACCTTAAGAGCTGAGTATTCTCAGAGTCCTTGAGTCTGATTCTCCATCATTTGCATTTTGTGTAGTAGCATGTGCCTGTGCAAAGTGGGTGTGTTACGTTGCAAGATCACAATGGTAGCCTTTGACACCCACTTTGCACATGCGCACATGACTATACAAGCTGCAAGGCTGTGAAGAACTAGGCCATGTCTGTACTCATGCAGCTACACCACTGTAAGATCACTCACATAGACATTCTATGCCAACAGCATAATAAAACCACCTCCACAAGTGGTTGTAGTGCTCTCCCACCGACATAGCACTGTCCACCCCGGCACTTGTGTTAATGTAACTTATGCCTCTAGGGGTGTGTTTTTTCACACTCCTGAGGCACATAAGTTATACCCACAAAAGTGACCGTGTAGACAAGCCCTTAGACCCCTTGTCTCCTGAAAGGACATGAGCAAACCAGAAAGAACGCTGGGCTTGTGCCAAAGAATAATTCCTCTTATTATTTGAAAATATCCAGATCCTTACATTGAAACATAATTGCTATGGCACCTGTAGAAGTGAACAGCTCTAGCTTACACTGTATCATTAAACATTCAAAATCACCTTCTGTATGAATCACATCATCAGAAAATCCCACCCAGCATTAGTTAATGTATTTATTATTGTGAGGCTGGAGGAATTTGTTAAGGCTAAGACTAAAGGACATTCTGGGTCTCTCAAGCTGAGT
This sequence comes from Mesoclemmys tuberculata, assembly GCA_007922155.1. Taxonomy (NCBI): domain Eukaryota; kingdom Metazoa; phylum Chordata; order Testudines; family Chelidae; genus Mesoclemmys; species Mesoclemmys tuberculata. The sequence goes on along the minus strand of ML675604.1, from coordinate 11,864,470 downwards.
GAGCTGGCTTGTCAACTTCTGAGACAGGAATCTAGTAAGAGAGTGAATATAAACATTCAGCAATGGAACACACTGAATTTTGCCTATCTGTATGACATTATTTAGTCGCATACAATGCGAACATAAAAAGTCACCACCATTTGTTTTTCAGGTTGCAAAAGCTGTTGGGGCAAACTCAACCATACTGTAAGCACGTGCAACTCTGCTGACTTCAGGAGCCTGCTGTCTGCTTATCCCAGGGCTGCATTTGGCTAACTATGCATAACATGGATGAGTGCCCTCGGGAGACATTTGCGTGCATTAAATCTTTCTGGCAGATTTATGATAAAAGCTTGATTTAAAAGTCTTGGTGTTTAAAAAAACTCATCAAAATAATTTTCTGTAATAGGTAGACAATAAATTAATGAAAGTAAATTATTGTCTTCAAATTGTGCCAGAGGGAGAAATTAATTGCTGGGAGAATGGGGGGCAAAAAACCCACAAAAAAGGATCTCCGCCTTCTGTAATCGCATGGCATTGTGCTATTTTCACCTCCTGAAATCTAATTTCCATAAGACATTTCTGCAGAGTGCACATTTCCTGAATATGAATTTCTAATATGAATGCCATAATTCCAGAGTAAAGAGACAGTGCCCTGGCGGCGTTTGACTGAGATAGATTATATTTCAAAGGGACCTGCAACTCATTCTGTGGCATTGTGAATAACCACGGCACAGGAAGGCGGCAGACGGATAGAGGCCGTCTTAGACCCCCAAAAAATGTGTATATAATTTTCAATAATATAGATTTCATTCATGCCCTGAATATAAATACATCTTCCCTTTGATTTTGGAGTCCTCTGCAGATTAATGCAGGGACAGGATTCCAGTGTAATGTCATTCACAGCAGTTGTTCATAGCCAGTTCTAGTTTGGTTACATTTACAGTACTAATGGGGTTACTTGCACAGTTTTCCTGAAGAATGCATTTGCTTTGGGTTGTGCCTCCTAAATAATTTCTCAGTCCTTTTCATGTTTGCATTCCCGTCTCCATCTCACTCTGCCTCCCGCCCCTTCTGATGGCTATTAAAACAACAGTTGCACTGTTTCTCATGAGCCTCAGTTTCACAGACGTATAAATAACTGTCCTTGGTTGCATATTTCAGATCAACAGGCTGGGCCAGATGTATTCCTGGGTGAATCGGCCAGCTGGCTGGAGCGGAAACACGTCTGTTTATGTTGCACCCTGCCCGACTCGGGGCAAAATCCAGCCACATGTAAAAGAGGATCAGAATCCTCAGCACCAGGCTGCAGTAGCCAGGGCAGATGTGGGCGCTTGGTGACGACAGCAGGGTATGGTCAGGAGAAGTGACGGTGGCTGCTACTCTCTCATGTGCAGCTGTGGGCCAGTGAATAAGCACAGCTCATAAACACACCGGCCATGGCCCACGCTCATCCCTACCATGCTCCTGCTTTCACAGACAAACTAAGCCTAAAGTTACATTTTCCAACAGAATAGAGAAAACCGCAGTGCCCCCTAGTGATGTTGAGAGATGCACGTTCGAACCAGGCTCCTGGAGCTTGCACAGTAAGTCCTCTTTATCTGGGGCTCTAGCATGCCTTCTGTTTCCATGGACAGAGGGGACAAGAACCTAGCAAATCCAGGTGGGGACACACACTGAGAAGGACTAGCTCTGTGGGATTTGCTGCCTATACTTGGGAAGCGAGGAGACTTCTGCTCACTATAGGCGTCATTCCTCACCCTTCAACACACTATAGGCGTCATTCCTCACACTTCAACACACATACTCAAGGCTTGTGTGTGTAAATGAGTATTGTCCCTGTGCCTGTCTTAGCTTCCTCACTTCCCCTTTTCCTGCAAAGGGAGCAACCCTTTCAGGATGCTTGTTCCAACACATGGATTGCGGGTGGAGTTTCCCAAAGCAGCAGAGCAACCTGCTGCGGAGCTACATTCTCAGAGCTGGAGGAGGCTGGAGGCTAGCATATGGGAACAGGGTTTCCATGACGATGTCCCTGCATTAGTCATGAGGAGAAGGGCCCCTTTTCTGTTTCTACAGCTGTGAACTTGACAGGAGCATCTTGTCCCCTGTTATTATCATCCTCTATTATTTGTATTGTGCTAGCGACTAGATGCCCTAGTCGCAGACCAGGGCCCCAGGACTGCATGCACACAGAACAAAAAGACAGCCCCTGGCCAAAAGAGCTGAAAGTCTACTCATGGGTAACCATATAAGGGACAATCGGATTCCTAATGTCTGTCATTGGATCCCAAAGCATTAGACTTTGCAGACCCATGGTTCACCTGGCCTCTTCTGGGGTGGAACCCATCAGCCTCTCTCCACAGAATGGATTTTAGGAGAGGAAGTGAAGAATTGACCCATTGTGTTTTAGGCACAGAACAGCCACATTATAGGGTAGCTGCTTGTCATGAAGGCAGTTACATCATGTTCAGCTTTGTTTCAGTGGAGGTGTCACATTAGAACAAACATCCTGCCCAGCTGTGCCAGTGGTGTCCGAGTCGCATTGCATATCAAACCCTTTCAGAATGAGTCATCCCAAATAATGAATCGTCAGCCTTTTTGCTATTAGAGAGACAAGGTGGAGGAGAGAAGATCTTCTGTTCGTGAGGGACACAAGCTTTCGAGCCATGTAGAGCTCTTCTTCAGGTTGGGGAAAGGACCTCCCTCCCAGCAATATGCAAGGTGGAATAGATTGTTTAGCATAAGTAGTTAGCACATAGTGGAAGGGACCATGCAAGGTAGAGTGGGCCGTTAACACCTCTGCAGTGGTGGGGGGGGAGGCGGAGGGGGAAAGAAGGTTAGTGGGTTACAGATGGCTGTAATAAACCATAAATCCAGTGTCGCTGTTCAATCCATGATTTTTGGTGTCTAGCAGAGTGATGAATTTTGAAAGTGTTGTGCAGGTTTTCTTTGAGGAGGAGGAGGACAGGACGACTGCTTTGTGAAAAGTGTTCACTCACCGGTGATGTGATGCTTTTGTATTCTACCGGTGTCAGTTCATTCAAGAGCACAGTGATTGTCTGCTTTCACCCTCAGAGTTGGTACTGGGACACTTAGTGCACTGGATGAGGTACACCACGTGCTGTGATAGGCATGCATAGCATCCATCCATCCCGAAACATGTGTTGCGGGAAGTGCTGCTGACAGTAGCGGTGGAAATATCTCTGCAAATTTTGCATTGGTTCTAGCAGGGTCTGGTGCCTCTTTGAGTTGGTGTGTTACTACATGAAAACCCCATTTCCTGTGTGTAAATAGTTTGGGTGAGTGGATTCAAAGACTCACCCTGGAAATGTTAGTAAACCTCAACTTCCATTGCCTTCAATCAGAACTGATGGTGTTCAGCCTCTTGCAGGACTGGGACTTTAGGGAGGCCAGATGAAGCCAAACCAGCAGCTAGAGCCACACAAAGTATTCAAGCCATCTTTAAAATCTCAAAATGTGATGTTTTCATGTTTAATTTCAGTTTCCTGAAAACATTCCAGTTTTGAGACTAAGGTCGTGGAATGCTGGGTTTTTGTTGGAAAATAGGATCATCTGAATTTCAGTGGACTTGTTTTTAACTTTAAGCAGTCTTATTATTGAAGGAAAAACTTCTAAATTGGACATTTGGTTGGGATAAAGTAAATATCAGTGTTCACATCACACCATGCAAAAAAGCAAGTTGGGGGGACACCCAAAAACCAACCAAACAAAACCACGTGATATTAAATTTTGCAGGTATCAAATAACTCTTGAAAGTTCTAATTTTGTACAGCCTTACAGATAGCGATGGACACCATAAACCTTTTCAGGGGTGAGAGGGTAGTTCAATATCCATACTCCTCCAAACCTGGTTCTGTTAAAACAACCAGTTAGAGCCAGCTGTGCTGATGGGTTTTGAGCTACGGATATCGGTCCACTGGGAAGGATGTAGAGCCCACCAACCTCATTTAATAAAACAAAACATAGCACACTCACAAGCTCTCCACTGATAACAGCCTTAAGACTTTCATTACCAGCCTGGACTGGAGTTGAACTAGCAACATAAAGGTTCTGTAGTCAGTCTCCTGAGCCAACCAAACTACTCATTAAAGCATTTTATATTTTTATTTTCCCTTCATTCTTCTTTACTATGGCTCTTTAACATTCTGATTGCACCTTCATTAGCATATGAACTGACCACATCCCTTCTTTTTAAATCTTACTGCAGAAACAAAAGAAATATACCCACTGTAGGTAAACATAGGCCTATACAGGTGCTCCTTGCAGATAGAGTAACACAGAAACTTCAGACATTAATATCGAGTTCTGAATGTCACAGCTGAATTTTTACTAGCTAAGCATCTCACAAGAAGCAAGTACCAGGATATGATGAGACAGCAAGTATTTCAAATCCATCTTATTCCCACTGCAAAGGTCCAGATACCAAGAATTCTTAGAGACAGACATTCCTCTGCTGTTAAAAGAGACAGCATTGCAGTTACACTAAAGTCTGTTATAGCTGAGTCCCTGGTATCTCTCCCATTGCAGGAGGTGAAATTAAATTAAAAGTTGGTGCCCAATTTAGTCCTACCAGCTGAATTCCCACATAGGCAAATGGCCACTGGAGAAAACAGTCTAATTTCGGCCGGGGGGGGTGGAGGGGGAGAAGAGGGAAGGCAGGGGAATCTAAGTTATTGTTCTGAATCACTCAACACTGTAAAATAAGTTAATGATCCACGGCAACTAAACTAGTCAGTCATCAGCTAGATCATATGTATCCATCATAGCACTTTTTTCTTTGCGGTTTGTTTGGTTTTTTTAAAGATATGACAGAAGATCTATAAAACCACATAATTTAGGGATCCATAAATCACATAATTTAGCAATGTAGTCCATGATAAGGTAAGACATATGTATACCATGCTTCAAAACATAAGACATACTAGTCAGTGTGTGATCATATGTGTGCGCGCACCCCCCCCCCCCACACACACACGACAGCTACTTAAGACTTTCCTAAGGGAAAACAAACAATTAAAATATTGTAACAGGAGTTTCCTCTTCTATTGTTAAGAAAAAAATTACGTCTCCATTTTTACTACAAAAAAAACAAACAAACCAGCTTTAATCATGCAACATGTTGTGTTTGAGTTTCTTATAGCAAAAATAAGCTAATGAGTTTTTCCATATATTTTCTGTTACAGAATTTGACTCCCCTTCAATTTAGTATATTTAGCAACCCAACTCACAGTTATAAATAACTTGTAGTTACTCCATCTGACCTTGTCTAGAAAAGGGAACACTATGAAGTAAGTAATCTTGATCCTATCTATAGAAGAAGGTCCCCTATGTATAAAGGACAATGCCACTAGCTAGACAAAGAACTTGAGACAGACTGTTTTACAGTGCTTCAGAATTAGGAATCAACTAGCCATACGAATGTCATTTGATAGCCAACCATGATTAGACCAGACAGCACATCAGAAAGCCAGTAGAAAGCTTTCCCTTTGTAACGCTGAGTGGCAAGTTGCTGAATCACTCTGGCAGGCAGGAGTCAGTGTGTCCCAGTGATGGGAAAGTTAAGAGCTAGAAGAAATAATAACATTAATAAAAGCAAAATCCAGGACATCCTAAGGACTCAGGAGGATCTTTAGATCTACCAAGAAGTTTTCCAGGAGACTCTTCAGTGTGGTCCCATGTGAAAAAATAATATTTAAATATTAGTAAAACATTAATTTTATATTGCACCTGTCATCCATTAGAATCTCAAAGCATTTTAGAACTATACACAGACACAAAGAAGTCATCCCATCCACCACTGAAATGCAGCCACCTCTCTGTTGCAGAGTTCACATCTCTGTACAGTAAATTAGAACAGGATACGAAAAATGCTGTATCCAAGGGAATTTAAACAACTCAATGGGACCGCAAAGGATATATCTACACAATGGAGATTATACTGGCAGAAGAGTTTTTTCTGTCAGTTCACAAACACTACCTCCCTGAGCAAAGTTAACTAAGCTGACAGAAGCCCTTTTCTGTCGGCATAGCTGCATCTACTCTGGGTATTTTTTCAGCATAGCTAGATTGGTCAGGACGTATTTTTTCACACCTCTGACCAATGTAGCAATGCCAATATAATTTTTCAGTATAGATCACATGCTTAAAGTCAAACTGATCCATTAGTATTTGTAGGATTTGGGCCTAAAGTAGACATACCTGCAAAAGATAGGAGAAAGGAAATATTATCTCCATTTTACAGATGGGGAATTGAGGCACACAGAACACATTATATAATTTAATGATAATGTTACTCATTATTATTATTAATCATGTTTATTACAGTGATGTCTAAGGGACAACCAAGAATGGGGCCCTGTTGTGCTAGGCCCTGCACAAAGACAGAGTAGTAGATGGTCCCTGCCCCAAAGAGCTTACAGTATAAATAGATCAGACAGACACAGGGCAGGAGAAGGGATAGAACACACAAGTAGAGTGAACAATACGATAGCCATGACTGTCATATTAGTTCCACCTTACTTTTTTTTTTTTGGCGGGGGTTCAGCTAAATGGAAAGGGAAAGAGAAAGGGGGACAGGACAGTGGAGAAAAGGGGAAGGATGGGGCAGGTGTGGAGTGAAGCTGAAGGTACATCTACATTTGGAGCTGTTATTTTCAGCTGAGGTAGATGTACCCATGCTAACTCTGATAGAGCTAGTATGCTAAAAATAGAAGGGTAGCTGTGGCAGTAAGAACAGTGTACTTTTATTTTTAGCGCACTAGCTCAATCACAAGTATGTCTCTTCGAGCTGGAAATTACACCCCTCGCTCTAAGAGTAGACATACCTTGAAGTGAAGAGACTGCGCGTTGGTTGAGGTGGGTGCTAGAGCAAACACCCAATCAACACAGGGCAGAGAAAATCTAGTCAAAACAGTGGATAGTTCTCTAAATGTTCAAAGGCCCAGAGGTCCCTGCTTTAGCTGCTTCTGCCTCTACCACTTGAGTCTCGCTGGCTCCTTTCTGCAGTTTTACACTTGTTTTACTCAGGCAAATTCTCCTTGAAATGTGGTTTGCCTTACTCATACAAGTAAACCAATGGATTTACTTCACATCAAGTGAGCTTTGCTCTCCATTCTCTACAAATCAGGTCTTTGAGAGAGCTATGCAGATGGTGGTGGGGGTGACTCACCAGAAACAAGACATAGCAGAAACCAGCAAGGTCTTTCGTGGGAAAGAAGATTTTGAGTCTGAAAGAATCCAAATGATTTACCATAAGTCACAACAACCAACCACAAAATCCTCCCCCACCTGGAGTCATCCATTCCTCAACCTTTTTGTGTAGAGGCCTGTATCCCAAAGGTATTTCTCTCCTCCCTTATTCCCCGTCTGCCCCATTCCTGAAAAAGAGAGGAGGGAAAGACCCTGTGTTTACCAGCGTCTTGAACCTGGGCACAGGACCATATATATTCTCATAGTTATTAATATTAAACTTATTACACAATTCAAATAGTCAATTAAAAAAAGAAAAAATGCATAAAGCAAAACCCTTGGCACCAAATTAAGTAATCACATATGAAAGAATGCTATTGAAAATATAGAATCTACATCAGATGTAACACATACTGTGATAAGCAGCATGCTCTGTCCAAGTCTGATTCAAAGACTTACTCAGATTAAAAATTAAATAATGCATTCTTGGAGGCAGACACCACCACAAATTCAATTTCTCTCTGGCAATCCAAGTTCAATAATTAAAAATAATCTGCCAAAACCATGTATATAAATGTCCAGCAACCCCATATGTTTTTGTTATAGAAACTAAAATCAGATGTAAACTCTTTTAGATCTAATAGGTTATACAGGCAAAAGGTTTGTTTCTGAGCTCTTTTGGAGAAGCACTTCCAAATTATAGGTATAACAAAATTAGAAATAAATGGGAGCTAGAAAGGGAAAAAACAGTCACATTTTAAGTTACATAACTATTTGCTCTCACTCTCAATACCATTACAAAAATAAGTTTTGCATATTAATGCCACCAGCCTATTAATGCCACCCATCTTTGGTACAAAAAAATGAGAGAGAGAGGAAGAAAACATTAGAAGTGGTTTACATAGTGCAAACACAAGCATAAACTGGAGGAAATGTACGTTAATGATCATGGGGGATGTTGTGAGTGCACTTACTAGTACAGTAACTTCTTGGGTTCTTTGAATATTAAAGACAAGCTATATATGCAACTGGAGGGCCCTCATTTAGATGTGCAGAATTTTACGCAAATACGAATTTTTTCCAGCTGAACTAGGTACTCCACGTAATATGGTACCTTTCTAGAGAACTTTTCATCAGAGGATCTCAAAGTCCAATAAAAAGGACGGGAGACAGAGTGAGGTTAAGTGACTTGACCAAGATCTCACAGCAAGTCTGTGGCACAGCTGGTAGACTACCCTGGCTTTCCTAACTTCGAGACCCAGTTTGAATATGCTGGCTCTCATACTCCTGAAAATATTTCCATTTCTGTGCACGTGCCTGTCTTTAGCTGCATTTGTAACAATGAAAATCTACCCCTCATTGTCTCTATGTACACTGTAGTATCGGTGTAAATACTGTGTGAATGCTTGGAGATTACTGTGTTGTGTCTGATGTAAACAATTTTTAGAAGTCTAAAGGTTAGTTAGAAATATATCAAATGAGCTTTCAAGGGTAAGAGGCTAATTCAGATGAGTTTAAGTAGAACTGCCCAATCAGCAGAGAGAGGATTCTAGCTCCAAAGACATTAAAGCTCCCAGCAAGATTAGGCAGTAGATCATCAGAACAAATTCTCATTGGTTGATCATATCCTGACAACGTCATACTGTTGCTAACAGCTTCTAACATTAGTAGCCTTTATACAGATTACCATAAATGTGCACTTCAAGTCTATTTAAAATAAATCGGAAATTTTCAAGCTGTGTATTTTGGTTCTGATTCCATAAATAACGTTACTCACATGCAGGAACAGCACCTCTCTTGGCCACAGCACCATCACCTCCTCCCATTGAGCGTGGTATGCAGGGTCTGTCTGCTTAGAGCTCAAAGAGGGTGCAAGAGGCCCAGATCATAAGAACGGCAATGCCGGATCATTGGTCTTGGTCTGACCCATGTAACGAAATATGTTGTCTTCCAATTGTGGCCAGGGCCAGATGTTTCAGAGCATACGAACAAAACAGGGCAATTTATCACGTGATCGACTGCCAGAAGCTGGGGCTGGATGGCAGGGGATGGAAGGTCAGAACAGAGAAAAAGAAAGGTGACTAGAGAGTCATGTTTGAAGAACAGATCTCCCTCTCGGGCTCAGTGCAAGTGGGCTAAGCCCAAATTGACACTACCTTGGAAAGTCACTGACTAGGTTCTCTAGCTGAGTTACAACTCTTCTGATGGACTGAGGGGCATAAAGGGATTGTAATCCAGCTACAGATCATTCCTCTCTCGAGGGAGCTGCCAGCTGGCACTTCTGTTGAGACCCCCATGTCTCAGAGTAGGGGGTGGGAGAGGGCAGGAAGGGGGCAGGGTGGAGTTCTGCTCTACACCACAGCAACATATGGCCATGAGGGTTATGGAGCCATAACAGGCTCTAATCAATTTCTCACTGCATTTCTTTCCTTGCTGTTTAACCAGCATTAGGCAGCTCCCAAGTTCTCTGGCTTCTGGTCAGCATAACAGCCCCTTGATACCTCTCTTACTTCTGAGAGCACCACCCCTTCTTTAGGGTGTTGAGCCTAAATATGCTCAACTTCCATCTAATGATTTCCCAGTTGGTAACTCCTGGAGTGGCCTCTCAACCCTGCTGGAAAGTCACCCATGGAACTCCAAATCATTATGTGGCTCAGCGGGGTTTCCTCCTAGAGATGCCACTGGAGCAGAGAGTGGCAGGGCTTCTGGATATCCTCTGGGGGCACCAAAATATTTGGACACCCCAACACAAGGAGAAAGTCACACAACGCAAAGCCATACAATTCACATATACAGAGCAGTCCAGGACAACATACTGTAAAACAGTAGCCAGCAATGAGAATTAGTCCAGAAGGGCTTCGAAAGGTAGGTCTATACTGCAATTAAAAACCCACAGAAGGTTTGTGCCAGCTGGCTCAAGCTCATGGGCATTGGACAAAGGGCCTGTTTAGCTGTGGTGTAGACATTTGGGCTTGGGAGGATCCCAGAACCCTGACCCCAAATGCCTACTCTGAGATTATATAGCCCCTTAGCTCCAGCCCCACAAGCCCAAGTTGCCTGGTATGGGCCAGCTGGGAATGTCTAATTGCAGGATTGACATACCCTAAAGATATGTCTACATTGCACACTAAACCTGGGCTCTGACTCAGGTTTGAGCCGAATCCCCCTTTCCATTCACACACAAATCAGTCTGACTGAGGTCACCTGGCACTCAGGACCTGAGTCCTAAGACCCTGCTGGGGGTGGGTCCAAGCCCGAATCCCACTGAGATTTAGGTCCAAGTCCTGCCATTTTGCAAGGTGGACACAGCACAAGCCATAGACCCAAATTAGAAGGTCTGCGCAGTGCAGTATGGATGCATTATCACAGCTACGTGAAGCCAGTCCAACAGTTGTAAACCTAGATTTACAATGCAGTGTGGACACACCCAAAGTTTCCTTTCTTCTGCTTCCTTCCTGTGTAGAGTTTCTCTTGCTGTTCTTTCCCTTTTTAAATCATTGCATCATTTTTCTGGCACCAAACATTTGTTTTCAATTCCATATTGGTGCAGGTACTCGCTTCCTGCCAGGGGAAAAAAGTACGAGAGCTCAGGTCCTGCACATTTAAAGACAGTTGTCTGCAAAGACATCTGTTTCAGATGACCCGGGAGCTCGCATAAAGCAGCAGAACCCTTAGATCAATGCTTTTGTTAAGCTGTGTGGCAATCAAGATTCAAATTTCATTGTGAAGAATCACCGATTTTATTTATAATGACAAGAAGAGAGGGCCCTTTATGCAATATTCACTACGGTTACCTGGGTCAATGGCAGCCTCATTGTACTGTTTCACTCTGTGGGATTAAATATTTTACACATAGCATAGTGGTATTCTGTGTCAACCGCAGCTTCCAGTAACTGCTGCCATCTCATTTTCTCTCTCCCCTCCCCAAGTAGACTAGAGAATTCAATGTGTGCCATTCAACACAGCATGCAGTTCCATTTATTCTATGTCAGACAAGAAAAAGCAATCAAAGACATGACAGTGAAAGCATTTGCTAATGCTTTCTTTTGAAATGGTTATTCCTACTTCATTTACACAAATACTTATACATGTGGTAGGGCAGCACCAAGGATCTCAAAGTGGTCTACCAATATTCAGTCCTGCAAAGTAGATGTTGTTATTCCCTATTTTACAGAAAGGTAACTCGCGGAACAGAGGTCAACTGACATGTCGAAGGTCACTAAGTGAGTGAATGGAAGAGCTGGGAATAGAATTTAGGAGTCTTGAAGCTAAGAGCCCCTGCTATAACAAGGAGACCACATTCTCTCCTGGTTTGAGACACATTATTACAGTTCAAATATTTGGCGAGTGAGTGAACTCCTGTTAAACTTTTCCTCTGATTGCAGAAGGAGAAGACCAGAACCACTGGGGTGGCTCTGCTCTTCACAGAGAGGGACGGCTCCAGGAGGTCTGGAGGGCTCCAGGAGGTCTGGAGGGCTCCAGGTCACTGTGCACAGCAAGGATTTGGGAGTAGGGGCAGTGGATTCACCAGACATTTCCTGCCCACCCCCAGCAGAGGAAAGAAGATGTAAATGGTACAGAAACTACTCCAAACCAAAGGCTAGAATAGCAGACACAAAAGAACAGCTCCAATTGTGTTGGAAGACTTTTTCTGCCTTAGACCTGGAGGAACTCCCCAGAACACAGCAAAGCTATTCAGACACTGCATTTGAGGAAGAATTTTGTCCTAGATGATCAAAAAAACCACCTACCATAGAAAAATCTACAGTAAAAGCAATGCAATGAATGTGTACACAATACAGCCATAGTGGAAGCTACACCTTCCCAGACACGCACTCAGAAAGAATAGAAGCACTGATGTGGTTCCGTGAGATGAAAAAAAGAGAAGGAAACAGAATAGAGACATAGGAATCTTTGTAAAGATAAATTGCCTTGTACCAGAGAGCTCTGGGAGCATCCAAGCAGTGATTAATTTCCTAATTATGTATTTTATCGAGTACATTTTGGTTCTTCTATAATACAGATACACAAATATACTGCAGAGATTGTGGGCCTAATTATCCTCTCATTATCCTATAAACGGGGAGTAATCCTGCTGAAGGCGATGGAACTACACAGGCATAGGAGAGAGTCAGTATCAGCCTTTGTTCAAATATTGATCAAACCATGCGCTGTATTCATACAGATTACATATTAGCAGATACTTTGTGGTTTATGTGTGAGTAGGGGAGGGATGTGTGCCCATCTGAAGTAGTTTTCTTAACATTTCATCCTGAGTGCTTTTTGACCCCACATGAAATGCAAAGCTGTAAGCATTTTCTGATAGATGTGTCAATGCAATTGTTCGCATATTTTTATCACCCTTTTTAAACTGACCACAAAGCAAATGCAATGAGTAGAAGATTACATTCTAATTATTAAGGTCTTTCCAGTGTGGAAGAGTCCTCTTTAAAACAATGATTATAACAGCATGATGCTGTGTACCAGTCTTTTTAATTAACAGCTGAGTATTTGTGGGAAGTGCTGACTTTTGTGGACATTCACTTTTCGCTTTTTAATGAAACCTCAGCCTTTAGCAAGCTGGTTTTCTGCAGCAGCTTTCTTATGCGAGGTATCACAGAGCACTTCCTCTGGTCCAGAGCAAGTGCCTGATCCTACAACCACTTACTACCTATCAAAACACTTACCACCCCAAATGGTCTCCATGGAAGAAATTCTGCTCATCTACCCAGATATAAATCCAGAGGACAGCTGCTGTTTTCAAGGGATCTACTCCAGATATATACTCATATAAATGAGAGCAGAATTTGGTCCATTGAGACTACTCATGGAAGCGACCATTTCATCCAGTAGTAAGAGCTTACAGCACCAGGCCTGTAGCAGTGTACTGACTGTATAGATGAAGGAGTGGCCATTATGTATTGAACGATAGCTCCTACAATGGCTTGGTCAGTGGAACTTGGAGACTTGGGTAATTCCCTACTCTTTTCAAGAAGTGCCATGCGCCACCTAAGCAGCCAACAGGAATGGGCAATTGGGACTTCCATTCAATCTGGCATCCAAAGGCTGGCACCTCTGAAAGGGCAGCCACCTGTACAATTGGAGTGTTAGTACAAATACCGGGGTTGGATTCTGCTCTCAACTTGCTGGCCCACAGGCAAGAAAGCTACTAAGTGGGCCATAGTGACAGCATGTACTCCTATATAGATGTTCATCCTAATTGCTGCAGAGATGTAGAAAGCTGCTAGCAATCTTCTAGGTGATCTATGAAACTTCTGTCCTCTATATAGTGCTGGTCATTCAGCATATCAAGCTTGATTCTCATTTACCCCAAGACTCCTTTACACTGCTCTGACAACGTGAAGGAGCCTTAAGTGGGAGTAAGTTACAGTCACATCCACTTTAAGATCCCTTTATGCTGCCAGAGCAGTCCAGGATGCTCTCACTAATGATGATAATCAGTATGTGCTGATGGTTCTCTCGGCGCTACTGAGATGCATAGTTTGTTCTAAGTCTGTTTTAAATCCTTCATACAACCAGTTTTTGTATAATTAAGCCTCCAGAGGGGAAAATTCTTAATCACAGAGAAACATCCATAGCAATTGAAGGGGTACTGCAATATTATAGGGATTCAGCACATCTGAGCTGGCCCCCTGAGCTTTGATAACAGAGAGTCTAGATTTTAAAAACACAGAAAAACACCTGGGGTGAGATTCCCATCTTGCCTCACTCACTGACTTCCAATGGAGTTATAAGAGGGAAGCATCTGTCCCCTGGAGTTTATCCCTTGACTATATCTTAGGCCCTGCTGGGGACATATCGACCTGACATAGCACAGCTCAAGGCTTCTCTTGTTCTACATAAGCTAGAGAGCATGTTCAAAGTTTAGTGCTAGGATAGATTTGTTCTCACCGTTTAAAATTTTTATGGCCTCTTCCAGTTCTTCCGTTACTGCAGACGGTCTCTAATAAGAACAAGTCTACACCGTGCCACTGTCTCATTTTAAAGACAACTGGAACCCTTGTCCTTCAGGTCCAGGAACAGAGATTCATACCACCTGGGTGGTCCTGTACCTGCTAAGAGCTACAGATCCCTGACTGTCTGTGTGGGTCACAGTGACAGGGCATCACACTGTTAATAGCAGCTTGGTACATGGAGGAACTTGTAGCAGCCCTGGGAAGAGTACAAGCTTAGCTGAAGCCAATTAGCCAGTTTCTACTGGGGATTACTGACTGATACTTGGGTGGCAATTGCTGGGCTACTGAGGCAATTGACTCAATAATAGGGAGGATAAAAGTGGGAGGAACAGGAAGCAAGGGAGTGGTAGAGGTCTGCCTTGGAGGAGGAGCCTGGGCTAGGGAGAGACAGCTGTGTGGAAGTTTCCTGATGTAAGCCTGCAATACTTTCTGGGTATACTATGTAAGTGAGGAATAAATACCCATATGGTGAAAGGGTGACAACCTGGTGTGTGTTTGTGGTTAAGAGCTTAGGCAGACAGTGAGGCACCCCAGATACTAACAGAGTCACTTTGTGACAGTCACCTGCAAGGAGTAATATCATTTATACATGTGAAGCCAGCCCAATATATTACAATAGGGAAGGAATTCCAGGTACATGGGATGCCATTGTGGAAAGCAGGAAAAAGAACAAGATGCGTGGGAAGAGCCAAAGAAGGGGGCAATGAATGACTTGATGATGTCAAAATTATATTGTGGTGTTTCCACAATATTTAAGAAACTAGAGATCACACTACTCTTATACCTATATCTGACATCAGAAAAAGAGAAGCCAGGCAGGAATAATTCTTCCTAATCCCCAGGAGGTGTTCCAGCAGCATGTTTATGGGGATTGATTTGTATCGATGGATGGCTAGCCCTGCTCGCTGTTTACTTAATCTGACAGGACTGAGATTCATCCACGGTAGAAATTCCTTTAGAAAAAACAAAGACTGTTGTATGCTATTAGTGTTACTGTTGATCTTAATAGCTATGTACTATAAACAGATTTTGGTGCATGGCTGCTTCAAGGGAAAAATGAAGGGAAGCCCAGGATCACTATACAAAACAAGAAGTCTGAAACTCATCTAAACACATTCCTCAGGATGGAAGGCATTTCAACATCAAAAGAACCAAGATAAGTGCTGCCCACCTAGTATAGTCCTACTTTGTTTTGGATGATTTAAAGGTGATCTGCAAAGAGGAAAGAATTGGATCTGTGCCCTTTGTCACTTCCGTCTGATCCATAAAGAAAAACGTTTTTCTGAGGTTTTTTTTTTTGGTTAGAAATCAGATCTTTATCCATTCTGGTGACACTCATGCTAAGCAGGCCTGTGGTATCTTCAGATTCTCTACCCCACCCAGTCCCAGTGCCACCTGTAGTAGTTTTATTACCTAGTCTTACAGAATGTGGTTAATGACAGATTCAAAAATCTTCTACTGAAGGGAAAGCCAACAACAGCAGGGGGCTCTACTGAAGAGTTAAGTCAGAAAGGCATTCCAAAATATCAATCCTCTGCCCTTGAACCCAGCATTGTGTTCCAAGCCAGAAACAGAGAAAAGGCAGGTCTGCTACCAAGCTGGCTGTCCTCCCTTCTCCTGCCCACTGCACTACAGAAATAAAGACCTGAGGAAATTATCACAAATGCTATGGGAGGTCCTCTGGAATCCAGTGATACAAAAGAAGCCTGTAATACCAGTTTGCCACTGGGAGCTTCCCTTTTCAAAGTGTCTAGAGAGGCAGTATTGCCTAGCATATAGAGCACTGGACTGGGATTCAGGAAATCTGAATTCTGTTCCTGGCTCTGTGACTGGCCTGCTGGATGACTCCAGACAAGTCACTTCCTGACTCCGTGCCTCAGTTTCCCCATCTGTAAAACAAAGAATGATACTGACTTCTTTTGTAAAGCACTTTGAGATCTATGGATGACAAGTACTACATAAGAGGTAGGTATCGTTATTAAAGTGGGACTCAAGTGCAGATGGTGCCAGAGTGGGGGGGAGGGAGAGTATTGCAGGCTCCCTGCAAGGAGAATGGGACGATGAAGATACCAGTTTGTTTGTTTGTTCAGTTTATGTATTTTTTTCCTTCTGCTTTCTTTCCTTGTTTCTTTATGGGTACCTCCAGCTAACTGGAAAAGTCTAAAGGGCAGATGGTGAGAGTACAACTCCCAATCATTCTGTAAGTGCATGCACATGAAGCTAGATCCTTAGCAGGGCAAACAAATTGAAAGAGGAAGGAGGCTAACAAACTGAACCCAGTGGGAGGCACAAGGCAGAGCCATGCACCCTTTAGATTGGTTTCCAACACTTTAGGAAGTTAGTTCAGGCCAGGACTCTTAAGTTGAAAGCTCTCTGAGGGCCAGAGTGTCTAAGTAAAAAAACTGAGTTCTTGGCAAGGGCTAATTACCACCATTAAGCACCCAAGTTTGAAACTCAACCCTAGTGGTCTGGAAAAGCTCTGGTAAGATTTGACAGTCACCTTTGCAACCATAAGGGCTGCAGACTTCTCCATTATTTTTTTAAATGTAAAGTGTAGATTCTAAAGCAGACAGTGGCAACAACCACACATTAAATAAAAATCGCCAGCTGAGCGATTGGCCCTGAAGTGACTCCATTTATCCCAGTGCTGAGGATCATTTTTTTGTCGTCGTCCTCTAGTTATTTGGAGAGCAGAGGAAGTGAACCAGATAAGAAATTCCACACCACCTCTTCTGCTAAAACAGTCCCATTCCTTATTCATCAGCTACTGGGGGTGTAGCTATGGGTGGGTTTGGGTGGGCCATGGCCCACCCACTTTGAAAGCAGGCCCACGCAATCACATTTTAAGCAATTCATCCCACGTTTTTAATCAGCCTTTGTAAAACGCTTGTGACAAGGCTTGTGCCAACCCATGTCAACCACCGGCTCTGCCAAAAAATTAGTTCTGGCTACGCCTCTGTCAGGTACGAGTTAAAATTGGTCCAATAAACATCAAGATGTTCTGACTCCAGCCTACCATTATAACACTGTCCCCTGTCTCGCATGTGCGCATGCACACACACACACACACGCTTAGTTGGCCCGATTTCCTAGCTAAGATCTATCGTTATAGGATTTTGACAGCCACACAGGCAGAGGCTGTGAGTTGAGTAGGGTTACGGAGTAAATATTTAGCTATAGTGGAGCAAGATAGAAGGCAAGGGAATGGGAACAACACTATGAGGAGAGAGGTAGCAAATGAAAAGATGAAGTGGATAAGTAAAAAAGAAAGATCCTTTAACGAAATGCACTACGAACAGAGGGAGGTGAAAGATTGTTTCTATGGCAATGCAAGTCTGAGACTACGACTGCAAAGCTGCTGGCAGCAAGCAAATTTATTTCAAATGAAACATGCGGTAACTGAGCAGATCCCTGTGCCAACAACGGGGAAGTCATGAGGCAATTGAGCCTCCAGTAAGTAACCCCCGCCCCTTATTCATCAGCTGCAGCACTATGAAATCTGCTACCAGATTTGAGTTCCTCCAGCTTCACATGAAGGGCAGAGGCGTTCAGAAGCGAAGATGGAGTTCTGACACACACCCCCCAAGCTATTATTGTCTTTGTGTTGGTCCTTGTAGCCCGGTGTTCTGCCCGGGCTGATCGTTGCGGCCCCTCCTCGGGCCCAGGCTCCGAGGAAGGCCACTGCACCTTCCAAAAAGGGGGAACGTTAGTGTCTCCGCACCCGGCTTAGTCCAGGTCCTCAGGCCGTGCAGATGACCTAGGAGCCTTTTGCTCTAGCCCTTGGCAGGGCAGGCATGCAAGCAGTCTGTGGCCCCGGCCCTTGGCAGGGTGAGGCTGGTCCACTATCTGTAGCAGCAGGGGAAGAGCACATCTTCCCAGGGTGTCTAGGGGAGGGGGCAGGGGGACACAGGCCCACCCAACTCCACTGCGTCCCAGCCCAGGGCCCTAGTAGTGGCACAGGTGTTCCCACTGTGTTGGCAGGGCTCCCGCTGCAACACACCAACAGGGTCGTGCCCCAAACTCAGCCATGGCTATGGCTGTCCCTGGGCTACTTCCTCCCCATATCCCCAGATACCTGCTTCCTCAGGGTCATCGGAGTCCTCGGCTCACGGCAGGCTCACCAGTCCCTCCTCGTCAACAGGTGGCAAGGCGGGGAGCTCAGCTCCGCTAGGTCACTGGGTTCCGGGAGCTCCTCCGCTGAGGGCAACTCCTCCAGGGCAGGGCCAGCCTCTGAGGGTGTCTCCTATGCCTGGGTCTCAATCCAGTCAGCCCTCCCCAGTCCTTGGAGGCCTGGTTCAGTCACTGAGGCCTGGAGGCTCTATCCAGTCCCAGGGTCGTTCCCGGTGCCTCGGCTCTAGGAGGTGCTTGCTCAGGGTGGCTGCCCGGCTAGGGTCAGGTCAACACTGCAGCCTGCAGGACAGTACCTCTGCCTCTGGCAGCGGCCACCCTCCTACTGAGCTGCAGGGCCTACCTTTTATCCTCCCAGCCCTGGAAGAAGCCCCGCCTCTCTCTTGGCGGATTGGCCAGTCGGTCGGACTTATTGCTGTCCAGCTCCTGAGTTGCCAGGCAGACTGGCCGTTTCACAGTCCATGCTGGTCGTTGCAGCCCTTCCTCGGGCCCAGGCTCTGAGGGAGGCTACTTCACCTACCTACAGTCCTTAAAGCATTGCTCAGATAGTAATTATGTTCCTTCCACACTGACATATAAGATCATAGCCATTATAAATGGAAGACTCCTGGGAGAGCATTATATCCTTTCCCTGCCAGGAAAGGATACAGCACACCAATGGTGCCCCTTTCTCTCTCTCTCTCACACACACACACACACACCCCCATAACGATTTTCTAACTTAGGACGTATCATATGCTATTTTCCTCCTATTGGGCCTAACCCTGCACTATTCACTTTCAAGTAGCCTCAATTCCCACTAACTTCTATCAGTGTCGTAGAATGGGATTGTCCTTTAAGGAGGCTGGAGAAGAGTAAGGCCCTGCATTGACCCATAGGTTACTCTAATGCATACCCAATTTAATAGCCCCTTTTTGGTTGCCCTGTCTGTATCAGGAGCAGACCCAATCCCTGAATAGAGGAGGCACAAACCACCTTTCTCTGTCCTTCTCCTAGCACCAGAAGAATAAATGTGTTCCCTAGTCTTCTCAGTTTTGCACTAAAGACTTGCTAAGACTTGCTACAGTGATGTAGAAATAATTCGGTATTGTTTGAAAGTAACCATTTTGTGTTTGATAAACAGAAATTTATTTTTAAACTGAATGGGAAGAAATAAGGCAAAACAGATGGAAATTAAACAAATTTAAACATAGGTGGATGGAGATGGACATATTCTCAGTTTGCTGTACACCTATGATCTTGAGAGAAATAGAGGTTTATAAAAAATATCAAAGTCAGCTTTTCCTCTACAGGACCTGGCTCTCATAGCCCAAGTCCGATTGAGCCTGTCAGCTTTCTCTGAGACTAAAAAGGTCTCTCTTCCATGCAAACAATACCCTGGATGTGCATGCCGAGCTCCCAGCAATTTCAAACACACACAGCCTGGGACAGGAGTTGGTCCCTGTAGCAGAAGGTCTCTATTGTGGAATCTTAGAAGCAATGGCTTGAAGTCAGAGGTGGCATGTAAGCTGGTGTGAATTACATGTTGGCAAGTTGGTTTTACAGGAATGTAAATGGGTCTATAGTGGTGTAACTTACACAGCAGAGGATTTGCAGGAAAGCATAAAATGATTAAGTTATAGTAGGGGGGCATGTACCTCAGTTTACACCCTTTGGTAATCTGCTGTTCCTGTTAAACCCTTCTCCTCCAGCTGTTTGGCATTTGAATTACACCCACTTGGGCTCCTTTAGACACCCTTATTCCTATGTATCCCCACTTACTGACGGGTAAGAAAGATGGTCTCATGCAGTGGTTCCCAACCCATGGCCTGTGGTCCAAAAGTGGCCCACTAGGTCTTTCAAAGTGACCCATTGCTCCCTTCCCGCTGACTACAGAAGGGAGCCACTGCCTAGGGACCCAGAGGGTGTGCATGGTGCTACAGGACGCATGCGGTTTCCCTGCTGCAGCCAGAGGGATGGGAGATCAGCAAGGAGGCAGCCTCCTCTCTGAACTCCTTCTGTCTGGCTGTGGGGGGAATGGGGGGCTGCTGGCACAGACTGGTGGCCCTTCAGGGTTGTAAAAATGCTATCTGTGGCCCTCAAGCCAGAAAGGTTGGAAACCACTGGTCTAGTCGATCAGGCAGTGGAATGGGTCTCTGGAGACTTGGGTTTGGTTTTCAGTTTCCCTCTGTGATCTTAGACAAGTCATTTCATCTCCCCTGTGCCTCAGCGCCCTATCTCTAAAAGGAGTAATTCTTTCATACCATAGAGACAATCCATGTTGTGGGGTGCTCAGATATTAAGGCGATGGGACCATGTCAGTGTCTACGTGGATTGCTTACACTGCTGTACGCATCACCTCCAAATTTAACCTAATAACCTGTAATGAAAAAATAGCCAACAAATTGGTTCATTAGACACTGCATAATTGAATTCCCTGATGATTCAATTCCTAATGTTTTTTCAACCAGGAATGAGTTAAATTGTTTTCACTAGATAAAAACGTTCAGCCAAAGAGCCTAATTCACCACAATGTTACTCCAGTTTTAGCATGCCTGGAATTCCACTGGTGTAAAACTGAAGTAAAGTAATGGTGACTCAGGCTCCACGTCTTTAATCAAGAAAGCTTTGTTCCCAGAATATACTCTGCTTGGATATGGATTTTACTAAATGAACCAAGTCACGTATCAGTGTCCTCCAATGGCCGTCATCTTTCTTTGAAATGTTGTCAGGCCATCAGTCATCACTTCACTCCTGATGCCCCATCACTTAGAGACATCTATTTCCAGAAAGCAACTAATTGTAGTAAAGGAAGGAATCCAAGTGTGCGGATATTTGTGCATGAACACTCTGAAGTTGGATTCCCTTGCTCCTTTATACTACATTTCCTTTTTCACCGTTTTATCCCTTCATAGCCTGCGTTGTGCTACACATTCAGCCTGTGGCGGGGAAGGCAGATTCAGAGCTTTGCAAGGAAGTAGCCTGCCAGAAGGTGCTGAATGCTCTTCCCCCGCCCCCCAAAATAAGCTCAGTAATATCACATGGTTACAACCAACCTTAATGTCTCTCCTTTTCCAACCCATAACATTTTTTGTGTTAGTCTAGTCCTCATGTAAGCAGCCAGGCTAAAATCCTCTGATTAGCCACAAACAGATAGAGCATAGGCAGTGTAAGCTTCCTGATGCCACATCACCTATCTGCTGCTAGTCTGGTTTGAAGGAGCATCTCTAGGGGTAAAACCATAGTTCTCTCTCTAAACTCTATTAAATTCCTTGGTCTCTTTGCGGAGACTAACAACGAGGGAGCCATTTGTCATGCTGGGAGCTGAGTGAATAATTCATGGCAGATAATTTATTTTCATGATTTTTAGCCTCTTTTTCTATTTACAAGTTGTCTGCAAGTAGCTTATGAATGTCTCAAATTTATCTGGAGACTTGAAATTAATCACTAAATATTTTCTGCAAATAATTCCTAGACTGCAGATGGTCCATGAGCCAATCAGTGCAAGTTATTGACTTTTCAGATTCTGACCATGTCAATTAGTTTTGACTGATCGCTTGTGCCAGATTCTGATCTTAGTTACGCTGCTGCAAATCCAGAGTAACTTCAGCAGCATGACTCCAGTTTTACACTGAGGTTTCTAAGATCATAGTTTGCCCTTAATACGTCTGTCCTCCAACTAAAGGAGGGACATTTGGGATCAGGCTTCTGAGGCAAGTATTCATCACACATTCAAGTTCAAAATTTGCTTCCAGGAAGACAAAATATGGTATTTCTGTGATCATTCCTACCAGTCAACCCATGCATTGAAAGCAAACACTAGCAGTGCAAACACTACCAAAGCAAATGGAAGGCCCAATACGCCACTGTGTTACTCCAGTTTGACACCAATATAATTTCAAGCCAGGGTGTTACAGTGGCATAAAAACAGAGTGAGAATGGTTAATCGAGCCCTCCATTTGATTTAGCTGTGTTTGCACCCTATCACAGGGTGGACTGGTCCTTTATGGAATCTGGTCCCAAGTAATGGGTTTGGGCTGACGATTGGGTCAGAAGATCAGGCATCACATGAGGGTGGCCTATTGGGCTATAAGCCAGTGCCCACTTCACCAGAGAGAGAGAGAGAGAGACCTGGGGAGGTATCTTTGGAGAAGTCTAGAGTGGGCCCGACAGAGCTCATCTTCTCAGTGTGATGTGGAGAATTAAGCAAGGGCTGGAGCCTGAGGTCCTAATACAAAGACAACTGGGGAGAGAGACCTGCAAAGATTCCATAGAGGATACAGGAGCAGAGAGGAACAGGAAAGGAGCTTTCCACACCAGCCAGATGAAAAGGCCTGGCAGGAGCACTCTCTCTCTATGCCAACCCAAGGGAAAGGTCTGGCAGAGCAACCTGTGGTGGAGTGAGGAGCAACAGCCTTAAGAGGAAGAGGCTTGAGGAAACTCCAGGCAGGATGATGTGGCTTTTGGAAAGAGATGTTGAGCCCAGCTAGGGATTGAAGAGGCTGATGTGGGGAAAAGACTGGTTTTGATTTAAGTTGGCATCTGAACTATAATGAAGATTTAATAAACCAGACCCCAAGAAAGGTATTCATGGCATTGCAATGGCTGTGGGCAGTTTTGGAGAAGCCCAAGAAGAAGAAACTGGGGCGGCAGCAGGATATCACACTGGGTTGGATAAGGCCTGGTTACACACTGCATTAGCGAATGCTTAACCGTATCTGTGATTTGGCCCTGTTGCCTCTTCTGACATGGACAAACGCTGTCCCCCTCAGAAATAAACCGAGATGATCACGTTCATTTCATATAGGCCACTCAACAGGAATTGGATGGTAATGAAATCACTTTACATATGTGGGTCATATTTGAACTGGTGACCCAACAGTGAGAGAAGCTACCTCCCAATCACCAGATCCAGGTTTGCCTTAGATAAGTAGGTCAGATAAGAGTTTTATTTAACCTTAAAGCTGGAAATCTAACTCAAGTTTCTGCAGGTCAGGTTCTCAGGCTACAGCAAGGCAGGAACTACTGTAAAGTTAAACAAACAGGTACAAACGGTCAGACAAAATTGAGTTTCAGGGTTGAGTGAAGGCTTATTTTGATTCTCGTTTTCTCCAAATCACCCTAAATGCAAACAGCCGGCTCAGGTGCTGCAGCACAAATCGGGAAACACTGGAACCTTTGTGACAATGAAGAGACCCTGAGTCAAGCGTCATCCATCTGCACCTCTCTCCTGCCATGCCCTCATTTTTTATTTGCTGATGATGCATTTTTGTCAAGTTTGTAGACTCACTTTTGTCCTTTTTGTTCAGATATTTCACTTTCCAGCCCTGGGGACCGAGGAGGAGGTAGTATTTATATTGCAAATGATGAATGTGTCTGCTGCCCTCTGGAATGATATGATGGGGTTCAGAGGAAATGTATTTACTTGTGTCTGTATGTAAATTGTGCAGATCTGCTTGCCAATCCCAGGTTTGTTTGAATCTTCCTTTGAAATAGTTTTTAAGTCTGTCAGTACTGAGGTCTTTTTGGCAGCCAAGCCTTAAATGCAGACTCTAATCACAACTGCACATGTTGTACAATCAGCCTAAAAACTGATTAACTTTTATATAAGCTTATGTTCAAGGGGCAATTCAAGATGTTGAGCTGGCACCAGTTCAATGTCTGGGTCTGTCTCTTTCCCATGCATGCAATAAAAATGTATACCATATGCTTAACAGAGAGCCAAATGATATATAATGGGAGATTAAGAGGAATGACCATGGAATTGCCATCATAAATTACATGGAATGAGTGCTGTGAGAACACTTTCATGGAACATATATGAAGAATAAGTATTTTTATTATTTGGTGATTTTCTGATCAGGAGTATGTACCTGAATATTTCATAGACAGTGGGGGTTTCATTCATTTTGAGAAAAATGCAGGAAGGGAACAAACCATTCTGGCTCACACTGTCTCTATAGAAAAGGAAATATGGGGGGGGGGACTAAAGATATGTAGCAGCATACCTTTCAGAACTCCTCTCTAGTGTAAATGCTATTAGCATCACTATAGTTACACATCAAATTCATGTGGCCCTACATGCTTTCTCTATGAAGACATTCAAACATAAATCTGAGGCACAGCTGAAGTTACAGGACAGAAATCAGGCTTCAAACCATACATTTCCCTTGGGAATAATACTGCCCTTAGTTGGATTGCAGTGGGATTTGTACCTTCATTTGAAATAGCCAAGACTTGCCACTATGGGAGACAGGATGTTAGACTAAATGGCTCATCATTTTGGTCTGATAGAGTAACTCTTGCGAGCTATGCATTCCTAGTTTCATTTATAAATCAGACATTTTCCATGCAGCCATCCACACAAAACGGATCCTTCTACTAGTATGTCGTCCCTGTGGTCATATTTCCTACCCGGAGTCACCAATGCGCCCCATCATGGATGGATTTGCAGAAAGAACAAGTTGTGTATCAACTAGTCCTTGAACGGCTGCCAGGAAGTGCTCATATTCAATGGACTACTGACTTTCTTTCCCAGGCAGTGGGTGTTTCATCTTTAAAATCAATCTGACTTGTTGGCATAAGCCCAGGTAATGTTAGTCCATCTGCCAACTCAATATCCCAGTCAGTCTGGAGAGGTTTGCTGTCAGCTGTCAAAGACCTTTTCTCCTTCTCCTCCCCCCCCCTCCAATCTTCAGGAATTTCTTTTTCTGGACAGACCGGATCCTGATAATCCCCACTCAACTTTCCCTCTCCTAATAAGCCTCCACTAAGCCCTGTATAGAAGTTTAGGAGCACACAATGCAATTACTGCCATCTCTAATTCAGCCAGTATGGTGAAAGGGTAAGTGAGCCTGGAGGAGTTCAGGTTTGATCGACGCTGTTTGGCAAGTTGATCCTATTCCTCACTGGTGTGCAGAATGTGATCCAGGAGAATGGTGTCTTTCTACTACATCTCTGTCCTGGGGTATGATTGGATATATGAACCCCACACTCGGGAACAGAGAGTTAAGGAACAGCTTTGATAAGCAGAGGCCCTGCCCAGCTGCACCTGCTGGGTGTCCTGTCAGTGGAGGTGAACTTGAAAGGGTGCAGCACAACTCACTCAAGACAGTCAGTGAAAGGGAGCAGACCGCACTGAGAGCTCCTGCTGGACTTCAGTAGGGGCTTCACATCACCCAGAAATTGACCTCAACTCAGAGCCGCTAACCACCCCAGAAGAGATACACAGCTGTTTTGCAATGCGGGGGCAGGAGGGAACCACCCCAACCCACTTCTGAGGGGATGTATTGTGGGCTGTTGGCCGGGCCTTTACCATGCCTCTGGAGAGGCAGGAAAGTGGTAGGAAGTAATCCATGGGGTAGGCTGTCCCAGGGTGTGCATTTGATCTGCCTGCCCCTTGTTGAAACCCCAAGGAGCAGGAGGGCCCAAGTTCCCCTAATACCAATTCCTGGATTTGAGCCTCTGGGTGTTACGATGAGCTAATGCTCTGACCACTGAGGGGTATGGTCTAGGGAGATGTCCCCCATTACACATGGAGAACAAATACTTGATGATCTTCAGTCTACCTGAGAAAAGTCTAACCCCATCCAAGGGCTGGAAGCTGAAGTTTGACAAATTTGGAGGGGAAATAAGTCACATATTTACCAGCGAGGGTAACTAACCACTGGAAAAATTTACCAAGAGTCTTCATAGATTACGTGGCAATTTTTATATCAAGAGTGGAAGTTTTGCTCAAAGATATGTTCTAGGTATGGGGGAAGGTTCTCCAGTGTTATCAAAGGGATCAAACTAGAGGATCACAATGGGCCCTTCTGACCTTTGAATCTATATCATCTTACTGTAGTTAAAGGTAGATTTCAAAGAACTCCTTCATAAGACACTTGAAGAACAAAATTACCCTACCAATCACCACAAGAAATGTTGCCACTGGGGGGTCTCAGTTAAGTTCCTAACGAATTGGTGTCCACACCACCCATCCAACCACCCCAATCAGCAGAGAAGTCAAGGAGGGAATGAGAATGGAGACAAAACACCACCCTCATCTTTAGACATGCTCAGTGATGACTTACATCAGCAAGTTAATGGGGGCAAGCTCACACCGTTGCTGCCTTGGTTGTAACTGTTCTGTGGCTAAGGAGAGAACTTCTCTCTCCAGGATCATCAATGCAGTCTTACCTTTCACAATCACTCCCTGGTGAACATCTGGTGTCACCAGCATCCAGATGACCCTGGCTCCTTCACCAGTCTGTGGGAGGCCACACTGCATCATGCCTGGGGGGATAGGATCTGTGTGTCCTGCTTTAGCACACTGGTACATTTCACAGAACCAGCGTCACACACACAACAATTATGCGCTGAACTGCTAGAGACCCTATTACCCAAAGGTCTCAAAAAGTTTTTCAAACATTAATAAGTCGGTGCTCATCCTTTTCAAGGGGAGTAGGAAAATGTCTCCATTTTTACAACAGAAGAAAAGCCAAGGTACAGGGAGCTTGTCTGTTTTGCCCCAGCTAACAAAAGAACTCTAAGCCAGAACCTAGACTAGAACACTCACTCACTCCCGTGTGTGTTTGAAAAGGATTCTCTCTCTCTCTCTCTCTCAAAAAGTTACCCCCATGACATTTTCCGGGCCATCTGCCTGCCTTTACCCCTCTAAAGAACAGCCTAGTGAAAGCTGTGCATTATTCGCTGTGCGTTAAACTTCTCCTCCCTCATGCTCTTCACTCATACAGGCAGGGACTGACTTCGTTTTGTGTCTCAGTACAATCTTAGCACTTAAGTTATAAAGAATCCTCAATTCTCCCACCAAAATATCATTTGTCCTATTTCCACTGGTGCCTGTTCTTGCTGGACGTGGTCAGCAATATTGTTTTTTATTTGCTGGAACTTGTAGGAGGGAGCAGGTGAGAGAGGAGTTTTTTCAAAATGCTTCCATGGGGAGGATGGGGCTTGACTCCTGAAGAAGCAGGGGTTTGGCCCTCAAGTCCTGCAGCACTCTGGTATCTGCTAAAGGAATGGGGCCATGTATTACTCTCCCAGCTCCATGGCAGGGCAGACAGTAGCTACACCTAGGACCCCCAAGAAAGGGAAGCTCCTGCAACATTAAGGGGGCCCTACAAAAGATAACTCAGCCTGGGTCTATATTATCTCTTGTGCACATTCACTGCTGGCTGCCACAAATGTGAAGCACAGAGTGCTGGCCCCCATGCCTTGCTCCTGGCCTGCCCAATATGCAGGCCTTGTACATGGGTAGAAAAGCACCACTGAGATGGCTGCCTCCCCCTATGAGTTGCATACACAGAAGAGAGCCTTAACCCAGAAATCCCTCCACAGAAGTATTTTTGCATGAAGAGAGAATCAGTCTGTGACAGGATATCCTGGCAAGCTCTCCTTAGGCATAAGGGGCTTTTCCAGAGAGTCCTTGATCTCCTACTTCAGGGAACCTAGAGTCCAACTGAAGCATTTGTCCAATATCTCATCTAATCAGTCTCCTCATGCTAGATACTGATGTGTTCTGACACAATTCCTCAGGCCTGATTTGCAGTAACCCTGCTGCTCCAGTACAGCTCCTCCCCTAAACAAAGCTAGCTATTCAGTCCCAATGCTGGAGTATTTTATGCTATTAGACAAATTGCCACTGTTGTCACCAAGACTGCAGCCCGGAGAAATTAAACACAAAAGGTCTCTATTTTGGAACACAGATCCCTCTTCCTTCATCGGCAGGATGAAGAGCTTGTATAGATGGCTAAAACAGAGTTGAGGCTGTCCACCAGCTTGGGGACAAAAGAGTCAGCCATGACCAACTTCTCCACAGGCTCTCTTGTTCGTCCAGCACACAAGACAGATTGAAGAATAACAATAGGGATAGAGTGAACCTGGACTGATACTGTGGGGTCCTCTCTTGCCCAATAACTTAAGGGTCACATCCTTCCCTCAGGGAGACTACCTACCTTGTTGCAGCCTTCCAATGGCTCCTCATGGAATTGTGTTTGTTTGCCCTAGCTGGCCACCATTCCCCCCCTTGGAGATCTGGGTCCCCACTTCTCTCTGCCAGCTGGGAATCAGAGCCAATCATTAGCAGCTGCTTAGCTGGTTCCCAACAGGCACCTGCTGGGCTCCTCCTTAGACCAAGGCTTGCTGCACTGTAGCTCTGCAGACATTTAAAGGGGCAGAACACTACTACAGTTTCCCCACTGGAATCACTACGCCCCACACAAGTGTAACCTACACTGACATTCCCCATGCTGGCTCTGTGTGGCACGCTGGCCTCAGGGGCTGGGCCACACTGAAAAATTGATGAGTCTGCTGTGGCAGTGAGCTAGCTAACAAAGTGGTTTTTCTTAGTTCTGGCAGTAATTCCTCATGCTTTTAGATCCAGAGATCACAGGTTCAAGCCCCGCTGCTAATGATCTACTCAGGGGCATGGTGCTACACAAGTGCCAGCGTCCGCCTGCATGAAGCTCATGGCAGGACCAAGGCATAAGATTTATATACCAAAGCCCTCACCATGGTATCTGACCACCTCAATTCAGCACCAGCAGTCAACTGGGGCATCACCAATTCCTTCCACAAAACGATACCATTCAGGTTTTCTGACTACCTGATTGGTGGGGATACCGAGGCAGATAGCTGATATCTGAAAGTTGCATTAGCAATTGGCTAACGACACAAGCTGAGAAGCTTTTCTAAAAATAGCCAAATAAATCTGGTTCCATTGATTCTGGCCAAATGAATATAAATAAAAATAGCCAAATAAATCTGGTTCCAACCTCTGTTATCTGTGTATGATCATATTAGCCTCATCAATGATCCACAGACCACGAGAGACAATTGATACAGGGCACAGTGGCTTCTAAAGCCTGGATCATTTTCCATTAGTGAGTCACTGGGACAGCGGGAGCAGAGTGTTGTACAATAAAATTGCCACTGCAGCCAGAGATGGCTTAACATTAAACAGGACCTGGATCAGCCGCAAGCACATGACATCAAAATGACTCACTTATTTCTGGGAGGTTCAGGTGGGTCTCCGCAGAAAGATTGGGGTCTATTTTGGCCTCTGTGACTCGGATCAGCCCATCTGCTTGATCCTGCCTAATCTGCTACTGATTACATTGCCGTAGAAATGTCATGCAAAAACAGGGGGAGTGAAAAGTTCAGTGCAGCAGCGTGGCTGCAGGCAGATGGTGCGTAAAGTAAAAGCAGTGATCAGAAGATATGCTGCAGGATTTCTGATGGTCATGCTGTCATGGGAGGCCCCAGGAAACTGCTGTCGGTGGAATCAGACAATGAAGTGAATTCAGAAGAAGGTCGTTGAAAGAGAGGATCAAAAGTCTAGGAACACCTAGAGCAGGCTAAATTGCTCAATACTCTCCATCTCCAAGAGAAAGATATGAGGTCTGGGTGTTATACACTGATCTAATTCACAAAACTGACAAACATCTAGACGTGATTAATGGACACAGTTACAGCCCATTTTATGGAGCATATTTAAATAGCAACTATTGATCTGAAACTTTGCTTGTCCTTTGCAGTAATGATAATAACTTGCATTGCTATAGCATTTTCCGTCCCCAAAAAGATCCTACAGAGCATTACAGAAATCCTACTAATCAGAAATCACTTCTCTTGCCAGTAAACAAACAAACACAGCTGCCACATTCTGGGGTAGAAAATGGCAGATGATGAACAGCAATGCTTAGGACGGGAAGTGAAAAATGCTGTATCCAATAGAAACTCAAGCTGGCACAAGGAAGGTCGGATGTAACTATACATAGTGCCAAACACGCCAAGTGACTTTCAGGACATGAGTGTGGGAGCTCAGTGCTACTGAAAAACAGGCTGTTTCAAGCAGCATTACATTAAAACACACTAGGGCACCTTTAGTGAGTGCCAGTAGAGTCTACATGGACCAATTACTGTGCAATGCCATAGGACACTCTAGAAATTACACCCCTGTAGTGCACATTACTGCACCATGTGGTCAATTCCTCAGAGTCCTTCATTTTATGAATATCTTAGAGAAGCAAATTGATTTCCAGTTCAGCCTCTGAAATAACTTGGTGGATATGTATTGTCACGTCTGAAAACACAGAAGAATTACAGCACATATCTTGTGCTCCTCGCTGTTTTATGCGCACAGGTTTACAAGCACAATTCTGGGTAACTGGATAGCACAGGGCGTTGAGAAAGGGCTATGGAGTCTTGCATCCCTAGATCCTCATTTCACTCCACGCCATGAGACCCTTTTCTTCTGCTGCAGGATATGAGTAACTCCCATTTAGTTACTGGTATCCTGTTACAGGGGTGAAATCCATTCTTGTGCACAGGCCAGCACAAGCCCTTAAGGCCTAAGAATGTGATTTAAAGGATGCAAAGGCCTCTTGCTGGCCCCACTGCACAGGGTGGATTTCACTCTGGAAAAATGCGGCTCTGCATAATTAGTGACTGAAGGTAGCTACCACCAATGGTTTCTTATTGGCCTATTCATATTGCAGTTGATGAACTCTGTCCAGTTCCCAGTGCACAAGTACACCTCTTCCCTCCACAACCCCCTTTCCCTAAAGAACATTACACACATACACACACCCCAGTCTGCAGCTAGTCAGCAGCTGCCTCTACACACAGGACACCATGTGTATGGAGATAGAATTACTCCTTCATTTCTAGAGATGGACCCTCTAGGTCAGGGTTGATTGACAAGAGTTTTATTTTTATGCTAGAAATTTTGGATTCTTTTATTTTATGGTTTTTCCCCAAGAGTTCCTATCATTTTTTTTCCAAACAAAACAAAAAATCAAATCATTCCACTTTAAAAAAATGGAAAATTTTCTATCAGCCTTAATTGTGGCAGAGGTAGGCGAACCACATACTCTTGTAGATGAAACCTGAACCTTGAATCCAGACTTCACAGATAAATGCAGGGGGACTGGTTTCAACTGCGTTGTTTAAGAACCTGTTCATTTCATAGAGATTAAGGCCAGAAGGGACCATCAGAGTGCCTTGGCTGACCTCCCACATATCACAGGCCGTTGAATGTCACCCAGCTACCCCTGCATTGAGTCCTATAACTAGTGTTTGACTAAACTCTGTTTTCTCCCCTTGTCAAGGTCATATGTGACCTAGGTTTTTTTCTGCATGTGTTTGTGTGTGTACAGGTGCAGAGGAAGGGCAAGAAATATAGGCTGCAGTCTCCAGATGGAAGCAACAAGGGATGATTGCAAGATTAAGGGGAATGAAATTGGCCACGTACTTTTGCACCCCTCTTTTCTCAGCACAGCTTTATTTGCTTTCCCCTCTTCCTATCAGCTCCTTTTCAGGTCTTCACTGTTAAGTTTAGCAGGAAAATTATTCCTCTGATTGCTCAGAGTTGCCCAATGATAAATACATTCAGCTTAATAAACCTTGTTAGAAGGAAGGAAGGAAAGAACATTTAATTAAGTACTTTTGAAGATGAAAAGTGCCATGAGTGGATTCTGCCCTCAGAAGTCATGCACACATATCTGTTGGCAGAAGATAGCTTTAAATATTACTACAGTATGCCAGGGAAGAAGTAGCACCTATAATGACTTCTCTTGGCCATCACTGATCTGCATGTAGGAGTGAGTGGGGAAGGAAAGAACGAAGGCAGAGAGAATTGGGACCAGAGGTTATGCCACCCTAGGCTGAAGAAGCTTCCATGGCTAAGGGGCAAAAGGGCCGTCCCAGGATTTCACCAGCAACCAGCTGCAAGACAGGCTGGATCTAGGGAGCAGACTTGCCCCCTTTGATCCAGCAAAAGCATTACTGTTCAGCGAGAGAAAATAAACAGCTTAGAAAATCTCTTCGATGTTGCTGCAGAAATAGAATATGAGAAACCTAGAATATGAGAAAAGAAACCTAATAATAGGTTTCTTTAGATGCACACATTTCTCTTGGACACAGAATCAAGAAGTACATACTGTATGCTCTTATTATTGTGTGTTTAGGTTATTGAAAATCATGCACAAAGTTAAAAATGGCAGGCTAAAGAAATGGGTTCGGGGTTGTTATAAATGTGTATGGGTAGGGTTTTGTGGCCTGCCTTGTGCGGGAGGTCAGACTAGATGATCATATTGGTCCCTTCTGACCTATGAGTCTATGAGTCTATGAGTTATTAGCAGCTCACCTTTATAGACCGGTCTCCAGCCAAAAGCAGTCTTGGGACGCCTCAGCAAGAAAAGTTTAGGCAGCTAAAATGCCCACTGAAACAAGTGGGAAAGTTTAATTTGAGTGTGGGTATTGAACCACAATCAATCAGTGTATTTTCTGAGTGAGCAAAACCTTTTGTCGTCTGGACTGAAGTACAAGGAAGGAGACAGAGTGCCAGAGGCATACTTGCATACAGCTTGGTCACTTGTGATTTTGTATAAAAAAGTAATAATAATGCTATACAGTTCTAGAATATCTTCCATCTAAAGGTCCCAGAGCACTTAAACATAAACACATATATATGAAAACACACTGACAAGGTAGGGAAGTATTAGCCCCATGTCACAGGTGGGAGAAACTGAGGCACACACAGGTGAAGGCCTTTGTCCAAGGTCAGACAAGTCAATATGTATGAGAGGTGGAAATAGAACCTAGAACACCTGACTCTAAGGCCTGGGTCTTAACCCCAGTGCTCTCCATCAGGTGACCCTGGGAAAGATGCCTCTCTCTCCTGAGGCACTTTAAATAAAACCCTACAACCAAAGACTGCCAATGCTGGGACAAGATGGCCCAGGACTTGTGCCTTCCTCCCTGGAAGATGTTCCATCCAAGAGTGAGAGAGTACTGAAGCCTTTCCCGAACAAGAACAGGTTAGTATGTGTGGTAAGGGGGAAAATCACAGGGTGAAATCAAACAAATTCCAATTGTCAGTTGCAAAATGAGCCACTTTACGGCTGTAGCAGTTTATCCCTGCCAAATTTAAAATGCCAGCTTCAGAAATTCAAGCTGGGGGAAAACTTCCTATACAAGGGCAACCCTGAAGCAGGGAATTAGTAGGGACCAGGAACCACTAGTGAAGATGTTGTGGCGGTTCTGTACCTGTTACTACACTATCACACTATTGTGAGCTCCAGAAGGGAAATATTGTGTTTCTGCAATGTTTTGTTTCCTTAATTGTTAGAAACATAGAAATGGAAGGGACCCCCTATCGCAAGCAACCCTATCAGAAAAGTCTGTTTGCAAATTTATCAAGCTCCTCCTTAAAACGGGTCAGGTTGTTGGCCCCAAAGCTATTCCAGAACCTCCCTCCTCTGATGGGTAGAAACCTGCTTCTAATTTCTAGCCTAAATTTATTCAGGACCAGTTTACACTCATTTCTTCTGCCAATACTGCCCTATACTTCAATAGCTCTTCTGCTTCATATTGATTACCTCCCTGATATATTTGTTATTTTCCTTAAAAAATACAGGAAAAAGTGGAGCTCTTTTTGAGGAAGGAGAAAAGAAGGTGTTAAGAGTGTTTTATTTTATTAAAATCGTACATGTATAACGAATATCTAGTATGTTCTTCCTGGCTTCTCCTGAAGAACTCTTTGAAGGACTCCGATACAGATTGTGAGCTTTCTCCATCTCTGATTAAGAGTCAGGATTCCCTTTAACATTAACAAAGATGGACTGTCTTGTAGTGTTTCTCAGGAGTTTTAAAACACGCTGAATATAAATCATTGCCCTTTTACAGTTAATTAGGGTTCACTTGTTTGGTGTGTCTGACATAGATCTACTACAGTGGGTGCAGTTACAAGTATTTCTTTCCTGTTGAAGATTGTGCTGGTCTGAGAGAGATTCCCTGGATGCACACTGGGGGCACACCAGCACTGGCAGAAATTTTGTAACAGGGTCTCCTTTAGTTCTTCCGTAAGCCACAGAATTTTTTATTTTTTTAAATAGGGTGACCTGAATTTCTACTATAAAATATAAGGGGGGAAATTAAACATTTCAACATTAGTGCATTGCTTGAGTCAAATTTTCCCCTACACCGTGAATAATATGCAAAGATTAAACAGGCCCAGTAAAGCCATTATCACATTTAGCCATTTAATAGTTCAGTAATAATGATGCAAGAGTCTATCTATTAACATGTCTCTTTCTTTATATTAGAGTACTTTAACCCATAAAAGGCCCTAAAGGAGCCCATTATTTTCTCTGGCATCCATAGCTCCATACTGAAAAGTACATGGGCATGAAGCTGTTGTACCAATTTGATACTCAGGGATCTAAATGATTTGTGCATTGTCTCCTCTTTGCCACTAAGAAGAAACATCTTTGTGAACAGGCAAAATCATAGTATACAATTGTATAATGCAGTGGTTCTGCAGCTCAATCAGCACACAGTTGCGGCTCACGTGGCATCCTCAAGGCCATACAAATAGTATATATATTATGTGGATTTAGCCCACATAACATAGAGAGCTGCATTATGCGGCCCACATTGGTAAATAGGTTGATGACTACTGCTGTAGTGAGAGGGAGATAGTAAAGTACCCTTATCTCTGGTTTACAGAAGAGTCGCTTTAAAAAAAAAAAAAAGAAACTACCATGATTTGTCAACCATGATTGCTTATATGCTCCCCCCCCACCTTTGCCTACTTATATTGAGTTCTTTGGGGCAAGGAACCTCTTTTACTACATGTTTGCATGATACCTAGCACAACAGAGCCACAATTTTGTTTGCAGACTTTATGCACTTCTGTACTAGGAACAACAAAGGTCACTGAGCAAGTCTGTGGCAGAGTCAGGAGCACAATCTGGAACTCCTGGCACTCAAATCTTATTTCGACAGGGGTTTTAAGCCATTGCAGCACCAATGCAAACCCCTAGTGTAGATGCACTGCACCAGTAACCAGAAACCAGGCTAAGCTACATCATTGCAAGTCTATACTAGAGGTTTGCATTGCATTGGTGTAGCTATAAAACCAGTGGCTAAAAGCTGAATATAGACAAAGCCTCAATCCTGTTCTTTAACTACAAGATTGTGCTTCCTAGAAACAATTTCCCTTCCAGCGATTAGCTCTCCAACTAGCATACGCTTGGACTAGTAAAGAAAAAGCCATGACTTCATAGATTGTTTTTGTGCCTTTGCAGGATGGCTCCATCCTGTGACAAAATATTGCACTGCATCCAAATGTGAATTCCTTTATCAGCTTGTTTATACTAGCACCTTCATAATTTATTCTAGCTAAAGAACCTAAGAAAATTCTTAGACAAAAATCTAAGATTATCAAGTTAGAATAGTGTCTTCATAGCACAAGTTTAAAGCAGAGTATTTCCTTATTTTTCACCTCCTAACCTCAAAAAATAAATTAATAAATCCTCCTCTTTGTCTTACAGTCCTCATGCTTAGTCTGAAGACTGAGGAGGACTTTTGGGGTAAGAACCACCTGGGTAGCAGGCTGAAATACACTTTCAGTTTTGGAAAAGCTTCAGTCTTTTGACCATTCAAAAACTGCTATTATAAAAAGGCCAAGCTGATTGTTCCCATCAGTCCTCAGTGAAAACTCTTGCATAAGATCAATTTGATGCTCACTTATCAAGCTGAATAGTAATCCAAGAATAAAATTGTTACTGCTGAATCATCTCAGGTCCTCCCCTTAGTTTATCTCCTGCAGAATGACTGGCAAAGATGCATTATTCAGGCCAATATCTATGTTCAGGGGACTTTAATATGCTTGTGGCAGCACAGCTTTGCCAGTGGTGGTTTTGACAAGAGCTGAGTGAACAACTGATTTCTTACTTCTAGCTCAAACTGAAACGTTTCAGCAAATCAAAACAGGTCAAACCAAACATTTTGTTTTGGGTATTTTTAATAAAAGCAAAAGAAATGAAGGTCTAGATTTACAATACCAGAAGAGATGGGGGTTGGTAGTGGTTACCCCTCAGTACCATGGTCAGGGCGTGCACCTGGGCTATAGCTGCCCCAGAATTGTTCAGATCAGATGGTTTTAATGCTGATAAGGTTATTTTGTAAAGTCACTATTATTCACACATTTGTACGTTAGCCATGATCATCATTTTCTGCTACACAGAAAGGAATAGCGTCTGCTAGAAATATTAAGGTTGTTTCAGGGACTACACTAGCCTCTGTTTCTCTGCCAATTTTGGGAGCTTTTATCATCAGTTTCCTGCACAATTAGATATTCTTTTCTCTCCCCCCTTGCTGGGTAAAAGCCCCACACAAACAAAAGAGGAAACTTACTAATTCTGCTTCTGCTCCTGCAAACGGCTCCACGCAGGCACTGGGGTCCATGGGGCTCCACTGGCTGCCTGCATGGAGCCGTTTGCAGGAGGAGGCGGCTAAGTGGGGGGGGCGGGGGCACATTGCCCACTGAATAGGGCACTGAACTTAAAGACAGGTCACCTGGGTTCTGTCTCATCTCAGCATTAACTTCCCGTGTGCCAAGTCACTTCATCTCTCTGGGCCTGTTTCCCTTCCCCATCCTTTAGATAGTAAGCATTCTAGGGCAAGAATTGTCTCACTCTGTGTTTGTACAGTGCCTAGCACAAGGGGGCTCTGCTCTCAGTTGAGACCTCTGGGCAATACCACAATACAAATCATAAATTAATAATAATGTGGGGGGGATGTGAAACTGATTATACATAAAGTCAACAAAATAAAAGCAAAAGCTTTCCCCCCCTCTAATCCCTTTCACTTACAGAAAGCTGAGATATTTCTTGTAAAGACATCACAAAGTATTTAGGCAGAATGATTCACCTGCATTACATATTTGTGCAAACCAGGTAAGTCCATGTGATTTTATGCAACAGTCATAGGAGGGCAGCATCGGATCAACAAATTGTTTGTTTTTGATAAAGCATTCTAGATGGTCAGTGTTTATGATGATGCTTCACAAGAAGCAGTAGAAAAACGTACTGGCCAGACTGACACAAACACCACTTCAGGTTTTCTAAAAATCTGTATTTACACAATTTTGTAACAGAAGCTGATTGCGTATTTACAATTGCACGATAAATATATTTATTTGGCATGAATGTAAGAAAACCATGGCACAAGGCACTCTACCATTATATAGTGCTGCTCACCATTGTGCATGACAACAGGACAGTTGCATAATTGCTGAAGGTTTTCACTCAGTACCTCCTTGCTTACACAGAAAAATTACATAAGGCCCCAGGATCCTACAAAATGTAGCACATGGACAGGCTGCAGACAGCCCACAAGGAGACCCACAGATTTCAGAGGGGCTTTGCACAGCTGCAGCAGTTTGCCCACATGCTACATGCAGCAGGACTGAGGCCTAAGCATGTTTCTTTCCTACCATCAATGTAGGATGCTGACCATTCTGAACTCAGTGAGAGCAGAGGTTTCTCAGCTCTGCACAAGATCAAGTCCTTACTGATTATGCAATGTTAGGAAGGATGTATCACGCAGTGTACTTTTTCTCCCCATGCTTTTTAGTTTTGTGGTAGTGGATATAATCATTGTACAGTTCCTTAAAGACTTCTCTGACGCCCATCTGTAGCGATGCATTTAAGAACTTGATGTCACGTTCGATGCAAAGGTCTAGGATGTGATACATTCCCTCTGTTAGATGTTTCTTTATAGCGGGATGTAAGGTCACCTAGGAGAAGAACAAAATCCCACAAAACTTTTCGCTTTACATAGTTAGTATACCATCAAGTGACTGGAAATAAAATACTGGCAAGATATAATCCAAGATATCAGCCCATCTAGAATGGTCTGTTAAACACAGTGTAAAATATCTGATAAATTATTTCCCCAATTTTGTAAGCCTGATTTAAAACACAGCAGTAACATATAAACCTATATATTAAGATTTGCACTGGTGTTGATACTTGGGAGAATTTGAAATCACGCCAAAAAAAACCCAACAGTAAAATGTTCTAAGATACCTATCCTGGAATAGATTTTTCAGCAGCTTTTTGTACACCTCTTTCATATACAGGAGACTGAACAATAGCCAACATTGAATGCTGCACACTGAAATCTCAGTTAGGGACAAGTCCTTTTGTTAGCCTCTATCAAAAATGGTTAGTATTTTTTGCCTTTCTGAATTTATCTAGCAATTTTTATCCAAGAATTTCAATTTTCTTTATAAGCATTAAGAAAGCCTTAAAAAACACCCTGTGAGGTGTGTGTTTACTTGGCCCTTTTAACAATGCAGAACCCTAGGCACAGAGAAATGAAAAGACTTTCCTGAGGTCATACAGCAAGCTAATGGCAGAGCTGGGAATACAACCTACAACTCCTGACTCAACCCCTTGCCGATCACTAGATACCACCTTTCCACAATTGCCATAATCTCCACAACAAAGCGCATCAGGACTGACTCTGGTGTGTTTTGGTGCTCTAGGCAAATTGGAACACATCCTACGCTCATAACCCTCTCTAACCATTTTGCTGCCTTGGGGTCAGGTGGCCTCTGAAGTGGATAATGTTCTTCTGCTGAGCAGAAGGGATAACAGAAACCTGGTGGAATAGTACTCATGACTGGAGTACGGGTATTGAAGGCTATGTGCTGTTTAGAAAAGACAGGAAGAAAGGCAAAGGTGGTGGAGTAGCTTTGTATGTCAATGATGAGGTGAACTGTAATGAAATAAGAAGTGATGGAATGGATAGGACGGAATCTGTCTGGGTAAAAATCACACTGGGTAAAAAAGCTACTGAGATAGTGCTTGGGGTGTGCTACAGACCACCGGGGTCTGATTTGGATATGGATAGAGACCTCTTTAATGTTTTTAACGAAGTAAACACTAAGGGGCAATGTGTGATTATGGGAGATTTCAACTTCCCGGATATAGACTGGAGGATGAGTGCTTGCAAGAATAATAGGGGTCAGATTTTTCTGGATGTGATAGCGGATGGATTTCTTCATCAAGTAGTTGAAGTACCTACGAGAGGGGATGCCATCTTAGATTTGGTTTTGGTGAGTAGTGAGGACCTTGTAGAAGAAATGGTGGTAGGGGACAACCTTGGTTCGAGTGATCATGAGCTGATTCAATTCAAATTAGATGGAAGGATAAACAAACGTAGATCTGGAATTAGGGTTTTCGACTTCTCAAGGGCTAATTTCAAAGAGTTAAGGAAATTAGTTGGGGAAGTGGATTGGACGGAGGAACTTGTGGGTTTAAATGTGGAGGAGGCCTGGAATTACTTTAAGTCGCAGCTGCAGAAACTGTCGGAAGCCTGCATCCCAAGAAAGAGGAAAAAAACTATGGGTGGGAGTAATAGGCCAAGCTGGATGAGCAAGCAACTCAGAGAGGGGATTAGGAAAAAGCAGAAAGCTTACAGGGAGTGGAAAAAAGGCGGGATTAGTAAGGGAAGCTACCTTAGTGAGGTCAGAACGTGTAGGGATAAAGTGAGGAAGGCTAAAAGCCGCATAGAACTGGACCTTGCGAAGGGAATCAAAATCAATAGTAAAAGGTTCTACAGCCACATAAATAAGAAGAAAACAAAGAAAGAAGAAGTGGGGCCGCTATACGCTGAGGATGGAACGGTGGTTAAGGATAACCTAG
The DNA here is from genome assembly GCA_007922155.1 of Mesoclemmys tuberculata. Lineage (NCBI taxonomy): Eukaryota > Metazoa > Chordata > Testudines > Chelidae > Mesoclemmys > Mesoclemmys tuberculata. The sequence goes on along the minus strand of ML675604.1, from coordinate 11,824,698 downwards.
GCATGGCCCAATATCTAAATAAGTACTTTGCCTCGGTCTTTAATAAGACTAGTGAGGAGTTTAGGGATGATGGAAGGATGACAAACGGGAATCTGGATGTGGTGGTGGATATTACCGTATCTGAGGTAGAGGCCAAACTTGAACAGCTTAATGGGACAAAATCGGAGAGACCGGACAATCTCCACCCGAGGATATTAAAGGAACTGGCGCGTGAAATTGCGAGCCCGTTAGCGAGAATTTTTAAGCAATCGGTAAACTCGGGGGTTGTGCCGTACGACTGGAGAATTGCTAACGTAGTTCCTATTTTTAAGAAAGGGAATAAAAGTGATCCGGGTAATTATAGGCCTGTTAGCTTGACGTCTGTCGTGTGTAAGGTCTTGGAAAAAATTTTAAGAGAGAAAGTTAAGGACATTGAGGTCAATGGTAATTGGGACAAATTGCAACATGGATTTACTAAAGGTAGATCGTGCCAAACCAACCTGATCTCCTTCTTTGAGAAGGTGACGGATTACTTAGACAGAGGCAATGCGGTAGATCTAATTTACCTCGATTTCAGTAAGGCGTTTGACACGGTTCCGCATGGGGAACTGTTAGTTAAATTGGAAAAGATGGGGATGAATGTGAAAGTTGTAAGGTGGATAAGGAACTGGTTAAAGGGGAGATTACAGCGGGTCGTGCTGAAGGGTGAACTGTCAGGCTGGAAGGAGGTTACTAGCGGAGTCCCTCAAGGATCGGTTCTTGGACCGACCTTATTTAATCTTTTTATAACTGACCTTGGCACAAAGAGTGGGAATGTGTTAATAAAATTTGCCGATGACACGAAGCTGGGGGGTATTGCTAACACGGAGAAGGACCGGGATACTATTCAGGAAGATCTGGACCACCTTGTACACTGGAGTAATAGTAATAGGATGAAATATAATAGTGAAAAGTGCAAGGTCATACACTTAGGGATTAATAATAAGAATTTTAGATATACGTTGGGGACGCATCAGTTGGAAATGTCGGAGGAGGAGAAGGACCTTGGGGTATTGGTTGATAGCAGGATGACTATGAGCCGCCAATGTGATATGGCTGTTAAAAAAGCAAATGTGGTTTTAGGATGCATCAGGCGAGGCATTTCCAGCAAGGAAAAGGAGGTGTTAGTGCCGTTATATACAGCGCTGGTGAGACCCCACCTGGAATATTGTGTGCAGTTCTGGTGTCCCATGTTTAAGAAGGATGAATTCAAACTGGAACAGGTTCAGAGACGGGCTACTAGGATGATTCGAGGAATGGAAAATCTGCCTTATGAAAGGAGACTCAAAGAGCTTGGCTTGTTTAGCCTAGCCAAAAGAAGGCTCCGGGGGGATATGCTTGCTCTATATAAATATATCAGGGGGATTAACGTTAGGGAGGGAGAGGAATTATTTAAGTTTAGTACTAATATAGGCACGAGGACGAATGGGTACAAACTGGATATTAGGAAATTTAGACTTGAAATTAGACGAAGGTTTCTAACCATTAGGGGAGTGAAGTTCTGGAACAGCCTTCCGAGGGAAGTAGTGGGGGCAAATGACTTATCTGGCTTTAAGACTAAGCTTGATAAGTATATGGAGGGGATGTTATGATGGGATAGTTTAATTTGAGCAATTGATTTGGATTATCGGCAGATAAGTCTGCTCAATGGTCTGTGGGAATGTTGGATGGGATGGGAACTGAGTTACTGCAGAGAATTCCTTTTTGGGTGTTGGCTGGTGAGTCTTGCCCGCATGCTCGGGGTTTAGCTGATCGCCATATTTGAGGTCGGGAAGGAATTTTCCTCCGGGGCGGATTGGCAGAGGCCCCGGAGGTTTTTCGCCTTCCTCCGCAGCGTGGGGCATGGGTCGCTTGCTGATCGATTCCCTGCAGCTTGAGGTCTTCAAATCTCACTTTTGAGGATTTCAATAACTCAGTCATGGGTTCAGGGTTGTTATATATGTGTATGAGTAGGGTTTTGTGGCCTGCCTTGTGCAGGAGGTCAGACTAGATGATCATATTGGTCCCTTCTGACCTATGAGTCTATGATCTCTGCTGAATATCAAAGTTAACTTGGTGCTTCCAGACTTGTGCTTCTGCAGTCCAAGCACAATGAAAATTGCATGAAAGGCCGGCATTAAAATTCAGAATTTTCCTCTCTTCCTGAGGCAAGCAATAAACTATGGCTACGTCTATATTGAGGGCTGCAAATTCACAGCCATCAGATCAATGTCACTGGATTGACTGAGCAGTCTATGTAGACCCGCTCAGTCGATCCAGAAGTTGACGGAGAAAAACTGCCTCTGTAAGTGGTGCAGTGCAGTGTGGACGGTGCACGGAACAGACGCAGCCAAGTAGATGGGAAATACGCAAGTTTTTTACGTCACTTGCGTATCTCCCATCGACTGCCGCCGAATCCGGAAGGTAAGTGTAGACCAGGCCTATGGAAGTGAACTTCTTATTACTGTGTCAGGTCCAGGCTATATTTCTGCCCTAAGTACACAGCGCAATGAAGGGGCAGGGACTGCCCTCTAAGAATGATGAGCCAGCTGATCACTGGCCAGAAGGAACAGTGTGAAAACGCACGATTATTGAGTGGTTGGGTCAAGTTCATACCAGATGTAAACAGATGCATCTGTATTGGACTTACACTGGCTTACACATCTGATTTTGGCCCGAACCCCTTTACTTTATAATGCAGTTCCCCCAATCTATGTATAAAAACCTTATAAGATTTAAACAGCTGCCACTGTTGGCTGGGAGTTAATTCTACCTATAAATGTTTTATGGTCTATACAGTTAGCAAGACCGATTTGCATTATGGAGCTCTTGATGGGGGATGCTAAGTGTCTGAAGAGCTATTTCACCATTGCTGAATTATTCTACAGCTCAGAGAACAAATGAAGGCATACGAAAGATGCTGCAGATGTGCCTAGTGCCAAAGATAGACTTTTCTAGGTTTATTTCAGATTAATAAGGGTATACACATTTGTTGTGATAAATATTGATAAAAAACTGAATTTTTCCATTGGGGAAACTGCCCTTTATTTGTGATTCAGAGAGTAAAATTGTGTGCATGCTTTGTAAACATCTACATTGAAAGGGGGTTTCTTGTTTGTTCTTTCAGAACAACATGAGAGGGGTCCACCAGTGCTTTCTAGAACGTACAGCCCCCTTTGAGACCTACCTTTCCTTTTTTTTTTTTTTTTAAATAAATTCCTTGTCATCAGTTCAATTTATGTCCCACAAATTCATTAACGCTCCTCATCCCCCTCCTCATGCTCAATAATTCCATTACTATATGAATCCCCAACCCAGAATCCATTTGTGCAGTAATTTTTCATAATCAGTAAATGAGTTAGACCTATGGTTACACAGCACCTTTAGCAAAAGTCTTAAGAGGCCTTACACTCTAACACAGAATCAAATAGGTGCCTTTTTAACATGAATATTTACGTATTTGAAAATTAAGAGAGACAGCACTTTCTGACTAGTCAATGTTTCTATAACCAGTGTGCACAGCTACTGGGGCAGATTTTAAAGAGGGATTAGAAATGGTTAAACAGCATGTTTAAACCAAAAAGATTTAAAAAGTTTATATTGGACCATGTTATTTGCAGAATAAAGTTACTCTACAGATGAAAGGCTCGGTTCTGAAACATTCAGGGCTTGTTTAAATGAAAAGTTAGTGTGTGCCACCATGCACTAATGCTCTGAAATGGGAATAGATCAAAGCTTACTGGGGACTTTTATGACCCAGCAGCAGGGTCCGCAGGAGGACAGTTAGCACGCAGCAAGCTAGCCTGGAGCAGATTTACATGCTAGGCTGCCGCACACTAGCTATTCATTTATTCTGACTGTTACTAACATGGCCATTTCTAGGGTACTAAATCTCTTTGTTGCTACTTTATAGCATATTATAAAGTTCCTCTTTTTTTCTTCAAGCATTTGAAAATGGCTGGGGGAAAAGGTTGTGTTTTTAAACTACCTGTAAGTCTTAAACATACATCCCAGTAATTCTCTAAGTAGTGTCAAAGGTGCCTAGATCCAATAAATAAATAATCAACACTGGACCCACTGCACTTTGTCCAAGATTTATGATACATGATCTGTATAATCTTAAATGTAAATATATTTAGATTTAATTCAGATTATTTTAATAAAAAAGGAATAAAGTAAGATATTTAACACTTCTATAGCACCTTTAATCCAAAGATCTCAAAGCTCTTTACAAACAAGAATTAACCCTCATAACTCCTCCATGAGATAGCCATTACTATCCCCAACACTAAAATGTAGCTACCTTTCAGTGTGCAAGCTGTTTAAAAGAGACCCCACCAAACAGTTTAGGAGAGCGCAGAGTCACTTGGACCTTGCCTACACTAGAAATGTTTTTGCCTGTTGAAAATAATGGGAAGGAACATTTCTAGCATGGTGGGGGTGCAGTTTGTGGAAAAGAAAAGGTAAAAGCATCAAGATGATTAGGAAGAGCAAGTAAGTAGTGAACTGGCAGCTTCTGCTGAGGATGTGGGAACAGGTGGAGCAGATACCAGAGAGAGTGCTGCTGTGGATGAATTACTGAACATTGCTAGGAAAACAGGCAGGGCAGGCATGCCACAAAAAGGTACACAAACAGAAGTCTGAACAGCATGTGAGTGAGTTGCAGAAGGACTTGGCAGCAACAACTTAATTTACTCCCCTTAGTTCTACTGGGGAAGAAAGACAAGACTGGAGCAGCTGGATTTGTTAACACCAATGTTATCCCACTTGGCATTCTCTATGGCACTATCTTCAGTCACTCCTGTCTTTCACCCCCATCCAACTTATTACTGGGAAAGGCCCTGGCTGCAGATGCTTGAGGAAACTGATCATACTGAACATTTAAGATTCCTTGAAAGGGTGACCGAATTATGTGGATAGCTAAGGATAAAATAGTCTGTTTGGCCAAGTGAAGGTTCAGGCAGCATGGGAGGCGTTCTCAGTAGCAGATACTTGAAGATGATCGTAGTGTTAAAATGCAGTGGTACTATGCAAGTATGACATCAGCCTAGAGACGCCTGAAGTTTTGTTAATATGAGATGCAGCCCAGTGAGGCACCCAGCAAACTGTACAGAAGTGGATTAAGCAGAGAACAACTGTGGAGATTTTTGATCCTACAACAGTTGCTCCAGATGGCTGATGCAAAGATGAGGATTTAGATATTTGAATATCAACAAAGGACAGCATGATAAACAGGCTTGGCTTAGCAAGTGTGGAAAGGTACCTCAATATTGATGAATCAGGTCCAATGGGGCACTACGGTCACTTACTAGCTGAGATAATCCAAAAAAAACACGATCAGTTTGGGGAGGTTTAGAGCCATGGTTTGAGCCCCAGGTGTGGGCGAAAAACAGAGGAACCAAGTGATTTTATAAACACATTTTATAATGTGTAGGGGTAGGGTATCTCGAGAACCTTTGCTGAAAATGACCACTAGCCCTATTCTGCATCTCCACGAGGTACAGCAAATTTCAAGACATCTAAATCAGCATGTGGATTTTAGAGAATTTAAAATGGTTATCTTTTGAACAGTAAGTGACTCTCAACCTTAACCTTATAATGACTAAGATGGATGACTGTATATTACCTTCTGCAGTTCAATCACATATTGGGCCACTATGAAGGCAGAAAACACCGTGAACTCCTCTGTTTTTGCAGCAATGTGACTATACATCCTTTCCACCAAGTGTGCACATTTCAATACAACGCCAAACTCATCCATGCTTCCTAAAACAGAAATCAAAATTGTGGTTCAAAATTAGAGGTTAAAAAAATTGCTATACAACAAAAAACCAAACTTCATTATATAAGACCAACAACTAACCAGCTATAGTTTCATATTTTAGACTTGCCAAAATGCCTTTTTTTCCCTTTTTTTAAATGCAGAAGAGGTGAGAAGAGTGGTTTAAAAACAACTGCACCCATATGGAAATGAACAATCCCTTGCAACACCTTACAGACTCTCTTTCAAAGGCAATGTTGTAAAAATAAAGGTATAAGGCTATTTCAACTCTACCATACATTATGATGCAGCCACCTTTTGTTACTTGAATTCAAGTAGAGAGAAGGCTGGGAAAGGTACCTCCCATGTGCCAGCCCTCTGCCCAGTTAACTGGGGAAAAAATTCTGATGTTTTGGCTCCTAAGTGCCACTTACAAAATATACTTACAAAATACTATATCAAGAAGCAGCTTCTTGATGATGAGACCTATTCCATGGAACAATCTCTGAAGAGAAGCACCATCACTGGAGACATTCAAAACTAGATGGGACAGAGCCCTTGAATTTTCTGCAGGGAGCAATCCTTCACGGGTGGGCAATGAGATAACTTAACAGGAATTAGGGGAGAATGTGGGGGGGGAAATCTAGGCTTGTGTCTCCTGCTGTTTATTATTAAAATACAATAATTCTGCAGGGACAGACTAAGTATATTTAAATCACAGGATTTCCTGAACCTGTAGCTTTCCATCAGTTCTTCTCTTTGGAAAAAACGGATATTACTGAAATGTACAAGCCTCAGCTTTTATGCCCTGGGTGCAAAAACGTAACATTCCTTTCTCCCCTTTGGCATATCTTAGCATACTTGCCTATCGCATATACATGGTTATGATACATACACACAAAGCGGGGTAAATTTCAAAGCAGTGAACTTGGGTTTTAGCCACATGACATTAATGGAGTCATGTAACTAAATCCTAAGCAACACTTGGAACATTTATAAGATTCTGGTTTTGTATCTAACACACAGAGTTGAACATGTAGTCTGTAGCACATATAACATCTGCAACACAGGACTCTGTTTAGTAACACACCAATAAAGCTCTTTCCCAAGCACGCTGATGTAAATCACACCAAAAAAAAAAAATGCTTTTCCTAAAACTTTCACTGACCTTACACAACGGGGGCTACTGTGGCTGTTTCCAAGTGAATATGTGAAGGTGGGGGAGAAAAGCAGGAATAAGGTACAAGAAGCCTTGCCCCTGCCTGCATTGTGTCATTGTGCTGAGGCCAGCCAGGATCACAGGGCTGAATGGGAGCACTGTGCTAGTTTCCCAGGATGAAGTCTGGAAAGGACCTTTAAAAGAGCATCAGCGCACAGGTTGCTACATGGCTCGTCCTCACCTCGGCCTATGTGCCTGGTGGCTTAAAAGCCACAATCTGGCCCTGTCTTTGTTTCAGCTTCTAATGTTACACACAGCCTGCCCTGTCCTGCACATTCTCCTGTGTGTTGCACCCAATCAGAGTTGGGTATGTTAGTGAAAACTATGACACGGCACCTCGGTCTCCTTTCTGTCGCCCCTCGTGCATAACAGAAACAACCAGCCTATTGAAACTGTTCAGGAAAGATGGCGCTGCTTTTAGCATCACCTGCAAGAACATCAAATGAAAGAGGATCAGATAATACCTAATGCAGTGAGGAAAAAAGGTTTTAAGGATGGCTCCTTTATTAAAGCAGCACACACATGGCATGGCATTCAACACCCCAAAATCAGAGTGGATTCATGTGCTTTTGAAGGAAGGTACATCAACTGTAATCTCTTTAAGGCAGGGACTGTCTTCCTGTTGTGTGTACAGTGCTTGGCACAATGGAGTCCTGGTACACGATATGGGCTCTTAGATGCTACAGTTAATACAAATAATTAAAATCTTCTCAGAGCCACCCCCAGTCTCAAAACAGAGGTTGTACTATTCTAATGCCCAGGGCATTTACTGTAGTCTGCTTAGAACCAGAACCTGCCCACGGGACCAGAGATTTAAGGCCCAACATGCTTTTTCATCTGAAGGCAGTTTGGAAATACCAGCTTTCAGCTGACAAAGGCACGGGGGGAACTTTTTTAAAGTGACTTACACAGCCAGGTGCCGAAGTCCTATTGATCTACAATGAGGCTTAAGCAAAGTACCTATATCATTTTTAAAAAATGGAATTTAGGCACTTTTGAAACCTTTACCCTAATTTAACTGTAGCGGTTTTGTGAGAATCTGTTTCCAAATATCTGTTATAATTTCAGACTCTACATTTTTTCAAACTACTGGTCAGGGACTGGCTTTTTAAAATTTCTCATCCCTGGCCCACCCTCTCCTCTTCCCACCCTTTTCCCTTCACCTTAGGGTGACACTGCAGTATAGAGAACAGCACTTCATGAATTCCAAGGAAGATTCTCCCATACTCCTCCATCTTCAAATGATCTAGAGGGACAGTCAGAAGAATGCTGAATGCCAGTGTCACATGATGCGGATTGGAGAGAATCTCTTCTCCTTGCCTCAGCAGGGCTGCTACTGTTTCCAGTATAGGCACAACAATGATGGGAATCAGCAGCTGGTCCTGACAAGCCTCTTTATTTTGCATCTACATGTGAAAGAGAAGACGACAGAAAAGGAAGAGGACGAGGAAGACAAATTAGGCTGTCTCCACTCACACCCTTCTTCAACACTAGAGAATTGTACTTTCGTAACTTGAACCAGCAGGAGTACACTGGTGCAAACTGCAACAGAAAAAAGCCCCATCCATCCTAGCCAATCTGTTTTAGGCACATACTGTGCACCATATCCACATGCAGCATTCCCTGAAAGTTCAGGTGCACTGTTGCATCTAATCCACAATTGCCAAGAGAAGATGCATACGAAATATGGTGTACACAGGATTTATTTGCACCTGTACATTTTTTTTGCACCATTCCAATGGATGTTTCCGATGGCTCCGTCCTTCACGAACATCTACACACTTACTATGAAGGCCAGGAGAAATGCCCTCACAGTCACTGTAGATGCCATGGCAGGGGATTTCCAGACACTCCAAGCCACTGCCAGACGACCTCTGTTCCCAAAGGGTCAGGCATCATGATGGCAAGCACGAACACCACATTTGGCACAAAGCAGGTAAGGAATTTGATTGTGTTATTTTCATTCACCTATTGAGTCATTTCTGTAGGCTCTTTTCTTATTTGTTGGTTTTTTGCTTTGCTATAAAGGCCAAACTAAGAGTTTCTTTCTCCTCTAGGTCAGACCAAGAGTTGCCCAGGCCCAGGGAGCAGCATCTCTCTAAGTCCCTCCACCACATAGCCTAGTTCTAGTGAGTCACTCCCAACCCCCACATAATGCAGTGCAGCCATAGGGATGTATTCTTCTTCAAAGTGATGGTGACATTAATGAATGAGCGTTTGTGCCATGTCAACGTACAGGGATATGCCTGGGGGAATTTGGGCCAAACAATGTATATAGATCCTAACCAAACCCATGTCAAACGTATAACTTTTGTTTTTTTAAATATATTTCTGTATATGTTTCAGACACAATAGTTACAGGCTCTGTCAAACATAAGTGATAGTTAACTTATACCATGGGAGTTACTTACAACTAAAGCTGTGATTATCTGTGGGCTGGTAAACCAGAAAGTTTTCTCTTTCTCTCCAGTTAATGGGCAACTGAGCAGCAATTTGATTACCGTAACAGCTGACAATACTTCCTGCAAAAAACAGATAAACAATCAATCACTGCAAAAAGATAAATACGCTCACCTGAAATATGGCAAAACTCTTACAAGGCCTGGGGGGGCAGAGCATCATCAAAACCCTTACACAGTAAAATCCTCTTATTAGCACATCCCCGTGGAAACTTCACATCAGCAGCAGCTCAACAGAATTCCCTGTGCTGAGCAATAATCACCTTAATTTTCTGTACGTCTATTTTAAAAAGCAAATTCTGACATTAAAACATTTAAAAATAAAGGCAGATCAACTCATGAAGCAGCCATCGAGGGAAGTAGTGTGAGCAAACACACATGAAACTCTCATGTAGTTTGAGCCTGCCATATAACCAGCGTAATGTTTTACCAGAAAACGTGTTGCCACATACTGTCTTCTAACAACTAAGATGAAAGCCTATTACATCAATCTATTTCAGCCTTACAGTCAAAAAACACGAGGATTTCAATGCCTCCATGCTAAGGCGATTAGGGTCACATGAACATAGGAAGACTAGGTTAGATTTTTTTTAAAACGGACGTTATCTATAGATACGACACACAGATGCTTCTTCCAAATGGGCAGGTCTGGGAGCCAGATACACCTGAGCTTTAATCGGGTTCTGACTTCCAAGTCACTTCATCTTGCAGGAGAGGTCTGTACCAGGCTTGTTTGCCAAATTTCTTCCCAATGTTAAAATTACCAATTCAGCTCCATTGGTGACAGACGTTAATCATGTCACTTAATGAACTACTGGAAGATGCTCAGATGCTACAGTAATGAGCATGGTGCAAGAACCTATATAGAATAGAATAGTGGGAGCACTAATATAACCCGTGTTTCACATTAACTGCGATTGTTTAAAAGCTCCGTAACATCTGACCCTGTTCAGAGTAGGTGTGAACAATAAGATGGTTAAAATACCAGTGGCTGCCAGTGTCTTCTCTATGCTACAGCTTTGTTGATAACACCAAATTTTTAGTGATAAAACCTTGTGTTTGGTCTTGGTCTCAGTTCCTCCATCTGAAAAATGGGGATAATTGTACTAACCCCCCGCCACAAAGTAGTCTCGTGATGACCTGTACGTTTGGGTTTGTAAAGAACTTGGAAGATGAAAAGGGCTCAGTTAGTCCTGTGATGCGCAAAGAAACACCCAGACTACAAGAAATTTACACTAGCATGTGCCAATTTACACCTACGAACTAGAAAGAACAGACCACATTAGGTGTGACAGATTAGTCAAGTCTTTTACACATTGTTTTGAGTGAATGAAGCTCATGGACTGAATCGGTTTCCTGGTAATCACCTACATAACTGAGATAAATCATTTTTCTGGGTGCTGGACTCTACTGGATAACACAGTAGGAAACAAATTAAAAGCTTTTCTTTGGCCAGGTTGTAGTGTTAGAATTGACACACAGGAGTCAATTTTCAGTACTCTCTATAGGGATTACTGATATGACTCCTCATTGGTAGCAAGTTTCTCTCTTTCACAGTAGATTCTATCAATCTCAGATATTTCTAGGCACAATTCATTACGTATCTAAGCGCCCACTTTATTGCCATGTAAGTTAGCATGAACGTGCAGCATAACACAAACATATTTAAAACCAAACTCCTATGTCTTCCTTATGTTGTGTTCAATCTTTTTCTTCTTCTTCCTGCCCATTTTATCAGATACCATCTATGTTTTATTGCAGTTCTTCAAGTCAAAGAAATGGAGAGAAAACTAAAGAAAATAATTTGTAAGAAATAAGCCAAAAGTTTCCTACTTTAGGATTCTGTTTCCAAATATTGCTAACTTCAAGTCCTTGGAGCACCAGCCTCATCATGACACAGAACTCCTCAGTTGTGCAGGTCTCCACCAGCTGGGTCATCAATTCTGTCAACTGCATTTCTAGATCTTCAATTACTTGGACCGTGATGCCAGGATCTGCATAGTCGAGAGACACATAAACATGTCTGAACTGCTTATCCACATAGGGAATGGACACAAAAAATAACTTTCAAAATCAAGCCTTGAAAAGCCGCGCTCTCTCTATGCATCCTTTTAATGTTTGCCAGCATAGAACTCTGCTTTCTCCCCTCTACAACAGCAGCAGCAGCTTGTCATTCAGAACATATTTCCCACCCTATTGTTTATCCCACAGTCATTATCTTGTTTAAATGCCTTCGCTCTATGAAAACACTATAATGAGGCTTGTTCACAAGCCCAGGGGAACATGATCACAAGCTTCAGGATATTAGGGTGTTGGGATGAGAGCCACAAATCACATGGATACTACGCTCACAAAGCTTAGATCTCTGTTAAACACTGACCAGACCGCTTACATATTAAATCAAAGATTATATTAATTATGACTAGTTTAAATTTTATTATAGTTTGAAAGCATATTTATTTCCTCCACAAACACCTCAAACGTAGCAGTAACTCCTAGATTAGTGGCAAGATTTTCTGTAGGAGAAAATAATTTTAATGTATTTAAAGCCCTGCACTTCCACAGCACATTTTATCAGAGAAGCTCAAAGCATTTTATCACCATTAATTATGCCTCTGCACTAAATAAATATCATGCCAGCTTTGTACATAGGTAGAGTGCAGCACAGAGATGCTAAGAGGAAGTCAACAGAAGAGCCAGGGTCAGGATGTGATAATCCTGATTCCCAGTTTTATGTTTTAGCACCTGTATTCCATTGCCTCCTATGGTGAATTCTGCAGCTGGAAAGAGTTGAGATATAATCTGTCTCTTGTACGCTATGTAAGAAATCTTATACAGAGATACCATATAAAAATCTATTTGCAACTCAACCAGCAAGAACTTCAGCTAGGTTCACAAAAGGCATCTCCATGCAGAATTATACTAAAATTACCCCACTGGGGAATTACAAATGTGCTTAATCCCTAACAACTAGAAAGTAATATAAATTTCTTAGATCATTACAGTAATAAACTAGACTAAATCAGGCCTGTCAGGCATCAAAGACAAAAATAACACTGCCAGGTTTTTTTGTACTACACTGCACATGTGCAATGTCAATTTACGTTGTATTTTCAACCAGGCAGCGTAACAATCGTTAGATCACACTGGCCTAATCCCAATTCGGTCACTGACTCACTGGGTGCAAATGATAAAGGGCCTGGATTTTCAGAGGTGTTCAGCACCCATAGCTACCATGGACTTTGCTTGGAGTATTTGGTGCTCAGCATCTCTGAAAACCAAGCCAGTAGTTTTTCTGTTCTTCAATGTCGTCACTTTTAAATGGAGATGATACTTATTTACCTCTGTAAGGCCCTCTGAGATCTTCAGATGGAAAGTGCTAAGTTATTTAACAAAGCAGATCCACTAACTCCTTCAGTGGTACCTGCTATACCAGATACATAGGACAAAAAAAATGCAACTTCCAAAAAGCAGCCCGGCCCCCAAAAGCATGACCACATTCTGGTGAAATGGACCTAATCAGAACAGTTTTACTGCGGTGTTTCTCAGTGCCTTGGGCTATTATTAATAGAACACTGTAGTATCATTTTATAAAGGGACTCAGGGCTACATTTTCAAATCTTGATGGATTTGTGTCACAAAATATGCATGTATTAGCACATGCAAAATTAGCACAAAACATGTACGATTAGCACATGCAAAATTAGTATTTTTGCGTAAAAACAGAGCACTTAGGCATACGAGTAACTATTTCTGTGAAAGAAGAGAGATCAAAATAACTGCATGGCTGATATCCACAAAGACCTTACAGACGATACCAACCGTGCAGGAACTAAGGGGAGCCAGGAAGCCATGCCACCCCACTTTTTAAACACTGCCATTATCAACTCCCCTGCCACAAAGTGCAGCCATTGCCAGCGCTGCTTCACTGCCCAAGGCATGCAGTTTGTGGGGAGGGGGCAACACCACTCCCCCAAATTATACCTAGGTTAAAAAGTGAGGGGGCATAGTCCCCTGGCCTCCTTCCAATTCCAGTGCCACTTCTACAATGGTTCCGGCACCCTTCAATGAGACCACTCTCAAGACAGGTCAACACTGTGTCCCAGTCACAACTACAGAATCCCTCTAAAAGCTTTCCTGTCATGCATTGGGGTCTTTTATTTTGTTTTTAAAGATGTTTTTTAAAATATTTGCTGATGACCTAGCATGAGTAGATAGTTTATAACTTTTTGAAGAACCTCTTAAATGCTTTTCCCTACTCTTGCATTCCAAAATTAACAGAGGACGTGGAGAAAAGAAAGAGAGCTCCATACCAGCAAGTAGTTTTTTTACAGAATGAAACACAGTGACAGCAGTCTCTTGTCCGGGATACAGATGTGTTACTGAGCAGAAAACAGTTAAAAACTGCAAGGCGGAGTGAAGGAACTGGAGATGGCCTCCTGCAGAGGTCAGCTCTCTCAGTATCTGAGTGTAAAACCTTTGGTACAGTTCAGTATGGGAATGCTTTCGGTATTTTCCTGGGTCTTTAGGATTCTCTTGCTCGCCTTCCATTTTCATAAAGCCACCTGTGCCCACGTAGCTCAGATCTGCTTTCAGCAGAGTAGTGACAGACGGGATGAATGCCCAAGGCAATAGCTGATCTTTGGTGCTGTTTCTAAGACAGAGCTGGATGGCTGTCCCTGTCTGGAGGACTGTTGGCTCCAACAAAGCAGACAGCATTTCTACCAATTGCTGTTTCTTTTCTTGCTGCTGCTGGAGGTATAGAGTCAGAACATGACACAATGTGGTTAGCGGCACTAAAAGTAGCTGATTGACTGCAGCGTTCCAGGGCTTGCCTCTGTCTGCATCAGCATACGGTTTGCAGCTCGCTAGGAAAGAAGTGAACTTTTCCAAATTGAGTTTCAGGCTTTGCCTCTTTTCAACAACCATCTGAAGAAAGCATTCCAAAAAGGTTCGGGTCACCTGGAGAAAATCTGCCCAGTCAGGAGTGGTCAAAACATCAGCAAAGCACTTGCTGGCTGTGAACAAGGCAGTCATGACAACTTCAAGAGCATCACTGGCATGAAAAACTTTAAAGACAGAATTGACACTTCTGCCAGTCTGCAAGCATGTTAGGAGGCGGAAGCAAGTAATTAGAAACTTCAGTGATAGCAACTTACTGCAAGAGGTGTTAGCTCTTGTATTGGCTACCAAGGACAGCAGCAAGAGAAAACAACGGGTATGATCTGAAGGAAAAAGACTGTCAAGTTTCAATGCAGAAATAATCTCTAGCAAATGCATAAAGCTTTCCATCTGGTCTTCTTCCAAAGTAATGGAGGAACTGGCCCTTGTTAACAACAATATACGTTGAGCAACTTTTTCCATTGTTTTCCAGCAAATGAAGGGTTCATCCTTTGATAGTTTGTTTTCTGACTGTGCCTCCACCATGCCAACCATTTTGCAAGAGGAGAGGACTTCTTCGTGCCAGGGCATATTATCTGCTGACAGCTGTTGGATAGGCTGATCTGTGATGTCCTGAGTAGCAGAACACAGAACACTAGAGCACTGCTGAATAATGCGGCTTATAAAAGCACAGTGCAGGACCTTAATTTCTGGAAGAAAAGTACTATGCAGCAAAGCTTTAGAAACCTTTTCAGCCGTGATGGAGGAATCTTGATCTGCAGAAACTCCCTGAGCTTTAGTCGCTGATAAAGTCTTCAGGAGTACGTCAGCAACATACTCTACGTCTTTCAGAGAAAGATAAGGGATCAGGATTGTAAGATTTGAGACTACAAGGTGCCAGTGTGCAGCTGGGTAGGTGAGAGCATTTATTGCACTAACACTGCCATTCCAAGGTTCTGACGCGCCTGTGCTCATGCATGATCTTCCAGAACGCAGGGTGAAAGCTGCAGCCCGCTGAAAGGTGAGAAGATCAGCCTCAGTCTGAAAACTGGTTTGCATTAAGATCTTTTTTATTTTCTGAAGCATGAGCAGTTCTAAGCAGTATTTACTAGTTGAGCAGAAATTACTTGAGAGCCCCACTACCTGCTTCCAACATTGTCTAGCCACTCCAGGGGAAAGGGCTGAGAAGTCCCAGCTCTCTGCAGCAGAGTCAGTAACAGCACCAGCCGCTTCAGCCAGTCGAGACACGTATTTGCTGCAGTTTATACTAAGCACAGTGTCAACCTTCACCCACGTGTAGACAAGGAGGAGAGCAGAGTCACTGACCTTCTCTAGCCAAAGCCCTGTTTTGTTTTCTTCTGCCCAGTGGTCCTTCAATAGGTCCAGCAATGGCTGGATTACTTCTGTCTGCATCTTGTCCAACAGATTCTGAGTGCGAAGGACAGCAGGCAACGGGGTGACATTATCCAAACTCTTCATGTTGAACAGGAAAGCATGCAGCACTGAGCTCACAGACAACAGCTTCAGTGCCATGTCAGAATCATCTTTAACATCAGGAATTATTAGCGTCTGACACTTCTCCAGCATGAGGAACAAAATATCCAGAATCTGGTTGGGTGGCAGCTCGAGGAGGCACTCACAAAGTTTTGCTGTCAGCCCAGCAGACAAGACTGGCAGCCTCAATTCTTCAGTGGCTGGACGGCAGATCACAGACAGAACCTCTTCAAAGAGTTTAGGGAACTGCCGGAGCTTTGTGTAAGTCTGAAACATGGCATTTATGAGAGTCTCCTGCGGCTTCTTTGTACGTGGCTCAGAGACCTCTGCATCAATCCAAGCTGAGGCCACCAGGTCATCCAGATCTGGCTCCACGATCAAATGATTTAATGAAATCAAGGCCTTGAGACACCTAAACCAAGCCGGGATGGAAGCCTGTGAGTGATTCACCAACATGTCTGCCAGTTTGCGGTAAAACTTGAACTGCGTCTCCTTGTGCCGGATCCGGTCAGAAGCAACATTATAGATATCATTGCTGAGCACCAGGTTCAGAAGCTGTTCCACAGCAAGCAGTTCTGCGCTCCAGTCTGAGGGCAAGAGCATCTCCTCCCCTAGATCCTCCTGCAGGTGAGAAATCCTTAGACAGCCAAAAAGCCTGGTGAACATGTGGAAACAGACTAGGTGGTTTTCTGCTTTACAGTAGGAGTCCAAAAAGAGTTTATAAAGCAGAGGCACTGAATTTGCTACTATGATCACCTGGAGAGCTGGATCACAAAAATGAGGATCACCCAGCTTGGCCAGCATTGTACTGACCGGCATCAGAATAGTTTTCAGAGCTCTTTTCTTTTTCTCTTGAGGTTCCCTTTCTGGCAGGAGCTCCTCTCTGTAAGACGACAGGAGCTCAGGCTGGAAAATCCCAGTCTGCAGCACAGCCTCTATCTGATTTCGGATTTCCCTGCTCAGGTGCTGACGTACTCGGCCATCATCTGCTTGTGTCCACACTCTGGCCATAAGCAAATGCCTCAGGAGCAGACACGGTTGAAACAAGTGACTGGTCACTTGCCCGAACACACGATTTGGGTTGATCTGTTGCCTTTGAATCAGGAGGGACTGAGCGAAGGTTAGCTGGAGGACATCGAACAACTGGGAGGTCACAGCATCTTCTGAAGTCAGCCATTGACAGGCCAGCCAGGAGAGCTTGCTTAGGAGATTCACCATCAGCTCACATTTTGCTGTATAAATGATGGAGAGAAGCGGAGCGGAAAGGACGCCCCTGCAACAACTCAGCACTGTGCCAACATTTCTGTGGGATTTTTGAATGTAGGACTCTGATATCCTTTCATTTATGACCTGAAGATTTAAAAAACAAAAACACTATCAAGCTTATACACAGGAACAAAGGTCATTGGGGAACAGATGACATAGTCTTCTATATGCTAGACAGCTCTGGCTGGACACATCAACAGCACTTAACAAGAAATCATTAGTAATGGAAAATGGGAAGGACACAGATCGAGCATTGGTCATTCCTGACCCCAGTCAGAGACAACTGATCATGTTCAGGCTGTAATCCATTCAGGGTTGGGGCCATGTCTTTGCATGTATTGGCACAGCATCTGACACAAGGCTCCAGTCCTGACTGTGACTACCGTAACAGAAATGATAACAGCAATTATGATATGTCCACCTCGTTCTAACAGTGAAGAAATTTAGGCTATGTATATACTACAGACCTTACAGTGGCACAGCTGCGCCACTGCAGTTGTGCCACTGTAAGGTCTCTGCACTATGCTGATGGGAGAGAACTCGTCCACCGGCATAATTAAAACAACCCCAACAAGCAGTGGTAGCTATGTTGGCAGGAGAGTCATATATTGTATCACATACTGCGCTGGAATTCATCATCTTACAAAGAGTTTGGTTTGAGTTACCTGTGCAATCGAAAAACTGAGGTTGATTGTCTTTCCATCCTTTAGGAGATTCTGTAATTTTCTGCTATGAAGAATGTTATCCAGATATGTCCAAAGTTTCTCAACAATTTCATCCTGCAGTTCAAGTTTCTTGTTGTAATATGAAACCAAAGCATGGCTCACCCAATCAAGTAATACCTGTGTTATTAAAAGAAACAAACAAATATGCAGCTCTGGGTGATCATTTTTGCCTCCAAGGGAAAAGGTTACAGAATGATAGTTGCCACTTCACACAAAGCCCTGCACTGAGAATTGTGTGGGCAGATGCCTATGCAGAATGAGCTCGGTGTAGATGCAGAAGTCTGTCTATACAGTTCTCCGAGCAGGTTCAGGGCTTAAATCTGTAGCACGGTTTCTATTCTAAAACTAATTTTGGCCCCATTTGTGCTCTAACTTTTATAGTAAAGCTAAATTTCAAAGGTGAAAATGCTGGGTTCCTTTCAGCTTCTCTTGAACCAGCAGAGAAAATTTCTCCTATGAAATTTTGATATCACTGAGGACATTTTTGAGTTATGGAACTTAGGAAAAGAATTGGTAGATTTTCACTTTATTAAAATTGTTCTAAATTCCAAAATCCAAAACCAGCTTGTCCTAAAGACTGCAAATTTCTTTACAATCTTGATCCCCGAATAGAACAATTGCACGGGCCTGAGTTCACTTTTTTGGAGATCCTATTTTTTTTAGTTATTTCTCTCTCGTGTGAGTGTGTGCGTGCAGTGTACAGGTGTGCAGTGTACAGGTGTGCAGTGTACAGGCGTGCAGTGTACAGGCACTGCCCCTGAGTCACAGGGTCTACAGACGGAACCTGACGATATTGAAAACTCCAGAGTCACCATCACAAGTTACAAGGTCCAAAGGCCCAGTCTGATTGTAAAGGATTATAAATGTCATAATAGGTCAACACTGAGCTTACAAGGTCCATAGACTGCAAGCTCCATGCTGACCATTATGGAGCTCCACAGCTCTCACAAAGCCTTCCAACCTACAACTATGGGTGTGGAAGAAGCACATAGTGTAAAACCAGCAAGTTAAATAGCTCTCACTCAAGGAAACAAAAATCTCTGCTAGCAAAGAGGATGGAGTTTTTAAATTCTGCGAGAGGAATAAGAAGAGAATTTTAAAATTATTAATCCCACTGAAATGGATCCCAAGGGTCCTGGGCAGTAAAGAGGAAGCCTTCAATTCCTTCTCCATATTTTTGTACGTGAATGTGAAATAAGAAAGATGATTTTTCTTAATTTTTTAAAATAAGTTCTTAAAAAAGACACCTTGAAATAACACTTTAAAAGTTCTAGTTTTCTTTAAAAAGCTAAGGAAATTTAGACAAACACTAAAATATCATTTAATTTTATAATGTTGCACATATAATAAAGCATTCTTTAAAGTTTAATTTCATGTTTTAAAGCAATTCATACAACACAATTAAAAACACTTTTACAGATCTTTCCTGAGCTCAATTCTCAAGTAAAACATAAGCTGGTTTGATAGCTGGGTCAGCAGGTAAAGCCCACCAAATGATGAAAGGCCTACCCCCCTCAGGTGAGAGGAGAAGCCTCAAACCCCTGAAATCAATATTTTACAGGGGACAAAGAATTAAAAAACAAAACAGAACCAAAAAAAAAGCCAGGAACAAGGGTGTAAGTCACAGGACCAAAACATGGTATCCAGAGAGGAACACCACACAGAGAACATACTGGACATTCACTGCTCCAAGGAAGAATCCAAGGAGTCATTTGGACATGTGGCCTGGATTCACACACATAAATGTGCCATGAAATAGGTCTCTCAGCCACAGAGAATTCTCCCCCATTTCCCCCTTCTGGACTGGTGAATGGTCATTTTAGTCAAGTTCCAGGAGGAGATTGGCATGGAGGTCTCAGGATTTTGTGGTGCTATGTCTGAGATGAAAGATACTAGCCTTACAGTCCTGGAGGCAGAGATCTTCAAATTCATCCACAAAACAAGAAGAGCCTGGGCACTACATCTGTCACCACTTTGCCCCATGAGCATGTCCCAACTCTGACTTGGAAGGACCATCTCTAGACATAAGAAGGTAGTTCATTCTTCAGCCCATTTTACACTTGGCCTTTCTGCTGAAGCTACTGAACAAAAATTCCATATAACTGCCTCTTACGACTCATTTTTGTGATGGAGACGAAAGCCTATTAGGAAACGGACTGAGACTATGTTCATTCCACATGGGCTACTACACAACCATAAGCAACAACAACTTTCAGTCACTCCCTGACTTTGCACCAGTGCCTAGACATGAAAGGCTACGCAATGCATTATTCATCCTCTGAATCAACTTTGTCCCCACGACAATGAATTAGCCCATTTTTCTATATTTTAACCAAACAAAACCAAAACGTGTTGAAGACATACCTGCTCTTTGTTTGGAAGAAAGCACTGATGGGAAATCCATGCAAAGTGAGCTAATTTGAGTTTGTCTTCCCAAGAGGTTTTTGCACTTTTGAGCTTCAGGTGAATGCCAGAGTAAATCGCAGCCATGGAGCCTACTCGTCGATCTGAAACGTCAGCTACTCACAAAAGTATTAGATGCACTTGGAATAAACATGAGTCGAAGGGACCTAAGAATACGAGAATATTGGTTTAAGGGTTAGTTATCTTTATTAAAGCAGATTCGTCCTGGGCTAGCCCTGTGTTCATCCCGCTTTATCACGCCACACACCTAGTCTCAGCTCCGGTCACCGAGGAGCCAATCCACTGCCATCAGTGGGAACAGCCCAGGGCACCAGGCAAACAAGAGCTGGGGAGGAACCGAGCCGACACAACCTGGGCCTTTTCGGGAGAGGTGCAGGACTTGCCTAACCCCAGCATTCCTAGGCACGCCTCAGGGTCAGTCCCTACCTCTGAACCCTATCCCCGTCCGTCCACACGGGGCGGATCATGACCGGGTTTCTTAACCGCACGCCGGGACCGCGGAGCCGAGGCAGACCAGAGTCCATTCGCTCTAGCCCGGCCCCCCACGCCCAGCAAGCGCCAGCCGCTGCAATAAGCCGGATCCCCGAACGAGCCCCCCCCCGAGACCCAGCTCACCAGCCTCGGCCCAGCGCGATCCCGCCACGCCCCGACAGCCCCCCCCGGCGCCAAGACACCGCGGATGCAGCCGCCACCCGCCGGGGAGGAGGGGCGAATCCTTCCCGGGTTGGGTCTCGCACCAACTGACCGTTGCGGCCAGCCCCGGCCCCGCAGCAGCGCGTTCCGCCGCTCCGAGCCGGCCCGGCAGCCCCGCGCGCGCGCACCCACTCGCCCGCCGCCGGGCTCGGCTCGCGCGCACCAGCCGCACGCGCTGCTGCTACCTCCGTCCGCACGCGGCCGCGCCGGCTCCCCGCACGCACGTGCTCGCGCGCCCTTTGCCCCCAGCCCTCCCGGCCGTTCTGTGTGTGTGTGTGTGTGTGTGTGTGGAGGGAGGCCGCCAGGCAGAGCTAGCCGAGCGCCGCGGCGACGGCCTCCCATTGGTAGGGGGGGGTGGACGCGCGCGCGCGCATGCGCCGCGGCGGCCGCCCCGGCCCTCCTCTGGCTCGCGCCGCGGCCGCCTCTCTCTCGCTCGCTCTGTGTCAGTCATGGAGCGGCTGCCTCGCGCCGCGGCGGAGACCGAGGCAGCGGCGGCCGAGGGGAGCGGCGCGGCGGGCTGTGCGCGCGCTGCGGAGAGCGGCGCCCGGCGCCGGTGGGCGCAGTGACAGCGCGAGCCCGGGATCCCGCCTCGCGCCCGCAGCAGCAGCAGCAGCAGCAGCCGCAGCAGGAGCCGCCTGCGATGCTCAGTGAGTGGCCCGCGGGCGGAGCGCGCGCCAGCAGGCTGCCCCGTGCGAGGCGCCCGGCTGCCTTCCCGGGCCCTGCGAGGGCGGAGGGGAGGCCTGGGCTGGGGGGGGCGCCCGGCGCCGGGGGATGCAGCTGCCCCCGCGCGCCCGCCTGCAAGGGGACGGAAGCCAGCTGCCTCCCCGCCCCGCAGCGAGGCAGCCGCAGCCCCAGCGAGCGGGATGAGGATCCTCCCCGCCCCTGCTTCCCCATCCGCTTCTCCTTCGCTCCCTCTTGCTTTCTGCCTCCTTTTCCCTCCCCGGCTGCCTGATCCCCCTGGCTGCCGCCGCCCGCTCTGCCCCTCTCCGCTCTGCAGTGATTTCCCTGGGGCAAGGGGGTGGGGGGGCGAAAACAGTCAGAAACTGAGTCTGCCCTGGAAAGTGACCTGTGAAAATGGCCCCGTGGGACTGACTCCCTGATTATTGTGCCTCCGTGATTCTAGGTCACATGGGCTCAGTCTGCGTGTAGCAAGCCCCTAACTTTTGTAACTGCCCCCTTACAACCGCAGTCTGGGATCTGAGGGTCAAGCTGGGGCTTTCTTTTCTTCCTGGGCGGCAGCACGAAAGGCCCTGCAGGCCCAGTTCTGTGCTCAGTGACACCTGTGCAGTCTTACTGAAGGCTCATCAAGTTACCCAGGTGACCCTGAAAGCAAAAGTTGGTCTGCAGAATCTCACACTCTTGAGGATGCATGATTGGGGGGAAAACCCAGCTTGGTTCCCCAATTGCAGGGTTGGGAGTTTATAAATCGCTTTCTACTGTGCACATTTGATCTGGACTCAATGAGACATAAGGAGCCCCAAATTGCCACTCTGACAAAGTTGCCTTCCAAAGTAGAACTGCAGTGTAAAAACCAAACTTTCCTTATGTGTTATAAATAAATCCTGAAGTTAGTAAATCCTGATTTTATTTTTTAAAATCTGCTTTATGTCAGTATGGATTTTTTTTTCTTTACTCTTATGCAATGAAGAAATCCATTTTCACTTTCTGGTCCTCATGCACCTGCTCAGTGATGTAGTGTTTGGGTTGCAAACATTGGGAAGGAAAGTTATTACTTAAATATACTGTTTCAATTGCAAGGAGGAAATTCATGCAAATGGGTCTGTTGCTCTAACTTTATTTCCACAAAACCTAATTTTGTAGTAAAAGTTGACCCCACAACTTCCCTTTAAGAAAGGAAAGGCTATATTAGAATTTGAAAGGAGGGGGTGATCTGTGGTGGGTGAAAATAAAATGGATTATGTTCATGTGGCACGCAGGAGATAAAGCAGGCAAATCTTGCCATTTAATCTCATTCTTGAAACTTCCTTCATGGGGTTGGTCAAATTTATTCTGTGGACTAACAAATTTAATTTCTGCAGGCATAAGCTTTCGTGGGCTGCAACCCACTTTGTCAGCTCACGAAAGCTTATGCCTGCAGAAATTAAATTTCTTAGTCTTTAAAGTGCTCCAGGACTCTAGTTGTTTTTTGCTTTATACAGACTAACACAGCTACCCCCCTGGAATTGTTCTATGGACTGTGCCTAAAATGCAGGTCTGATGTAAATGGACACAACTTCCATTGAAGCCACTGTTCTGATGGCTGTCTCCTCTGTTTCTTAACACAAACTCCACAGTTGGGTAAGAGTGTGCTCTAGTGCAGGGTAGTCATATTGTTTTTTGTCAAGATTCAGATTTCTTGGTTAAGATCCAGTCTCCAGAGAAACATTTTTCACACCTCAATAACAGTAATGATAATAAGTAAATAAAAAAAAGTCACGGTCCATTCAAAGGTGTCTGGTGGCCTGGATTTGGCCCATATTCCCCCTATGGACTACCCCTGCTTACTGTTCCTGCTGTCTGTTAAGCTTTTCCTATTTTGCTGTACCTCATTAAATCTGTTTCATTTTACAGTATATTTTATCTTACTTACCTGGACCTCTTTATTTCTCTTAATATATATATATAGGGTCACTTAATTAAAATACGAGCAAAAAATTATAATTTGTAAAAACAAGTTTATTCAGACCTCTAACACCAGTATTAGTGCCATGAATTTTTTTTTTAAATAATCTACTGGAAGCAGTCGCTTTTAAGCAACTGAACATTTCCCTGCATTATTTGTGACCCACATATTGAAGTACTGAGAAGTGGAGAGAGACCAAGAGTAATTAAAAGTGGAATTGCTAAACAATATAAATATTGAATTAGGTTCTTTAAGCTCAGTTTTATTTATCTCAATTGTTAGTGGCACAGGCAAAAATATTGGAAACCAATAATGATTTTTAAGCTGACAGAATCCATTTACTTCTGTAAATTGTCCTGGGAGTTTGTATGAAAAGCCCCATACAAAAATGAAGTTTTGCTGTACTGTATGTGGACCCCAATTTTGGTGCCCCTCTGTTGCAAAAGTGACCTGAAAGTGAGGGCTCCGTTTGGGGATAAAAGGTAGTGATACTCTGCCTACAAATCAAGGCCTGAGACACCACTCACAGTAGGGTCTGCAGATGTTCAAAATATGTTCATAGGTGCTCTATTGAGCTCCTTAGGTTTTACTCTTCAAAGTAAGGCTGTGTTCAACAAAAGTAAAGGCATGTGTTGAGGGCCCTAGCTTCCACAGTCATGTTATGAATGAAAAACTTAAGTTGCCTTCTGAAAAGTTGTTACTAGCCTTTGTGTACGTGAAGTAAAGCTTGGAAACGTGGATGGAGCATAACTGCAGTGAGGTCTGCCTGAGTCTGCAAACAGCTTCCAGAAGGAGAAGCAAGAATCACTACTAGAGCCAGGGAAGGGGCCTCTAGGCCCCACACTAACCACCAAATTAGACCAAGTTCCTGTTGCTCTGGGGAAGGGGAGCTTGGTTTGGGTTCTCTAGGATTGGCATCCCTTCGGGGTTGAAGTATCCTTTGGGGTCCCCTGGGATTTTGGCTTCTCAACACACACAAAAAAAAAGGTTTTCCCATCTCCCAACCACTCGTGACACCAAACCAAGAAGAGATAATTCTGTGTAGACTGTGCAGCGCTTCATAATATGATCTTCCCTCTCCTTTCTTACATGTTTTGATCAGCAGATTAGTAAACAATATTGACGTATTATTATAATTGGTCGCTTAAATTTATGCCACGTTAAGAAGAATCAGGCAGCTCAGACCTCAGAATGATTTTCAAACTTTGTGCAGACTCAGGCAGATGCCATTGCATCCATTACAGTCATTTCACATTTTGAAGGCTTTCTTTGTGTCTCTGACCTGGTGTGATCTGGCCTAACTTGCACCCTGCCAAAGACATTCTGAAGGTCTGGTTTCTTGTGTTTAGTTTATGATATACACTCTGCAACGGCCATCAAAATTATAGTCGCTTTTGGAATACTGGTTTTGGTGCTTTTTGGCTTTTACTGTGATTCTTACTGTGGATAATTGCCCTGCTTCCATTAAAAAACTCTCTTTAGTACTGAGGAGTCAGGTATGATAGTCAGTGAAAGAGCTGAGCTGCAGACATCTGGAGTAAAAATAGCTTTCCTGGAGAAATGCAATTGGACCACAAGAACACCTGTAACAATGACATGCATTTGCAATTTTTAGGGGATTTGCTCAGTAGTAGATCAACTAAACAGTTTCTGTTTGGTCATGTAAGAAACTTTAAATCACCCCTTATCTACACAAGAAAAAATCTTCTTAGGAAATGTCATTCCTAGTGTCAGTTGCAGCCCTGTTTTGGGTAAGCAAGAAAAGAGAAGGGGAGTAAGTGTTTGCCTGCACATGTAAAATTCGCCAATCACAATTGTGGGTGATGAAGCCAAAGAAGCCAGGGTTTTCTATTGCTGCCAAAGCTCTGAAAAATCTAAGACTAAACTAGCTGCCAATAACTGTTATCTGTATTGGCGGTCCTAATCTAATTGATCTAACATCCCTAAATTGCCCAGTACCTGTGTATGAGAATTTGAGAGCCCTATTTAAACTCTCTTCTTTCTCCCTTGCCTCAAACTTACCCTCTTCTCCATTGGTCACCTACTTGAGTCAGCCGGTGCTGGTGTAGACTGACCTCTGTTCCCCTCCAGCCCTTCTGTCATTACCATTTTATAGGGTCTTCTGGAGTTCTGCACATCTTTATGCCTTAATGTAATGAGTGATTCCCCTCTCTTACTACAGGCTTACCATCAGTCAGCTATATGTGGGAGTGTGCCCTAATGAGGGTGCATCTCTCCTTGATGCAGCTTCATGTTAGTTTTGGTAACAAAACATAAGGCTGTGATTAAAAAAAAAAAAAAACACACACACACACATGCTAGGATGGTTATGAGTTCTGTTCTATATTGAACCACTAGCTTGGGGCTGATCTACCACACAGTTTGTGCATTAATTTAACTAAATCACTTTAGAAATGTATTTAGTTAAATCAGTGCAACGCCCTCTTGTAGATGCATGTATTTTGGATTACGAGTGACATCATGATTTAGTTTAAATTGGTTAAAAAAAAAGATTTAAGATAACTCAGTTCTAAGGGACTCCATAATCTGAAGTAAGAGCCTCTACAAGAGAGTAGTTTCATAGATTTAATTGAATCTATTTCTAAACTGATTTAGTTAAATTTGTGCACAAACTGTGCATATATAAAGCCTTAGTGTAGCCTTGGGTGAGTCACTTAGACATCAGTTATACTAGCTGTAGTACTGGATAAAATGAGAGACTGCAACAGAACAGATTCTGAATATGAGTGAAGCTTTTCTTGGTGGGAGTTAGGATTTGGAGTTCTCTACATCAGAGGTTCTCAACCGGGGGGGCCCGGGTCCACCAAGCAGGGCCAGTGGTAGAGTTGCTGGGCCCAGGGCACAAAGCCAAAGCCCTGAGTCCCATCACCTGGGGCTGAAGCCAAAGCCTGAGCAACTTAGCTTCACGAGGCCCCCTGTGGCATTGAGCCCCCTGGGCAATTGTCCTGCTTGCTACCCCCTAACGCTGGGCCTAGCTTTTATATGCAGGAACACCAGTTGTTGTGTCACAGATGGCCATGGAGTTCTTGTAGCCTGTTAAGCAGCGGGGCCTCCAAAAGAAAAAGGTGG
This sequence comes from Mesoclemmys tuberculata, assembly GCA_007922155.1. Taxonomy (NCBI): domain Eukaryota; kingdom Metazoa; phylum Chordata; order Testudines; family Chelidae; genus Mesoclemmys; species Mesoclemmys tuberculata. Next base: position 11,798,066 of record ML675604.1, on the reverse strand, counting down.
TGAACCCCTGCTCTACACTTTTTTGTTCGTTTAAATAGAATCCTTTTATACCTCTTCCTTCTGCAGAGAAATGTTAAAGATTTCAGCAGAAGTTACATTGCTTTATGTGATCTTAATTGCGAGAAGAATTAAAAGGAAATTAACTCTTTGGAGTGGAGGAAGCTTTGGTTGAATCATACAACTTCTTTATTTAATAAGGCCATTTATAAATGCTTTGAAAAACCCACTTCTTGGTGCCCCTTCCTCCCCAATTGACTCCTGTAGGTGAACAGATGAAAAACTTTTTTAACTTGTCCCCAGAGCAAATACAGCTTCATAACAGCATGGGTCTCTTGAAATTCCACTATTACTAAAATCTCATATCCACACCCACTTGGTACTTCAAGAAGAGCTTATTGTTTTAACTGTTCCTGTAAACTGAAATGTGTGGGAGCATTAAAAGCTAAGCAATTGTTACACTTAGTAAAAAGCTGATAAAATCCTCTTGTTTCATTTTGGAAAAGAACATCCTTAAAACTAATCTTGCTTATCTGGGAACTAATGTACTTAATAAAACATAGCTGCTCAAATAAAAAAACATAACTATTTATATTAAATAAATGCAGGGGTTTTGTAATGAGGGTGAGGACAGGGACATAAGGTGGAGAGGTAGGAAGCTGCTTTAAGGTTCTTTCCTTCTTTCTTCCTGTAGAAGAAAATTGGAACTTAACCACATTTATTAAAACATGTGTCCGTGTTTGATGTTTAATTCATCTAAAACTCTTAAACATCCCTAAATGTCTTAATAGAATCTGTTTTTTCCCCTAAGTGTCATTGGTGGGCAAGGGAGATTCAAGTAACACCTGACAGATGATTCCTTTGTCACAGACTATAGGCTGATGCAAATAGCATCAAACTCATTCTTTTATGGAGCTATTAACAGTGACACTTTTAGCCAATGTTTACAAGATTCACTGACGTTACCGCAAAGGATTTTCTAATTAACGTTTATTGCTTCTTTATGTATAAGGAGTGCCTGAAAAGATGTGTGGGAGAGGGGTGGCTGAGTGAGGGGAAGGCAGGGAGAGAAAAGAGCAGGGAGTTCTGCTTCTTACCTTTGAAATAACAGGAATGTTAACTGTGGTCTTTCCTGGCTTTTCTGGTGGGCCTCCTGGAAGTCCCAGAAGTTGTATAATGTTAGCTCTTGCCCCTTAAAATTCCTTTAAAAATTATAAATAGTATAATTAAAAATCTATTCCTTTCTGTGCTGCTTAACTTTCACTCTTGTCATGCTGCAATTTCACTGGTTTTCCACTCATCAGAACCTTAAGGCTAAACAGGACCCGAATTTCTAATGCAAAAAAAGCAAGCAGGAGAAACATCTCTTTCAGGCCCTCCTTATATACCATAATGTAAAAGGAGGTGAGGGAAAGGCACAAACCAATTTAAAAAACAAACTTTGCAAATCATCTTTACTACCTTATAATGGATATTATTTTAGCTAAATAAACTCTTTCAGCTCACCCCTGCAGTTTTCTCTTACTCGTTCAGTGTCTAGTTATGCTAAGGTATTGGGAGGTGAGCACTTAAGGCTATCTGTCGTATTTCAGTATTTAAAGAATCTGTCGTTGCTAATATAATGGAAGTGCTGAGCCACTTATTTTAGTTAGTTTTAATGCAAATACTGTATCTATGGAAATAGCTGTATAACCCACCTGTAAACCATATTTTTATGCCCTATCACCTTTCTCTTTTCTTTGGAGGTCATGAAACGCGTACGCACAGAACAGATTCAAATGGCAGTGTCCTGCTACCTCAAGCGCCGTCAGTACATGGACTCGGAAGGTCCCATAAAACAAGGGCTGAGGCTGTGTCAGACCGCTGAAGAGATGGCAGCTAATCTCACAGGTAAATTTTCCATGCATATTTATGGTAGGAGTAGTGGGAAATACCAAGTTTCTATATAGTAACTTTTCCTTTGTCACAGGGAAAATTTCAGAGACTAAATTGGGAGAGGTTCTGAACAATGGTGGGGAAAAATAAAATGTAAAGGGGCTGTGACGGGGTCAGGCCAGACGGCTATGCAAGAGTACTAAAAGGCATGTATATTAGCCCCAGGCTCAGCAAAGCCCTATTCCCTGGGTGATTCAGCTGGGGCTGTTTAGCTAATTAGGCCACCTGGGGCTGTTTAGCTAATTAGGCCACCGGGGGCAAATCAAGGAGCCCCGCCCCAAACACTTAAAAGCCTTCAGTTCAGGCAGGCAGCTGTGGAGTGAGGAGTTTGGAGTAAGGAGGTGTGGAGTTTGCTGTTCGAAAACCTGCAGATTGGAGTTGGCAGTTTGGAGCTGGCAGTCTGCAGTTTGCAGCCTGCAATCTGCAGAAGCTTGGAGTTTCCACAGCACCGGAGGCAGAGGACCCAGCTGGAGAAGCAGGGAGCAGACCACGGACTGACCCAAGGGAAGGTAGTAGGACTCAGGGGCAGAGCAGGCCTGTCTCCTCCCTACCCCTCCGGCTCACCTTCCCCCAGCTGCACCACCGGCCGGGCCGGAAGAGCGCAGGACCCACGGGGGCGGAGTACATCTACCTTCCCCCCCCCCACCCTGTTACACTGGTGTCAGAAGTGGGATCGGCGTGTGCAGCAGTTAAAAGGGGGAAAGGCAAGACAAGAAAGGAGGGGGGGGCCTTCCCTTTTCTACACCAAAATGGAGGACGTGGTAAAGGCTCTCATACAGGCCACGGCGGCCCAGCAGGAGGCCACCAGGGTCCAGATGGCCACCCAGCAGGAGGCAATGAGGCTTCAACAAGAGACTAATCAGTTGTTGGTCAGCCAGGCCAACCAGGACCG
>ML675604.1:11763822-11790242 GCA_007922155.1 Mesoclemmys tuberculata | reverse complement strand
TTCACTGCATGGCGTCCCAAGTTGCCCAACCCGGTGGGATTGAGCAGTGGGGGAGTTTGGAGTAAGGAGGTGTGGAGAGTAGAGGTTGAAGTTTACAGATTGCAGGCTGCAAACTGCAGACTGCCAGCTCCAAACTGCCAACTCCAATCTGCAGGTTTTCGAACTGCAAACTCCACACCTCCTTACTCCAAACTCCTCACTCCACAGCTGCCTGCCTGAACTGAAGGCTTTTAAGTGTTTGGGGCGGGGCTCCTTGATTTGCCCCCGGTGGCCTAATTAGCTAAACAGCCCCAGCTGAATCACCCAGGGAATAGGGCTTTGCTGAGTCTGGGGCTAATATACATGCCTTTTAGTACTCTTGCATAGCCGTCTGGCCTGACCCCGTCACAGGGCCTAGACCGGAAATGTGGACAGAAGAATAACAAGTTTCGTGATAGAGAAAAAGTAACCTAATTAATCTGGCAAATATTCTAAAACACCCACTTATACTCTGTGGGATGGATAAAACTGAAGGGTGAAATAGGGTATGAACAGGAGAAGCCAATACAGCTTTGCACTGCATCAGGTGAAATAAAAGTAACGGGCTGTTTCTTTCTCTGGCTAGTAGCAGTCATATAATTTTGAAAAATGCTTCCACGTCCCTCGAAAGAACCCTGTAATGGCTGGAATATAAAGTATTTGTGTGCACTCTGTTTCCCTCCTCAGAGCTGTCTTCTGCATTGTCTGCTCCAGCTGCAACATATCCCTCTTTGGCCCTAGGAAAGTGTTGTGTTGTCGTCCGTCCTGTCTCCCGCCCCCAACCAAATCTATATTACTCTTCACTGTAGAACCTGCAGGGGACACAATTGTCCACAAATATTGCAAGAATGTAAACACCGAAGGGGGGGAGGTTATAATTAGGGATGAAACTCATGTTTAAAGGTTAAAAAAATATAGGCTGGATGTTCGGTGGGAGGAGGAAGAGGAACAGCCCCTTTCTGACAGTGAACTCTCAGCCTATGGCAGCCTCCCAAGGGGAGTGGTACAAATTCTGTTTCTTGTGACACATACAGCTTGCCTGGACAAACCACCAGTTATACTGTACAATCCTGCATTGGTGTGGAGACGGACTAGATGATAAAATAAATCTTTTCCATCTCTAGAATAGACCCACCACAATAGTAAATCAGAGTTCAGCAAGTTCGGGGGAAACAGCAGGTTCAGCTCCTTAGCGGCCTAAGAGAAATAGGGAAATAATTGGTGCTTGTTTACTGCTTTTCATCTTCAAACCATTTTCAGACAGTAGCTATAGCAGGGTTATAGTGGCTCACAAATTGAGTATGAATCAGCAGTGTGATGCAGTTGCAAAAGAGGCTAATATTCTGGGTGTATTAACAGGAGTGTTATATGTAAGACACGGGAGTAATTGTTCCGCTTTACTCGGCACTGGTGAGGCCCCATGTGGAGTATGGTGTCCGGTTCTAAAATGTGGAAAAACGGCAGAAAGTACAGAGGAGAGAAACAAAAATAAGAAAAGTTTCAGAGGGGTAGCCGTGTTAGTCTCTATACAGCAAAAACAACGAGAGTCCTATAGCACTTTAAAGACTAACAAATTTATTTTCTGCAGGCATGAAAGCTTATGCCTGCAGAAATTAAATTTGTTAGCCTTTAAAGTGCTGCAGGACTCTTGTTAAAAATGAGAAAAGATTTAGAAAACCTAGCCTATGAGGAAAGGTTAAAAACAAACAAAATTGGACATATTTAGTCTTGAGAAAAGAAGACCAAAGGGGAACCTGATAAGTCTTCAAATATGTTAAGGGCTCTTATAAAGATGTTGGTGATTAATTGTTCTCCATGGCTGCTGAAGATAGGATAAGAAGTAATTAGCTTAATCTGAAGCTAGGGAGATTTAGATTAGATGTTAGGAAAAACTTTATAACTGCAAGGGTAGTTAAGCTCTGGAATAGGCTTCCAAGGAAGGTTGTGGAATCCCCATCATTGGACATTTTTAAGAACAGGTTGGACAAACACCTATCGGGTGGTCTAGGTTTACTTGGTCCTGTCCTAGCACAGGGGGCTATAGCAGGACTATTGATGACACCTCAAAGTCCCTTTCAGTCCCATTTTTCTGATTCTGTTTAATCTTCACAACTAGCCTGTGAAGTATTATTCTCATTTTAAACAGGGTGCTACTGAAGTAAAAAGATGACGTGATCTTGCTGACGTGGGGAAGAGAGAGGCAGTGTAATAATGAGATTAGGACTCAGGAGTCATAGTCTCAATGGCATAATGTATGAAAATAAAATGCTGGTGGGGTTATGTTGGTGTACACAAATCTTGTTACTTTGCGTACAGATAAAAATCCGATCAGGTAAGAAAGTCTGAATAGCTGTATGTTTTTACTAAATACACCAACACTGTTAATACATTTATGTTCATTAGTCTGTATCCTCCTCCCAGTCCAAGTTTTTTGTTGCTGGTGGTTCAGAACATAGCCATCAATTTACATAAGATCCTGAACTTTGGGGAGTCATCTGTTGGGGAGGTTTCCACTGCTTCATCTCAGACCTATTCACAGGGAGCAAAATGTGCATAAATTACAGTTCTCCAGATAAGCGTAAGCCTCGAAAGTTTTTTCTTTGTGACTTGAAAAAACTATAAAAATGGAAACTGGATTTATCCAGACTATAGAGGTTGCCTGGGTCTTGAGACTCATAACTAGACTTAGCACCTGACTACGATAATAAAGCCTACGTTGAAATACTCTTGGAATAACTGTTTTCATCACCTTTCCTAAAAATCTCCTGCTGAGTCCCTAACAAAACCCACCCTTGCTTTTCCTGTTCAGCTGTTTCCCTGATGGTTTTCCTAATATCGTTTTCTAAATAACAATCCTCCCATTTAATTCTGTGGGTCGTTTACTTGCTATCCTTGCCTGTCTCCTCTATGCTATCATTTCTGCTCTTTCTAGATATATTTCATGCTCTTTATTTGCTTTAATGTACTTTTCTTTCCTATACTGGCACTTACTTTTTCCTTCTTCCTTCAGAATTGCTTTACCTTAGCCCATTCCAAATGTTTCGTATGGCCACTCTAGCTAGCCATCTATTTTAGGGCCTTCAGTACAGCCTACAAACTAGGGAGCAGAGCTTCTTCCCAGCTCTTCTTCTGCCCTTTATGGAACCAGAAGCATATTGCACCATTAGGGCAAATGAACCTGTCATATAGGTGTTTCTAATACAGGTGTATATACATATACCTGTGGGTGAGATAAATTGATTGGTCTCTAACAGACCAAAGTTTTTAGAGTAGCCATCCTATGTATATCAGATGAAGAGAATGTTTTTATTAGCCAAAATAGAACACTGCAGGGGATATCATCATTTCAACTAGGATAGATCCTTTGAATCTATTAACAGGTCACATAACTGGCTCCATTTACAGGAACTGAAGTCAGAAAACAGATGTATCCAATCAATGCTGCTATGACCAATGGAGAGGGTGGGAGGGAAACTGTCCATGGTAAAACTGAAAGAAGGTACATTGGGCCAAAATCTCAATATTTCCTTCAAAAGGAAAATACACCTGAAAAAAGCTCTCCCTGTTTTTAGGGAGTGAATGAGTTCTTGATTCCTTTGTAAAATGTCAGGAAGGGAAGGAACTAGAATACTAACTTCTTATAATTGGCTAATATGTAGTATCTGTTTACTGTGTGCATGATGTTAATGAGCTCCATAGGCCTTGTTGAGAGAGCAAATCGCAACAACATAATTGCCCAATTAGACTTCGCCGGGGTTAATTACTTGAAGATAGCACCTTTCTGTCTCAAATCTAAGGTGATTTTTTTCAGTTTTGAAAAGCAAGGCAATTACAAAGGGCTAAGGGGAGAATTGGTGATATTCAGTAGAGCCTGCTTGTGTGGTAAGGGCAGAGTGGCACTGTGATGGAATACAAAAATCAGGACCTGTTTCTAGGTCTAGTGTTGGGACAACTGGAACATCCTAAAGATGTTAACTCTTTTGTTTAACCTGTAAAGAGATTTTGTTACAGAATAGCCATGTTTGCTTATATGGGTGAGTCACATAAAAGGCAAGTTCTTGTAATTGGGTCTGCTACAGTTTGGGCTGTTCAGATGACTGCAGTTGACTTTGGAAACTGCCATGCAGTCCTTTTTTAGATTAATATGAGTGAAGTCGGTATAATATAGTTCTAACAGAGAATGCTGGTTATGTTGAGCCATAGGTCCAAGCACTAGGGGAAAATCTGAACTGTAGGCATTAAGTGTTCCTAAAAACGTTGTCTTTTAGAAGTAGAAAAATGTATTTGAAGTCATTCAGTAAATATAGGGGTTGGGTTTTTTGTGGTTTTTTTTTTTACATCTGAACACAGCATGCCTTCAGAACCTTCTTGTTTGCTTCTGCATGGAATTCCTACCAGTTTTGAATTTCCCAGGTAGCTGGGTTATGGAAAACAATCTTCCAACGGGTTTTAGTCTGGCATATTTAGGAGATAAGGAACTTGGGAGGGGTGGCATATTGTTGTCTATGTAACTAGTAATGGGTTTGCTTGGAGGGGGGGTGGTGGGACTGCATTTTTGCAGCAACCTGTGTTCTCCTGCAGCTGAACTGAGCTTTGTAAACATGAGCACTGCATTTCCCTAAGCTGATAGAAGATAGGCCTAACTCCTTGTAAAGGAGGGGAGAGGATAATGCTAGGGTGCATGTGAATCTTGGCTCAACCCCATCTCCATTTCCTTCCAGTGCGAAGCCAGGGGTAAGCTGGAGACTGGCCTACCTCTCTGCACCATGTGGGAACTGGCAACTTTGTTTATAGGCTCCCTGGCCTGTAGTAACTGAGCCTCATGAATGTTAGCAAGTAGGAGGCTAGAAGGAAGAGCAAGAAGACAGGAGCAGGACTAGGTTTGGAAGGAGAGGGGTGAGATTGAGGAGTAAATTGTAGGGGTTGGATCAAAAACAGATAGCAAGAAGGAGAGGACATAGAAGAGTATAAACGTGTATATGAGAAAAGCAGTGAAGAAAAGAGGAAATGATAAATTCATAAGAAGAGAGGAGACAGTACAGTAAAAAGAAAAAAGGCGTGAAGGAAGAGCAAAAGAATCAAGACTCTATTAAACATTTTAAAACTTACATTTGACATTCCAATTTTAATAGTGTCCAGATACAGTCTGTTTACAGCTGTGTATAGGTATAGAAGGTGGATGATTTTGGTTTTCTTTCCCCTGTGGAGATCGAGCCCTTCTTTGAATACTTCAGAACTATCTTTACCAGAGTTAATATTGATCCTTCTGAAAAACAATGTAATTTTTTTATTTTTTTTGGTATGGCAGATATTTTTCAAAATAAAACTGTGTTAGAAAGGCAGTCACAAGTCACAAGCACCACTGCAAGATCTTTCTAATCCTCTCTCTTCTCCCCCATCAAATTAATCAGTATTTTGTATCATGTAAGCTAGTCAAAAGATACTGCCCAGATCAGTTGATAGATACATCTCAGCTATTATGTGAGGTCCACAGGAACATGGGAGCATAAGGATACATTTTGATAAAAACTAGGTGTTTGACCAATTAAAAGGTGGGCCCTGATTCTTTACAGGAATTTCTAGATACTGCTGTAATACAAATAAATCAGTGACCAATCCCTATATTCAAGAAGTTTGAGAATCTGATTTAATATTCCTAATTGTAGAACTCAGATTCTCTGGAAATTGCTCACTTCATATGATAGGTTCATTTGAGAGAGAGAAGCACAAGTTTGCTTCAATAAGAAAAATTTATTTTAGCACACAGAGTTGTAGAACTGTGCTGGATTATTCTGAGATAATATAAAGGGATCTGTAGCAGTGTTTTGAGACTGAGAACTTTGTACTATATTTGAAAACTAAAAGATAGGTGAATAACTATTGTTTCTTGTCAAGCTTTCAGCACAGAACTTCATGTGTCCAACCTTTCTCCTTCCACTTTAGTCTAGTTTATGTGAATTTGGATTATTAGTTTGTCAAATGCCCCATGAGACCTTATTTCATGCTTTGGAGTGCACGGCCCACATGCATCCTGAAATGTCGTCTCTTTGGTTGCATTACGTTCAGTTTTGCGTTACGAATTTTGACACTTTCAGATACAAATGCCCTTGGGTTCTAATTCTTTGTCTTATTCCCCCAGTCCAATCTGAATCTGGTTGTGCCAACGTAGTGTCTGCAGCTCCATGCCTGGCAGAGCCACAGCAATATGAAGTACAGTTTGGACGATTACGCAGTTTTCTCACAGGTAAGCCACTACAGGAGGAGGATAGCAGCTTCTTGAAAGGCAGTATACATTTTTAATTTTTAATAGTGGGCAATGTTAGCTCAAAGTCTTTAAAATTCTTTTTCAAATGGGTGATTGTGTCCAAGAGGCCTAAATCTAAAGTTCTGTAGCTTCAGTGATTAAAGGGACTCCACCAACCTACCTTTTAAAAATAAGTAAAAACAAATTAATGCTTAAGATCACTTCAACTGAGAGATTAGAGAGAGAAATATTTATCTTCTTCAGTATGGTTACTCTGTGCATTTGATAGCCCTTTGTGCATAGTCAGTTTTGCTGTTTCCCGTGTCAGTCAGTCAGTTTACTCTCATGTTTGCATAGATCTTCCATGCAGCAACAGGAGGCTGAGAAAGACATATTATTTTAAAAAAATGGAAAAAGGAAAGTGTGATTGTAAAACCACTAAAATAGGCAGATCATTTTAAAGTAGATGTAGTACTATTCTATTTCTATTCTCTTTACCTTTGTAGATATTTTGGTATCTGAATGGGAACTGTTCCTTTAAATATACCTGAGCATTGCTCCAAATTTTTGGGGACTATAGGGTGTGGGGAGGAAACCAACAACATTGTCACTGTGTGCTGCCAAGATAGAAGGAAAACTGCATATTTGTAGAAACAAAAAGACCCATGGCATGTAGGTGTCAGTAATTTTACACCAGGTCAGAAAAGTTGGAGGGGCTTCCGTGGAAAGGTGTACACAAGTGGCAGATGAAGTGTTGTATCTGGCTTCCACCCTTCATGGCTGTGGGAAAGCTCTGTTGATTCCAATTATATTTACATTAGGATTAATATTCCTACTGAAGCTGGGGAAGCGGGGGAGTAGTTGGGAAGATTTCCCATCACAGGTCAACAGTATAGAATATTGCTGGTCTGTAGACTTATCCTGACCGTCAGTAGTGCAATGGTACCAAACTACTGTACGCTTCTGTGATTTGGAGGGTGGCGATGATATTGAAAAGTGTGGACATTCTTTTCAGGAGGGCAGGTAAACCTCACGTATTAGTGTACCCTTTGGGAAATGCTAGGTGCCATTTTCCTTGCTTGCGGCCCATAGGTGCCATTTAAGGCAGCCTTCAAGGCTCCAGCAGTCAGCTACTTTCTCCTTTTCCGTTCCCTTCTGTTTTGGTCTTCATCATACCTGCTTGATCCCCTTCTGACTTGAATTTTAGCCTACTTTAGTATCCGTATCCATGATGTGTAATCTGCAGCCAGACAGCCAAATGAAGGCCACCACAGTGTTTCTTGCTGCATGCCATCTCCTTCTCCAGTGGGAGTGAAAAGCTATTGTTGCACATTTCCCAGCAGTGCATTCCTGAGGAGCTCCTGCAGCTCCCGTTCTCTCCCACCCCATTCCTGCCAACTTGTAGCCTCTTCTTGAATGAGGTCCTGCTTCTCACAGCACTTCTGAGGCATGGGAATGGAACACAGCACCATCTGGCAGCTTGGGAATTCAGGGTGTGCAAAAGCACTATTTGATTGTCCACAGCCTAGGAGAGAAGGGAGAAAGAATGCAGAGGGAGAGGCTTATGATAGGAGACGGACAAACAAAATGGCAGGATGGAAACGAAAAAGTGTTGGAAGAACACTTAGGTTCTTTTCCATTGTCTTTATTAATTGAAAGGAAAAAAGAGAAAATGGTGTATGGGAAGGTAAGAAGCAGAGGGAAAAGGGAATAAAGAAATAAAAAGGGATGAAAAAGACCCAGCTTCGAAACAAAATATATTTTAAAAGCCTTATTCACCTGAATGAATCATACACAAATGTTGAGCCTTGAGCTGCTGATAAATTGCTCATGGCCCTGTTTGCTGCCAGGGCTTGTGTGGTCCTGCTCTGCATGTTATAGCTCACTGCAGACAATTGAACTCATGAAGAAAATAGCCCCAAGAAGTTGGTGAAGAGCGGGTGGAGTTGTTACACAGATTAATCTCTCTTCGAGGTACAGTGTATCCCAATCAGGAGTTCGTTACGCCGTGTTCTAGGAATTACTGTTGGGATTTGTTTTGGCTAAGAGAGAGAGAGAACAGGGACAGAAATAAAACTGTGAAGCACAGAGTGTCGCAGCAGGTTTTCAAAATAAACTGTTAGCATGTTCCTCTTCCTCCATTTGTGAATCATTCCATGCATTTAAAAGCACCAAATACAAATTGTACTAGAGTTGAGAAAACCGCACACAGTACACGCCCAAATAAAGTAGGTAAATAATTCTGTCTTAAACATGATGGAGACCTGCTGCACAAATACATTTTTGAACATGTACTAATTTTAAAGTGCAATTATTTCAGTACATAGAGCATTTCAAACAGGATAAATTTATTCTAAATTCATAGAAGAAATTCCATCTGTCATGTGGCTTATAGTGTGTGTTTTAATAAATGGGCTTAATTGAAAGTGCTGTTAGTAACAGAAATAAAGTGTTTCAAAACTAATTTTTTGACAGTCTCCCTCTTGCTGAGCTGAAAATATATTTTAAATCAAAGAAGTTGTAGATTCTCTTCACCCCCTATAGGTGACACCAAGCACTTATTTAGTAACACCAACAGAAGACTAGATATTTGTCCTTTAATGCCATTGGAGGCTGCTTGAATAAATTATCTTGTTTTATGTTCCAAGCAGAAAATAGATTGAGAGAAACCATAATGCTTGTTGTTGTTTTTGTTTTTTATTTAGATTCAGATTCCCAGCACAGCCATGAAGTGATGCCTCTTCTGTATCCCCTTTTCGTCTACCTCCATCTTAACATGGTCCAAAATGGCCTGAAGAGCACAGTGGACAGTTTCTACAGTCGCTTCCATGGGATGTTCTTGCAGAATGCCAGCCAGAAGGATATCATTGAGCAATTGCAGACTACCCTGACCATTCAAGACATCCTGTCCAACTTCAAGCTCCGGGCATTTCTGGACAACAAATATGTTATCCGTCTTCAAGAAGACAGCTACAATTACCTTCTCCGCTACCTCCAAAGTGACAACAACAATGCTCTTTGCAAGGTTCTCAGCTTGCACATTCATCTGGATGTGCAGCCTGCCAAGAGGACAGACTACCAGCTATATGCCAGTGGCAGCTCCTCACGCAATGAGAGCAATGGCCTGGAAACCACAGACATGCCTGCTTCCATCCTTCAGAATGAGGCAGCGCTAGATATACTGCAGGACAGCATTAAACGAGTCAAGGATGGACCTCCTTCACTAACCACCATATGTTTCTATGCCTTCTATAACACAGAGCAGTTGCTGAACACAGCAGAGATCTCACCAGATAGCAAACTGCTTGCTGCTGGGTTTGATAATTCTTGTGTAAAGCTGTGGAGCTTGCGATCCAGGAAGTTAAAATCTGAGCCTCATCTTGTAGATGTGTCCCGAATCCGCCTGGCTTGTGACATTGCGGATGAGGAGGTCTGAATATCTTTTTTTGTTGTTGTTGTTGTTTTTCACGCTATGCCTCTTTTGGAATGTGTGTAGACTATTTATATAAGAATGACTTAAAGAAAGGTTTTCTAACTTGGGTATGTGGGGATGGGACTTCATGGAACAGGGGAGAGGAACTGTGAGAGTACTGAAGAGCTGAATGACCTTGAATCGGCTCCAGTATGAAAGTCTTGTGAGCTACTCCCATCCCTCTTTTTCTGCAGCAGCCCTTAATGCACACAGCTGTGGGAGGATTTTATGTGGACAAGCTCAGGCAGCAGCCTGCAAGTCCTAGCTGCTTTTTTCCTGCTCCCACGATACTTGGCTTAGCCACTAGAACCCATGCAGCCTGGCACCACTGAACCAGTAGTGGAGGCCCAACTGCAGGAGCATGTAACCATCCTTGTGAGTGAGTGAGAGAGAGAGAGAGGCTGGAGGGATACCAGGAGTGAAACAATAACAGTGAATAAGACAGTAAAAATCGAAATTGACAGGGAAAGCAAGACAAGAAGGGGGAAACGGAGCAGGCCAAAGAGGATAGGAGATAGAAAATGGACAGAAGAAGAAGAGAGCAGAAGGGGGCTGGGCCTGGTGTGAGGCGTTTCGGAAATCAGAACCATGCTCATTTCTCAAACCATCTCAAGGGAGAGGCTCCAAAAAGGTTGAGACTCTGTGATTTAACTGGTCAGCAGGTAAACATTTAATACAGAGAAATTATGCAGAACTGTCTATAGAAAGGAAACTGCACTAAAGTGCAGAAACATGAGAGACTTGTCAGTCTCTCTTTGAAAGGTCTGAGAGGAGGAGGATGTGTATGCCTTTGCACACCAGCCCTTCATCCCAAGGCTTTGCTAGATGGCATCACCTAGTTTATTCCACCTCCCTTTTAGTTAGTGCCAGTTATCCCATTTCTGCCCTTCCATCACAGCCACCCATGTCGCACATTGCATCTGATCCGGAGGTCAGGACTTGACTCTGACTTTCCTTATCACCCTCCCAAGCAAGGCCTCCCTCATCCTTGTTCCTCAGCAGCTTGTTGTGGGAACATCCTCCTGCTTGGCTATTTTGTTTTGGCCTTTAAAGAAAACCCAGCAGCATCAGATAGTGAAAGAGTTTGAATTCAGTTTGAAAAGAGTAAAGAGAACTCAGAGCCCTAATTATTTTACGGGTAGGGATTGTTTTGTTAGTCATCTTGGAAACGAAAGGCAGACTTCCAGGTTTAGTAGCAGTGTGGCTCAATGCTCAGTCCTACTTGAGTTAACCCTTTCAGGTGGGTGAACAAATTGGTAGCTTAGGCTATCCCAGGATCAGGCTATGAACTTCCTTTATCATAAGGCTTTGGAAGTCCATGAGGCTTGTCACTTTGAATCACTGCTGTGACATATTCAGATCACCTCAGATTGCCTCTTGGCTTCAGGCTGCCCTATGCTTTATAAATTCACTTGTTTACATGTCTGACTTCTAAATAGCAGAACACTGCCAATGTATCTGGAGTATATATTGCTCCTTGCTAGCAAGTGTTTACATGCTGTTACATGTATTCTGAAATGGCTTTGGAAGTCTGGAAGCAAATGACTCTTGCTGATTATTTAATATTTGTGTCCATTGTAATATCTGCAAGCAAATTTAAAATAATATCTTGTCAAAAATTAGCAAAGATCCAAACAATTTCTCCCCTACCACCTTCACCCATTAACACCAGAATGATACCATCCTGACGGCAGGACCAAATTTACAGAAAAACCAGACAAACACACTTCTTGCAACATGTCCAGAGTTTGGCAATTTTAGGACTAGAAAGAGGAAAAAATTCCAGAATGGAGAGCCCTCCAATGAGACTACACGGCCACACGCCTCCAGGAGTTCAAACCTGGGAACAGGCATTCAGATACAACTGGGTTGGGGACCATAAATATCTATATGGGCAGAGCAAGAGCATTCTGGCTGGAAACAGCTGCCATGATGTGGAATAGTGAAGGGAAAGGCTGCGTCTGGGAGAGTTATTCATGTATAAATGAACAGTGACTGGGAAAAATGCACAATACACGGGGGTACTCAGATAAAAAGCACCTGGATCCTACAGGGATGAGTGCTCTAGAATAGTCTCTGAATATGCCAGTGTTCAATAGATGTTGCTGGGACTGCATTAGTGGTACACGATCAGGTTTTTTTATACATCTCTATGTATAAATAAAAAGAGAGGCTCAGATATTAAAATAATTCCCATAGCATGAGTGTTACAAAAGTGCAGTTGCATCTAGTTGGCATAACGCCCTAAACTGACAGGGTCAAAAGGCTTTGAGCAGGTCTGATTTACAGGGCTGAAAAGCAAGTTCCTTGTTCTGTGTAATGCCCCAACATGCTGGGGATGTCTCATCTCTGAAGAGTACTGGAGGGTTGGGCATGCCCTTTGGGGTAAGGCAAGTCCATTGTCCTTATAATCACGTGCACAATAGGCTTTGTATTAACATTCTCTCATTTAACTGTAGCTTCACAGTCCAGTCTGATATGCGATTTTGCAGCCGTGCAAATAGCCTCATAAATTGTCCTTTTTGCAGTGTTGCCATGATGTACTATATAAACCGACAGCTTAGGGGAAAAAAGCAGCATATTTTGCTGTTGGAGAGGCTGCTCCTGAACTCTGACATGAAGTCTGAGACCCAGCTCTGCTTAAACTCTGCTCTGAAGATACTGACGGCATGGTCTTCACTAGAGAGTTTGTCAGCCAAAGCTGAATTTGGTAGACAAAACAGAAGTGGTGCGCACAGTACAGTCAACCCCCTGCTGACAAAACTGCCCTGTTTTTCTGACAAAATAAAACCACCTCAATGAGAGGTGTAGGGCTTTTCTCAGCTTAGTTAGTGTCAATGTAGCCACTGCGTCTCCCTTACATGGGTGCTGGGCCTGTCGTTCTTGTTAATTTCACTGCTGTGGGTGCTTCTCCATCTGCTCCCTGCTGGGGCAGCCTTGTCAGTTACAGAGCTGTGCTGTGACATTGACATGGCTGGCCATTTTGGCAGAGAGCAAGGAACAGAGAAGCCCTGGGTGGTTTCCCGGTTCCTGGTAGGAAAAGGGGAGGGGAGAAGTCCCCAACGGCTTCCCCAGGCACTTGGGTGGGATCGGGGAGTGGGGGGGAGGCAACCCACAGGGAGTCTGAGAACCTGGGGATGATACGCTGCCTGACCCCTACATTGTTCCCACTAAAGATTTTGAGGCCTGCCTCATTTCCCAAATGCTGCAGGGCAGAAGGGTGTAGGGGTAGGTTTGGCCCTTTTTCCGCCAACGTGACGGGTAGATTTTGAGGATGAATTTTTTGTCATTTTAAAATAAGAATAACTTCAGGGACTTTATAGAAATGTTCCCAAAAATCCTAAAACGGACTGGCTCTAGGGACAAAACCAAAAAAAAAAATTGCTCCATGGGAGAAAATAATTCCTTACTCTGCATGCATGCACATGCATATTTACACACAGGCATAATCACCTTATGTTCATTTCAGGCACCATATCATTGCCTTAGTTGTTTTCTCCCCAAGTATTGATGCTGTTGCCCTCTGTGTGTGTGCATATGTCTGCAGGGAAACGGAAAGTCTCTGCTATTCTACCTGTCCTTCAGCCTGCTTTTTGGGTCCTGTGCGTAAATAGCTCAAGTACCTGCATCTGCCGCTCATAGCTTTTCCAGGTAGCAGCAGAGTGAAATTAAATCACCCTGGCTCTTGTTAGCTTACCACTGCCCACAGAGTTATAAACAGCAGCAGTGAAACTTACCAGTTGAATTAATGTCACAGGGCAGTTGTTGTAAGAGAGAGATTTGAGCAGCAGCAGGAGCCCAGTGAGCTCTCTGTCGGTAGACTCAGAAAGATGACGTTGCATTTGGTTCATATTTGGAAGGTAACCTTTGCAACAAAAAGGGCTTTTAAAAAAAAAATTCAATTTTGTAGAAATTAAGTCCTTTACTAACTGGGAAAATTTCCTATTCAGCAGTGAGGAGTAGATTTTTAAAATCTCATACCAAAGATTGACATTTGGAAAGTTCTTTTAATACTTTTGTTTTTTTTAAAAAAAAAACAACTTTTCTCTTTTTTCAGACCATAGAGTACAAATACGAAAATACAATTTTTAATGCATGTAGTTGGTTGGCTTGAAAAGGGAGTTAGTGTTTTGCATATTGAAATGTAGAGGACACAAATGGTTCACACCGCTCTAACCTGTAGTAGTAACTGCTTTGGAAGGGATAATAGGTATTCTCAGTAATGCTTAGTGGTACAATATATCCATGAAATATATGTATTATCACATTTCAAGTATGGAGCAGTTACTCTGAAAAATTAATAACGGAGAATGGATTCCACCACCCGCACAAATGATGACAGCACAGGCCTGATTCTGTTACTGTTCTAACTGCTACAGAGAGTCAAGAGAAGAACAATAACAAATGAAAAAAAGGTTTAGAAAACCTGACCTACAAAGAAACGTTGAAAAAACAGCATGTTTTGTCTTGAGAAAAGAAGACTGAGGGGGCGATTTGATAGGTCTTCAGATGTCTAAGGACTGTTAGAGAGAGGACAGTGATCAATTGTTCTCCATGTCCACTGAAGGCAGGACAAGAAGTAAGGGACTTAACCTGCAGCAAGGGAGTTTTAGATTAGATATTAGGAAAAACTTCCTAACTATATGGGAAGTTAAGCTCTGGAACAGGCTTCCAAGGAAGGTTGTGGAATCCCCATCATTGGAAGCATTTAAAAACAAGTTGGACAAACACCTGTCAGGGATGGTTTAGGTTTACTTGGTCTTGCCACTGTGCAGGGGTTGGATTTGAGGACTTCTTGAGGTCCCTTCCAGCCGTACATTTCTATGATTCTGTGAAACACTCAACTAAAATACAAAATGGAGCGTAGAATACTTGTAGTTAGCATTTCCTGTCTGACCCTGGAAACAAAGGAATGGAACTCCAGTTCTCGTCCAGGGAAAAATTTGTGGTCTGTGACTATCTAGGTGCATTTTTTGAGTAAAGACAAAGGTTACTGGAATAAGAGACTATTTCTGAGCAGGAGAGAAGTGGCACATGCTTGCTGACAGTCTAGAAATCATAATTGATTGGGAGGGCATAAAATTAAAAACCTGAATTTACACAAATTGTCTCTTTAATTTGGAAGTGGACTAAAATAAACCAAATTAAGGCCACTTTGATTCTGAATAAGAACATCCCCACAGGGGTTTAGTTTAATTAATCCACTATATAGATTAGTTTGAATTAACTTTCCTAAGTGTCCCTATGTAGACAAACCCTGAATTTAGGGTTCTTTCAGGGATGGGAATGGGGTTAGGAAAAATGAAGATAAAGTCCTGATAAATGTTTTATTAAGGAAACCCTTTCAGCACGTCTGCATGTGATCTAGCATGGTGCAAACATGCTTGAGAAGTGGACATTGCTATATTACCCACAACAGACATTTCTACCTCTAGCAGTAGTTCTCCCTTTTTTCACGGTGGCAAGGGAGAGGATCTTCTGAGATGACTCCAACCCACTTTTCATTTCTGTTGCTTCACTTCACAAATAAAGATGCTTTCTTGTTTTCTCCACTGTCCAGGAGGAAGATGACAACAGTGCAGGCACCGAAATGAAGACACTGAGAGGACACTGTGGACCCGTGTATAGCACAAGGTTCCTATCGGACAGTTCAGGACTCCTGTCTTGTTCTGAGGACATGTCCATCAGATACTGGGACCTTGGAAGTTTTACAAACACTGTGTTGTACCAAGGGCATGCTTACCCTGTCTGGGATTTGGACATCAGTCCTTGGAGCCTGTACTTTGCAAGTGGCTCCCACGACCGCACAGCAAGACTCTGGTCATTCGATCGGACATACCCACTGCGAATATATGCGGGCCACTTAGCGGATGTGGACTGTGTCAAGTTTCACCCCAATTCCAACTACTTGGCTACAGGATCCACAGACAAAACTGTGCGCTTGTGGAGTACTCAGCAGGGGAACTCTGTGCGCCTCTTCACAGGTCACCGGGGCCCTGTGCTAGCACTTGCATTTTCTCCCAACGGTAAGTACCTGGCTTCAGCAGGAGAAGACCAGCGGTTAAAGCTGTGGGACTTGGCATCCGGCACTCTTTACAAAGAATTGAGGGGGCACACGGACAATATAACCAGCCTTACTTTTAGCCCCGACAGTAGTTTGATTGCCTCTGCATCAATGGACAACTCCATTCGGGTGTGGGACATTCGGAACACATACTGCAATGCCCCTACAGATGGTTCTTCCAGTGAACTGGTTGGTGTGTATACGGGACAAATGAATAGTGTACTGAGCGTACAGTTTATGGCCTGTAACCTTCTGCTAGTGACTGGAATTGCACAAGAAAATCAGGAACATTAATTTTTTTTAGGGAGCTGGGTGGGTGTATTGAATGCCAGAATCCATTACAAGCTGAGATTAAATTACTGACTGTGAAACACTTTCTTCCGCTCTCCCATTGGCAAGCATGTTCAGACTGATGTAAATGCTTTCAAATGGCTTTCTCGTAAAATGACCAATACTGTTGGCTAGAGTGAGGGAGAGGGAGAATGGCAGAAAACTTTAGCCTACTCTGATACCAGTAGGGCAGGAGATGAGGGGAAGAGAGAGCCTGTTGTCCAGTAGCTTGGGACAACCAAAAGCCTAGTCAAGACAAATGAAACTACCAACTGGAGAAGCTGCTGACCTGCACTTAAATATTCTGCGTTGACTGATGGGCACGTCCTACCTACTGTTAGCTGAGGCATGCGTGTGTGTAACTACTGGCCCAGTTGGCTTTTATTTTTTTTCTGGTAGACCAGAATTTAAGACCCTTACATTAAAAGAAAATTATTTACAGTAATGGTCCCAATCACTACAGCTCACAATAGCACTACTGTAGTGTTTTGGACTGTTTAATGTTAAAAAAAAAAAAAGATAAATAGCCTTTTTTAGTAAGAGGAGGGAAATCTGACATAACGGCCCATCTCTGCATTATCATTTGGGTTCAATTCCTGGCACTGGCTATGACATTTGTATCTATTCATAGCCCAGGAACTTGAGCTTTTCCAAATCTGGTTGCACTGTGTTTTGGAGGTGGAGGGAGTAGGAGAGAGTGGTGATTGGGGAGTGATTAATAACCCACCCTGACTGGAGAGGAGTGTGAGAGCATGATGGAACTTAATGGCATAAATTTGGACTCCTAATAGGAAAGGGCCATGTCAAACCATGGCTGCATCTCACCAAAAATATTTCAGCAAATGGAAGTTGGCAATCTTTGGGGGGGTGGGAGGGAGACACAAAGTGAAATGGAAAATAGTATTACTAAGTTATTGTGCATACCACAGAGGCAGCTTTGCCAGTGTTGGATTTTTCTCAAAATGTTGCAATATCAATTATACGAACACTTTGTGAAACAAATTGTCAGCATTTAAAACCAGGATCTGAAGAGAGGCAAGCTCTAATTCGTCATGTGGAGAGAAGATTAAATACTTCTGCTTTGTGGAAAGAGTTATTTTGTATTTTGTTTTCTATTAAAAACATTTAGTTTAAAAAAAAAACTGTTGGTCTCCTTGTGTGGAAGGTGAAGGCAGGGTTCATTCATGGTTGGGCTACATCTCAATACACTTTGCAGTGAGGAGGCTTATTCCTCCACAGTTGCTTGTTGGCTACACTCCTTTGTTATCTATTGCACCATAACAGAGCTCCCCTTAATGGCAAGTAATGGAGTAGGAGACCTGCTGTTGCAGGAACTCGAGTATAGGAGACCAAAATTTTTGTCCTGAGGTGTCTTGTCTTGAACATCTCACATCCCCCCTCGCTTTAAATGACCTGAAACATAAACATATTGTATGTGGTTTTGAGCAGCAAAAAAAGGGCATGACCCAAAACGTCTTTTGAGAAAATACTGTCTGTATTAAAATGCTGATGGTCTCTGATTTACCCCTAAAGGTTATGGATCTGTGCGAGTGGGATTCTCTTTCATCCCAAAATCAATCAGAGGATTGAAGTAGTGGCTCATGGGACTGGTGACGGAACATAAAGCCCTTCACTTTTGTCACCATTTCTAATCCCGCTCCGGTTGGTAGTGACCAAAAGTTGTCTGTGAAATTGGTTGGTCTTCAGTGCCTGAGTCACAGAAAACACTGCTGCGCTGCCATTCATCAGAACTGGTAAACTTGTGGCAGAGAGAACAAATATTGAGTTAACTTGGAGATTGACTGAACTATTAACCCAGAGTTGTTTCCAAGTCATGGTGGAAGCACACTGAAAGAGCAGTACTGTCTGTGACAGGGCTGGCCATCTGACACTGCCCACCAGCACTGAATGCACTTTTATTTTTGACCCAAGAACAACCTGGTTCCTGCTAGGTGTTGAACATTTAAAGAAAATAATCAGTGATCCAAAGATCTTGGCGTAATAATTCTTGTTACAGCCTAACTTCAGACAAGGCACACATGAGATGGGCTCTCTGGGACTGTTTACCTACCTAGGTATTATGAGCTTATCTGGCATTCTGGGAAACCTGGCACTTGCTACTCACAGGGTTAACTTACGTGTATTCACTGCCTTAAAGCAACAGTGAAGTAATTCCTTCAGGGATCATTCTTGGTTGTGAGGTAGCTCAAGCAGAACAGAATTGGGAGATGAGACTCAAACCCTGCAAGATGATGCATGATCCCAACTTACACAGGTTTCTATAATGGATAGAATCTGGCTTTAATAATTAAGGTATTCCACAGGATTTTGCAATAAGGAGCTATGTGGTAATAGTGAAAGGAATATGGAGGCAGGGTTTGTGCACGGCATACATACATAATTAGATCTCTAAGGAAAATATGATATCACCAATGAGCTACTTACAACTTATATATATGCAGTGTAGACATTTTTATTGCAGTACTTACGGAATGTAAATGTTTGTCTCCTGGTGTCCTGCTGTTAATTTGAACTGTTAGAGATGCCTAAGACTTAGAGAACAGCCTGGATTCCCAAGGAGCACTAGTAGTCTATGAGAGGAGGAGGAGGAATAAATATTAGAAGAAGCCTGACACAACTCAGACTAGTCTCTCTAAATTATCATGTATTTCAGGAAATAATTTACATTGTACATCTCTCCCCTTTAGCACTCTAAATATTCTGTACCACAAAAAGTTAAGAACGTTAAGGTTACACAGTAGAGCACTCAGATGTCAGGAAATGCCAATGCTAAGGTTGGCTGAGCAGCTCTACCTTCCCCTTCTGAGTATGTATTTGGACTCTTCTTAATTATATGATGACATACAATATTTTTACACAGGATCTAGCCTCATTTCATATGCATGCTGGTTGGTGCACATTGGATGAGGCAGATGTTCAATACTTATTTTTATCTTCATCATTCCAAGAGGGTACCCTTTCTTTATGTATGCCATCCCTTCCATTCTGTCCAAATCTGTTTCAGTGGTGTAAATTCAGATTTCCACCACGGTAATTGCAAATAAAATCTGGCCACAATTAAGCCATGAATCCAGGGGATAAGTGTATAAGCCACAGAGCAGTGATGTGTGTACTAGAGTCAGAACTCCTGCACAAAAATAGCTTGTGATCTAGTAATTACTACAATGCATGCTCATAAGAACAGAGTTAAGGTTGCCCTGCACAACTTTAGCATCTCCTAACTCTCACGCTGCACTTTACAGTCTGTTTTAACTTTCCTAATGACTTCTAAAAAAGCAAAACAATCAAACAAATTCCATCTTATGTTACAATTTGTTAGACCAGAGTAAAATGCAAGTATCCTTCATAAGAGAAAAGCTGCCTCCCTTCAGGTAAAGGCTAACAGCTCCCAATGCACAGTTGTAGTATCTACATGGACTTCAGGCAAATCCAAGGGACAATACGCTTACCATTCCTGATCCTTTTAAGGGGAAAAAACAAAATGAATTTTTAAGTCAAGTTTTTCATTTTTCCTCTCCATTCAAAACCATTTTAAATAGCTTTTCTTCCCAGCATCCTCAAGTCTGAGATAAAATTCTACAGAACTGAGTTTTCCATTATATTCTTTACTATTCTCCAGGAAAAAGAAAAAGGACTTCAAGACAATTTTTCTAGCCCCTTTCCCACTGTTACAGCCTGGACTCAGTAGGGTTCTTCAAAAGAAAGTCCTGAAATGGCCTTCATTGTGGAGGGTGTCTTATTGCTTGTAGCGAGCCAGGATCTAAAACTGAACCATTACAAGACACCTACGTGACAGTTTAATTAACTGCATGAATGTGCCCTGCCAAAGTCTAACCCCTCATGCTACATGTTGGCTTTGGGTTTTTTTTTTTTAATGTATTGGTCAGGAGCCAGAATTGACTGAAATAACTCAACTTGCTCACCAAGTTCAGTTCACTTCAGTTAAAGAACCTAAGCAAAATTTGTCAGAGGCTAGTGTTTTTACAACCATAAAAAGTTATAGATATGCACAACTTTGTTCTATTTCTTGATCACAAGTATACAACAATCATAGGAGTTGTAAAGATAAGATGGTGGATTCCTTTTGTCTAGGCATTTACTTTACAAAACAACACATTACATACTGTGGCCCAATCCAGTTGAAACGTTCTTTTTCAAGCCTGTGAAATTCTTGGACAGTTCAGCTGTTCAAGGTATTTCTATAACTCTGTTTCATAGGTATTGCTCTGTGACTGGAAGATATGATTTCTATTTTCAACCAGGGAAAGGGATAATGCACATTACATTTAGGCCTACAGCAAGTACAAGTGAGCCACTTTTCCTCGGTCATTAGCTTTGGATTATCTTTGTTAGTTTCAAATATTTATATTTGGGGTTTGTTTGTTTAATATTGCCTCTTCTCTGCCTGGCTTCTCCTTGTTCTGCTGTCTGCAGTGAATTTATGATCCTCTACTTTATGCCATCAAGTTTGTTGTCATAGCAATGTCACACATTCAACAACATGACTTTACCGTAGGATCAAATGTAAAGATGGGCTTGAAGGAGCTTCATCTGCAATCAAATAGCTGTGATAATTAGCAGAGCTGGTTGACTTATTGGGTGAAACAATGTCTATTGGATTTAGCCCTTTTTCTGTTCATAAATTGCCTGTAAACATCATGAGTTTGTGTTGTTTACAGATGTCTGCTTTTCAGAATTGCTCAACACATATTTGGTGCACAGATTCACAGATTGGGGAAGGAATGGCTGAAAGAAATCGTTTCTGACCTCCTCCCCCTCTGTCGTCTGAAGGCACCAATCTGTCGGATGGATTGTTACTAGATTCCACTTAAATTGTGAGGGGGTAATAAACAGGTAATCAAAAAAGATAAAGGGTGTGATATTACTCTGATGGAATTTGTTGTCTAAATTGCCATAGACTTCAGTGGAAGCAAGATCATGCCCTATATAATAAATACTTCCAAGTACAGCTTATTATAATAGTGATATAGATGCTCAAAATGTCTTGTGTGAGAATAAAGAGTAGAAGGAAAGGGAGGTGGGCATTTAGGACAATTTATCACCTGATTAACAAATTACACTTATGGGAGATGGTTTTTGCTCCCACCCCCCCTTGGAGGAACAAGAAATGTAAAGGAGAATCTTAGCTTCCACTTAAAGTCTAGCCCTTATTGTGAAGGGCCTTGAAAACAAATTGATATAAATCTATGTAAGGCAATTGCTGGGGTTGAAAAGAACAAACAGTTGTGCTCAACTTCTCTGCAATTGTAGGGAAGGATGGTTGGGTAGAGATTTGCCATCCCTCTCCCTGCTCACACACCTTATTTAAAATTAGTTAGTTTTGTTTCAGAATCATCTCCCTGACGTTCCTCAAATTCCTTAAACCAGTCTTGTACACAATGGAGGCATAATTGACAGGAATGAGTTCTTTATGAGAAGGGGCACATTTTTTCACACGCCTGCCCAAATAACTAAGGCCAGCTCTCTCCGTTTTTTGTAAGACTACTCTAGACAAACAGGCAATGACTACATGGTCCCAATCATGTGAAGATTGATACTTTTTTATTAGTCCTTTAGGATTATCATATACCCTTGTCTCATATGTAGCTTGAGCAAACTGGTAACTTTATTGCATTTTTTAAGCTATGGAACACTGAGTTTGTGGGAAGATGACCCTAGCAATGGACTGGATTCAGTCAGTAGCCAGGACTCTGACATTGTTTACTTGAACCAGAGGTTATATTTGCTCCTCCAATTCTAGTAACTTTAGCTTCAGTGAAGCCATGTTTTGCTAATTGGTGGAGTTAAGACAACTAATTTTTGCACAGCAATTAGGGTACAATTTATGTGGGCGAGTAGTTTAGTTGGAGATTTTTATTTTATTTATTTATTTGTTTGTTTATTTTTGTTCTAGGGCTACCTGTGTGTAACCTGTGCTTTTGCTGTCTTATCCATCCTTGCTCAAGGTCATAGTACGAATTATATGCATACTGTAGATATGAAATAGGAAAAAATAGCCATGATTTTTAGCTACTCTTTTCCCTCCCACCAAGGATTTAATGCACTCCTGTTATCCAAATGTTTCCTGACCACTTGGAATCTGGGATGATCGTGCATAGATGCAGAGTCTCCAAAAGGCAAACCTAGTCCTCTTTCAAAACAAAATCCTGAAGTTGAATAAAGCAGGGAGTGTTATTTCTAATAAAATCTGTGCCGCCGTTGATCACTTCATAACTTACTATGCATTTTACTATTTCAGATAAAAATATTAATTATCCATCATCAGCATTCCCTCAAGGAAGAGACAAGCAGACTTCTAATTCTCCAGCAGAGAGTTTGCTACAGCAAATTCAGGAAATGTGAGAGTAAGGAGGACCCTACTTACCTGAAGCTGTTTGTGTTCATAGCAATTGAGTTATATTGCTAATAGGGATCAAATTACATACTTAACGAGCAAATGGAATTCTTTACTGACAAAGTATTGTCAAGAGATCAAATCACACATTTTCAGAGGAAGTTTACATGCATCAATGCCTGAACTGCGTGAAAAGCATTTCTCCTGCAGGCTTCACTGATCAAGCTGCTTATATTTTTCCATCTATTGTACGCTATGCACCTGGCACTGAAAGTTGCATTCTTTAGTAAAGCTTTATTTTTTAAATAAGTGGGTACAACTTACACTGTATCAGATCACACACTGTACCATTTGTGTGCTTTGTTTTGGTTTTGTGCGGTTTAGTTTACTCTGTATACTAAAACTTTGTTATGCAGCACCGCAGCACATCCTCGCATGTGCCTCCTGCCAGAGATAATACATGCCACTGAACATTTTAAAATTTACCAGCATTGGTTCCAGTTTGCTTATGTGGATTTGTACAAGCCATAAAAGAGCTCCCAGCCAGCGTTTGGAGCACTCTTGACAATTTTTTAAATATATGTTAAATACATAAGTCTTATCAAGATCCCTAGATCATATCAAAATAAACCAGCAACAACATAAATAGTTTATGGTAGTTGAAATCCTTCTTGAATAGAGCTCTGGATGGAATACATCTATTTAAAGATATCAGTGAGTATGCAATTGTCTCCATATTCATAAGTAGTCTCACTTTTATGCCATCATGCTTTTTAATCTCTTCTGCATTAAGCAGCTTGCTTTTTGCATATCCTCTCCAGAGAGCACCAACCACATTGATATGAGACGCTTTGTTAAATTGTTTGTTAAAAGTAAACTCGGTTCATGTAGCACTTTTATAGCACTCTTTAGTTGCTGCTAAACATCCTTTCGGTAGCTCATGTGAGATTGGAATCTAGACTTTAATATTTAAAAGCTGTGAAGACCCTCAGAATGTTAGCAAATTAATTCTAACTGTTGGGCTTTTTCTTAAAGATAGCATAGGCAAGCACCATTCGCCCTCTAAGCTTCTAGCACTCTACATTCCAGTCCTGTCTTTGAGGTCTCCTGAGTTCCTGCTAGCCTTGAAATCTAGATTCTGATCAGGTTCTGCTTGGGTTTTTTGACACTGTTCCTCTCATCAGAAGCTCTTTCCTCTGCTTATTCAAGGAAATACTGTTGTATTGTGTTCTTGCCTCAGCAGTGTTTGAACAGAGCCTGGGTTATAGAGATTCTTATTGCTCCTTTAGTGCTCAAACTTACAGATATTGAAATGGAGTCCCAGGTGCACTAGAACTTCCAAGCAAAGAGCGAGGCTGCCATAAATCATAGGGTGAACCTGGAGTTGTATGGCAGCAGCTATGTCTATCTCTCTATATCCTACTTCTCTGATCCCGATGATGTACCCATGGGGCACATGCCCAGTTTTCTGAAAGAGCAGTCCTGTGAGCCAGAAGGAACATGCAGAGATGTTCTTGATATAGCAGAACAAGTGAGGGGGGTGCTTTGTCCTCCCAAGACATCAAGAAGCCAGAGCAATATGAGTAGTGGAGCAAGTGGGAGGCCCCACAGTTGGAGAAGACTACGAACCAGTCCCTCCTGGACCTGCATAAACTGACCACAGAGAAGAATTACCTCCTGCTGTATGACTTCCTGGAGTCTAAATGCCTGGCTCTGGAAGTGAAGGCCATCAAGTAGCAGGGAGACTATGTCAGGAAGCTGAAGTACCTGGGAGTGGGAAAGTCCCAGGACTGCATAGGGGAGTTTGACAAGCACTCTTTTGAGGAGAACAGCTGAACTACACCCTGAAGGCTTTGTAAAAAAAAAAAAGTATATCTTCATGTTTTTTAAAGGTCAAGGTGGGGGACTGGACAGATCACGGGATTAGTCTTTCACGGTTAGGTCACTGATTCAAAAGAGTCCCAACCTGGTGAAAGCTGTTTGTCTGGTGGCCTATTTAAATGAGTTGATTACTTCAGTCTAGCCCCTTCAGGTAACCAAAATCACCATCAGAACTGACACCTTTTGTCAACAGAATGAGCAGAAAAGTCAAGGTCTGGGTGAGGAGAGAAAGCGATGGTCCCTAAGGGATAGGCATGGGGCATAACGGCAGAGCAGAGAAACTTTTACTGCTGTTGAATGTTCTGTCCCTGTTCTCTATATTAAGGGCTTAGAAAGACAGAGTTAGCACTTGGGCTTCTTTCACAAACTCTAAATTATCTTTAAAAACCTGACAGACAATTCCAATTTAAGCATGCTGTTATATCTAATCTGAGCAGTTTGAAAGGGTAGAACTGTTGTTCTCTTAACCATCTGGGAAACACACAATGTTGTGTTTCTAATGGAGCAAAAGCCAACCTAGTTCTGTGTATGTTTACCTACTTATAAGTGCCCCTGTATATTGATGACATCAGGCACTTACTCATCTCCAGGAGTAATGGGTTACTTGTCACCTTTATTGTCTTCAGTGTCCCATCTGTACCTTTAACCTTTGTCACTGTAATTCTATTTCCTTAAAATTCCTTATTTCCCCTAAGTTAGCCCATTCCTCTTTCTAAAAACACATTTGATCTTTTCTGCACTTGTCAGCTACCATTCTTTCTCTAATTTATTACTCAGCAGAGTCTGGAAACTATGGTCTTTCATCACTTCTCTGACCATCTCTCCCAGTACAATATTCTTGAGCACTATCAATCTGACTTTGACTACTTTCACAAAACTAATGTGTTCTTGGTAAGTATTTAATTACCTTCTCCATGCTTTTGATCTTTGGGTCCTTCTCTTCCTACTGGATCTCAGTGCAGTTTTTCAATCTTACTGATCTCTCTGCACAGGATTTCTGGTGGTGTTTGTATACGTAAGTAGGGTGACGTGATTTGTATGGGGTAAGGGGTGGATCTGGCAATTCCTTTGTCTAGCTAATGTATTGTTTTAATAGCCAGGAATTGAAGCAAATATCTAATGGCCTTATCCTGATGGGCACTAATGACCACAACTCCAGCATTTTAAGTATTCAGCATCTATCAGTAAGGGCCCTATTTGGGAATCATAGAGAAGATAGCCTGAGTGAGATAACCAGACCAAAAATGGAAGAGGGGCTATTTTATACGTTTGTTTCATGATAATCTTGTGATACTCAGTCCTGTCTCTTTGAATCAAACTATGCTGGAGAGAAGGGAGCTGGTTAAGCGTATTGGGATTAAAGGTGTCAGGATAGAGAAATTTGAGGGAACTATCAATCATACATTTTTTTCTTCAAGTTATTGGTCAAGCTACCTAATATGATACTAGTAAGTTTTGATGACACTTATGTTTACCAGATGCTGTTATGAGTTTTGATAACATCCTAAATGTGAGTGCTAGCGCGGGTATGTCTACCCATGCTGCAGTCACACTTAGGATTTGTGGTAAAATGCTGTCCAAACACATACAAAGACCCAATGCCCATCCCAAAGTGCTTGCAAGTGACATACAAAGAATGCAAAATGCAAGAATAAAAATATGAGTAAGAATTAAAGATGATTAAAAAACCCAACAAACTTCACAGAAATATTTGAAATTTTTGAAGCTGCTTACATTTTGCAGGATTTGAAAGTGTACCCTTTTCTAGTTTTTTTCAAATTTCTCCATATTTTGTACAAAAATGTTTATTGTATTTTTCCAAAATTAAATAATTAAAAAAAAAATTTCCACCAACTGTATCTTCTTACTGAAAATTGGGTTTTTGATAAATGGAAAAACTTCAAAAATTATTTTGGTAAAAATGTCAGTAAAACAAAAGACTACTCCTGAAAAATATTGATAATGTTTGCAATTATTAATTAAAAACAATATACTCATAGACTCATAGGTCAGAAGGGACCAATATGATCATCTA
>ML675604.1:11615882-11758822 GCA_007922155.1 Mesoclemmys tuberculata | reverse complement strand
GCCCTGGGCCGGCAGGTGCGGGGCCGCCCCCCGCGCCGCGTCCTCCCTCGCGGCCGGGCCCGGGGCCGGCGGGGATCCCGAGCGGAGCGGCGGCCCCCGGGGAAGCGGGGCAGACTCCGAGGTGAAGCGGCTGCTCGCCCTGGCGCGGCCCGAGCGCTGGAGACTGACAGGTACCTGCCCCCGCCCTCCCCCGCAGGGACACTCGCACCCCTTGGCAAAGGGCCCCCCATCTTCGCTAACAGCTGGAGACCTGGCAAACTCGCTGCACCCAGCCCTGTCCTGCAGGACAGGCACCTGCCAGGAGGGATCCGGGGAAGGCGGATCTTTGCCGGGTGCCTGTAGGGGTAGGATTTACATCAAACACAGCGAGCGTCCTGTGGCACCTTAAAGACTAACTCATTTCCCTGGGCATAAGCTTTCGTGGGCTGCAACCCGCTTCACCAGATGCATGCGCTCACATTGAAAATCTGCTGTAGGGACTTGGATTGGAACAGGCTGGGGTGTGGCCAAGCTTTACTGGTGAGCTGCATGTGGCTCTTTTACAGTTGAAGTGGGGCTCCCAGAGCCCCCTAAACCCTGCCCACCAGACTGGGATGGGAAGCTTGGAGTTTGTGCCCTGTGACATGGTGGTGGGGCCAGAGGATTCTGCCCAGCAGGGAGGGACGCTTTTTTGGAGGGGTGTAAATTTGGCCACCCCTGGATTAAAAATTAGTCATTGGAGTATCATATGTCTTGGTGTTGGCCTTTTGGGCCAAGGGGGATTTGTCACCCTGCCCCACCTGCGTGGCTGGCCTGTGATGCAATGCAATGCTCAATGGTTTAGCCTTGTGCAATAGAAAGACTTTGAATGGGAAACCAACAGAAGCAATGACAAACAGTCGAAATGACTTAAAGATAAAAAAGAAACATTACAAGGAGACTAGGGTTCGCCCTGTCTGCAAATAGAAATAAAAACCTGTTTTATAATACAGAGGAGGAGTAGAAGCACTCTCTATTCATTCATTGAGGAAACCCCTTTTGGAAAAGGGCTGCTATCATGAGTGTTTGAATCCTGGTGTTTGGGAAGCCAGCCAGCACTGCAAACTGTGAACTTTTGGAGGGGGGAGCCTACTTTATTACTAAGTGTAGACCTAGATTTGCATTTTATGATTTTGATTTGTATTGTAATCTTTTGTTTCCACCACATTTGTATCTAGTTAAATTCATATCTTTAAATAAACCTTATTTTGTTGTAAGTGGTCATAAGTGTTGTGTTATTTACAGGGAGGTGATTTAAGGTAAACCAGTGAACTGGGGCACTCTGCACTTTTGGGTACAGAGGATCTATTTTTGTGAGTAGCCAGTGTCAGGGGCTAGATAGCACAGGGAAACAATTCAGAAGGACACGGGGATTGGGGTGCACCTATTAACTTGCAAGGTGCAGTTAGGACTGACAAAGCCCAAAAGAGCATGTTTGAGTAGTGAAAGGCTGGTGGTATAAAGAGGTGACGCTCAGACAAGGAAGACTCCATCTCACTGGAGGTAGGGAATAACAAGATACCCAAGACTCTGAGTCATCACAAAAACCAGCACACTTAGCTCTCAGCACCCTGCCTCAAGCTATCTAGCACCCCAACCTCTGCTGTTAGTTGTCATGCCCTGAGCTATCTAGGGCCCCGGTGCCCAGTTAGTATTACTTGTCCTCAGTCCCACACCTCTTATCTCCCTGCTCTCATTTTCCTCATCCCTACTCTATTATCTATCCTGGAACCCATTCTTATCTGTCCCACACTATCTCCCCCACAATCCACCACCCTTTGCTGCACACTACCTACCTTCAGTCACTGCCGTCATCTTAACCTGTTTCCATCTCCCCTATGTGTACCACATTGTTTTCTCCTTCTTCCCCATTACTTCCCTAGCCACCCTCTATATTCTCTCTTGTCCATCCCCACTCCATAGAACATTATTATTGTTGACTAAAAAACCCATTTTCTTGATTGCACAGGCCTTTGTACTTGAAAAGTGCTAGCTAATTATTAAGTATTAAGCATCTTTCATACCAAAGAGCTTGATATCGTGTTTCTCCGAAAATAAGACAGGGTCTTATATTATTTTTTGCTCTGAAAGATGGGGTTAGGGCTTATTTTCAGGGAATGTCTTATTTTTTCCCATGACTGTAAAGTGTATGGGGACCTTTACTTGTGAACTGCTTGTAAACTGTAACTAGGGCTTATTTTTGGAGTAGGGCTTATATTTCAAGCATACTCCAAATATCCTGAAAAATCATGTTAGGGTTTATTTTCGGGGAAACAGGGTAGATGCACATGCACTAATAAATCAAAATAAATATCAACTAATTATTGTTGTTACAGTGTGTTAGCCTAATCTTAATGTCTGTTTCAAGGTGGGTGAAGTGAGTCTTATGTATTCTTATTTCACAATGATGATGTGAAACTTAGTTAATGTGTGCTTCCAGCTTCTCATATAACAGAAATAATAGAAATACAAATGTGATTGTGGTTTGCATTGTCACATTAAACATTGGTCTAATCAAAGTTAGGCTGATCCTGCAATGAGTTCAGTGTGGGCAAGCACCCATTGACTTCAGGAGGTCTCTGCACATGTGTAGAGGTGTATCCACACATTGTTTACTGCAAGATCAGGGCTTAATATGCCTTATTTTGGCTAAAGATAGGTGCAGTAAAAAATTATAATGTTCTTCTAGTTGCAGAATGTGTGTATGGGTGCTGTGTTTAATAATATTTTAAATTTCTATACTTCCATTGGCAGACCTCAAAGTACTTTATAGCCGTGTAAAACCCCCATCCTGCAACTGACTGGAGGAGCAGGCACAAGGGGCTGCAGTGTTGATCCAGTTGCAGGTTGGGGGTGAAAGGGATTAAATTTCATAATGCGACTGTGAGATAATAAAATATTATCCCCTTTTCTCCATGGGGAAACAGAAGCACAGAGAGGCTAACTGATTTACAAAACTTAATGCGGAAAGTTTATGACAGAGCCAGGAATTAAACTTGGATCTGTTCTGTAGTCACAAGACCATGGTTTCTTCCATTGTGACTCTAAACTGCTCATATGTTAAATTACCAACTGTAAATTGCCAAATGAGTATGAATTAATTTTTAAAAATTAAGTGTTTTAGTCCTTTGATTCTGTTACTTAGCTCTGTTTTTTGAAAGGGGAAGTACATGATACTCTTCCAGAACTATTTCAAATTTTGCTAGTAGCATTTTTAATAACATTATATATGTTTCGATATATACGGCACAAGCTGCTTGTAATAAACTCTGATATGATGATTGTATAGAGTGAAGTAAAGGAAGTCCCAAGTTGTGTGAGTGCATTGTAATGTGTAAAGTACAGTTCTGCTTGCTGCGAAATTTTTCTGTTAGGAAAAATAACTTCAGTAAGAAAATGTATTGTAGAAAAAGCTGTCATGAACTTTAAAAGTAAAAACTTGGTTTTGCTTCTAAATGGATAAATAGTACATTGTAATGACTATATTTGAAGGTAATGCTACCGTCATTAAGGATCTTGTAGTGTCTGTGTTCTGTAGTGTCTGTAGTTTAAACTATTTACATTGCTCCTGGTGAGTATAATAGGTGTTAACCAGGGAGCAACTTTTTTCAAAATTACTAAATTTGGAGTTTAATTTTTTTTTAAATTGTCTTTATCTGTGAATGTTTCATGTGTGCCTGCATAGAGCATAATGCCAGCACCCTGAAAGTTCATTGGGGTCAGTAAACTGGGGAGGGAAACTAGCACTGTAGATCTTCACATGATATTCTGAAATAATCCCGAGGGAATGGAATAGTTGAATTCTGCTTCTGTTAATCTTTGTTTTATACGCCTCAACACCATGGTGTTAGAAATTCATAGTGAGATTACTTTGAGAAGAAATGCATAAAATATTCTTAAGCTTTTTATTCATAGTTCCGGTAATTTGCAAGAAATGAAGTTAATATTGCATCCAAAGTAGTTGAGATCCAAATGATCTGAAGTTTTTATTAAAATGAAAATTGTTATTTTGACTTGCTTATTCTAAACACTCTAAGCTTTACACCTATCTCAGTGAGATATCAACGTGCAGAACAAATACAGAATAAAGACTTCAGAAAAGTTAGTGATAGAAACAAGCATGTTACTTTTCCTATCTCCTATGATAAGGTGTACATACCCCCACACAGGTGACTTTTTTGTCGCTCGCACTTTCCAAGAAAATGTTCTTAGTTCACTGTAGATTTGTAGTTTTTAAAAACTGGGTCCTTGCAGGTGAGTCATAATTGAAAATGTCACAGACGTTTGTTGTTTTAGTTATGAATATTAGTGTTAGTACTAGGATTCTGATTCATGAGTGTACAAATGCAAAAAACTCTGCCCACACTATACTATATACATGCTCTAAATAAGTGATTGATCAAAATCAAAAAAGGGCATATTTGATGTTTTATATACCCATATTATCACTGAAGTACTGAACCTTCCTACTAAAACAAACTGTTTAAAAAGCAGATGTTTTCCTCACTAAAAATGATGATTGTATAAAGGTGTGGGTGAGTGTGAGGAGGGGTTTAGTAAAGGACAAGCCTGTTGGTAGAAATATAAACACAAATGTATTGCTTTTGATGAGGGAGAGGATTTCTGAACAAATGGCACCTATTGATTTAAGTGAAGTGTTTTCTTTTCCATTGAATCTGTAATGAAATGTGCTTGGGATATTGCTATTGAAAATTAATGGTTTTAGATATGGTTTTTGTGTCTGTCATGTGATGCACCTTGCCAAATATGGTCTATCATAGCTGTCTTCACTTGGAAGCTCAATATTAATCTGCAAGTCACAGGCATGATACATTATAACAATTAATAATCACGTTATTGTGCAATTATAGGTATTTTATTCATTCATGTACATAAGAAAACTATACACTGATGTTTGCGTCCTAACTAATTGTGCGTTGTAAAAAATGTTGGTGAAAAGCATTTAGTGTATGTTGTCGTTTTTTTTTGTTTTTTTTTTCCTGACAGTAGGCTAAAAGAACATGCATTGTTTGGCAAAACAAAAGCTGAACTCTGTAAATCCATCAGGATTGAACACCAGGAAAGTAGAGGAACCGTTTAAGATAAAGGACAGTGTTGGCAAAAGAACCAAAATAAATTGGGTATAAGCAGGCAATGAATAAACTTTTGATGGAAATTAGAAGGTTTCTAACTATTAAAAAAGTGAGGTTTTGGAGCAGCCTTCCAATAGTTAATTAAAATACTGATTTAAAAATCACTAGAATGGTAAATACAAAACTAAAATACTGCTTTTTAAAACTTATGCTGTTTGGAGGCCTGGCAGGAAGTGGATTTGCTCAAAATTTAGGTTTGAATTTATTTATTTATTTATTTATTACCACTTCCCAGCTGATACCCTTTGAAGGAGATTTTGACCTAAAGCAAAAAAATTTTTACTGCCAAGTTATAAACACATGAAAAAAGTTAATGAAAATGCCTGCAGGCATTTAATTAGATTGGAAGTAAAAATTGTTGATGCCTTAGTAAGGGAAGTAATGAAAAATTCCTGTGCTGTTTTTCTTTTTGTTCACAATTTACATTTTTTTAAACACAAACCAACCAGGGTTTGCCATTATCTTGTTACTACAGTGGATTGAGAAATTGACCCTTAAAGATGTTTTTCCCTTGATAATATTTTTACTTTGATCTGAGAGAATTCTTTGCAAGAAGACAGAGGCTTATGATTTGGTAATCATTGTACAAGACATAGCTTGGCTATAAAATACTGGTTAATCCCTTCTTCAGTGTTCTTTGCTGATATAAATGGTAAACAAATATTTTACTGTCTAAATTAAGAAGCTTGTATGTACAATTTTGTTTTATAAAAGACTGCTCAAAGTCCCTTTATTGCACATAACTGATAGTGACACCTCCCAGGTGCAGCACCCCAACCTCTAAACTTTGTAGTTCAATCATTTGGGAATATTTTTAAGCACAGAACACAGGTTTTAATTTTATAATTCTCATTAATGTTAAAGAAAAACATGACTACACGCCATATTGAGAATGTACTCCATAGTTACGCTGCTGTTTTGTACAATGAAGTTACAGGGGGTTTTGTTTCTGTAATGTCTTCAAATATTAAGTAGGGTGATTACTATGAAGAAGATAGCTTTAGGACTTCTGTGTTTTCCTGGTAGCATGTGACCAGCCAGTGGTGCCTTCAGCTCTCTAGGATGGCACCTAGGTCACAGAAATTAAAAATAGAAAAGATATGTGAGATCAAGTCCAGCTCCTGGAGAGAGAGGATAAATTCATTATTAAACTGATACTATGCTTGATTTTACATTGCATTCCAGACCACTAACATTTGCCTTTTAATTTAGTTTCTTCTACTTTTCCTCTTGGCCTCTTCCCGTCTCAGTTGTCTGCTATGCTTTTTCCAGCCCTACACTCTAATTAACTGCAGTTGCATTCCTTACCTGGGTGCAAAAGTAGTGGTGTCTTGTGATTTCTCTTCATTGGTAGAGTGTATCCCTTGCCTATAAATACTCTGCTTGTTTGCTCAGAGTATAAGGCAAGTGTTTCCCCACCAGATTCTTCTGCGAGTGAGTTATGTTTTGGACGTGTGCATTCACTCACGATAAACACTTCATTTTCACTCATAAAGGCCATGCTCATAATTCTTATTTACTTTTCAGTTATGGCAAATGATGCTTTTTCATTCTTCTAAAAAGCTGCATAGAATTGTAGTAGGTGGTTGTTTTACACCTTTGCATAGGCAATTTCAAACCCTTATGAAAACATAATTTTGGGGGGAAAAACCTTAAAGAAACAGTATTATTACAACTTGATCGATGTTAATTTTTCAGACTTATACTCAGTATCATTAATCTTGTTCAGAAATTAATCTAGTATACACTTGTCAAGTAGTTTGTGACTTCTGAATGGGCTTACTTGCATCTCTTGCTCTTATAGGTGGCGCAGTGTGAGGTCTATTGTTCGTGTTGTCTAACACTTCCTATTATAAGACCCTGTTTAAGTTTGTTAAAATTATAAGCAACTGAAAACCGTTTTGGGCTGAAATTTTCTGTGCTGGATATGTCCCTAAGATTGAATTTTTTGGGAAATTTCAGTTATTTCTGAGAATGATGTTAGGGAAACGCATGCCTTGCCCATGTCAAAAAATTTATTACCATTGTTTCATTGTAACAACTGCTACAGTTGCTCTGTGACCTCAAGCAGTAGAGGACTCTGCTGGGGATCTTAAGATCCCAACCCCTCTGACTCATGGGAGGAAGGATAAATATGGTTTCTTGTGGTAGAATTTATTCCAGTTTAAACACTTGTTTAAACTTAAGAAATTACATACAATTTTATAAAAATCTATGTTAAAAGAACATTAAGATTGCAAAGTCAAGCATTCAGAAGTACATCCTTAATTTGGCTCCCTTATATGTCCAATGATGTCAATAAATACATGATCACATACTATGTTTTCTCATGGGATGCTTGGAAAAAATGAGAAGTAATTTCAGGTACTATATTCAGACTGACCAAGACTCCCAGGATATTAGGGAGACTCCTGTTCATAACCAAAAATCTGCCAACTCCGAATTTAATAATGTTCTTTCCTCCAGTGCTGCAGGGGGAGCTCTGAACAGGTGATCTGGTGGTACTAGTACCAGAAAGGGGGGTGATGTGGGGCCTCCCAAATGACACCTGCACGCTGTGGCAAGAGCCACTGGGCCAGGTTATCCCCAAGGGAGAGTAGCTGCATCCTGGGGTGCTGGGACAATTTTTTTATAGTGGGGATGCTGATAGCTATTAAACTAAACTGTGAACCCAGTATGTGATGGAAACGACGTCAAGCCAAGGGGTGCAACAGCACCCCCATCACCCCTAGTTACAGCACCTTTGGCTGCAGCTGTGGGCTGAGTGGGATAGACTCACTTTCCCACCCTCCCTTCTGTGTCACACCCCTTGGGGGC
Source organism: Mesoclemmys tuberculata (assembly GCA_007922155.1). Lineage (NCBI taxonomy): Eukaryota > Metazoa > Chordata > Testudines > Chelidae > Mesoclemmys > Mesoclemmys tuberculata. The sequence continues at coordinate 11,750,834 of ML675604.1, read as the reverse complement.
AGGACCCGACTTCCCTTCCCCTTCTGAATCCTACCCTCTGTGATCAAGATCCACCTCACTCCAAATCTCCCTGAAATTAATTTGAAAATGTTGGTCAGTATGACTACACCTTGTCTCCAGTGAATTTAGGTTATCGTTTGTGATTTTTAAAATAGCGTTCTCTTCTTAAATATTTTCCTCCCCATTGCTGTGTGCACGATCCAGCCAGTCAGTTTCCCCTATTTATATGGTTATAGAGTACACCTGTATAGAAAGTGTTAGCAAATAAACCAAATTAGCTAAAAATAAAATTGATATTTTAGTGTGGTGTTTTTGTTAATGTGTTGTTGGTATTCATAAGAAAGGTATGAAGTTTAAAAAACAAATTTTGTTTCTTGCCTCTTATTCCTTTTGCTCTGCCAACAAGACTAGCCTCAACAATCCCTTCATTTCTTTCTCCTGCTCAAGTTCTTGTGTTGCTGTGGTGGGAATATCTCTCAATACCAGGTGCAGCAGGCACCTGCTGTCTCCTTGCTTACTCTCTCCTAAATATTTCTTTGAGTTTCTCAAATACTCATTCATGTTAAGAGCATGTTTCTGTTCTATATAGGTCCTTGTATTGCGCCCATCACCAAATCTCTGAGTAACTTCAGGGTTGAAAATGAGATTAATGTCTGCATGAGATTTCTCCTTTGTTTCTGTACTTGGAGAAAGAGGTGGTGAATGTGTTTTTGTTAGTTATTTAATAATTATTTAATATCTTGTATATTAATGTTAATATGCCGTATGTTGGTTAGAGGAAAAGCTAGCTTGAAGATGTGAATTTTATATTTTGGGCAGAAAGTCTTGGTAAGATTTGTTTGAATTTTTTGTGGGAGTGAATTTCAAAGGTCTAGAGCACTTTCGGATAAAGCATTGTCTCTTGCGCACAGACGTTAACTTGGACGTAGACATTTCCATTGTTCCTGAGAAGTGAAACTTTTAAGGATGGTCAGGGCAGGCGGATGAGGTAGTTCCTACGATATCCTGGCCTGTAGATGCTTTTTAGAGTCATGAAAAAGACTGAAACTCAATGTGGGGAGCCAGTGTAGTAAATTGAAAGCCCAAATATAATCAAGGCTGAGCCCTCATTGGCTAGGAGACTGTATCCCATCCTGTGCCTGTCTTTCAGAAGCAGCTACTTGAGAACCTAGTGTTGGCAAGAAGAGGAGGAGCACCCATAAACTGTAGATTTTCTTCACAATTTGTAGATGTAAGGGAGACAGCTCTTTGCAGCAAGTTCTACAAAAGTGTTTCTTTCTGCCTACTAGCTTGACCTGAAGAAGAGTGCTGTGCAGCTCTAAAGGTTGTGTCTCTCACAAACAGAAGTTGGTCCAATAAAAGATATTACCTCACCCCCTCTTGTCTTCCTAGCATGAGCTCATTGTTGTTCAGGTTTAACTTTCCTCCATCTACGTTCTGATCTCTCTGCCAGACTTGGGACAGCTGAATGTCTGGAGTTATAGATTGAACAACAGAATGGAGTCATCTGCATATTGTTGGCATCTGAGCCATAAAGTTTCATTACTTGTCCTAGCAGATGCATGTAAATATTGTATAGAAGAACCCTGTAGTAGTCTACAGGTAAGAAAGCCAATGATAGTTTCATAGTGTGTTTTTGGACCCCAGCCACTTCTCTCAGGCCCGGTCTACACTTACCTTTGCGATTCGGCGGCAGTCGATGGGAGATACGCAAGTAATGTAAATCACTTGCGTATCTCCCTTCGACTTTGCAGCGTCTCCTCTGCGCGACGTCGACGCAGCGCTATGCCACTTACTGGGGTGGTTTTCCTGCATCACTTGCTGGATCGACTGAGCGTGTCTACACAGACCCCCTCAGTCGATCAAGAGCAATTGATCTGATGGCGGCAAATTTGCCGCCATCAGCATAGACCCAGCCTCAGACAGGACAACAATATGTGATTGACTACACTGAATGCTGTGGGAAAATACAAGACTGTGAGTGTAGATCTTTGCCCTTTTTCCACGGAAAGAAATGCATCAGTGCTACTAATACTGTTCCAGATTCTGGCCTGAAATCTGATTGGGGAGGATGAAGGCTATTAATATTGGACAAATGTCTGAAGATGGCTCGTTGCTAGCTTCCCAACATACTTACGAAGGCAAAAAGGGTTTAGTAGTAATGTGGACTCCTTGGCCTTTCATCTTCAAGACACTATTTTTCAGATGTATTGTTTTAACATATTGTATCTAGCATTTAATTAAATGGAATAGTCTAGTAGTTTCCTACTTTGATAATATTTACTTTGTTAGTTTAATTAGGTACTAGTATAGAATTATTATGAAATTTGTACCAACCATGAATGAAGAATAGTTGATTGAAGCTGAACCCAGACAAGACAGATTATGTTGCTGGATAGAGGCAAATGCTTGGAAGAGTTTGTAGCTATGGTGCAGTCTCCTTTGGTTGAGGGTACACACCCACAGTTGTGCAATTCAATTAATAGTTTAGAAGTGCTCTGGAATTCCTCACTGATACTAAGATCTCACCTAGCAGCATCTGTGAATCATGTTTTCTGTCATCTCCAGTTGGGTAGGAGACTATCCTGTCCTGGTAGACCATTATCTATCTGGCCTCATTTTAACACACATTTGTCTCCCATCTTGACTACAGCAATGCGGTCTAAAAGAGCATGAAACCATCAGCCTTTAAAAAAACTCCAACTGGTACAAGATACGGCAGCACATCTTCTCAACATGGGCTACCACAAGCAAATCAGACCTGCCCTTCACTTTCTGTACTAGTTTAGAATAGAGTCAAGTGTAAGACCTTGATCCTCATCTTCAAAGTACTCAAAGACCAGGACCCAGAATATTTAAATGATCACCTAAAGCTCTCAGATGAGAAACCAGGGCTGACCACTCCACTCCTGAGGCACAAGTGTAAAGATTCTGTGTAGGAGAAGCCCTTTCTCAGGACCAATCTGAGGCTATGGAACAAACTCTGAAAAGAAGTAAGGCTCATCGCTAACCTCATCAACTTCCAGTCCACGTAATTGATTTTTGCTTCCTTCCATATGAACATAGAGCTACGTGTTCATTTTACACAGAACTCACCAACTCACAAACACTGCACTACATACAGTTCTTTGCCTGAGGAGACGGTGGGAGAATACTAACCTGACATGTGACGGATGTTAGTCATGTTGCATAATGCACTGAGAGAAGGCTTTCGGATAGTGCGATGATGAGAGCAGCGTAAGGACTATCACCAGAATCACCCTCTAACATTTGCAAGATTTCCAGTATGATTTCTTTTTACTTTTAAAGGCAGTTTCTAGCAGCGGACTGATTTCATGTTATAAGAATCAAATGAGTAGTTGCTTCAAGTGTGTGGCTTGGTTTTTGTTTGTTTTCCCTGACAAATGATTTTGTAAATGTCATTGTTTGTTTGTGGTTCTGTGCTTTTCAAATCAAGTTGGCTTAGTTTTCAAATAAGAAGATATTTTTTGCTAGCTGTCAGCCCTGCAGGCTGTTCTGAGAATAAAGCTACCTTGTTCTTATCTCATGGAATATCTCCAATAATAAAGGCTCCATAGACTAAATTCTGGCCTCAGTTACACTTGTGAAATCCTCATTGCCTTTATATCCTGTTCATAGTAGCACAGCCTTGTTTTCACTAGGGTTATGCAGCTGATTTTACAGGTGGCCCTGCCATTAGAATTTAACAATTCACTTAATCTGTGAGTGAAAAATAATTACATTCATACTTTGAAGTATATTGTTTCTGTGGATCTGGCAGCAGTAAAGGATAGTAAAAATACATTTTTGCCATCAAAGCTGGTACAACTGAATACACACAAGGAGCAAATCTGCTCTTAAAGAGGATGCCAATTTATAGTTAATTTTCACAATAGACAGGCATTGTCTACCCTACAGAAACTTTTTTGGGGGAAAAAAACAGTGGAAGCCCTAGCATGGTTAAACCATTGGCTGCTGACTGTTTTCACCACTGTTATGTAACCTGTATAATCTGCAAATCTAATCTGCATCTTGATGAAAAAGGTGTCAGCTGTGGGTTTGCTAAATTAGGGTTGGCATCAGTGGAAAGTGTCTAGAAATTCCCTATTGCAGAAAGGGCCTGAGGCAATAAAGACCACACCTCAAAGTGAGAAATGTTCTCCTCATAAATGTTCCACTTATTCTTCCACTATGGGCAGTACAGACCTTTCAAGATCCAAAAAAGAGGCACTGTGGCTTTTGTTCCTCCCTGTACCCCACCATAGTGTGCCTGGCGAAGTGAGGTGCCATTCAACTGGAAAGGAAAGTTTGAGCCCTGAGGTATTCCCTCAGATGCTCATCATGAGAAGGAAGGCAGCACACAACCAGAGCGCGTTATAAAAGGCAGCTGATGTAGTAATAGGGTGGCTGCAGATGCTGCTCCGAGGAAATCATTTCTCCGCTCACTGAGTGTAATTTCAAGAATGTGTATATAGTTTTGTTCTACTGTGTTCTGAATTATGGATTCTGTTTGACTAAACAGCCAACACACAAAAGCACTGTCTGCCAGAGGGAGCCTTATGTTATGCTGCCTGTTGAAAATATGTCAGGAGTCTTCTGTATTAGAGGAGATGCTGCTCTCTCCCCAACCCCCAAAGCATCTGTTTGGGAGACACTCTTTTTAAATGGGCTGTGCCACACCTGCCTCTATGCAATTTTGTTGAGGCTGGTGCATTCAATAAGCCATGTAAAATTGATTTTTACAGCCTTCCACTCAAGATTAAGAACCAAAATAGAGTCTTGATAATATAATTCTGGAGAACACAAGTATTAATAGAAAGTAAAGGACATGTATGTAGTGTTAAAGTTGACACAAATGGAGTGACTGTTTTGTTTTTTATTTTGTTTCCAGCTGCTGTTGGCTTTCTGTCAGTTTCCAGTGTCATCACCATGTCAGCCCCTTTCTTCCTGGGGAAAGTTATTGATGTAATTTATACAAATCCCACTGGAGATGTTACTGACAGCCTGACTAGCCTCTGTGCCTTGTTAAGTGGAATTTTTGTGTGTGGTGCTGCTGCTAATGCTGTTCGTGTCTACCTCATGCAGACTGCAGGTAATAACAAAACGGGGTCAGGAGACTTATCTCCCTTTTTGCCATGGAGACGGGGTATTGTATAATGGTCTGAAAGAAGTTTCTGAAACTAGGTGAGATCTCTGAGAACTGTGGGTGTGCTTTATTGTATGGAAGGCAGAAAACAATTTAAGAGTAGGCATTCTCAGAGAGTTAATAATTCATTTTATTTGAGATATTAAAACTAATTTTGTATAGATTTCAGTATTTTATAATATTGTAGCATGACTTTTGTATTGTAGAACCCTGTACTAATGAAGTCAGTAATTGCTGTGTGTGTGTGTGTGTGTGTGTGTGTGTGTGTTGTTTCTGTATGCAAAATTTTGGTATGTCATGCTTTGCTGGAAATAGCTGTCCTTTTTTCTCCTTGTAGGACAAAGAATTGTGAAACGACTGAGAGCAACTATGTTCTCCTCTATTCTGAAGCAAGAAGTTGCATTTTTTGACAAAACCAGCACAGGAGAGCTGATTAACCGCTTGTCTTCAGACACAGCACTGTTGGGCCGTTCTGTGACTGAAAACCTTTCCGATGGACTAAGAGCAGGAGCTCAAGCATCAGTTGGGGTTGGAATGATGGTACGTCTGCCGTCTTCTGCCTCCCCCTTGCTCTTCAAAGCAAGTTCGAGGGGAGAGTGTGGGGGGGAGGGGGAGAGGGAGGGTTCTGTAGTCTGCTAGAAAAGCTGTTATGCTTTGTAGAGGCAGATCTATTCCATTGTTTTCTTAAAATCTACAATTTCCATTAAGTACAATGTTGTAATAAATGGTTCCTGCAGCCAGTTACAAGAAAGGTACAAAGTGGATACTCGCTACTGTGCAACAAGCTGTGAAATAAGAGATGGGGAAGGAGCTCTTATTCTGTTCTTTCCTTTTCTTAAGGATTGAAAGTGAACTGTCACTGCCACATTTTTTAGTTCCCCTATTCATGTATCATCAAGATTACAGCTGTCTAGTGGCTGGCTCCTGCTCCCATTGAAGTTGTAAATGGAAATGCTGTCATTGACTTGAATAGGAGCAGGAGAGGGCACTGGGGAGCCTGATCTGAAATTTGGTCAAGTCATGTGGTTTGAGCCAAAGCCTAAGTAAGCAGGGTCAACCTTAAATATCAAATTCCAGATAAGAATTTTGCAATGGATAATAGACTGAGGCAATAGCTTATGTAAGTAAAACATCAATAAAGGGTTTCAGTGTTATTGATAAGCAGCAGGCTAAACACTTTCTCGTTGGGGGTTGGTTTCTTAATTTTTAGTACATATAAAACTGACACTTCCCTTCCCTCTCTCTGTTGTTTATCTAGCCTGAACTCTGTTACCTCAGTGGCAGCTTGGTGGTAATCCTTTTAAAATTACAGATATGGTGGCTTTCTGATGTCTGTTCAGGAAAGACAAGACAGGAGAAAGTCACTTAATAAAAAGAGAGGCTTTCTAGTTTGGTAGTACCAGCAAAAGTTGGCAAGAGTTTCTACTCTAAGGATTTAAAGAGTTATTTAAGTCTTAAAATGTTATCTCTGATAAGATATGACTTTCAGTCCTCTGTTAAATATTATGGGTCTTATCCCACAATATAGAGTGCCTAAGAATAACTTTTCATTGATTTCAATGAGGAGTTCAGCTTAAAGATTGCTGGTGTGGTATGGCCTTATTAGGTTAACAGGCAAAAAAAAAAAATTACCTGGGGAGGAAAAGCTATTGTAAAAGTGCCTTACAGCCTAACTTATTAGTAATACATCTGTAGAGTCATTTTAAAAATTTATCTGGAAAATTTCTGTCCAGAACACGAGAAGGAAAACAACCAAATGAACTAACATGCAATGAAAAAATTAAAACTAGTTTAAAAAGCCTTCTTACAGTATTAAGCTACTTTTGTATAGATGCTTTGATGCTATTTGTTAGCGATGGGTGATGATGTTACAGGACAATTGACTAAATCTATTCTTCTAACACAGAAAAAAAAGTAAATAGGAACTAACTTTGCTGGTACTGCTAGTTGGCCAGATGGTAAGAAATATTGATCTCTTCCATTCCTCAGCCCCACTAAAATACCATGCAATATAACTCTTCTCTACATGCCGTTAAGCCAAACTTTCTCTTCAGTGTTACATTGTGGATGTTGGTACTTGGCATTTCTGTCACCTTCTGTTAAAAGATATGAAACCTTTTACAAATATTAAAAAGTTGGGCCTTTCAACCCACTTTAGAGGGAGCTAAGTAGCATTGTCATTTTATGGACAGGTTAAGTGACTTGGCCAAGCCCATAAAGCAAAGGAATGGTAGAGTCAGAAATTGAATCCAGATCTCTTGACTTACAGTCCCTTGTTCTAACCAGCATAACATTATCCAAATGTAGTAGAGCAGTGTTTCCCAACCAGTGTGCCACGGCACACTGGTGTGCCGTCAGGCCTGAGCAGGTGTGCCACGGAACTTCTTGAAAAACTACTTGAAGAGTTCTGAGTTGGCTCATGAATATCCATGAGTTCGTTTGGAGACTATATGGTGGTGTGCCTCAAAATAATTAAAAGGTATCAAGGTGTGCCATGGCAGAGAAAAGTTTGGGACCCACTGTAGTAGAGGAATGGGCATTTTGTTTGTAAGGAATAGAAGACAAAAGAAATTGAGACCAAATTAATTTTACAAAAATCTGTTGAAAGGAACTACACTGCATTAAGTCTATGTACGACTGTATTTTAGTGGGACTTCTTTATTTATATGTCAAAATATTAACCCCCTGGATACTTATTTCTTCTAGTTTTTTGTGTCTCCAAAACTTGCTGCATTTGTTCTGAGTGTCGTGCCCCCTTTGGCTATCGTAGCTGTGATTTATGGAAGATATCTAAGAAAACTTACTAGAATGACCCAGGATTCCCTTGCAGAAGCAACACAGGTAATCTTGTTAAGAATTAAACTAAGCTAAATACACACAAATATTGTAGGGTTGCAGAAATACTGAAGATAAAAATACCTTTCATTGCCCTGAGTATTTCTCAATTTCGTTAATTTAAAAAAAACTTTATCTACAATGTAGCATGGAGTGATTAAGATCATACAAGATTTAGGAAATCTGTTAAGGAGAGGTTAAGGGAAGTAAGTGCTTTTTCAGTGTGAGGGGAGGAAACACTGATCTATGAAATCTTATATGGTTTGGGACCTGGCTATGTGAGGGATTACCTCTCTCCTGGGCCACAGTATTGCATTTGAGATTATTGAGATTACTGGAGGTGTTCCAGCTAAGCCTTTTAATATATGAGGTAGCAGCCAGCAAGTCGTTCTTTGTGAGTGGTCCCTCATGTTGGAACTGACCCCACATTCCCTCTTGGATCCAACTGAGCCCAGATTTGTTAACCTTCAGGACATGCTGCAAAGTTAATCTTTTCTTGTAGACAGTGGGCAAGGGGTTAAGATGCAAGTTGGAGGGACCTCATTATTAAAGGAATGTTTTGTGCAAAGGGTTTTATTATGTGTGCTGGGGCATATTTGTTTGTTGTAAAATAAAACTATAGGTGGTAGTGGTAGTGAACGTCTCATTTGAAAGAGATAGCAATGCTGGGGACAAGATTTAACTGAAATATCCACAGCCTTCAGCTGTGTAAGCTCTGGAATGTCATGGTTACAAACTCCCTGGCAAATTGACCTGTGTAAGAAGAAAGATTAGCCTTTTGTTCATCTCTCCCATCCAAAAGAAGCTGACCCCCAACCTGTTCTCAAGGAGATCTCCTATTAATGAGTACTTTGCCTCCTATGCTATGCCGAGGTTGAAGAGGAGGTAAAATTGTACAGTTTTCCAGTGCTTTTGTTCTTTTAGGTATGCTGCTTCCAAATCCTGTCTTGCATCTCCTGCCAGAGCATTGTTCTGGCATAAGATCATGATGGTGCCCATTAGTAAACAGTCTGATTGCATTTGGATGCTTCTAGAACTAACTTTTGTTCATTTGGAAGTGAAATTTAGCCACTTAATTGGAATTAATGGGCTAAATTCTTACCTAACACAACTCCATTGAAGTGAATGGAGTTACACAAGCAACAAATTCAGCCTTTTCAATTTAGTCTAGTATATATTAGAATATTTGTTTTGTTTTTTCTTCAAGTCATAAGAACATAAGAGCTGCCATACTGGTCCATCTTGCCCAATATCCTGTCTCCAACAGTGGCCCGTATCATAGTTGTAGGGGGAGCATACAGAACAGGGCAACTATGGCGTGTTCCATCCCTGTTTTTCACTTCTGGATTCTCGTAGCCGGAGGTTTAGGGTTACCCCAAGCATGGAGTGGCGTTCCTGACCATCTTGACTAATAGCCATTGATGGACCTATCATCCATGAACCTATCCATTTCTTTTTTGAACGCAGTTATACTTTTGGTCATCACAACTTTCCATGTGAATGAGTGCCACAGGTTAGTTGTGAATTGTATGGAAAAAGTACTTTATTTTGTTTGTATTAAACCTACTACTTGTTAATTTAATTGGGAGACCCCTGTTTTTTATATTATTTGAAAGAGTAAATAGCACTTCTCTATTCATCTTTCCAGACCATTCATGATTTATAGACCTCTTATCATATCTCCCCTTTGTCCTCTTTTCTAAGATGAATAACCATAATCTTTTTAGTCTCTTCTCATATGGAAGCTATTGCATATCTTTGATCATCTTCTTAACCTTCTCTGAACTTTTTCTAGTCCCACTGCATCTTTTTTCAGATGGGGCAGCCAGAACTGGACACTGAGTGGAAGTTTTCAGAGAAATATCCAGGGTGACTCCAAGATCTTTCTTGGGTGGTAACAGCTAATTTAGACCCCATCGTTTTGTGTGTATAGGCGGGATTATCCAGTGCGCTCTACTTTGCACTTATCAATGTTGAATCTCATCTGCCATTTTGATGCCCAATCCCCCCAGTTTTGTGAGATTCCTTTGTAACTCCTCACAGTCTGCTTTGGACTTAATTATCTTGAGTAATTTTTTATGGTTTGCAAATTTTGCCACTTAACTACTCATGACTTCTCCATAACATTAATGAATATGTTAAATAACACAGGTCCCAGTACAGATCCTTGGGGGACCCTGCTGTTCACCTCTCTCCATTGTAAAAACTGACCACTTATTCCTGTCCTTCTTTTCCTATCCTTTAATCAGTTACTAATCCATGAGAGGACCTTCTCTCTTATCCCATGGCTGTTTAGTTTCCTTAAGAGCCTGTGGAGTGGGACCTCATGAAAGGCTTTCTGAAAATCCAGGAAAATTATATTTACTGGAACACCCTTATCCACATGCTTGTTGACAATCTCAAAGAATTCTAATAGATTGGTGAAGCATGACCTCCTCTAGAAGAGCCACGTTGATCTTCCCCAACAAACCATGTTTATCTGTGTGTCTGATAATTCTGTTAGTACAGTTTCTACCAGCTTGCCTTGTATTGAAGTTAGGCTCATATGCCTTTAATTACCAGGATTGCTTCTGGAGCTTTTTAAAAAAATTGACGTTACATTAGCTGCCTTCTAGCAATCTGGGATGGAGACTGTTTTCATTGATTACATACCACAGCTAGTAGTTCTGCAATTTCATATTTGAGTTCCTTCAGAATTCTTGAGTGAATACCATCTGGTCCTGGTGACTTATTACTGTTCAGTTTATCAGATTGTTCTAAAACCTGTTCTATTGCCCCATCAGTTTGGGACAGTACTTCAGATTTGTTGCCCAAAAAGAATAGCGCTGGTGTGCGGTTTCTTTTTTGGTCTGCCTTATTTTACTTTTACTTGCCGAAGTTTGTGCTTCTTCTTATTTTCCTCATTAGGATTTGAGTTCCAAATTTTAAAGGATGCCTGCTTACCCCAATGGCCTCCATTACACTGTGGATTAGCCATGGTGGCATTCTTTTGGTCCTCTTACTGTCTTTTTTTTTTTTTTTTTTTTTTTGGGAGGGGGGGTATACATTTAGTCTGAGCCTCTATTATATGGTGTTTTTAGGTAGTCTTCATGCTGCTTGTAGACCTTTTACCCTTGTGACTGCTCTTTTTAATTTCCATCTAACATCCTCATTCCTGTCACAATTACAAATAATCATAAATAATCCTTTTTAATGATAACTCCTTTCTTAGGTGGTTTGTTTTCTCTAAATTAAGATTAAGTTCCTATCACACTTTTTCTAAGAACGTGGCACAATCCTCCCATACTAATTCTTAAGCTAAACCTGTTTTGAAACTTTTTTCCCCAGCTACCTTAACATACTTAGTACTTCCAGCTTAATAGAAGTAAAAGACAGAAGTGAGGATAGGGCAAAAATGTCAGTGGTATTCAGAGACTAGAATAGCTATACTGATTTCACTTTCAGGCATTCCAGAATGTGAGCCTACCAAGGGTATTTATGTGTGGTTTTGTTTTTGTTTTTTTGCGTTAATATAGTTAGCTGAAGAACGTATTGGAAACATAAGAACTGTTCGAGCTTTTGGGCAGGAGGTGACTGAAATGGAGAAGTATACAAGCAAAGTTGATTACGTGCTGCAGTTAGCTAAAAAAGAGGCATTTGCTCGGGCAGGCTTCTTTGGTGCAGTAAGTATATTATGGTAGTGACGAATCTACACAATATGATCGAGTCCTGGAGGTCGGTGGTCCTTTAATACTCACAAGGGTGCTTTCAAGCTCTTAGAAACACACATACAAATCAATTTACTGTATAATTAATTCCCATAAAGGTGTGAGAAGAATTAATTCTTCCATTTCTTTTCTTCTTCCCATCAACTGGTGAAGTAGGGAGCTGAAATACCAAATGCTACTGCCCTGGCAAAGTCACAAGGCTTAATTCACACTCATAGTTTACACCTACCTGCCCCAGCAGAGACCTCAATTTCAGAGGAGATCCACCTCTGGGTAGGACAGCGATGCGTATGCTGCCCCTCTTCTTCAGAGTTTTGCTTGCGGGACTGCAGTTCTAGGTGTGGTTTGGGCTTCCATACTTGTCCTGTCAGAGAGAATTGTGCAGGGGATGCCTTGTGTTAGTTCATACCAGGGTTGTCCTAGCCATGTGCCAACTCCTAAGCCAACACTGGTCATTTTGCTTCCCGGCAGAGTAATAGGTGCTTGTGTCCTAAAAAACACCCTCTAGATAGATTTTCATCTGCCATGGGCCCTGCGCTATGAGTTTCACCTGAAAAAGGTGGCATTCCCCAGGATTGAATTGGCCCATTGTATGACATTTTTTTTCTTAACTGGAGGTGGGAGGCTTATTTCAGGCTCACCAGGGTTAGGCCATCCTATATCTAATGATTGTTGAAGGTGGAGCACAATTTCTGTTCTTGGGTATGGGAAGAGATCAGTTGGAAGTGATGGATAGCTGTCCTTTCCAGCCTGGAGATTGAAAGACTAATCTTCAAAGGCCTGCATTCCAAACCTTTGTGCAGTAGCATTTTGCGTTGCTACTGGTTCACCAGGCTGATTATTTGTGTCTTAGAATGAGAAACCCATAAAGCTGGGAAACCAAACGTGAGCAAAATTTGGTCCTGTAGAATCTTTAAATGACACTAAGGTCCACTTATTATGGGGAATAATCTAGTTTTTAAACGAAAGCCTTAACTTATAATGTTTTAGAAGATGAAATTGAATTTGTAAGGGAAGATCCAGTTTTTCTTCACTGTCTTCTTTTTTTTTTTTTTTTCCCCTCCCCGCCCCCCAGACTGGGCTTTCTGGGAACATGATTGTCCTTTCTGTTCTGTACAAAGGAGGATTACTGATGGGTAGTGCCCACATGACCGTTGGCGAGCTCTCTTCCTTCTTGATGTATGCATTCTGGGTTGGAGTAAGCATTGGAGGTATGGAATGTGAAATATACAATGCAAAACACAGATTAAAGGAATTTTTTTTTGTTTTGAAGTAAGGAAAGACATACTGGTTTTAAAAACAAACAAATAACCTAAAATGTATTACAGTTCTTTAAATATCAGTTGACCAATAGCAGACCATTCTGTACTGGTAATTCTGAGAAGATTCATAAATATTTTTCTAATGAGTATGGATCAATCAGTATTAATGGCTTTTGACTCATTAAGACCAAATAGTTAATGTAAATCTTTCCCAAGGGAATGCATGGTTAAATTTTCAAGGTGCATTTCTTCAGTGTCTTATTTATGCTACTAACTTTCTTTTAAGGTGTTCTTTGTCTAGCTTATGACAGTGTTTTTATACTTTAAACAAATATTAAGGTTTTATTTGAAATAAAATGTCTTGGTCTCTGTTCAGAGAAATAATTTTACAAAGGAAGTCACGTAGGAACTAGCTGTAAGTCCCCATGGATAATTGTCTAAAGCTGCATTGGATCTTTAAGTGTCAGCAGAAGACTATTGTAGGGGATTTTCTTCTAATTCAAAGGCAGAAAATGCCAGCTCTTCTCCTTCCTGCTTTGCCCCTCTTTCCCCCTCAGTGAAGATCAGAATCTGTAATCTGCCAACCCAGAGACTAACTGCTCTTCGTTAGGGAACAATCATCACTAGGCACACAGGCAGAAAAGAAGATAAGGTATTTCAAATAGCTTGTCAGCTATTTTGGAGAGTTGTTTTTACAGTGAGTCTGTTGCTTCTGATGCATTATTGAATCTTGTTAGTGTTGAAACATGAAACGGACATGGCAGTGTTTCTCGAAGGGCAGTGAGGTCTCCTTTATTTTTCACTGGGCACCTTTACTAAGCAGGCTTCCATGTTTTCTATGATGCCCAGAATTTTGCTCGTGGGTGCTAAAAAACGGGTTATTTTCTCTAATATAATGTCTTCCTCATTGCTTGCTGAAGCATAATGTTGTTTGGTTTCAGGTTTGAGCTCTTTCTATTCTGAGCTTATGAAAGGATTAGGAGCTGGAGGGCGTCTGTGGGAACTTATTGAAAGGAAGCCAGGGCTTCCATTTAATGGTGAGTTCTCGTTTTCTTTACCATTTTGCATTAGTGTTGTCTCGGACTGATGACCAGGCATTTGACAAGAGGTTTGTATTACTTAAAACTAACTGTTACTTAAAACTAAAACCAGCTTTAAAATTCTCATAAAGATGCTAGATACAGTGGAAATCTTCCTTGGCTGCTGTCAAGCTATTTGGAGCAGCTCAGCGTAAGTACCAACCTAGGGCAGACTGTTAAGAAGCCAGGCACACAACACAAATTGGTTGGAAGTTCTATATTTAGATTTCACCAACTAAGTATCAAGTGTGAGTTCTGCACTACAGCAGCCTTCACACGGAGTCAGACAGTACCCTTGGGTACTCCAATCCATCTTGCCAGGTAAGCTTGCCATTGTGATAGATGGTCCTTGACACAAAACAAAACAATAATATTCGGGTAACTCTCAGTCCCAAAGGACCAGTCACTTACCCAGGTCAATTGCACTTTAGATCTTACACCAAGGACAATGCTTGTGACCAATCCTACAATAAATTAACTAAAGATTTATTAACTAAGGAAAAAGAAATGAGTTATTTCCAAGGTTAAAGCAAGCAAAACACATGCACACTCTCAAATGAGTTATGGTCTTTGGTTCCAAAAGGTAATAGGAAATGCTGCAGTATGCAAACTCTGTAAATCCTCGAGGGTTAACCAAGGCCAAGCACTGAGGATCCCTTGCTCATACTTAGAAATCTTGCCGCCTTCAAGTCCAAACAAGCACAGATGCAGTTTCTTCCTGTCAGGGATTTTCATTCCCTTACCTCAGAGTTCAAGCTGCTGGGATGAGTCACCATGCACATCTCCGCTTCATGGATGTGGAGGGGGGGGAGAAGGAAGCAATCACCAAAGTCTTTTTTGTCCTCTAATGTTCCACAGTGTGTGTTTAGTGTGTCTGAACCTTCTTTTGTTGGTCAGGCGATGACACCTTCTGTGGTAAACTAGTATTTCACACTTGGAAATTCTTCTTTTCTGTCTTGGGGGGGGGGTTAAAGTTTTAGAGCAAACACTTATATATTACCTTATATCATGGGATACAGATATTATAAGTGAGATTACTGCATGCAGCAATTTACAAGCATTTCTTAAACCTAATACCTATTTTAACAATACTAACACACGAGGTGAACCAGGCTGGGTTCCAGGGTATGGATTTGTCAACGTTCAGTTGAGGTCTAGGATCCTTGGCGTGAGCTGGCACCTGGTCTGCCAGCATCACAGCTACATTCTTTGCAACAATATTTTATTGATTAAAGAGATTTTTCATAGAAATTATAAACAGAATTTGAATTCAACGGTTTTTCTTCATTCAGGGTGCACTATGAGTGTAGTACCTGGCTTGGTTCTAATACAAAACTCACTACTCATCACCATGTTACTCTAATGATTATATCTTTCATATTAGGCCAGCTTTACAGTATAAAAATGGAGGAAGAGAAGGGGGGTTTTCTTAGGACTGCCCTTCTTAGGCTTTGTCTACACTAGCATTTATGTCAGCAAAACTTTTGTCACTCAGAGATGTGAAAAAGCACACCCTGAGCAACACAAGTTTTTCCAACATAAGCCCTCATGGGCACAACACTATGTCTGCTACCGCCACTCATTGAGCTGGTTTTATTATGTCGACGGGAGAGCTCTCTCCTATCAGCAAAACATGGCAACACAAGTGCTTATGCCAGCATAAATTTGTCTGTTGGGGTGATACTAGTGGGTTTTTTCCCACACCCCTGAGCAACAAAAATTTTACTGACATAAATCCTAGTGTAGACAAGGACTTAATGTTCAGTATTTGTGCTAAAGAAGATAACGTGTTTGTCTTTAATTGCTGAAAAGATAAGAGACTAGAAGGGTGAAGAAAGGGCTCTCAAAAATGGAACAAATGCTTCTTTCTTATGAGGCAAATCTCTAACTTATTATAGACAATGTTCATTTTGATCAGGTTAAGAATAGTTCATTGATCTATGTTATAAACATTACACAAATTTAAAAACCAAGTGATCTGAACATACAAGTATATAGATGAATACAGTTTTCATATGTTCAGATTACTATGTACTTCTATAAGTGTTAAATTTTTCTCTCTATAAATCTGAATGATCATTATTTTTAAAAAACTCAGAAAAGGAAGATGTGCAAAACCCTTCAATAAATCTCACTGACATTTGTTCCTTGATGTTGTAATAAATGTTTTGACAGCAGCACCTGAAATGTATTGCTGCTTCTTTGAACCGTTATCAGCAGTGTGAAGTCAGCCGGGGCCATTCAGTAGTTAAACTTGTTTAAGAATTTTTGGAGAAACACCACTTATGCTTAATTCCAACTCCACTTAATTAGTTCAGTGAGATTATCATAAAGACAGTTATAGTGGAAATTGCTATGTGGGATTGATCAGTTAGATCCCACTGAACAAAAATCTTGTATCACTTTTGGCTCCCTGTATATAGATAACAAACATCATAAAGCAGTATTTTTATCTTGGAGTTCAGGGGACATGTAAGAAGAAGCATTCTAGTTTTGTTCTCAAAATTTATATTGTCATCAGAAATTCTTGATTACAAATGCATATATCAGGGTAAGAGCATGGGGGAGAATATGGCAAAAGACTAAGAAGAAGGGTTTTGAGTGAGCTCTGGCTATAGGGAATAGGGATTTCATCTTTTTGTATGTTTTTAGTTTTGTATCAAGTGTTCTGTTCTGTTTCTGCTTCTTTGGCTAGAAGAGTTAAGAGTTCTGATCCTGGCTCTGATGCTAATTCACTATGTCTCCTTCATTTAACATCTTTGCATCTGCTTCCCAATCTGTAAAATGGGCATAACTCTTAGGTACTTAAAAGGAGTGTTATGAAAATTGGTCTGAATGATGCTTTTGAAGATATAAAGATACTCTTTATGTAAGTGAAAATGAGTATTAAATCTGATGAGCTGGGGTTAAGGTATGGAGCAGAAAACGTTTGTCTCACAGGTAACCAATAGTTGGCTAATGTCCTCCAGCAGTCGCAGAATTCAGTGTTACAGACTGGAAGTAACTTTTCCAACTTAAGATAGCTAGAGGTTTTAAATTTCCTTTCAGCATGAAACAAATTCATAGTGAAAAATATAGGTCTCTGCTTTAAGGAGTAAATATGGAGGTCATTTCAGAACTAAGCATACAATAAAGGCAAAAACTCCTTTCTCTCTTGCCCAAAAATGTTTGCTCACTTTTCTGCATGGTTCTGACCTTCATTTACTCAGATTTTTTCCTACAATATAGATCTCAGTATGCTAATTAGACTATTTTTCTGTGTCTCCAGAACCCAAAGGTGAAAAAATGCTACACTGTCTTTAATATTTTTACAATATTATATGGAGAAATCTAAAGGAAACACTTACTGCATCAGATTTCCTGTGCAGTTGAAGCACTACAGTGCAGTTTTTGGCAGGCATTCCAGAATAACTGGAATCAAGGAGAGCGTTTACTGATATAGTAACAATTGTACTAAATAACTTGGTGGTTAATTGCTCTTGAGCAAATGCATCTTTAAATGTACACTTAATTAATGTACGCATTATTCACACAACTTAATATGAGTATCTCCATGGCTTAATGTTTTAGCAGCAGTTTGAATCCGTATGCAGCTGCTATTGACAGAGCAACTGCACTTTAACTAAATGAAGATAAGAGACTGGGAAAGTGGAGGAAATTTGAGGGGGAATGGAAAGTGAAACAAAAAAGTATTATAAATGCAATTAAACTTATTACAGATGATCACTTATTACTATACTCACCCACGGCTGTTGTCTGTCTACCTGCTTACCAGTTTAACAAAGGGAATGAATTAAATTAATTCCTTTATTGCACTAAATTAACCTTTTGTGTAGTATGATTATCTGTTATACCCATTAATAGTATAACTCTGCTTATTTTCACTGCATCTATTGTAGGCTCCCTCTTGATTTCCTATCCCTCATCACTCAAACAGTGAACTCAGATAACACACGGGTTTGGTTTGGTGGGTTTTTTTAAGTTGGGGTACTGTATAGGTACTTTATAGGGTTTACTGGGGCCTGAATAGCTTGTGTTCCTTCAAGTCGTAGATATTTACCAGCTTTCTCGAGTATTTCCTTTTAAAATGGTTGTTCAAGTTCAATGCTGTTTCATGAAAGAAAAAAGTGACATTTTTCTTTCACCGTTTACAATAGCTGCTTCTGGTATTTCACAAACGGAAGACTTTCCAGTGTTTACTGAGCTGTTGCCAAAGGATACTATATTGATTGGTCTGTGGTGAGCACTGTTCTGCCTTGGACTTCAGTTAATTCCATTAACCGTTCTTAAAAATCTGAAAAACAGCCATTAGTGACCTGTTTGAATTCAGTCGGGAAGCAGATTTGTTTCAGTGACCACCTTGGCTGAAGGGAAGCTAAGCATTGACTAGGCAATGGAGACTAAACTACTCGTGTTGCTAAAGTTGAGATACTGTACACTGGGAGGTTTAGTTTCCAGGTGTTACACATGTTAAAAATAGTGGGGGACCCACTACAGTTTTGCAGAACTGATGCAGCACTTGATTGCCTGGTAAATTAGTAACATGATCCAGGGTATGGCAAATTTTGGGTGACTCTGTATAAGCCAGCAGGTCTTATTGAAGTCTGCACTGCCGTTGTGGGGGTTTTGGTATATTTTTACTGTCATTCAACTTCTTCATTTTAATTCTTCATCATTCAGATGGAATTGTGTTAAACAAAGACATGTTCCAAGGTGCTTTGGAATTCAAAGAGATCCAGTTTGCATATCCAACGCGCCCAGAAATTTCAGTTTTCCAAGACTTCAGTCTCTCCATTCCAGCCGGCTCTGTTATGGCTCTAGTTGGCCCGAGTGGCTCAGGCAAATCGACTATTGTATCTCTTCTCTTGAGGCTGTATGATCCCATCTCAGGTATGTTTATACTTCACTGTGACGGTCATTAGAAATAACTACTATTTTGCATCTAGCCAAAACAATTTTATGAACACCCAGTGGGAGTGTAATGGAAGGGTTCTGAGTTGAAATCCCAGCATGAAAGCCATGCAGAAGCAGCACATTTTCCTTGAGAGGAGAGAGTGCCTTGTATTACTGGATGCTTGCTGCAGCAGCTCTGTAGAGACATGTCCTGTTCTGTGTAGAAAAGGTTGCTGTGATGTGGGGCAAAACTCATGGTAATTTTAAAAACCAATCTGTGGAGTAACCTGAGCCAATCGTTGCCTCAGAGAGGAATGGGTCCCAGCATTTTAAATAAAGAGAGTTCTGTGCGTGTCATGGCCCTGCTCCCTGCTCACCCACTTGGGAAAGGCTAGCGCTGCCAAGGGTAGTAGCCTAAATCAGCTTGTGCACTCAGGAGAGGGCAAGGATAACCATTGTACTTAACCCTGGTGCTCAGGGAGACTTTGGACACACTTCTCCACATCCCTGCTTTCTTACACTTGGCAGAGTGGAGTGCGATCTTGCTTCACATGTTTAAAAGAGCACTGTAAAGTGTCTGAAAACGGACAGGGTAAATAAATGTCCCATGAAGAATATCGCCTTTGTTGGATATGGAGAGAGAACACCTCTTAAGAACATATGAAAACTATGTTTTCCACCACTGTTTTGTTCCTTTTGTCAGTATCTTATACCTTGTACAACTTAACGTTTTCTAATTTTAAGGTACTATCACCGTTGATGGCTTTGATATCCGTCGACTAAATCCACTCTGGTTCAGGACTAAAATTGGAACAGTGAGTCAGGTAAGGAAGATGGGAATTTCTTTGGGAAGGAAGACCTCTGTAATCAATCATTAGTGTGTGTCACTTTCTAGGTTTTTTTTTAATGCAAAGGACTTGTTTACATGGAGACTTACTGCATGACAAACCGGGATGTGACTCTAAGGCACACTAATTGGCCACATACTAACTAGCCAGATGGACTCTGCTAATGTGTACTAAAATTTTGTAGTGAACTGTAGATTCAGACTCCTGCTTGCTGCATACTACAGGCAAGTCTACACTTAAAATGCTGCATCAGTGCAGCTGCAGCGTTTTAATGAAGACACTTTCTACGCTGACAGGAGAGAGCTCTCCCATCGTCTTAGTTAATCCACCTTCCAGAGAGGCAGTAGCTGTATTGATGGGAGAAGCTCTATCGCCAGCATAGTATAGCACTGTCTACAAGGGGTGTTAAGTTGGTATAACTACGTTGCTCAGGGGTGTGGATTTTCCACACCCCTGTGCGATGTAGTTATACTGATATAGGTCTGTAGTGTAGACCAGACCTACGTCTCCCTGTAGACAACCTCCTACTCTTGTTTTACCACAAAAAGGGAGAAACTCTCTCCTGCTCCCATAAACATTAATTTGTAACTATCATTTTATATTATAGTCTAAAATGGTAAATCCCCAGTTAGTCTTAAATGGCTTGTTCTGTGGTCTGCAGATGTATGATTGTTTAAGTTAGATAAGTAGGCTACTGAAAGATAGCGATTGCTGATAAAATACCTGTTGTGTAGACCAGTGTTTCTTAACCTTTTTGATACCAGAGACCAGCTTGCTGCCTTGCTAAAAAACTTTGTCAGGGAGATCTCAGGGATCAACACCAGTCCATGGACTGGTCATTGAGAAACACTGGTGTACAGGACTGGAAAGTACATTGTTATAAAACTTAGAACATAAATAGTCAAGAAAGGACTCCAGAGTCTAACATTGCAGATGTGCATGACGCTTAGCTCCATGACTCCCATTGATATTAATCAAAGTTGCACAATCGTGCTTACAAGCTGCTTTGAAAACTTACCTTCTCTTGTCTTATCCTTTTGCTTCCTTGCTTGCACAATTATTTCTGTTATGAAGGCATTCTAATACGATGTTTACTTTTGTCTTGTCCTCCACCCTAAAGGGGCAGCAAGTACACTTTCAGTTGCCCCTTAAAGAGGAGCCACCCAACCAGTTTGAAAGTATACAATCTTTTTACAGGAAGTTTTCATAACACAATTGGCTAGCTACCTAACTGGGATAATCATTGCCCAGTTATTTTCCTAATGAAAACATACTTCACATTCCAAAACATATATATTGCAAGACAGTACCACCAAAGATCCTTCCTGTAGGAAGAATCTCTTCTCCTTGTAGGCATGCTGACATTTATCCTTACTTGACTTTAAAAATCTCACTTTGTCCAGTTTTAAGTTACCAATGATAAAAGTTACGATACAAAACCTTTTTTTCATACATATCATACCTTGTCCTGAACATCCTCTCATTGTACATCGTTTGATTTATCTGCTGTTTCCTTTCTCTGTGTGTTATGTCTTACTGTTTCAGTACACAAAATGTAGGTAGCCTTAATAAGAAGAAATGACCTGCAGATGCAATGAATGATATTTGTGGTGTCCTACAAGCTTGGGTTTTCTGAATGAACAGATAGTCTTGAATTCCTTCTGGAAAATTAGAAGTCAAGGATCATGCCATGTGTTTCATTTGAAAAATTGTCTCCAAATGTTATAATATGGATTTAGTTTGACCTATTACTCCAGTGTTAGAATAATTTAGGCATTATTCATTAATCCAAAAACTTTAGCGTGTACAATAAACCTTAAAACTCTTTGTCATCTACTTGATCCTATAAAAAGGACTTATTTTTACTTGAGATTTACTAAGAAAACACATGCACTATAGAAATACCATATTATCTATGTTTTTTTCATTTATCAGGAACCAATTCTGTTCTCTTGTTCTATTGCCGAAAATATTGCGTACGGTGCGGAGGACCCTTCTATGGTAACTGTTGAAGAAATCCAGAAAGTTGCTGAAATAGCTAATGCTGCCACTTTTATCAGATCCTTTCCAAAAGGATTCCACACTTTAGTTGGGGAAAAAGGCATTCTCCTTTCAGGTATAACTGACTTGATTTTTTTCCCTTCTTTTAAAAAATAATATATATATATTGACATAGAACAAAAGAAATATCTTTTTATATAGCTTACATTATCAGTCAGTAGCTTTTGTTGGAGTACTGTTGTCCTAAACGTTTAACCCCTTCGTCCCCAACACAAAATCGATTTCAGTAATTATTAGAGATCAATTCATGTCAAGTTATTGTCAATTTAGACATTGAGTTACAATCAAAATCACTTATATTTTACCTTTCAGTTTAACTTAATAAAACTTTTCCTTAGGTGGGCAGAAACAACGCATTGCAATTGCTCGAGCGCTGCTCAAGGTAAGCTTAAAAACTGGTAGCTATTCTTATTTAGTTATTAGTGTTCAAAATTATTTATATTGATAAGGGAGTTGAAAGAAGAAGAATGATGTGGCTAAGGCAATATATTTAAGTTATACCGCCATTTAATTTCTCTTATGTCTGATATAGTTTTTTTCCTATGGTTAGGCTCTGATTGGAGCCCATTCTGCAAGGAAGACTGTAGGCCAAGATAGAATGGTTCACTTAATAAGCCCAGCTCAAGAGCCAGGGACAATTTCCACTTTGAATATGGTGTCTATGTCCTTGCACAACTCTTTTTAAGGCCTTGTTCGGTTTCCAGCCAGATTCATGGCACTGCTAATTATAGCTTGCAGGTTGTGACCCGTCCATGCCCAGGGTAGCCAAGTGATGATGCTAGGGTTAGAGCAGGTTGTAAAAGGAGAGCAGATTCTCCCAATGTTGGTGGGTGACACTGAAGTCAGACTTCCCAACCAGCCACAAGCAGTGCTTCTGATTCCCCCACACTGGTTATCAAGAAGCCACTATTCAAATACACACAGCCCCCTTTACTGCATTTCAGTCTCTGGCTCCCAAACTGCCACTAGGTCCGGTAAAGAGACCAGTTATTTAAACTCTATGCTGTTTACTAAAAAGGTTCTCTCTGATTCCAGAGGATCAGCCACAGTACCAGCTCATTATAAGTTTGGATCTTACCCAAAATACCATGCTGCCAGCCAATCCTTTAGTAACTAAAACTAAAGGTTTATTATAAAAAAGAAAAACAAACAATGAGAGATGTTAAAGGATTAAAACAATCAAATACATACAAATGATTTGAAAGTCCATACACATCAGGTTTCTAGACATATTGTGGAGTTGCAGGCTTGTATGGTCCCTCTGGTATACATCCAGTACCTGGATGGGTCTAAGTCCTTCAGTTCAGTTACAAAGTGAATTAATCCAGAGGTGGGTAGGTGTATGTCTGCAGCTGGACAGGAACAAAGACAAAATGGTTTCTGTGGCTTTATCTTGTATACCTTTTGTCTCTGGCCATGTGGCTTGTAAGCCCTTACAAGAACTAAAATGGAGTCCAGAGTCACATGGGCCAATCCTGGTAACTCTTCAGGTATGCCTTTAGTTCCTTCCTGGGCCTTTTGCTTCTGTAAAGGGCTTGATGGGCCATTAAGCGAGCTATTGCCCTGCCACCTCTTTGTCAGTGGTGTGTCTTCTACAGCATAGTTTCAAATACAGGTATATCAAAGATGTCCATAACTTCCATTACAGATATAACACATGAACAGAAACATTATCATCTTACTCAGCATGTTATAGCCTTTTAATAGTACCTGACATGGCACATCTCACATGGATTACTATGATTTTGACATATTGATGTCAAATAACACAAATGCCCCCTCCTCAATCCAGTCAGCATGACACCCCCAACAGGAGACCGGTGTAGAAGGGAGTAATCAGAGCTCCTGAATACACCTCAGGGCCTCCCCCCCCAACCTAGTCAGCATGACACAGGGCACTTTGGATAAAAAGCTTGGTTTGTCACAGTTCTTGTAGAATATAAACCAATGGCTCTCCCGTGTCTTTTGGGGGAACCCCTTGATGTTGTCAAGAATAGAAACTCCATCCCCTCTGTGGAGGAGAGAGGGGTTTGGGATGAGTTGACCCTCTTGGGAAGATAATCTTTTTTTTCAGTAAGCTTGTAAATTCTGGTGATAGTCATCCGGAGGAAGGAGCTTTTACTTTAGTGCCTAAAATCTACCTTGTACTTTTCATCTGTAGATTTCAACACCAGTGGAACCTCATCACTCCGAATAATGCATACTAATAGATTGCATCTTAATGTAGTCTGTTTGGCGTTAGCTTTGTTTTTAGCATTTTAGGAGATTATCACAAATTGTGTTTCTTAGGGAATGTCTACACTGCAATTAGACACCTGTGGCTGCACTGGGCTCCGGCTGGGCAGCTGTCTAATTGTGATGTAGGTGTTCCAGCTCGGGTTGCAGCCCAAGATCTGGGACCCTGACAGGGTCCTAGAGCCTGGGCTCCGCCGAGCCAGGATATCTATATTGTAATTACTCAGCGTCGCAACCCAAGTCCTGCCCAAGCCTGGGTCGGCTGATATGGGCCAGCCGTAGGTTTTTAACTATGTACACATACTCTGTAACGGTATGTGTACATTGCAGTTAAAGGCTTGCGTTGCTTTGGGAAGTTGAGCTGCATCCAGCCCTTTACAAGAGGGAGGGTCAACCACTGGCAGAGCAGGATAGGATGAAGAAAGAACGTGGTGTTAACATGCAAATTTCATTGTTCCTTTTTTGTATTGAACTAAATCTCTTCTGCTTGTTCAGTCTGCTGTTGGAATAGTTCCTGGAAATACAGGCTGTGGCAATTCCTCAGTAAATTATGGTTTTTTACATTTCCAATATGTATTCTTGGCCTCAAGAGATACTTCTACACAGCAAAGAAAAACTGCCAGCTGGCTCATGTCAGTTGTCTCGGGCTACCTGGCTGTTTCCTTGCTGTGCAAACTTGGAGGCTCAGGCTGGAGTCTGAGCTCTGGGACCCACGCACCCACCCCACAGGGTCCTAGAGCCCAGGCTCCAGCCTGAGCCTCCACATCTGCACAGCAAGGAAACAGCTCTGTAGCCCATGCCCCATGAGTCCAAGTTGGCTAGCATGGGCGAGCCATGATTTTTTTCTTTGCTGTGTAAACATATCCTCAGTGGCCTGGTGTATTCCAGCCATCTAGGCAGTAGCTCTCTCCTGGTGCAAGATGAGAGTTGTAAAATTAGGGAGACTGCTCATAAACAAAAGATAAGTGAACCAGCATGAAAGACTATTTCTCTATCGTGAGAGTGAAATTGACCCTTAAATGCTATTTAATGGACAAAGCAAACAGAGATGTTTTTTTCTATAATCTGTTATAGTGATCATAGGTGTTAAAGTAATAGTAGTAGGTAAACAGTGTAAGAAGTGATTTTTATTTTTTTACATTTATATTCTATCCTTTTACTGTTAGACTTCTTACCTACTGAGATTCCTGTTATGTTCAAGTCTCCTGATGAAGCAAATGTACCTGCTTATAGATTTAGTCCAGTTTGTGAATTTTTATACGTAAATATATTTGTAGCCTTCAGATCCTGTATAACTTTATAATTAAAATCAATTTTACTTTGTTCTTCAGAATCCAAAAATTCTTCTTCTAGATGAAGCAACAAGGTAAGGAATAAAATTAAAGTGAAGCAAGGAAATGTCTTATAGTTAGAGCACGAGATTCGGGGTCAGGAGACCTAGGTTCTGTTCCTGTCTTTGTGTGAGCTTGGGCAAGTCTTGACTTTTTTTTCTTATCAGTTAAATTTCCAACTTTTGTAAAGTACTTAAAGATGCTCTGATGAAAGCCACAAAATTAAGTGGACAGTCAGTATGTTATTACTTATTAAATAAATTCTAACTCCTCTGAAATATTTGTGATTTACATGGATACTAAAACATTATGCAATCTCCAAGTGTTTTGTATCTCTTATTTAAGAAAATATTAATGTTTGTAAATCCTGAGTGGTTAGGTTATACATACACTGCATCTACTTGTTTCTGTAAGTTATTCTGTGTTAAATTTCAGGTAGGTGGGTGTGTAATATGCACACTCAGGAATGTCAGCACTAGACTTTTTTCACTAAAAATTTCTCACCATTGCTACTACTGGTTCAGCTTCATTAGTGGTAACAATGTAGCTGTGGTGTGAAATCCTTGTCCCATTGAAATCAGTGGAAACTTCACTGACTTCAGTGGAATCAGGATTTCACCCCTAGTGTAGAGAGATCATCAGGCAGCTGCCAGCATTGTAAGCACCAAGTCAACTAATTCTGCTCCCAGTGAATCTACATGACTTGGTGCTTAAAATGCCAACAGCTGCCAGCACTTTTTCACTCGTATCTCTACCATTGTTATCCTGTTGGAAATGAAATGGTGGGAGAGCTTAGGGAAAGAAAGCTTGTGTAAATCAGGCTATATTGATTTTTAGAGAACAGTGACACTTATTTTTTCTTTATTTATTTATTTTTAGTGCTTTGGATGCTGAAAATGAGTATCTAGTGCAAGAAGCTCTAGATCGGCTTATGGAAGGGAGGACAGTCCTAATTATTGCTCATCGTCTATCTACCATTCAAAATGCTGACTCTGTTGCAGTTCTTGACCAAGGCAGAATTATTGAATGTGGAAAACATGAGGAACTTCTTGCAAATCCAAATGGACTTTTCAGGAAACTAATGAAGAAACAAGCTTTTCTTCAAAATAGTGAAACTTTTGCATTAAATGTGTAAAAACCAGAGAAAAGAACTTTTAAAAAGAAAATATGTGAAAGGAAGTATAAGGAATGGAAACTTACAAACCTGAAAGTATATAACTTGTTTCTAGTTATGTGAAGTAAATATTATATTTTTTTCCAAAGTGTACAAAATATCATTTTGAAACTTAGATGTGTTAAACTTTATATTCAGAGCTTTTTAATAATGATTGTAACTTTTTTAAATGTCCACAGCACTGAAATTTGTTTTAAAAGTGTATAAACTTTTCTGCTTTGTGATAACTTAATTGATTTAATATGGCATTTTATCTACTTTAACACACTGCATAGCAATTAACTCTATTCTCAAGCAAGTTCCTAATTTTGGGGAAATTAGAAATACAAAACCTGGTAATTTCACCACCACCATCTTTTGCATATCAGGGAGCTTTTGCTTTCTGGGCTCGTCACTGTACTTTGGCTTTAAAAGACTGAAATTCAAAATTGTGCAACAATAGTGGCATAGGAAAAACTCTTCAGTCTCTCTTCCACGTGCTGCTTTTTTCTCTTCCCTTTCAAAATAAAACTGGAAGTTGAGGGGTGTAATCACCATCTGCAGTTATTGTAGATAATTATTTATAAACAGAAAAGTTATTTTAAATTATTTGGAAGCTTGAATGTGCTTTTGAGAGCTTCGGGTTTTACAGCTAAGGTAAAAGGAGTAGAATCACTGCTAAACATTAGTTTGTAGTAGAAAGTTATAAAATTTGCATGCATTTCCTCATTTCTGTATTCTTCTGGTCTTCACTTTCATTACACTGTAAAGTGACCTTTAAAGGAACAGTGGGCTTGTGCATTTCTTTTGCTCCTTTGTAAAGGGTATATAGATAATGCTAAAAGCTTTATTTATAACATTTTTCCCATTCTCGGTTAGAAATTCAAGTCTTGTCTAGCTATGAAGACTCTGGGGCAACCAGAGAATTAATGGAATTGCAACATCGCAATAAGAAATTGAAAGCTAAACAACTGAGAAGGGAGGGAATATTAGTTAGTGTTTAACACTTCCCTAACTCCCATGATTAACTGAATACTTGGGCGAAAAGCTGTTAAAGATGCAAAACCCTTGCCCCTTTAATTAAGGAGAAGTACGCAAAAGTGTCAAAGTACCAGCAAAACCAAAGAAGACCACATTTGACATTCCTGATACTTCTAAGTTTAAAAAAACCCCAACCAAAAAAAAAAACCCCACTTCTAATACAGACCTTTTTTATTCATCGTGAAGAAATAAAAACTCAAGGCCAATTTAAAAAAAAAAACCCATTCTTTTGCAACTCACATTAAGATGTGTCTATAATGGTGTAAGCCTATCATTGTTAAAATAATTGTAAGCACCAAGTGAATTTCCTAGTGTAGGGTAAGGCCTTAGTAAAATTTATGCCTGAGAATGGTGCACTTATACGTTTCATGAAAAGATTGGGATAAATAGAGAGAGCAGGTGGGGGGGGGGGGGGGAAATGTACCAGACAATGAGCTTTTCAGCACTGAATATTAAACATCCCTGTTTGGGGGGAGCCCAACTATTTGCTTTCCAACTTAATTATGCCATTATGTGAAATGTGAAAAACAATTCTAAAAACAACTGCAGGCTAAAAAAATGCTGACAAAGAATGCTTTAACTTCAATACTACCTACCCATTCTATCTGTGTGTGCCCTTTCAGATTGGGCCTGTTCCTAAAAAACAAAACTTACGTGAATAATCCTTCTGCCGGTAAGGTGCTGAATGTGTCCCATACTCTCATGCTGTGCACTAGGTGTCCATGTGGACCCCACTGCCACACTGTAAAAGTGCCATAGTGTGCTTCAATCTACACTGCTTTGAAATGGGGGTAGGTTAAAGTGCACTGCCGAACTTTGAATGTGTGGCAGCATGATCCACACGGACGCTTAATACGGGTAGATTTACACCCAACTTGTCAAGTGTTCCTATAAACAAGCCCTAAGAGTGATCAGCATTTGAACGCCTAAGTCACTTCAGCATTTTTGAAAAATGTAGCCAGTTTGAAAATAGGACATATACCATCTCCATTATGCACCTGCTGCAGGGAACTCTGATTTGCACTGTGGTTAGATGCCCCATTCACAGACCCTGTAGTGGACATAGGGAGTGCTGTATGTGGATGTAACACATATATAGTCAAAACAGCATAGCTAGTGAAGTTCTGCACAGTTCCATCTTCTATCACTACAGTCCTAATTCAAGCTTTAACGATATAATTCTTTGGCTTTGTAGGGAGATTTAATTTTTCTGCTAAGAAAACCAATGTGTTTTTTTTAAAAGGCTCACAGTATTGCATTCTGGTTCCTTAAGGGAATTTTCAGTGATTGCCTGTATAGGCTAAACAGTTATCAGGCATTTAAGACAATATCGACAGACTTGCTTAGCCCAGGGAAGTTTTATTTCATGCAATCTGCTAATTCTCTGTGGTCTTATGAAGGAAGCTGGGCCATGCGTAGTTGGACTATCTGAATAGTGCACTATAGCACTCTTTATAAAATGAATGTTTGTTATACTCACTGATTGTATTTTCCAGCATTGCCCTCTTCAGTTGTTTTTAGTAATTATTTTGTATCATGAATTAAAGTTTATAAATAAAACATTTATTATGTCTGTCACTGCTTCAAAATGACATAACAAAACTGATCATTTCAAAGAATGATTAAACAGTTCCCCTCCCAAAGACTTGAAATTTAGAACATGAATGGTGATGATTATTCATAAAACTCCCATGTAATTTAATGGAAATCTTGTTAAAAAATCTGAAAGTAGAATATGTTCCTGTTGCATCATGCTTACTAAATGGGGACTTCTTTTTTTACGTCCTCAATTTAACAGTTCCATACCTGGGACATTGCTTGGATTGCTGTACACATTAAATAAGAGGACCAAGCTGTCCAACTTCAAATACCATACCAAAAGCCAAATTCTCAGATGAGTAACGACTTTCTTCATTTGGCGTTGTAGGCACTCAACAAGTGTTCAACATCTCTCAGCATTTGACTCAAAGAAAATAAAAACCTTTTCTGTAATGTATAATATAATGGTGTTTGCTGTCCCAGTGACAGGCTAGCACTGCTCCATTCACTGTGTTTCTAATTTCTGATATTATGAATGTTCCCTGAGGGAGCTAGGACACTGAAAATAAAATCACTGTCTTGTAGGAACTATTTGGATGAGCCATATTTAAATATTTATTAAAGCATTGTCATCACTGTTAATTATTGGCATATGTTTGAAATAGAGAAGATTCTTTAATTCAAGTTGCTGACTGCTGCTGTCAAACTATATTTTTATCTTTTGATGCATAGAACCTCCCTCCTTCTCTTCAAAGACTACATATCGACAGTCTACTTCTTGTGCAGTATAAAAGACTATCATGCCTGACAGTGCTTAAACAATATTGTCTTCACATCATTTCCACTGTACTGAGATTAGGGTAACAACTGCAAAAATTTAGTAGTTGTGTTAAGTCAACAAAAAGCTGTTAGCACCTGAAAACGGAGGCCTCAAATGGCTGGAAAAATTAGCCAGGTCAACAGTTAATTATTCTAGACTTAGAGTAAATCTTCCAGAGTCTGTGTGATGCAAGAAGCTGTGTTTCTTTTTGAAGAAAAATGTTACTTTTCTATAAATAAGGCACATGTTGGTTTGAGCCTTTGTACGGTTCCTCAAGGCACTTTTGTATTCAAATAAATTAGTTTCATATGCACCAGCTGCTAAATATCTTCTTGAAGTTGTATACCAGCTGTGCAGATTAAATAAAAAGTCTGTTTGTATCACCTAAAAACTAATTGTCTTCCCGGACAGGTAGGCAATTCCATGGGTTAGTCTGTGACAAAAGTAAATTTTCTGCACTAGCCTTTTAAGAAACAAACAAGCAAGCAAACAAACAAAAAACTCCAACTTTGTGTCTACTGTTACTTTCCCAGACTGTCAATACAAGCTTGATCTTTTTGAAGAGGTGTGCCTGAGCATTAACATTTCTTTACATTTCAGAGAATTGGTGATGGGTGAGGAGGGCTACTCTGGGACAGATACTTTTGTCTTGTTCTGTATAGCCTCTAGCAAAGTAGGGTCTTGGTTCATGACAGAGACGTCTAGGTTCTACCATTATACAAAAAAATAATTTAATTTCCAAGTTGCTAGTTCAAATCCAGATCAGATCAGCATTGTCAGTTATTCAGTGCCATATATGAAATGAGATGATTGTCCAAGTTCATTTCCTAGGCAAAAAATGGCTAATAGGTACAATGAGCACTAGTTGGCATTCTGTCTCTTGTGCCAAAAATTGAATTACCTTCTCTATCCTGGAGATGGTTGGTCACAAGAACAGAATTAAGACAGGTTGACAAGGTAGTGAGGGGAAGCTTCATTACTATAGTAGCTGCTTTGTTAATTAATAAATACCACTTAGTTAAGTAAACCTGTTATGAGCACTATATTGTTTTAAAATGCGATGTGATATAAAGTGTTTTTAAACCTCAGTTTTGATAGATGTTGGGAGGAGTAGATGGCAGTCCAGTTCCTGGTTTAGTTTCCCTGCCCTCACTTTCTTGTGGTGGTTGTATTCATTTTTGTGTTTTGTTTTTATGAAACAGCTATAACTTGTGAGTTCCATGTCATTGCATGGGGTGAACTACAGGGAAGGACTGCAGGATGATACATTAGTATAAAATGTGAAGTCCTATTGGACATTTTGATTTATCCCCTGCTGTAAAACAAGAACCAGAGCACATCATCTGAAATGAAAAGGCAACCCCTTTAAAATATCTGTATAACTAATGTTAAAAAATGTTTAAAATGTGTAATTAATAAATACCGTAGGTCTGATGGAGCATAGTAGACTAGTCATATTTTTAAAAGAGGACATAACAGTAACTGATGGTTCTCTAAGTAGGAAAAATAAAGGGTTAGATCCTCAACTGATATAAATCAGCATAGCTCGCTAATGGCTTCAAATAGTGCTAAGGAGGATTTATCTGTCTTGAAGCAAGAGTAAGCCTATTCATAGCCCTTGGACCAGAACCATAACATGTTTAAACTGACTTATGTCCCTAACTGGGGATCTGGCCCAAGAACTTTTATGCTTATCCTTTAAAGCAAGAAGCTAATCCACATGTGAGGGTCAGAATGAAATTCCTTATACCCTGTATTTTTATACTGTACAACTGGCCAGGTGCCATACCTCTCAATATACCAAGGCCCAAACATGAGATGCAATGTGTGACACACCCAAAACACAAGAATTATTCATGTCACTTGGTTTTGGAAGCTTAATGATGTTGGAGTCATTACTGTAGTATCATTAACTCGATGAAAGCTGCTCTGATTTATGACTACTTTTTAATTCAGGAAGTGTAGGAAGGTTTTGGAAGAGCATGGAATGGAGCGAGAGGGACGGACATGCTCCCTGATTCCCCTTGTGGCATGTGGAGATATGAAGAAGCGCTTACATTTGCATTGAGAGAGGGATGGGGAGGGGGGTAGCAGGATCCATCTCTACCCTCCCTACTTCAGCAGAATGATGTATGTATTCCTGAGCCTGGGAAGTCGGTCAGCTACATCTCCTAAAGCCAAGGGCCACTGGCTTCCCTTTGTGCTGCTCCCTGGTGGCTGCTCACTAGCATCACAGTTTCAAGCTTGTGGCCATGGTTGATGTGTGGGGTGGGGGAGAAGGGGAACTATACCCTGACTATCTCCATGTGGTTCTTTCCAGCTGCTTTGGGTCCGTTGTTACAGATATCTATAGAGATGTAGCCTGAAGTGTGTCTTCTGCTCTCCAAATCAGTTTCAGTCCCATTGGGTTGCTTTAATCCCATTGTAAATTAAAAAAAAAAAAAAAAAAAATAGCAGCCATTTCTAATATGGGAGAATTATTACTATAATATAATGGAAAATAGACAAAAAACAGGAATAGCCTTGCTGATTTGCAACCCTAATTTCTTTGAAGGTACATTTGAAGAATGCTAGCAATGATTTTGTGAAAAGTGTGACTGACACAAATCAACTATTAACAAAAAATGCATTTTAAAAAGAGTGACATGACAGATTTATTTAAAATCCTGTTTTTAATTAATTTTATCTCATAAACTGAGTAACAGATTTAGTTAAAAATCCCCAGATAATTCAATTTAAATCTCCCTAAAGTAGATGCTGTAAGTGTACTTTCCTCAGTCTGCATTGTTCATTCAAGACAGTGCAGTTAAATGTCTGTTTTGAGTGGAAAAAACGAACCTTTACTTAATAGAGGTGCTACCGCACTGCACATCTATAATGGTTTTTTTTAATAACTTCACTGTCATGATTCTTTATTTCTAATGTCATCTTCAACAATAAGATGACAAATTTGTGTGGAACACAGTTAACTGGGAACAAAAATGAGTTACATTGCTCACAACAAAGGATATTTTAGAGGAATAGCACATGGGTTGAGTATTAGTTTGCCTTCCTCTGAAACAGTGGTTGGTAACTCCAAAGGCTTTCACTAACAGTTGTCTTGGGTGCCTAATTTTCACTATAGGGAGTTTAGTTAGTTACTTGCAACCTGGTCTCTGTCGCTATGTATATTCTATAAACATTATACTAATTTCCAAAGCAACTATTTTGAAGTACCCTGGGAACTATCCTAACGGACTCAGGTGCACCTGAAAAGGATTAGTTTGGGAAAATCACATATTGAGCCCAGGTAAGAAAAAGGTGGACAATTCCTGTGACAGATCTGATAAAAGCTGTTCTTGGAGATTTGATGGTGGACTAGATGAGGGAATATTTATGACATTGTTATTCCATTTGCCTAACCACTCAGGTCAAATTTGGGGTAGCAGTAAGTTACCCCAACTACTAGAAATTGAGGGTAGGTACTTCCTTTGATGTGTTTCTTTCCATTGTTTATTTACAAGGAACATATAAAGGCCTATTTCCCCCAGGAAGAAACAAAACATAGGATGTCATTTCTTTGCTTACAGCCCCAAGCTCTTTAGCAAGCCCCAGAAACCCCCTCCCTAGGTTTTTCTCAGGGATCCCAGGTGGTCTAGGTTGTCTCCTGATTCTTGCTTCTCTTCCACACACCCACCCACCAGTGAAGACCTGCTCAATCAATCCAGAAGTCAACACAATAAAACCACCTCCTCAAGTGGCGTAACACTGCATCGACAGGAATGCATTTCCTGTCAGCACAGCACAGTGAAGAGACCGTGTAGAGGAGGAGTTATGAAGTTGACAGGAGTTACTCAAACCACTCTGTGTAGCTTGCGTAACTCTTGTTGACTGCCACCGGACTTCCAGGTAAATGTAGACCTGGCCTCAGACAATATTTAGTAATCCCCTCCTCTCACTTCTTCCAATTGCTGACAGTCTGCTGCTCGTGTCCATGTGTTGGGCAGAGCCATGTGACTGTGCTTTGGATTCTTATGTCTAGGGTTTTACCAAATTCACTGCTGTGAAAAATGCATCACATGCCGTGAAATCTGTATAGTATAGGGTAAAATACACAAGAGTTCATGGGGGAGACCAACATTTTTTAAACTGGAGGTCCCGACCCAAAAGGGAGTCATGGGAGGACAAGGCGATTGTAGGAGGGACATGGTATTGCTACCCTTACTTCTGTGCTGCCTGCAGAAATGGGCAGCTGGAGAGCAGCTCTGAAAGCAGCGTGCCCGGCTGGCCGCAGTGCAGAAATAAGGATGGCAATACCAAACCATGCCACCATCACTACTGTGCTGCTGCTGGTGATGTCACTGCCTTCAGAGTTGGGTTCCAAGGCAACGGCCAAGGAACTTCCTATGGGGGGAGAGGAGGAGGTTCCCAGAGGTGGGTCTGACTCAGCCCCAGGAGTGGTCCAGGTAGGGGAAGAACAAGTCCCGTGTCTCCCCATCCTGTCTGGGACTAGCAGCTGGAGCATGGTGCATGGTAGGAGCCCCTGCGGGGGCCAGGGTGCCCCCATCCCTGCCCCTCCCAGCTCTGGATCCAGCACTTGGGGGCTAAAAGGGCCTTGGGCTGGCTATTTGGTTCTGGGACGTGCGTGGGCACAAGTTAAAAGCCCCTCCCCTGGTCTAAGGGGAGGAGTTACTGAGCCTGGGACTCAACTCATTATGAAGGACAACGAATGAAAAAACACAAACAGGCGTGATGGTCAAAGGACAAATGGCGGGAACCTGAGGGGAACACTGAGCAGAGAACCTGGACAGCGTCCACTGCTCTTCAAAAGTAGCTAAGGAGTCAGTGGAGTCAGAGGAACTCTGCCTGGATATGTGACCAGACAGAGGAATGGAAATAGGCCCCACAGTCGCAGAGCACCTCCTCAGCCAGCATCCTTTCCCCAGATGGCCACCTTGGCCAAGGCGAGGTTGATGAGGAGGTCCCACGACTTTGTGGTGAGATAGATGGGGTGTGCAAAGATCAGGTGCAGGGAGAAGTGCAGCCAGAACCTCAAGAGGCGGTTCTGAAGGAGCTGGAATAGAGGCAGCAACCTGGCACAGCCCAGATATACATGTGCCAGGGTCTACCTCACACCACAAAAGAGACAGGCTTTGGGATGAGGGATGAACCACCCCAGGTGCATGCCTGTGCTCACAGCTCCATGAAGGAGCCGCCAGCCAATATCGCTTCCGGGCCATGGAACCAAGGTGGAATACAGACTGGCCCACCAGGGCTCCTCACCCTTGACAGGTGGTAAAAGGTCCTGTATCAGAGTGGGGCACGAGGAAATGGAAAGTGTGGAGCATGAGCACGTATACAGATGTGCCCATGGTGCGGTTCAAAAGCACACTGGCTGCAGATCCTGAAGCTGGCTTGGGTGTGTGGAGGGGATAGCTGGGCAGGCTCACGGGGCAGGGGCCTGCTGAAAAGATCTGGGGTGAGGGGTGGGTGGGGAGCACCCTCCCTCAAGACCTGCTTGAGGTAGGGCCAAGTAACAGGTGGTAAGGCTGCTCTCACTGAGGCAGGCTACATTTTCTGCTCCCTAGCTTCGTTTGGCCAGTCATAAATCACAACTTACGTTGTTGTATTGTAGATGGAATGCACCTGGCCAACTATCTAACTGTGCATATAATCCTGTAAAGTAATGGAGAATATAACTATCAATCTGTGTTATTCTATGGTATGTACCAGGAATCTTAAAAGGTTAGTTTTATTTTAGTGTCAGGGTAAGTCCAGATAGGCCCAAATTTTAGACCAAGAAAACTACACTGTGCACACTCTCACACATTCCTAAGGAATAACCTAAAGACCTAACCCTTAGACAAAGAAAACCAGACTGCGCATACTCTCCCATAAAATCTCAGACAAAGAAAACCACATTGTGCATCCTCTCCCACATTCCTAAGGTATGGTAGCCACCTTATCAGGAGTAAAAGGGAGTGAAAGCCAATCATGTTATGTAGAATGTAGTAATGTCATGTATGAATATTCATGTAATCGTGGAAATGTATATAAGGCAGAGCCCCAGTATAATTGGGGCTCAGCTTTTGGAAACAATTCCGCTGAGCCTGTTGCCGGCAATAATAAACTGCTGTTTTCCTCATGTTGGTGTCCGTCTCGTTACGTGTGCCAGAAATCTTGCTACATCACCTCCTGGAGTACGTGCCAGTGGTTTCAAATGGTGGACAGCCCCTTGTGCTGACCCACTGCTTGGAGATCCACCCAAAGCCTTGGGTTGGCTGAGGGCAGGGGTATGTGTCTGTGACCACAGCACCTTGGGCAGTTGCCCATGGCACCTATCTATAGAACCAGCCCTGCCTCCCTTCCCACCCCCCAAAAAGTGACAACTCCTCCATACTCATACACCCTCGCTTCTGAGCTGCTGCTCTCAGAGCTGGGCAGCCAGAGTGGTGGCTGCTGGCCAGGCAGGCGGGCACCCAGCTGTGAAGACAGTGCCCCACCCGCAGCAGCAAGACGGGAGGCAATACCACGACCCCCCCCAACCCGCTTTGGCATCAGGCCGCCCACGCTGCCAACACGATGACACCCCCATGTCAATATGGGAAACGTGACATTGATGCTTTTTAAAAACCCTATGACTGTGAAATCGACCGAGACGGGCCCTGAATTGGGTAGGGCCCCGCCGGGCCCGTCCGTCCCTCTCCGCCACTCACTGGGAAGGCAAGGCAAGGGGGCAAACCCTCGGCCCCACGCCCCGTGCCGTGCCCAGTCTGCGGGCCACGGACACGAGGCGCCTTCCCGCCGCGCAAACCACCCGGCCGCTGCCACGGGCTGCTGAGCGGGGCCCCTCGGGGCCACGTCACGTGCGTCGCCTGCAGGAACGCCGCGGCCCCGGCTAGCCACCGTCCGCCCCCGGCCACGCGGGACTCCCGGCGCAGCGAGCCCGGCGGCTCAGTGCAGCGCTGGCTGCACGCGGCGACAAGGCCTCGGGCGCGCGGCGATCGACGCTGCTCCCGCGTCCGCGCGCCGTCCTGGGACTCCTGGCCCAGCTTGCTTCCCCCCCCGCCTCTCCGGGGGCGGGGCCGTGAGTCTGACCCGGGCGTGACGTATTAGTTACGCGACGCCCGGCGGCGCTGTTGCTGCGCGTGGTAGTGGCTGGCGGCGCAGGTTCATAGTCGGGGGCGCGCGCGAGGCCTGGTCCGGCGGTTGGGACCACCCAAGGCACCAGCGCCGCTGAGCTCGCGCGCGGCGCGCCGTCCTGCAGGCCCCGCCATGTTCCCTGCCGCCCCCGGCTCGCCGCGCACCCCGGGCGGATCGGCCCGCAGGACCCTCGCGGCTGCCGCCCTCTCCGTCCCCCGGCCGGGCGGCAGGAAGAGCCTGGCGCCGGCGGCCGGCTCCCCGGGGCTGTTCTCCCCGGTGGGGAGGCGGAGCGGCTCCCTGTCGGCGCGGTGAGTACCCGGCGGGCTGCGGCGGCGGTTGGGGCTTCTGGACTGGGTCCTCCTGGTGCCCCCAGCGCAGCCGGCCCTGTCTCGGCTGCCGCTTCTGCCCCCTGCCCGCTGTGAATCCCTGGCCCCTGCCTGGCTGTCTCCGTCCGCTGCTCCCCTGCGGCTCCAGCCCCGCCACCTCTGCCCGTGAGGCGCCGCGGCGGGAGAGCGGATTGAGCCGGCGGGTGGGGGCGTAACTGGTGTAAACGCAGCGCTGCTGGAGCTCTAGCTGGGGTGGTTTAAATGCACGGTTACGGTCTGCAGCCGGCCCCCCATTCAGACCCGGTGGGGTATGTGAGCGAGGTGGGGTTTGTAACTCCACTGTGACTTTGACGGTGCCATCTAGGTCATTTTGGTTCTCTTGCTCATTCTGTGACTGTCCTTTAATATTGCAGGGCTCTTCATAACTTGCATGGTTGTTTCAGGAGTGCAGGGAGTTAGACTGTGGGTCAAGTCTTCTGCTTGATCACAAATGGGTTTGTGCATTTACCAATTCCTTTGCGTGGTTGTGCAGAGGAGAGTCCATTCCTGAAGCTGGCCACATAAACAGGTACCTCTGCAGTCTGCACACTTAGATTGTAAGCACTTTAGGGCAAGGATTATCTTTTTGGTCTGTGTTCATACAGCACCTAGTTTAGTGAGCTCCTGTGCATAACTAAGGCTCCTAATGCTGTGATGATACAAATAATATTTCCTTTAGCTCATTGTTGTGTTCAGCTGAACATCAGTGATGAGCTGTGGCTTGGCTTGATTGGATTGCATATGCCAAATAAATAGTGTTCAGTTTCTATTTGAGATTTCTACAAATTGGGAGGTGCTGGTCTTTCAGTTGGGTCTTGAGTATCTTGTAGCTGCTTCTAGTAACCGTGAAAGTCACACAAATTGAATCTTAGCCTATGATTATTTCCATTCATTTTATGTATAAAATTGTCAGTTGTACCTTTATAGTTTTTTAGCCCCTGGATGTCAAAAGTGAGTTTCCATTAATTAAAAAAAAAATCACTGTCTAAAATAATTTTACATTCTTCCCCATCCCACATAGGACACAAGTGTTAGAAATCTAGAACAGTTATATGACTCTTCAAAATTCATTTTCAAAAGTAGTCATTTGCTTTTAAGACTGACATGTGTTGCTCAGATGACACTTTCAGCTCTGGGTAATTGCTAGACTAAACTTTCAGCCTGTTTAGGAGGCCAGCCCATTCTCACTTTCTGACCTTGGTTTCAAGTTCGAGTTACAGAGATAGTAGTATATTTCAGTCTTCCTGGTTGAAAGATGCTATTTCAGTGTTTTCTGGCTTTTTGGCAAGGAAGAGACATGCTGCTGAGGGGCCGGAAGAATTTGCAAAGAAATAAATTAGACTAGAAAGAATCTAATAGCAACCCAACAACTTCCTAGAAGGGCTTACAAATTTACCATAATTGTGAGTTTAACTAAAAAATAAGTGCAAGTTCATGATATGTCTCTATAATCTATAATAATAAATGTTGATGGAAATAGAAGCAAGAAAACCAGGCAGAGAAACTGGATTAGTTTAAATCAAAAAGTCAACGATAACATACCCTGTTGAAATTATGCTTGTTAAAAACAGATAATTTGGAGCTAGAAATTAATTACCCAAAATTACTGTATCAGATATTAGGCCTAATTGGTGGACAAAATAATGATGGTATGGACTAATCCAACCTCACTGCCTTTTTGGGTCCTTAAAAGAGACTTTGGGGGGAGAAGTACAGAACGAAGAACAGACTGGGGGTGAGTTTCACCATCATGGCTGTCACCCGCACTGTCTCCTGGGACCCCAGACCTTCTTCATCCTAATCCTGATGGATGTCCTGATCAGATGGGGCCAGAGAGAGCAATCCAGGTGACATTGCTATCCCCTACCAGTTCCAGCTATATCCCAGACACTACCTGAGATAAAATGGGATCGAACTTTAACAGTAGCAGGAACAGCATCAGTTCCAGCCAGGGTGGATAAAATAAATGATTCTTTTATTTAAATCTAATCTTTTTAAAAATGTTTTTAAATCAATATAATACTACATTTCCCTTATTTAAAAAATTAGTTACAATTAAATCTCACCACAAGCATGCTAAACCTACACTTAGTCTCATAAAAATGAATTAATGGCTCTAGTCTGTCCAGCCTAACTACCAGCTCTTGCTTCTTGAAAGTTTTGGGCTTTCAGTTTCTGTTTTTCAGCAGACTAAAGTCAGTTGTGCAAAGAAAGACACAGGCTGGATTGGATTGTTGTTGTTCTGTACTTATGTGATGATGGAGCTGGGCCAAGCAAGGCAGAGGAGTTAGTTAAGACTCTGTCTTAAAGACAGAGACAAAGGACGGAGGCAGAGTAGAAAGGAATGGTGGAGTTGACTGGAAAGAAAAAGGGAAGACATTTTTCAGTACACACACAACTTCCTATATCGCCCACATTTTTGCCTCAGAAAAAACTGTCATGATTTCTGGGTGTAAGAGAGACGGGGAATATTTTGAAGAAATACCTCATCAGAAGGTTAAACTGTAGGCAATAAAGAAGTGAATGTATCAAGCACTAACTCAACCTCATTTTCTTGTGAACATTCTTGACCCCAGATATAAAGGTAGATGCCTAACTTCTGAAGAAGATGATGCAGCCATGTCATGGACATCTTAAAATCACTCCTCAGTTATTCCAGTCAATAAATTTCAGGGC
Source organism: Mesoclemmys tuberculata (assembly GCA_007922155.1). Taxonomy (NCBI): domain Eukaryota; kingdom Metazoa; phylum Chordata; order Testudines; family Chelidae; genus Mesoclemmys; species Mesoclemmys tuberculata. Next base: position 11,710,721 of record ML675604.1, on the reverse strand, counting down.
TGGAGCGGAACCATTTAAACAGTACATGTTTACTGATGATGTTTTAAACAAAATCACTCCCCTGAATTGATGGAAATCATTAGCCAGGCACCTTGAAACAGAGTTCCTTCAGCTGCTAAACCAACTTTTCACAGCAGTAGTTCTTCTGCAGGCACAGAGAGAATATTTTCATTGTTTAGTATTATTCACTCAAAGCTAAGAAATCGACTGGGAGTTGAAAAAGCAAGAAAACTAATATTTCTGTTTGTCTATGAATAAAAATGACTGGGAGTGGGGAAGATGAGAGCTAGTTGTAGAAGTTTTAAGGACAGCATACGTTTAGTGTTGTGATGACTTGTCTGTTAGAGTTTAATTTGAAAATTAAAAAAAAGTTTTAAGGACAACCATCAGCCGGCAACTCAGGCGACTGCTGCAATTGCAAATGTGCAACATTTATGTAACATTTAAGATTTAGTTGAATAAAATATAAGTGCTATTGTGTTTGTGTGTTGATTTAGTTCTTACCATTCCTAATGTACTGTTGCAGTATCTGCAGCTTGACACAGGTAATGAGCATTATGTACTATTTCCTAAATTAATAAAAATCTAGTTATCTAAAAAATCACAGTTTACTCTCCTAGATGTTATAAAATGCTGTATTGCATTGTAAATGAACACGTTTTAGTGATCACATTTGCACCATTGTTTAAGAAATATGTGAGGAAGTATCAGTGGGAAACTTGATTTAAATCAATGATTTTCTCTTGGTGATTTAAATCAATGATTTAAATCGCCTTGATTTGAATCAGTCCATGCTGGTTCCAGCCCATCTCAACTAACTTATTTTCTTTTCCCCAAAAGGAGAGTTTTAATCTTTAACAGCAGCAGCAAAAGCTGCATCTTCCAACCAACTTCTTCTGTTTTACCCAAAAGGACAGCTATTACCATCTTTTAATACGATCTAAGAGACTGACAAACAAAGGATTTTTGATCTAAAATTCACTAAAGGAAAGGGGAATGAAGAACGTTGTTAAAATGAAAGTCTTGTTAAATATTTTAAATTTCAAATGCTTTAACTGTTTTGTCTTTTCTGTATTGTTGATAAAAGGTTAGAAGGATTTTTTTTAATGGTGTGTTTGTCATGATGCTAAGGAGGCTGAAGTCTTTGTCTCCCAAACCCTGAACTTTATTTTAACACTGTTTATTTTTGGATAGTAACTGGATTATATTGACACCTTTGGCCCATTTATTCCATCTAAATTCATACAACAAGGGAAACCTAAAACACTGATTTGTTTTAAGTGTTAGCTCCCATAGATATGCACTTGTGCTCCTTTTTCCCAAACAAACCTGGCCATTTAATCAAATCTATATTTTTAAACAACTAAAAATTAAATAAATATAATATATGCAAATTGTAGGAGACATAGTAGAAAATTAATCACAGCTGGTATGTATTTTTTTTTAAGAGCAACACCTACAAGGGTCATACAACATCCGTCAGCCAGTGAGACTATCAACTATGATGTTAAGACTTTTGGATCCTCTCTCCCTGTTAAGGTGATGGAGGCCCTAAGAATGGTTGACGGTAAGGGTTGCATTTCTTTTTTCTCCACATGGGAATAGGATCAGGTAAAAGAGAAATGGTAATCTCTTTATACGTTTTAAATAGTTGATTTTTGAGTGAGGAGGAGGAGAAGATAGCATCTCTTTTTAGTTGCATACTGTGAGTCACTTGTTTGACCATTTGTAAGTTTCAAAACATGTAAAACTGTAATTGTTTGACCAGAAAAACAACTACTTTCTTTCAGATGTCAGTAATATGGATATCAATTAATTCAGTAACAGACTTCTTATGAAAAGCAAAACTGTTTCATTATATGTGGTTTTTTTTGTTTTATTTGTAATATTAGATATCATACAGACCAAGCAAAACAAGTACATTCAAAGTTAGCATTGCTGCTCCATGTATTCAACTGTGTTTAAATGTTACCACACAGAGTCTTAGGTCAGCATACAAAGTGTTTTGGCCATTTGTAATAGTCTGATACAGAGTCCTAACTTAAAAATGGAACAGCATCTTTAATTTTCTTGTTTTACATTTGTTGGTTAATGCCATCAAATCTGCTGAATCGGTACATAGCATCAGTGTGAACAATACTGTATCTTATACATAATTGGACTATATCCGTTGATTCAGATTCCTTTCCCTCAAAACAAAAACTAATGCAAGTGGCTTCTAAAATTCAAGACTTGGGAGCCACCCTATTGGAAATGATTAGAATAAATTAAAACTAGTCTGTTTTGAGAGGGCAGTGCAAAACTTTATGAAAAAGTCTTCCCTCAATAACAAAGACTGAAATAATATTAAAAAAGCATTCCAAGTACAAATAGCAAAATCTAGGAATAATGTAGCAACTGGATCCTTTATGGACAAAAATTAATGTAAGTTCTGATTTTGAATTTGGCACTTAGATACTACAGTTAGGGATGTATTAGAAATGCCTAAAATAGTGTCTAAAAGGGGATTGTAGCTATCAAATCCAAATGATTGAGTAAAGAAATCAAGGCGTGTATACCTCTGCCTATATTTTTTCTCTTTCGTTTATTAAAGGTATCTGTCTCAAATTTTAGGTGCTTTAATACTTCTTTAAGAACATATCTCCAAACCGTTAACGCACAAATACATTATCTTGACATAACCCAATCCCACATAATGGTATAAAACTAGCAGATAAATAGAAAAAGATAGTAATTATGATCTTCTTATCGTTCTCCAAAACCCTGGAAAATGGGCTTTTTCTTGAAATCTAGAATCGCTCTTCAGAGGTTTTTCTTACTCTTGTTTATAATGGCTCACGTTTTTAGGTTTATGTAGATCTGCAATAACTTTAAGTAATTTCTTCAGTGATTGTGCTGCTCTCAATTTTTACCTACTAAGATGTAAATTAAATGTAAATGGATAATTTTTAATTTCTTGGGGTGACTTACATTTCACTCACAAAAGTTGAGACCATGTTACATTGAAATGTATGATAAACAGTATGTGGTAAATAAGTGTCTTGCATGCAATTAACTAAAGGACAGAATTTTTCATGTGGAATTGGATCTCTCAGAAAAAATTCTTTCCTCTTTTCCTGCCAAAATGAATATTTGATAGTTTAAAGGTTATTCTACATAGTGTTAGAAGTCTTATCACTTCATGAAATTTTATGTGATCTTTTTGGATGTAGCTGATGACCAGTTAAGTGTGCAGGTGGATGAAAGTGGATGGGCCTGGCTAGTCTACAAAGAGAGGCTGATTATTTGGAAGATCGGGCATTCGCCAGTTGCTAAGGTAAATGGGCTGTCAAAATGACAATGAAAAAGTGTGTGTGTGTGTATGTTATGATAATTGAGCAAATCTTTCAGTTGTGTGATTTGACCCAAGGGGGATAGTCAATGAAATGAGACCCATAACTCACATGAAAAAGATGAATGTGTTGGTCCGAATCCATGATAGTGACCTCATAAGTAAGGTGAAAGTTTGCTGTTAGAATTTAACTTTCGTATTTTCCCTCTGTTCAACCTTAACGTTGCATTGTTTTTTGGTTTTAATAGGTATCTCTCAAGGTAGATGCACTATAATGATTTAAATAACACTTTTAGAAACTAGCAAATACGTTAAGATTGGTTTTGATAATCCTGTATTTGCTGTTCAACTTGTGCCATAAAAAATGAATCTGTATAAGCTTCTCATGTTGAGTGGATGTTTTGATTAATTTTCTTTTGTCAAGAAAATATTTGCATCTATGCCCCAAAAATACTTCAGTGAAACAACACCGCAGTACATAGCAGTTAATGTCTGTAGGACCCTATAGTTGTTATAACAACAAGGAATAGAGCCTTATTCTCTAGTGTGTATTTCTTGTACAACTGCCACAGTATAGTGTCCACAACACCAAAGTGACAGGTGCAGATGACCAGATTCTTCATTTATTGAGGGGCTCTAGTACTTTATCCTTCCTTGTTCAAACCCTTGTTACAGTCATAATTTTCTCAAGCACGTTTTGTTGGATGATTTTGCCATCTTATATTTGAGAATCTATAACTAGTGTTCCTGCTAAAAGGAAAAGGCTTCAAAGAAAACAGTTTTGTCCATTGTAGTGTTGAGAAGCACTCTTCCCATGTGTAATTTCTGAATTGTATTTGAAAATAATGTGCAAATACGTTTTGAGCTATCTGCTGGTTGTGGCAGTCTTGCTAGAAATGACTTTGACACTGCATATGGGGACCTAACATTAGACTATAAGATAGTTTAAACGCAGAAAATTGATTCAATATTCAAAGCTTGCATTTTTTAAAGAAAGTGCTTGATACATCAGCAGTACATTTCTTATTGTTAAACCCATATTAATGGAAAATAAAAATAGGTCTATTATTTATAATTTTTTATTCCAGTAGCACCCAACCGGGAAGAAGGGTCCCTTGTGCTTGGTGCTGTACAAATAGATACTGATATGATCTTTGCTCTAGAGCTTTCAATCTGAAAGACTCAAGAACAAATGAAGGGTTGGGGACATGGGAAGAGGACACATGCAGATGAAACTGGTGATTGGCACAGGTTGATAGTTAAATGTTATAGCTTTTCTTTAATTGGGGGTGGAGTTGGGGCGAACTTGTTTTTTAACAATGGGTTCTCTGAGAAGCCTCACACTACTGCCAAACATGGTGTTGTAGTATCTTCTCTAGCTGTCACCTCTTGAAGAATTTCCTTAAGTGCTGAAGAAGCATCGTCTGAAAAATAGTTGGCATTATAAACCACATTTAAGACATTTGCATAAAGAAAAAAGTTCAGTGAAACAATTGCCTGCTGGTTGGCACACACAAGTTGGTATTTGGTGACAGAAGACTGGAATCTAAAGTTCCTGTATTTGTCATTAAAATGGGAATGAGTCAAGTCTAGGCATTTATTTAACACAAATGTGACTGTCATCTGATAATCCTCTCTAAAGCCCTTTGCTGTAGTTTCATGCAATTTGAGTAATTTAACTCTTTGCTTTTACATTAGTACCTGCTGTTAGAAAAAGGATTAGTAGAATTTGTAAAATGAATACGCAAATGACTTTGCCTGAGGCATGTTTGTAATAGTGTCTTTTTATTCCTTGTTATAGTTATCTGTATGCAAAGAACTACAGCTGCCACCCAGTGATTTCCAATGGAGTTCTAGCTTGGCAGCTATATCCTGCCTCAGTACCTCAGGTGAAGCACCTTCTCTACAGGTAAGCAACTTAATTTAGAAAACCAACATCTGTGAATATCATCTTATCATGCATTTATTTGGGAACTGCATTCCCTGTGTTATAATTAGGTTTGGCAGGATTCAATTTTAATTGATAACTGATGGTAAACATCGATTTCTGCTTAGATACTGAAATCAACAAAAAAAATCAATAAGTAACAGTCGGTGTGCTTAAAGGGATCTGGTGTCACCAGCCCTGTGGCCGTGGAGGGAGTTCTCTGCAGTCCTGATGTCATGGGAGCCAGTGAGTGGGTCTAAGACAGCAGAGCTGCAGAGGGCTTCCTGTGCAACATCTGGGTTGGTGACACTTGATCTCTGTACTTAGGTGCGTGTGGGGAGGCTGCAGTCTTTGAAGGGCAGAGCAGAGATACCTGTCCAGGACTGCAAGGAAAAGGATGAGTTCCTGGCAGTGGGGGTGGCCACCCCACTGCTGAATGGCTCTTGTGACAGTGCAGGAAGTCCTCTGTTACCCTGCTGTTATGGACCCACATAGTATCTCACCAGCTGGGAGTGCTAGGGGTTGGGGGTGGGTGTATCTCTGCTTTGCCCTGACAGGACAGCAGCCTTTTCTGCATCTTGTGCATGCAGGGATCTGGTGTCAGTGGCTGTGCAGGGGGCGCTCTGCAGCTCCATTGTCATAGCCCCACTCACTCACCAGCCAGGGGAGGAGCCAGGTAGTCATCCCCGGGCAGGAACTTTCAGCAGTGGGGTGTCCTCCCTATAGCTTGGGGCTCCTCATCATTCTTGCATTCCTGGGTGGGGGTCTCTGCTCTGCCAGGTCAGAACTGCAGACTCCCCTGGACCTTGCACCCCAGAGTCTTAGGGCAGTGCTGACAGCTGTGTGGCCAACTGTAAGCTCAGCCCTACTCCCCACAACTGTGAGGATAAAAATGTTGAATTTAGGGGGGGGGAATTGAAGTCTGCCGAGCCTAGTTGAAATCTACATCAAATGTCAAGATGTTAGACTATCTTTTAAAACTGTCTTAAGTATATTATTCTCCTTTTGGTAATTAAATGTAGTAAGTAGAATCTGATTATATTAGTTCTTTTTAAAGGATTAATTTAATTAAAATGTTGGGTTTTTTAAAGCAGACGAGGGAAAATACTATAGCTTGGCAGTGGGATGACCAAAAGTTCAGTCCAGACAAGTGAAATTTGAACACAATGCTTGCTGAAAAAGTGAAGCGTCATCTGTGTGTCATCTGGCTGCAAATGAAAACTTGACTTTTTGTCTAAATTTCCTTGTGAATGCCACCCAACATTGGAAGAAATAAGTGATTTGCTTGTCTTGGCCTCCTGCTTTACAATACCTCTTGTATTGTTTGAGGATAAGAGGCCAGGATCAAGTAGGCAAACGCGATATTTCACTGTTGTGCACTATGTTGTGTGTAACTACAATTTACAAAGAAAATGAGGAAGAGGCCAGTTTTCATTTTCAGCTTCAGGTTGGACACAGCAATTCATTCAGTATCCCCATAGCTTTTCAGTGGAGGGCAGATCAAGAGCTTGTCCTTGAAGGTAAGAAGCCATCCATCCTGGCATCATCTTGAATTTCTAGATGTTGAGAAGAGGTGGTAGCATTTTGCTGTCCCTCCCTCCTCTCCCCCTTGCCCCCTGCAGACTGGACCCCTATAACTCTTGCCAGAGTTTAATCATACTAGAAATAGTTTGAGAGACAAAAATACGCAGAAGTCTGAGTTATTAAATTAACCTTTCCTTAGCTGGATAAATTTTCTGAAGACATCACTGTTTTGTGGACCATAGTCGTAAGGCTATAAGGGGAATATTAATGGTGAAAAATGTCTCAATAAAATTAAGACTATACAATAAACACAGTGACAGAAGCTGCCAAAGATGATGTGTATGGATTTTGACATTTTTTGAGACATTAGCTGATCAGTTTCACTTCTTAGCTCTCCAGGTATGCCATTGACCCAAAGATTGTTGGAAAAGGGGTTGGGCCAAGGGAATAGCTCAATGACATCTTAAACTACAACATTATAAAATAAATTATTCTTAAATTATTAAATATAGTTGAACTGCTCAGTAATAGCAACCATAATGTAATAACATTTAACGTCAGGGGCGGGGGGGAATAGCAAAGAAATGCCACTGTAGTGGGTTTATCTTCAAAAAGGGGAACTTCACAAAAATGAAGAGGCTAGTTAAACAGAAATTAAAAGGAACAATCACAAGAATAAAATGCCTTCAAACTTCATGGAAACTATTTAAAAACACTACAGTAGAGGTTCAAACTAAATGTATTAACCCCCAAGTTAAAACAAAACAATAAGGACCAGAAAAATGCCACCATGGCTAAACAACAGAGTAAAAGAGGCAGTTAGAGGCAAAATGACATCCTTGAAAAACTGGAGGTCAAATCCTAATGAGGAAAATAGAAAAGAGCATAAACTCTGGCAAGTCAAGTGCAAAAATATAATTAGGCAGGCCAAAAAGGAATTTGAAGATCAACTAACAAAAGACACACAAACTAACAGCAAAAATGTTTGGAAGTATATTAGAAGCAGGAAGCCTACCAAACCATCAGTCGTGTCACTGGATGATCGAGGTGGTGAAGGAGCATTCAAAGACGACAAGTGCCACTCAGTGGATTCTTTGCATGGTCTTCACTGCAGAGGATATGCGGGAGATTCCCACGCATGAGCTACTATTTTTAGGTGACAAGAGCTGTTCAACGTATTCATAAATTATCTGGAAAAGGAGGGAAACAATGAAATGGCCAATTTTGCAGATGATACAAAATTACTTAAGATACTAAAGTCCAAAGCTGACTGCAAAGAGTTACAAAGGGATCTCACAAAACTGGGTGCCTGGGCAACAAAACGTCATATGAAATTTCAAATTGATAAGCACAAAGTAAAGCACATTGAAACTTATTATCCCAACTATGCACACAAATGATGGTGTCTAAATCAGCTGTTACCACTTAAGAAAAAGCTCTTCGAGTTATTGTGCATAGTTCTCTGAAAATATCTGCTCAATGTGCATCAGTGGTCAAAAAAGCTAACTGTTAGGAGCCGTTAGGAAGGTAATAGATAAGACAGAAAATGTCATAATGCCACTATATAAATCCATGGTATGTCCACACCTTGAATACTGCATGCAGTTATGGTTGCTCGATCTCAAAAAAAGATATATTAGAATTGGGAAAAGTACAGAGAAGGGCTACAAAAATGATAGGTGGGACTGGAACGACTTCCACATGGGAGGAGATTAAAAAGACTGGGACTATTCAGTTTAAAAAAAAAAAAAAAGACAAAGACAAAGGGTGTGTGAGTGACAGAGATCTCAAAAATCATTAATGGTGTGGAGAAAGTGAATAAGGAAGTATTCTTTATCTGTTAATGTAACACAAGAACAGGGGTCACCTGAATAAATTAGTAGACATCAGGTTTAAAATAAACAAAAAGAACAAGTACTTCACACAACACGCAGTCAGCCTGTGGACCTTCATTGCCAGTGAACGTTGTGAAGGCCAAAAATATAAATAGGTTAAAAAATTAGATAAATTAATGGAGAACAGGTCTATCAATGGCTATTAGCCAATATGGTCAGAGATGTAATGCCATGCTCTGGGTGTGCCTTAACCTCCAACTGCCAAAACAGGGATTGGGCAACAGGGGATGAATCACTTGTTAATTGCACTTATTCTGTTAATTCTCTTTGAAGCACTGGCCATTGTTGGAAGACAGGAGAAACTGTCAATCTTGCCCTTTGACCATTGGATTAGTCAAAATGTGTTTTTTTGGGATCATTTGTCATGACCAGTAATAAAAATTCTGCACCTGGAACTCAAGTTTTGCTGTTTCTTACATCAACAAATCTCACTTGCTCTCCATATATTGGCCCCATTAAATTAACAGCAGTGAAAAGTAGTAACAATTATTTTTGTCAGTAAGACACACAGATACAATACATTCTGTGGAGTTAGAAGTTTCCATTTTTATATAATCAACGCTCTCCCCTCTGCTTTAGATCTGGGTGTATGTATATATTTTATATAGTTATACATTTTGTGTTTTTATTCACTCGAAATTTTAAAAAATCATTCAAGCAAAAAGTTACATCCTTATTATTGTCCGCCTGTATCCTATATTGACTGTGTTTCTGTAATTCCAAGTCTCTGTCAGCAATGGCTGCCACCAGTGAAGGGTTTGTGCGCTATTGGCCCAGCCTTGTGCATGAAGGTTCTTATATAGAGACTTCTACAGACTTTGGAGGCGCTCTGTGCAGTTTTCTAACAGCTGTAAAGGTATAGTACAGATTTTATGTACCATCAGAAGTATTAATTTGATTGCTAACTTAGAAACAGGAAAGAGTATCTGAAGCATCAAGTCGTAAACCCCTAAGAGCTTTGATGTATTAAACAAGTGCAACGTAAACTATGTAACTTCATTATGGATAACTTCACAGAACTGACAAAAGAGGCTGTGTCACAATAAGTGAGAGCAAGATCCCCTTCCTCACAAAACTTTCAGAATGTGACACACACGAACAGAGTGTTGTTTTGTGCATGAGCTTTTTAAACTAGATACACTTTTAGGAATCCTAGTTAAGAAATTAGATTTAAAAGGAGTAAACTGCAAAGATAAAATGGTGATAGGGCTACTTCTATTTCTTTTTTAACCTGTTAGGTTTAGCAAGGAATTTTTTCACTTAACTAAATGAACAATTACACTTCAGTACTTTAGGTGTCAGCAGATTGACTCTGTTGAAAAATTTTACCTGAATTTTGCAACTTCTAAAAATTAGCACATCCAAAATGTAATTTAAAGGAAATGATTTTCTCTAGTAGCGCAGAATTAGTATATTTATATGTAACTTTTTTGTTTAGCAGCACGTATTGAAATATCCCAGAACAACACATCTGTTGCTTGTTTTATCTAAAAATAGTCTAATAAAGTAATTAAGCATCTGTCAGAAAGCGAAAGCAATTGAAAGTAGATGGGTGTGCATCTCAGACTTTGAAGCACTAGACTACTTAATTTATAAGATGAAACTAGGGAAAAGTTCAAACGGAACCATAGCACAGCATTTTGAGAAGTGTAAACATTAATTTCAAAGCATTACATGGGATTTTAACTGCAATTTTTGTTGACTGAAATGGAGTTCCATAGGTAAAATCTTGTGCAATGTTTAGAAGATTAATTTTTGTCTGCCAGTATAGAACTCCTCATTAATATTTGGTTAATACAGATTTCTTTCAATACTTTTAAGTAATGTCTCACACAGTGTGGACTATAATCCATCTCCCATGTAGCACCATTGATGTTGGTGACTTTGCACAAGCGATGAGCTTGTCCCTGTCCTCTCCAGTCACTGTTGCCAAATACCACTGCATTTCTTTTTACAGACAATCTGGCATCTTTTCTAAACGCTATGTTCACTATTGCTAAAATCATTTTTAAAAGATACCGAAATAAGTCTCTTGATGTAGCCTGGTGGTTATTTCCTTAAGCAGTTAGTTGTGATGTGTCCAATGTAGGTCAGGGCACTTCATTGAAAACAGCAAGTTACCTGTGTCAAGACTTGAAGTGATTCAAAGTACACATAGCAATTTAATTTTTTATTGTGGAGCAGAGAAGTTCCTAGTAAGAAGATTATGAAAATGAGCATTAAGTTAATAAATAATAGTTGGTAAAAGTTTTAATTAAAAATGAACTATTTTTGTGACCAATAACTTTTTCAAAAAAATGTGGTAAAATCCTAATTTAAACATGACTAACCTAATAAATATATTGTGTGGTATATGTCATAATTTGAGCCTTGGAAGAACAATAAATGTTTGTTAAAAAGCGCTACATCTGATACATGATTTCAATTTTTACGTAATGCCTTAAAATCTCAAGGTATTTTATAAGCATGGCATATTGAAAAGCTGACATTTTTAACCACGTAAAATTTTTCCCAGGCTTTCACAGCTAGCAGAGTTTTAAATTAATTTGCTGGAAAAAATAAATTTCATGGCATATCTCTGCTAGTCCTTGGGTTCTTTGTACAGTAGTAAGAGTAAGGTTGGCTGTGTTCCCAATCCTATTTTTCTCTTGACCTGGTACAAATAATCCTTATTTGATAGTAATTGTTGCTGAAAGATGTTGGTGTGTCTTTTATGTGTCTAATGTAGACATTTTTGCTTTTTGTTAGGGAGGAAGCTTTATTTTATCATCTTCAAGGGGCCAGCTAGTTCGATTGATACCAGATAGTACTGGTAAGATCCATCAGCACGTCCTGCCTCAGGGTCAAGGCATGTTTTCTGGAATTGGCCGAAGGGTTTCCTCTCTCTTGGGTATTTTGTCTCCCAGTAATGATGCTGCGGTAAGTTCAAGAAAGAGATTATTATAAATAGATTTGTTTTTAAATTATAATGCTGTGTTCTAGCTTCTTGTGTCAGTTCTTCCTTCCCCTGTCACTCACACTATGTCCTTAAGTAGCAGTATCCGGACACAGAAGATCTGAAACCCACTCCATACCTATTATATTCAGTAAGGCTTAAAAGAAAAATAATTTACAGCAGTGGTTTTTAACCTTTTTCATTTGTGGGCCCCTAAAAATTTTTGAATGGAGGTGCAGACCCCTTTGGAAATCTTAGACATAGTCTGCGGATGCCCAGTGGTCTGCCGCCCACATGTTGAAAACCACTGTTCTCTGATAACGACAACCTGTGGACCTCTTCGACATAGTCTGTGGATCCCCAGGTTGAAAACTACTGCTTTACAGTTCTGGTTGTGAACAGGAAGGCATAATTATCTTGAAACTGTTTTTAAATTCCCTTAGAAATTATAGGTTAGCATCTGTGTGCTCATTAAATGGATGATCCCTGCATTCAATATGATCACTTGGACTTGAGTTCTCAACCTGATTTATGTTCCAGAGTCTGTATTTCCTCTGCTTCCCAGAAGATCCTGTGCTTTGTGTTTGTCAAACACCAAGTCACTTAAAGCCCAGAAAAATGGACTGTACTAATGTCTGTTACATATTTGTCATAGGTTATCCCTGTAGTAATTGAATGTCAAAAGCAAACTGTAGTTGATATCCTATCTAGACGTGATATTTCTCAATAGCCTGTGCCTCCTTCATGTTTATCTCATGGAGTATCATTAGTTTTACACAGCCTATTGTCTTCCTTTCTGGTGTGTGAAAGACTTGAGCTAGCAGTTTAATTGCTGAGTGCTTGTATATTTTCTAAGATTTTCACCATAGGAAGACTAATTTACATTAATCAAAAGAAATTTTAGTGTGTGCTTTATTGTGTAGTATTATCATTCAAGTCAGGAAATGCCAGCGTTAAGGTTGTATGTAGTGTAGTTGTGTTTTTGCATTCTAAGAACCTTTAATTATTTGTCCACTTAACCTTTATCAAATATAATGTATAATTTTCTACAAAACTAGGTGTGGCATTTTGTAGTTTTTGTATAGTCTGCTCATGCTAACAGTCTCTGAAAGTCACTTACAAACAAGATGAGCCCCATACAAGATGAGGAATGAATGAAGCAGGCCCCGTGTCATTTGTTGCATGTTAATGTTCACTTTCCATGGTTATATAGACATCTATTTGTGACTTTGTGATCATGTTGTCATGCATATGCATAAGGAAGGACGTGGGTTAACTTGCATGTGCATATTAACTTTGGCATTTTATGATTAAATGTACAACTCAAATTAAAAAAAAAAACTTAAGTTAAACATCACCAAAACATCCTATCCCATGCACCTTACTAGAGTCATAGGAAAAGGTACTTTTTTTTGTCTATCTGATGAGCTGCAGTTTTAACATTACCAGACGCACAAAGACTTTCATGGTCACTTGGGTGGAGACCTTGCCTAATAAGTGAACATTTTACAGATTCATTGGAACTGAGGCAAGTATTCTTTTGGGTCTTTGCATCACCCAAAGCACAGTTTTTAAAGTACCCATTGAACCATAGCCTGGTGTATGCTTGAGATGTGCAGAGAATGATACAGGGCAAATTGTCAATATCTGTGCTACTGGAGAAACTATTAATAACACAGTGGGTCACCCTAGCCTAGATAAAGGGATGCCCATGGTTGTGGATCAGCTCAAGTTTTGTATGTGAATTTCACAAAAGCTAGAGGAGAGCGTGAGATATATTTTTGTTGTTTTTAGTTTTATTTTTATCCCATAAAATAAGACTTTTGTCTGGAGTTATATTGATACTTAAATCTTGTATCATAGTTAAAGCAGAAACTGTAAACTCTTTGGGGCAAGGACCATCTTTTTCTCCTGTGGTTATACAGCCCCTTGCACAATGCGGTTCTGGTCGATGAACAGCGCTCCTAGGCAGTACAGTAATACAAATAATAATTGTCAAATTGAGCATCCATGTGTCTTATCAGATTAAGAGTGGAATTGCACAATATATCAAAATAGTAAGAACATACTTCAATTGACAGGTTTTTTTGTTTTGTTTGTTAATGCAGCTTTCTAGCGTTCTTTGGGACAAAGAGCGATCAAGCTTTTATACACTGACCAGTTCAAATTTAAACAAATGGGAGATAGACGATTCTACAGAACGTCAAGCGCTCAGCTGGGATATCAACAGAATCCTTAAAGAACACATCACAGATGCAATTTGGGTAAGAGGCAGTAAACTTGACAAATAAAATAGAATTGGTTTATTTCTGCTTTATTTCTGTCACTATACATTAGTATCTTTTACAGGGCTCTGAAAGTAACTATGAAGATATTAAAGGAGGAGTCAATGTTCAGTATTTGGATTTGCAGCGAAACCGGTAGGCATGAGCATTCTGTCTGGCAAGAGATGAACTATGTGTTAATTTGATACATGCTTTCTATTTTCCTACATTGTTTTGCATGTAAATGATTGGGATTTTAATTCCTCTGTTTGCCACCAACAGTATTCAGAGATCTCAGTGCAAATAACTAATTGTACTAGATGTGAAGGCATTAGTAACTTGTTGGTTTTAAAAATTCTTCACCCAGAATAACCCCATTAAGTTTCTGTCATTTAATGAGAATTTTCTTTGCAATAGTTTTTTCCAGGAGGTCAGTAAGCCAAATATAACTTCTGTGCCAGCAAACCAAAATAACTGTTCTGTGGCTTCTCTTGGTATTACCTAAACAGTTTGATGGGAATGTAGTTTTCCACAGGTTTTCTGTTTCTTGGAATCATTGTTGTTGCATTAAGAGCATTAAAACAAAATACTGGCATATACCCTCTTGCTATTTTATGTCAGAGACTAAAGTGCCTGTTTAATAAAAATACACTTGGATACCTGAAAATATTTATGTATGCTCCTACCTATGTTTCTGTTTTCTGAACCATGATGCCTATGCTTTTAAAAAGAGTTTACTACCCTCTTATAAGTGTGTTGCTTTTTCAATGAATAGTGATGGACTGGTGATTTTGGCAGCAGCATGGCATCTTGGAGACAGTCCATGTCTCACCTATTACACTCTCATAACAGTGGAGGATAAAGGTTACCATATGTCTGATGATGTTGTTGTGGAGGTCACCCAATATAATCCACCCTTTCAGGTATAGAGTGATTGAACCTTTGCTCTTTGTAAAGAAAATAGTTATATTGTTTCAGAGCATTCTCAGATCTAAATGAGCAATCAGGTTTTCCCTAAAGTGGATTAGGAATTGGTCTTGGAAATAATGTAAGCAGGCAACATTTTGTGTGCATTTTATTTTCATCAGAATTAATATAAACTGCTTTTGACAAGAACAATTCTTAAAGTTCAGTGTAACGTATTTAAATTTTATGTAAGATATATAGAGTAAAAACCCACAGAAACTCTCTCCTTTTTCATAAATTATTGCTGAGATATTTCATACTGTTTAGGTTTACTAGGTTGTCCTCTATATACCACCTTCTAACTATCTCTGTTGTAAACAGCTTTATTATAAAATCAGTTTTGATTGAATTACAAAGAAATTTATCCTCAGGGTCTTTAGTTCGAGGGAGAAGGCTGAGGAAATTTTGCCGAAAATGGGCAGCAAACACAGAAAAGTTAAGAGTAACACTTAAGAGGTTAAAAGCTATTATTGAGGTAGCTTTTAATTTTAAAGTTTGATTTTTGTATTTTTAGAGCTTTTAAACTAGCTAAATAATATTGAGTAAGAAGAAAAAAGGATATTGGAAGAGCATTTGTCAGATATGAATCTTCTTGTGTTTGTTTAAAATGAATCTTTTCTGATATTTGGGCAGTACTTTCTTACATGGATTTATATACTGTAGATTAGTGATTCTCAGATCTCAGTGGTTCAGGAGCCAAATTAGTGATCAGTATTTCCCAAAAGAGCTACAGTAATGTGACTTTGTTTTATTTACTATAGTACTGTATATTTAAACAGTATGACAGGGAAATGTTTTTATATATATTGTGGTTGGTCAGTTATTTTGCTGTGAGAATTTTGTGTGTATGTGTATAACTCACAGCAAAATGACTGAGCAAGTATTATTTGATCAACAACAATTGATTAATAACTTAGTAAAAGCATTCTGATTGGTTAATATTTAAATTAGTGTGTTAATATTCTGTGCTGCAAAGAGTGGCAGGAAACGCATTAAAGAGCCACTCGAGCCTCCATCTGAGTATCACTGTTGACCTTGTTTTATAGGAAAACAGCGAGAGTCCTGTGGCACCTTAAAGACTAACAAATTTATTTGGGCATAAGCTTTTGTGGGCAAAAGCCCACTTTGTCGGATGTTTTATAGGTATCTTGTGTTGTGTATACTGAACTAAATTCTAATCTAAGTCACTTCTTATTTTTTATACCCTATACTGATGCTCACCAAAGCCAGCTGAAGGTTCTGAATTCCATCTAATATCCCCAGTATACATTCCTTTCTTCCCCCTCAGATGCAATCATATGCTCAAAAAAGGGGCTTTACCACCCCAGCTGTCTGGCTTATTAATATTTTAGATATTTTTGTTTAGAATTGAAAAACCAGACCAACTTTGAATTGAAATTTCCTGACTTTTGATAGTTTTTGGTCAGAATCTTAGTTTAAAATCCAAGGAGAAGCCAAATAGTCTGCTTTACTAGCCTCTCTACTACCAATAATGTTGAATATCTCTGATAAGTCCATATATACCTAGTTTTCAGCAATAAAATTCTTTATTTACAAATGTACTGCAGATTTCTAACAAGCATGCGTCATAGATTTCTAAAGTGTATTTGCTTAGGCAACTGACTGTCCACAAAAAAATCTTCTATGAAATGTCACTGTCTCTTTAATTAAAGCTTTTATGTTCATGAATATTAGGTTTGACCTATTGCCTTTGTTCTCAGAGCTTTTAGCTTTGACCTAACTTTGTATGCCTGGTATTTTTTCCATGATGTCAATTTTCAAATTAGTTCTTACAATGGGAGGAGTGTAGAAAGTCTATTGAATTACTGATTTGTTCACCTCTTGTCTATCTTGATGAAAATATACCTCCATCTCTTTTGGAGTTGGCAGGTAGATAAAACAGATCTTAAATATTCAGAGCAAATTACAAATAGAAATTGGGATCCTTTTAAAATAAATTTGTGATAGATTTGTCTGTTATGTTAAAACTAAGAAAAGGAAGATATTTGTTTGTACCACTTTTTGAACATTGTAAAGTGCTATATTAAGTGTTAAATATTGTTTATTATTTGTTTATGCTGTCATTCCTCTGGACATTTGCAGTCTGAAGAACTGATGTGCTGTTTCGTGGTCCCAGACTTCTTTAGCCATGCTGCCTTTCTGTACACTGAAGATGAAGTCTTTGCTTGTTCAACTGGAACTGGAAGAATTTCTTTACCACAGGAGAAAATTATATTTGGTGCACAAGGTAACAGCAATAGGAAACTTAATTTGTATTAACTTTCTTAGTTAACTGTATTGACACAATTTTTCTTCATTGATTTTAATTATTTCCAAACTGCATTTAGGTTAAACCACGAGTTCTGACATTCTGTTCCTTCATTGAAGGATCCCCATTTACCTCAAAATTAAAGATTGAGGCAGCATGGGCTGGTGCAATGAACAAAAGGTTTGGCAGTCAAAGGCCTGAGTTCTAATGCCAGTTGTTCTGCTAGTTCTTTCTTTGGCCTGTAGTCACTCACTTTACCTCAGCTTCCCCGTCTATGAAATATATAAGGATAAGTTCTTTGTGCAAACAAGTTTGAATATATATAAAGTGCTAAGTATATTTTTATTCATATACTGCTTGCAAAAAATCTGGGATTCTAAAAATGGGATTGAAACTCACTTGACATCAGATATGCAGAAAGTGAAAATACAATAGTACATTGTAACTGTACATAGGAGCCCTATTTTTAAATACCATAGAATCTTGCTTATTCTGATAGACTCCTAGACTTTAAGGTCAGAACAGACCTTCATGATCATCTACTCTGACCTCCTTGCACATTGTAGGCCACAGAACCTAACCTACCCACTCCTGTAATAGACCCCTAACCTCTGGCTGAGTTATTCAAGCTCTTAAATCATGATTTAAAGACTTCAAGTTACAGAGAATTTGCTATTTACACTTGTTTAAACTGCAAGTGACCCATGCTGCAGAGGAAGGCTTCTCTGCAAACCAAGTAAGTCTCTCTCCCCACCTGGAAATATCATTCTACTTCTCATCAAAGATTTGAGTAGAATACTGCAGTGAGATCTGATATTACTATTTTATACTGTAGTTCTTTTACCAGGGTTCTATGGAGTATGTCATAAATAAAATAAAGCTGGACTTATTTTAATGTGTGACTATTTTATGATTGTGTGCTGGATTTTTTCTAAACTTAGATTCATTCTGTTAGTTATTATAGTATAGCATTTGGTAATCTGCCCATTGTGCAGGACTGTTGTTGGCTGTTTCATGGGAAAACTTCGCAAATGACTTTTTGAAGCCCGAGATATGAATGGAGCAATATATGATAGTTTTATTTAGTAAATGTCTTGTTTCTTCTTCCCATTAGGGGATAGCATTTTAGGAGCAGGTTCCTGCACTGGAGTTCCGATTTTTTTCACCAGAAAAAGTGGGCTTGTGGCCATCTTTTCTAGGGAGAATATGTCCGTGCTTCCTGAAGACCTTGAGGATTCCCTGTCATCTTCGGTAGCTGGACCAAACAATGAGGTAATATTTAGTGTGAAAATTCAAAACCTCATAATGTAAAAAGAAAGTGTGCCTACAGTTTACTCACTTTCACATTTTCATTCACAGAAAATTTTTTTGGTATAACTCTAACTGAAAATAATTTCCAAAACCCAAAACAGTTTCCCAATATTTTGAAATTCTCAATAAAATTGACATTTGTCAACCAGCTCTACTCATTTAAATAATGTTATTTTACTTCTACTTTTTTATCGTGTAACCAACACTTTCTGATGGGGAAAAAAAACCTCCAACTTTCAATACAATACGCATTTACTAAAATCTCAGAGGAGTTACCCTGTCAAGAATGTTTTTCTAAAATAGAATATTTTGCCCAAACTGTGTTTAGAAAGGGAGAAGCAGGGCTTTTATGGGGCTGATCTGTTCTGTCCTTGGCAGATAACTGAGAACGAATTGGTCATCATCCCATTCACCTTACCCTCTTGGTTCAGTTGCTCTAGTACTTCATCATGGAGGGATCTTATGAGGGTTACTTTGGCTAGATCAACCTGTACAACTTCTGAACTGTGATCTTGTTACCTTTGCCCTCAGCCTTTTTTTTTTTTTTTTTGGTGAGCAGCAACACCCCCCCCACAGGAATGAAGTCTTTTTTTTATTTTATTGAACGTGTTGCCTCCAAGTGTTTAACATTTTACCTCTCATTTCCTCTGTGCTAATCTAAAAAAAATGAAAATTGGGATACATTTCTTTGGGGGGTAATGAAGTTTGCCTATAGTTTGCACAGTGCTTTGAAGTCAAACTACTATGTATTTATTTAATAGTAATGTATCTTCTGGCATGTTTTATAATCCTACACCAATGTTATTTTAGAAAGCTTACTGTCCTTTAGTAATGAGGTCGTATTTGCCTATCTGCCCTTCAGTCTAAATTTTTACTTTACCTTACATTTCAGAGTTCTGCATTTGATGCTATCACTAGAATGGAGATTATTGCACAAGAGGATAAAACTAAATTACTGAAAGCTGCTTTTCTACACTACTGCAGGTATGGAGTCATTCCCTCAGTATAGTAGAGGACAAATTTGTTTTTAATTAAGGGATTCTTTTGATAAAAATAAAATTCATCCTAACTAATTAAAAATCATGATGTACCCATATTTAATATATTCCTTTTCTAGAAAATGTGTGCACACCTTGGACACTGTTGAGTAATTTGACAACTTTTTTTGACTAGCTATTTTATTTTCCCCAAAATGCTTTTCACGTTGGTTGCATTTTTTCTGAATTTTCAGCACACACATCCCTTCCCCCTCAAAAACCCAAACCAACCAAACAAACAAAAAAAAACCCCAACAGCCCCACAACAAATTGTTAAAAATGTTAAGTACATTTTTTGGTTTTCAAAAACACTTTTCAGTATTTCGTTTTTTATGTTAAAATTCACAAGAAACTTTGTAAAAAGAACCAATTAAAAATATTATTGCATGAAATAATTGGCATTTTTGGACTAGCTAGACAATGACCCATGTTAGAAAGGAGCAGACTTGTATGGTCATTTTTACAGCTGTAACCTGCCAGAGCTGGTATTAATGATCTCATTGACAAATTTTGTGTGGCTGTTCTCTTAGTAACTGGCACTAGTGAAGAAAGTTAGGGAATAATGGAAAAATCCTGACTATTTTATTTACATTTAAATGCGCAATTTTCAGTATTACTTTAGATGATATTTTTTATGCAGAGCCATGAAAGTGTATAATGCTTCTCAAAGCACAGTCACTGCCCTGATAAATGTGTGATCTAAATTTTCTAAAACAATAGGAGGAGATAAACACAAGAAATGATGGAGTGACCTGAGGGGGAAAACAGTAAGCTTGTTTGTTTGCTTAGTGATTTGTGCAGATGTCGGCTGCAGATTTACATTTTTTTATATTAGTATATAGAGAATATAGTAAACTATAATCTATAACACTAAGCCTCCTAGAATAATTGAGGTTGGAGAAAGGACTTAGAAGAGAGAATGGAGGCATGGAAGAGAGAGTCAGAACAGGATTCCAGGCATAAGGGGTTGCATGAGAGATACAAAGACTTGTGTAGGAGAAGTGCATGAAAATGACTGTCAGGCGAAGTGGAGAGATAAGAAACTGAGTTGTGCAGATTCTTAAATACAAGGAGGAGGGCCTGAATTCATCCATGAAGAGAGAAATCAGTGAGCTCATTTCTTGGTGTAGAAAGTTGTGACCCTAGAGGTGAGTGGGGGAATTGATTTGTGGCAGCAGGTTGAGCAAGGTATTAATAAGAGAACAAGAGGCATTGCGGTTCATCAACATGGAGGCTGAAATTGAAGGATAATGGTGGGGAACTGGGAAGTGAGCCAAGAGTTAGATGGAGAGAGGAGAAAAGTGGGTGAAGAAGCAGGAATGTTTTTTTGGAGGAAGGGGAGTAGAAAGCAGCTGTGGAGAAACAGAAGGAATGGGAGCGGGAAGGTGGCAGTTGAGACAGAAAATAAGAGAAAATATGGTGAGAGTTGAAAGGATGGAGATGAAGAAGTCAGGGTGCAAACTGGGAGTGCTAAATGGAAGCCCTGGTGAGGGAAACTGAAAGTGAGCCATTATTTGGAGAAAGATGCTGTTGGATCAAATGATACCAGATATGGTAAGGAATGGCTAGTCTGAGTTGTATGGTAGGTGACACCTAAATGAATACTTTCCCTCCCTTTTTGATAAGGGTAATGAGAAACTTGGGGGTAGTGGCAGGGTGGCTAATGGAAACAAGGATATGGAAGTCAAACTCAAACAGTTTAAATCAAATCAGAAGGCCTGGATAATCTCCATCCAAGAATATTAAAGGAATTGCTGCATGAAATTGCAAATCCAGTGGCAAGAATTTTTAAGTCCTACTCTGAGACTGGAGAATTGCTAATATGGTACTTATTTTTAAGAAAGGGAAAAAAAGTGATCCAGGAAACTGCAGGCCTGTTGTTCTGACCTCAGTTGCATGCAAAGTCTTGAAATAAATGTTGAAAGAGAAAGTAGTTAAGGACATTGAGGTAAACAATAATTGGGATAAAATACAACATGGTTTTACAAAAAGTAGATCATGCCAAACCAACCTGATCTCTTTCTTTGAGAAGATAACTGATTTTTTTTAGACCAAAAAATGCAGTAGATCTAATCTACTTAGATATCAGTAAGGCATTTGATACAGTTCCACATTGGAAATTATTAGTTAAATTGGCGAAGGTGGAGATTAATATGAGAATTGAAAGGTGGATGAGGAACTGGTTAAAGGGAAGACTACAGTGGGTCATACTGAAAGGTGAACTGTGAACCTGGAAGAAGGTTACTAGTGGAGTTCCTCATGGATCGGTCTTGGGACCAATCTCATTTAACATTTTTATTAATCATCTTGGCACAAAAAGTGGGAGTGTGCTAGTAACATTTGTGGATGACACAAAGTTGGGAGATATTGTATCCTTCAAGGTCCTTCAGATCTTGTAACCTGGTGTAATAGAAATAGAATAAAATTTAATAGTGTAAAATGCAAGGTCATGCAGTTAGGAACTAACAAGAATTTTTGCTATAAGCTGGGAACGTATCAGTTAGAAGTGACAGGAGGAGGAAAAAGATTTGGGTGTATTGTTTGATCACAGGATGACTGAGCTGCCAATGTGAGGCAGCCATGAAAAAGGCTAATGCAATCATAGCATGCATCAGACGAGGTATTTCTAGTAGAAATAGGGAAATGTTATTGCTGTTATATCAGGTGCTAGTAAGATCCTTTCTGGAATACTGTGTGGTTCTGGTCTCCCATGTTTAAGAATAATGAATTCAAACTGGAACAGATGTAGAAAGAGCTTCTAAGATAAGAGGAATAGAAAACCTACCTTGTGAGAGAAGACTCAAGGAGTGTGGCTTGTTTAGCTTAACCAAACAGATGCCAAGGGGAGATATGATTGCGCTCTCTAAATATATCCGAGGGTAAATGCCAGGGAGGGAGAGGAGTTAAGTGCTGCTGTTGACACAAGAACAAATGGATCTAAACTGGCCATCAACAAAGTTAGGCTTGAAATTAGACACAAGTTTCTAACCATTAGAGGAGTGATGTTCTGGAATAGCCTTTTGAAGGGAGCAGTGAGGGCAACAAGCCTAACTGGCTTCAGGATTGATTACAGTTTGTTTTATGCAGCCTGCCTTTTTTATTTCAGAAAAGATATCATCAAAGCACAGAGCATGGTGGTTGAGCTCTTTCCACCAAGCGCAGACCTAGATTCTGATACTGAACTAGATAAAGCTGTAATTCACATCAGTGTAGACCTAGTGGATGACTATCCTGCATCTGACCCACGATGGGCTGAATCTGTACCGGAAGGTAAGGATAAATATTTGTGGTTTTGTGTGTGTGAAGTTATGCATAGTTTTAATTTAAAGAGTAAATCGTAAGGAAAGCCCTGCACTCCCATGAAGTGGAGGCAATTTTTGGGACTTGTGGATTGCTCAGTATTCAACAACTTGCATTGATTGCACGTTTTGATCTTTCTTTCCCCACCAGTTAATCACCCTCAATCTTCTCCAACTAATCACCAACAACCTCCCCCCAATTTCTCCTATGCAGTCTCAAATCTACTTTAAAAGCGGTAAGGAGGCTTTTGCCTTTGACTACTGTGTTCCTTCCTGGCAACCTCTACTCTAAAATTGCTCCTCTTCACTCCTTTTAGTTCTGCTGTTTCTCTAGTAATGCTAACAAGAGAGGAGGGTAGCAGCTGCTTCAGGGGGAGCTTCATGCAAAGGCTAAGTGCTACTTTCTTACCTCCCCAACCCCAATTGGAGAAATCTGGTTTAGGTGAAGCACTAAAGCAGGCCACCTTCTCGATCAGTTAGTCCTTCCTCAGCAACTACCTGTGAGAAGAGACCTTCCTTTAGATCTCCAGGGAGCAATTGCCCAGACCTGAGCAGGGACTTGATTGGAAGATTTATCTGTAGCATGTATGGAAAAATGATGCTTTTTTTGCTGTCATTTCTACCTGGCAATCTGTAAGAAATTGTGAAATATCAAATGCTACGTCTTTAAAGATTCACAACATATTGAAAAATAGCTATTATATTGTGAATACATTATCTACGTTGATTTCCTGCTAGTGCAAAAACTGGAGTTGATTAATCAAATGCTTGGAAATAAAAATAAAATCCTGCTAAACCTACTCATGATGGAGGCTGCAGACACAACTAATCTTGTAAATTTCACATCTTAGCAGTCTTCTAATAATAGAGTATGTAGAAGTTGTGAAAATTCTGAAGCAGTAAAAATGTACCATGGTGCCCTACTGGAACGTCAAACACACAGATATACTTGAGGAAGCCTCCACTCAACTCACTGGTTCCTTAGAGTCTTGATTCCTTTGTGTAGAAATATTATCAGAATTCTCAAATTCAAACCCTTATGGAAGGAGTAAACTAGGGCAACCATATTTAAAACAGCATTACATGGCCACATCTGGGGGTGAGCTTCTACCACAAGAGAGAGAAATTTCCTTTTGCTTTGCTAAGCCCATAAGTCCCTGGCGTGTCCAAACTGTGCAGTGGTGGAGGTGAATTAGGTCTTTAATAAATCCTTTAATCAGGATGCAGATATTTATCTTCATTTTAATGGTGTCTGTCTTACATATTTATATGTTTGTTTTTATTTATATTACAAAAACTTAATTTTAAGTTTGTGTTTTCAATCTCAGGGTTGAAACAAGGTGATCTGATGTTTCAAATACACAAAGACTAGACTTTATCAGTTTTAGTTAGTATCAAATAAGTTCTTTTCAAGGATTTGCACTGGTTAGTTTTTTGTAATAATTAAAAACAGAAAAGCTACAAAATGTAGGAGATCTTAAATTCCAGCTGCAATACCATAGGCATTTTTAAAAGTGCTCTTAGCTAAAATCTTGTCTTCACTCTTTCCAGAAGCAGCTGGTTTCAGCAATACATCCCTTATCCTCCTTCATCAGCTGGAAGATAAGACAAAAGCCCATTCCTTTTTCATTGACTTTCTTCATCAGGTAAAGTCCTAAAATTCTGCTGGCATGAATGAATATTGTTATATTTCTTATATTATATTAATCATCTTTTGCACATTGCTTAAAATTATTTTTATTATAAAAGGTTGGCTTATTTGAGCGTCTGGGCAGTTTTCCTGTAAGAGGGATGCCAATGGCAACTCGACTGTTGCTTTGTGAACATGCAGAAAAGTTAGCAGCAGCCATTGTTCTCAAGAACCACCACTCCAGACTGCCAGACTTGGTGAACACTGCTGTATTGATTGCTTTAAACAAAAAGGAGTGTGATATTCCACAAAGCCTTACCCCTGCAGATGTTTTCTTTAGAGAGGTAAGACAAGGAAGTCTCCTCGATAAATTGGAACACTTTTCATGATGAATTCTTGTGTTGTAAATACTGGAATACATGTGACTGGTTTGTGTTCAGAAGTGAGAGGGCTTATAATGCTTAATAAAACAAAACCCAGCTAATATAACTAGATGTTTTCATTATCCATATAAATATTTAATACTTTTTATATTCCAGTAGGCTATTTAATCAGGATCTTGTTAATACTTCAGTATTTTCATTTATAATAATCATTTGGCTGTCACAGATCACCTGATAATTGGTAGGCTTGTGTTCAGTGCAAATATTTTTGTATGTTTTACAGGTATCCCAGATAGATACCATCTTTGAATGCTTATTAGATCATGAAGAGCAAATCTTGAAGAATACACCAATTGAATCCATTGAGTGGGCCCAGATAGTTGTCGATGTGAACAACATCATAAAGGTACCAAATTACATTGATTAAGCAAAACATGCAAGAAAAAAAATCAAGACCAAAATTCAGCAAGTTGATTCCCACCCTGCTTTCTGAGGTATTAGTAAGAAATGGAAAGTTGAAAAGAATGCAGTATTGTGAATAAATAGCATAAAGAACAGAAAAGAGAAATAAAGAAAACACAATAATTATTTGTGAATATAGAATTGTAGAAATGTACAACTGGAAGTCAAGTCCAACCCACTGCTGTGAAGCAGGATCAATTAACCATAGACCATTGCTGACAGGTGTTTGTGCAACCTGTTTTTAAAACTTCCAATGATGGGGATTCCACAGCCTCCCTTGGGAGCCTTTTCCAAAACTTAACTAGCCTTATAATTGGCAAGTTTTTGCTAATATGTAACGTACATCTCCCTTGCTGCAGAGTAAGCCCATTACTTCTTGGCCTACCTTCAATGGACATGGAGGACAACTGATCAGTCAGTTATAACAGCCTGTAACATATATGAAGACTGTTATCAGGTCCCTCCCCTCCCCTTTTCTTTTCTCAAGACTAAACTTGCCCAATTTTTTTAACCTTTCTTCAGAGGTCAGGTTTTCTAAATCTTTTGTCATTTTTGTTGCTCTCCTTAGGACTCCCTTAAATTTGTCCATATCTTTCCTAAATCCTGGTGCCCAGAACTGGCTACAGTACTCCAGCTGAGGCCAGTGCTGAGTTTCACCAATGCTGAGTAGAGCAGGACAATTACCTTCCATGTCATATATACAACACTCTGTTAATATACCCCAAATGATATTAGCCTTCTCGCAGCTCTGTTACATTGTTGATTCATACTCAGTTTGTGATTCGTTATTAACCCCGTATCCTTTCCAGTAGTACTACTCCCCCAGCCAGTCATTATCCATTTTATAATTGTGCATTTGATTTTTCTTTCCTACATGAAGTAATTGTAAGTCAGTTTTCCCACCTGATTAATAAGAGAAAGGACCTTGCAATGTTAAAATAAAAACAGTCATTCCCCCAACTTCACATACCCCCAGTTGAAAGTAAAATCAATAAAGAAGGCCCATCTGGATAGGAAACTTCAAGAAATACTTGGATTTTACAAATCTATTTTTACTTTTGTCATTTAATGTAGGCTACATAAATACCAAATACCACGTGATAAATATCAAGATATTAATAATCAACATGTAATGTAGGATTTTGTTATAAATATTATTTATAGCATCATGTAAACTTCTGAACCTGCTCAGAAATTAATAAACTTCAAGAATTAAGAAAACAAAACAAAACCCAGTGCCAAATATGGAACACCTTTTAAGAAGGCTTGTACTTCAGCCATCCCAAAAATAGGAAGGATGAAGTGGAGGGGTAGGGTGAAAAATACAGAAAACAGTAATCTGCATGTCTTGGCATGAACAAAAATCATGCAGTATGTATGTGTTGTTTAGTAACAAATGAGTACTACAATTTATTTAACTTCTTTTAATATCAGTAAGAGTTAGATGATTTCACATACAGTACAGGAATTATTTATGGCTCTTCCAAGCCCCACAAGCTTGGCAGTGAGTTCAGTCATGGGAAATTCTTAACTACTGCTCAGTACAGTAACATGGTTAGTTATCATAAACAAGTTAACCAAATAGAAGAACTAGCCAGTAATTAGTAGGGGAGTGCACAAAACAAGTTTTAAGGGGGATCAGTTAGGGCCTCATCTCCTTTTCAGTATCCAAGCACAGTGTAAAAAGGAATATGTAAGGAGATTCACAAAGGGGGGGGGGGAAGAAATAAAACTCACCAGTTCCCTGTCACACTTCATATATGTTTTGTAGTAGTCTTTACAAATACACTTGTATCTCTCTCTAAACAAGAGCGACAAAAGACTTTTTGAATATGACCTTGCTAGTGGCAGTATCACAAAAAAGGAAAACACTCAAAACAGCTTAGTTCACATTTAATCCATCCAGCAGTGTCAGCACAAGGTATGCCACAGTCTGACTACTTTTACATGAATATAATGTCCATCATCTGTTTAACAATATGACTTTTCATTTCCATTCCAAGAATTGTCATGCCAGATAAAAGCTTTGTGAACTTTCTAGGCTGGCATGGATATATTCCAGAAATACAGAATCAAATTTCAAAATATTGTCAGAACAGACTTAACACAACTATAGTGAACCATATGTGATTTTGGTCTGCGGTATTATGTTGAGAGCCAATTTCTCTCAGAATTCTGGCAGAAACCAAGTGCTTAGGCAGCTCAAGCCCCAGAAAATCAGGCACTGCTCCCAATAATATGTCAAATCACCCACTTTGACCTTCTTTCTACCTACTAAATCCCAGAAGTCTGATCTTGGATTTGTTCTCATTTACATAATGAACTTGATGACCTGATTCAGTCTGTTCCCTTTTGTTCCACTACTTCTGTCTTGCCCAATTACTAGAGCTAAAACATTTTTTCAGAAAATTTTTTTCCCCCCTGTTGGTCCATTTGACAGAGCTTTATGTAAATGTGTACCTCTGTATTGGACAGTTTCCCTTCTTTCTGGATTCATGAACAAACACGTGATGATATCACAGACTCAGGCACTGTTTTGGAGAGCTTATAGCGAACATACTTCTCCAAGCATTTTAAGTCTACTTAACAATAACGAAGCAACTCATGAATTGTTACTGTTTCAGGACGTAGGGCTTAGAAAATCTGTCCGTTCCCAAACTACTGCAGGGAGACCGAAAGGAAGGTAATGAAAAGCAAGGTCATGCTAGTTTAACCATGCCCTTCCTTACATGGGATCCAGAAAAAAGGTGGAAGGGGCTGCACTAGGCTCACACTCACCATCAGCTCCTTTCACGGAGCTGAAGGAGGTAACAGTCTGGGTGTCTCCACAGACCTAGAGGTGGTGAGATGAACCCTTTCACAGAGCTTGGCAGCACCAGAATTAGTGTAAAATAGTATTGGGGGCCTCTCCATTACCTGGAGTCCGTAATATTCTCTGGAAGCCAGCATGAAGGTGGGGAGCCTTGGGGGGGATTTCCCACTGCTCATCCTTTTCCAGGGGGAAGGGATTTTATTAGCAAGAAGGAGATGACAAAGCGATGGCCATGACCTGCAGCAGTGCACAGGAGCTGGGAGAAAGACAACCATTAGATGGAGGTGGACAGGTTGCTCACTTCCTCTGAGCTCAGGAGCCAGCAGAAGGACTGAAGTAGGATTGCATGTACATGGTCACTCTTTCCTGAACTGCTTCTCATAGGAATCTTAAAAGTAGCGGGATGGCCAGAAGCCAGGGTGGACTGTTGGTAGCATATGTGCATAAGAGTACTTACAGCTCCTGGGCATGTACGTTAATGCTCTTTGCTAGGCTTCTGCATGCTTTCCTGCTCTTTGTGAGTTGCATGCAGTAGTAGAGGGTGAAAAAAATTTGACATAGGAAAATGTGGCAGGAGTGCTTAAGCAAGTATACCTTTCAGGAAGGCTCAAGTTTGTGAAATTTGACAAGATTTTAAGGTGTCTGTTTAATGTTGTGTAGGATATGCTACAAGCTGCCAGCCAGTATCGCCAATCTAGAGCTTCTTTATATAAAACAGGAGAGCTCCCAGAAAGAGAACCTGAATATGTTCCATGGACAGGTGAGCATAGTGAAAACATTTGGCAAATTAATATCAGTTTTAAAGTATTAGCAAATATTGTTCACATGTTTCAGAACGTTTATGTCCTCTGATGTCTTTGCTTTAGCTCAAACTGTAAATATTAAACTGGACATTGCTGTGATGAACTATTGTTAGCTTGTACACAGATCTCTGTGGATAGTAGAACCTAATGGTTTAGTTGGTTTAATTAATGGTTGGTTTCTCTATTACTTATGATATTCCTTTAAGCTTGTTGCACTGGATACTTAGAATCAAAACAAAAGTGCCAAAAGTTGGGAGGCAGAACTAATTTTTTTAGTGTCTCCTGACTCTAGCTGGCAAAATCATGATTTTTTTTGTGTAACTTTAAAATGAAACAAAAATCTTAATCTTACTCAGTTTAAACCAGACAGGTAGAGTTGGAGGCCCTCTGTCAAGAGTAAGAAACTGACAGTTGCTCACTTGCTTTTTTGTTGAGTATTTGCTACTTGGGAATGCAATGCTATGAAAACTTGTCAGAAGAAGTTCTGTTCTGTAATGTAAACATTTTAAAGTTTTGTTTTGTTTTGTTTTTGTCCTTTGTCCATGTGGACTCCTTTTATGGTATGTACGTGCCTCATGCACCCAATGTCAAAATCTTTGGAACGGCAGGGTTTGTTGGCATTATGTTTGTGTCCTGCATGTTGTGGTGACCCCACGTCCAAGGGCACATATAGCTGACCACCTCTATTCCCACTTGCCATCCATGGCAGCAAGACTTACCTCTGTTGTTGTCTGCCCTCTATCTCATATTCTTTTCTTTGAAATTGATAATTAAGGTAGCTAGTCTAGTTAATTCAGGGAGATATTTTTGTCCTGTTGGTAGTTCCTTTATATGTTCTGCTATTAATTTATTTATTCTTTTCTTCTGACTACTCTGTCTCCCCCCTGCTTAATGGCTAAGTCAAAATCCTCAGGCTTTGAGCCATGCCCGTCACATCATGGAGTCAATCTGCTAACTGATGGGCATGGTAGATAACTCTTGGTTGGCCAACAGCCATGACCTGGACCATTGCTCTGTATGCCAGTCCTGATCCACCAGAATCACTGCTCCACAGATACTTAGCTGAAATTCTACCTGTTGGAGCAGTCCACAAGATTCTAAAAGATGCGTCCCAAACTCCAGAAAGGGACATTCTTCCCAGAGATCCCCATTCTTCAGCACTTTTATAAGTAGGGATACTCTTAATACCTGAATCAAGTAGAGGACATCAGCCCTTTCAGCTCTTCTCAACACTCCAAACAGATTCAACATTGTCTGCATGCTTGGTGCCAAAGCCCTGTATCGCTTACATCACATTGAGGTAAGGCAGATCTAAGCTACTCTCTAAGGATGGCTCAGAGTGGCAGTCCTCTTTCCCAGAGAGAACAAAAAACAAAACAAAAGTCATGTGTTTTCTGATTCTTGTTAACTTCCCCAAAAATATAATTACTTGAGACTGGGTAATACGGGCAGAATCTTCACTCCACCAGGCTCCAAGTAAAATCAGATCTACTCCCAAAACCAAAATTCGGTGTTGGCAATGACTCCTTGTTATCACCAAGATCCTTGGTACCAGACCCAATACTGATACAAAAGTCTTCAACAGTGTCGGTAGACAGTTCAACTACAGACCTTGAGGCCCAGCCTGATTGCCAGTCACTCCAACAGTGGTGGTATTTGAGTCACTCCAACAGTGGTGTACATACCCGTCACAGCCCTAAATAAGATATTTCCAGCCCCCCAGGCTCTCTCCTGCTCAGACAGGTTCTTAGCTACTTCTCAGAGCAGCTTATGCGCACCATCCATCCAGCCCCCCTCCCCCCCCCCCCCCCCAACAAACCCCCCGGCTTCCTTCTGTGGCCTTCCGGTATACATTCCTGCTTTGTGGACAAAAATCTGAGGAGCGAAAGATTCCCCCATTCACTATTTGTTGCCCTTTGGATAGTTCTCGGGAGGAACTTAGTCAGATGTTGTATTCCCCCAGCTCTGTGAAAACGTCCCAAGAAAAAGCTCCCTCCCTGGCTTACTAGTACACTACTTCCCCACGGCCCAGCTTAACTCTCTTTAGGGATCGCAGGGAGGGGAGGAACATCATCTCTGCCACTGCTCTCTTACTTTCTTTTGTTTCTGTAGGATCTTAAAGTCCATAACTCTTAAAAATTTTAACATAGAAATTCAGAAATTGTGCCATTTATACCAGTGAGAAATAGTTAAAAAGCAGCAGCCAATTGAACTAAGACATCAGCAGCGCTACTTTTGTTATGTTCCTTTTAAACACAGTCAGGGGAAGTGTGTACATGTGGATTGGCAGAGCAGCATATCAGTGTGATAACTTCACATGCTAGTCTAGGGAATAGGTGACATTACAATCTTCTAGATACTGTGATACAAGGTGCAATTTGTAACAGTAGTATGTGTTTTTAAAAAATCAGATAGAAATGTAGTTTTTGAGTAGATAGTGTCCCTATAGATAGTGTCTATATTTATGCATTTTTGTTGTGTATCTGTCTCTTTACTGCCTATAATTCTGCTCCCTTCATGCTATCTTACATAGTCACAAGTTAATTATAGGATCTCATTTTTAAAATGTTTGGTTTTTGTCTTTCCAAGCATCTAGTGGT
Organism: Mesoclemmys tuberculata; assembly: GCA_007922155.1. Classification (NCBI taxonomy): domain Eukaryota; kingdom Metazoa; phylum Chordata; order Testudines; family Chelidae; genus Mesoclemmys; species Mesoclemmys tuberculata. Next base: position 11,679,273 of record ML675604.1, on the reverse strand, counting down.
CCAACTGGCATACGAACAACAATAATACATCAGCATGGAATTATTCTGAAGGTTGTTTATCCTCAAGTGGACAGTCACCTCCGTAGCATTGTGGCTGAACAGTTGGTGGCACTGCTAGATTGCTTTCTAGATGGCTATGTTTCTCAGCTTAAATCCGTGGACCGACCTGCTGATCAAGAGAGATACAATAATTTGGAAATGGAATATGTTCAGAAAAGATCAGAACTCTTGTCTCCTCTTCGTAAGTGCTGATCTCTTTTCTTTAGTGTAAGGATTAACTATTCATCTAGGAAACAGTGCATGTAATGTTTGGATCCAAGCAAATACAAAAAGTAAAAAAAAAAAAAAAAAAATTTCCCCATCAAGAGTAAAATGACATTTATGCACATACTTGTACGTGCACATTCTTATGCAGCAAATTAGTTGTTGGTTTGTTTGTGCTTTTTAATGGGCAGTTTAGCTATAAAAATAGATTGAAGTAAATGGAATTCTTATTTATCCTAAATCAAAACTATGTAGCAGACATAGTTCTGCTTCCTGAATTGTAAATTCCAGGCATTCTTTCCAATTACTTATTGCATAGCCTGATGCCAGGAACTTGATATGACTTGACAGTGTCAGATGGAAATAGTTTTAAACTATATTTTTAAGTAGGTGTACTTTGTTACCACATAGCCATAAATCTGTCCATCTGAATATTTATCAAGTGGTACGATGTTTATCTAGCAGCAGAAATATTAGTTGTATAATGTTGATTATATATGATTTTAATAATCATAGTTTAACTTGTCATTGATGTGGCCTAAATGTTTTGGGTTGAATAATGTAATCTTGGTGACAGGGCTCCCTCAAAAGGATAACACAAAGGAAGAAATCAGTAGAACAGTTGAATATTAAACCCATCATCTTTTAAAATTAGAATTAGGGAAGTATTTGAAAATTCTGTTCTAAGTAAGGAAATTGCATGTGTTAGTCTTTTTGTACTAGCATACATATATTCTGGTGGCTTGTAAATCTATACAAGTTCTGTAGTATTGTATTCAGTGTAAAGCTTTGATTTCCTTAGCAGCACACTGATGGCCCTTGAATCACTTGGAAATTTCTCTTGACTCTACTTGGATCAAAATGGAAGTGACCAATAATATATTGTGTATATAAATCTAGTGATTCTTATAATTGTTTTGTAGATTAGCAAAATGTCTTGTCTTGCAACTGTCTCACTTGTAGTGATGCCTGATTATGAAGTGTAAATATTTATGACAGATTTTCAAAGGATGCAAATAGGAGTGGTGTGCTTACTTTAGAGTAGCTGGTGCCTAATAGCCCTATGTGGCTCTGAAAATCTCCCCAAATATATTGTACTACTTACTATATTTATTATACATTTATGCATGTTTACATAAGCACATAGATCAGTTGTGGTTTGAAATCACAAATCAATGCATCCTGGAGGTACAAATATTTTTCTGTTGTAGAGATTTTGAATTTCTTTTATCATTGTGATCCAAGACAGCATGCATCCAGACAAAGACGAGTGTGTTAGATTGACTTGTTTCTCTTCTGGGTTCCCTAGTTTCCCTAGGACAGTATCAGCTGGCAGCTGCTTTAGCAGAGAAATATTGTGACTTCGATATCTTGGTACAAATGTGTGAGCAGACTGATAATCAGGCCAGACTACAGCGTTATATGACACAGTTTGCAGATCAGGTAACTTTTTTTCTTATTCATTTAGACAGTGTTCTGCAATAAGATGGGATATTAATCATTGCCAGCAAAACACTGGTGGTAATTTTAGGCTTTCAAAATCCAGTTAATACACTTAGATATCTTAGAACATTTTTATATTAAAAATTATTTTCCTACTCTTCTGGTTCTCCATTCTAAGTGGTACAAAATTAAAATGAATCATGCTGACCAAAAAGATTGTATCTAGAAATGGGATTTTAGTTGGTTTAGTAAGTGGTATCCCTGTTCTGCTATTCGGTTAGCTTCAGGATACGAGTTTAAACAGGAAATTCAGTGGTCTGTTTAGTTACTATTAACAATTTTTATCTGTTTTTTCCTCTATCTTCTTTAATCATTTTCTTCTGAGTGTCTTTGGTAATAAAGTAAAATGTTTAAGGTAGCTTGACTCGCCTGTACTACATAACATATATTTAATCCTTATCTATTTCTAAGTGTTGCAAATACATGCACAAGATAAAGTTACTTTTAGCGTTCTGGAGTCTTCTATCTTTGCAAGTGGATGAGAGACTTCCCCAATCATGCATCTAATTTAAAGCCTTGTAGAAAGATAATTGTTTTGTTTAAGGTGGTTTTATATATCACTCAGGAAAGAGACAAACAAAAGAATCCCTTTGTTATAATAAAAACTTTTGAGTTAGAAATAATTTGGTCAAAATATAGTAAAACTCTGTTGAAATTGAAGAATTAATAGATCACAGTCTTGAATGCACTTGATGGACAATGATTCCACATGTGAGAATAACTCATAACAAGGGGCAAAATTCTCTACTCAGATCCTTATGGCAGACCTCCAGACTAATATTCTGTTTTTCATGCATACTGAGATCTTGAAAAACTCATGCCATGGATAAGCAAAGAACAAAGATGTAATCTGTAACAACTAAAGTTCATACTAAGGATGTTCCTGTTGAGACAAAAATATTGAGTCGCTTATAGCTTAAAATATATATAGGGTATGGTGTAGATTCTCTGCCATAGACACTCATATTTTTGATCAAACACTAGCTTTTTTGCTGGCATTTTGTTAAATGCTTTTCCCTCTGGTTTAGGTGAGCAGGTAAATTCAGGTTCTAACCAACTGTGGTCTGTGTAGCATTTGTGTTGAAACTAACTTGGACACTTAAAAACTGCAATTTTTTTTAATGTGTTCACGCTCCTGTAATCTTTAGAATTTTTCAGATTTCCTATTTCGTTGGTACTTAGAAAAAGGAAAACGAGGAAAGCTGTTATCTCAACCTATTGCTCAGCATGGACAGCTGGCCAATTTCTTGCAAGCTCATGAGCATCTCAGCTGGTTACATGAAATCAATAGTCAGGATTTGGAAAAGGTAGGATTTCTTCATATAAAATGAACTGAAATACTTGTCATAAAACTAACAACTTGTTGAATACATGTTCAAGTGTAAGGGTGTATCAGTCACGGCTTTTTAATGTCACTAACTCATATTTTGAACCAAGGAAGCTTTTATTGGATTAGTACTTCTTCAATTAAGGTAAGAGCAGTCACAATGAATATTTCCTAACACCCTCAATAAATCTTCCAGGGAAACCCATATTTCAAAAGATGGTAAATCTTTTTTTAAATCATCCTTTACAACTTTTTTTAATATGTCATAAAGCAAAAAAGGTCACTGGTCCAATTTTTAAAGTTATTTACATGTTCCCTTTAAATGATGAGCATGAGCAATACGCATATAAGTCTTTAAACTGGCTTTTGCTATGTGTGGGTTGATTTCTGTGGTGGGTATCTTTGTGAAATTTTGATCTTTGCTGCCCACTTGATTGACAAATTTTCCTTCCCCGGTATCACACTGTTCTCTTGTCTCCTCCCACCCCTTTTTCTTGATTCATGGACCCACTTCCCTTCATCTATGCCCTTAGTAGAACTCTGTGTGCTAGTTTGTTTTCCCAGACATTAAACAGAAACTATTAATTCAACCCATTTGTACATTTCTTATATAAAATATGGAATAATACATCCTCTGCCCATGCATTATAGATCTGTAATGTCCGTTTCAATGATTCTGTAAATCAAAGGACCTGAAAATCTTGAATATATACTGAGGGCAGATCTAGAAGCACTACATTGGGGGGAATACTGTGCCATTGGCATAATTACTCCACCTCCATGAGAGATGGAAGCTGTGTCAGTGGGAGACGCTGTCCCACCAACATAGCACTGGTGTGAACTGTGCTTAGGTTACTGTAACTTGCTTCACTCAAGGGGGTGTCTTTTTCATACCTCTGAGCAATGTAAATTAGATCAACTTAACCAGCAGTGTAGACCTGCCCTGAGTTAATAGAAGTTAGTAGCAGTGGGAGTTAAATAGCTTTGTTTTGCTCTGGGTAAAACATGAACATGAGATGTTAATATTTTTTGGAAGATACAACTGACATCCTGTTCACATGGACTGAGACTTATTTTCAAAGTAAAGCATAGTGAATAGAGGAGCAGGAGATCCAGAATAGAATTGAAAGTGTTAGGTTAATTGCTGAATTAATGTATTTTCTTCCCAGAAATTTTCCACTCCCATGTCTGACATACCAGATGTACAAGGAAGGATTCACTCATTACCTCAGGATTGTACATAAATTTCAGTTTCTAGCTAAGTAAACATTCCTGAAATAACAAGTAAATCAGTCTGCCTGTCAAACTGCTCCTTTAAGTTTATCCTTTGTATTTGTGCTTGTTGTGAAGGTTTGAATAAAGTCAGTGCCTTAGTGTATAAAGTAGCAATTCATCTGCTTGCTTGATCTTTTGATCATGTGGTGATTTTTCTTGACTAGCAATGAAACATGAATTTAAATTGTTGGACATAGCATAGGAATAGAGATCTGTCTTATCTCTTTGGGCTGAAATGGGATAGGTATAAATTGTTGGATGCCAGGTAGTTTTATTTTAGAAATTGCTTAAAAATAAATAAACAAATAGTTTAGAGAAACAAGAAGTGGTAGGCCAGCTCTTACTAATTATTTATCTTCTGCTGACTCACCTGTGGGGCTCCTACTATTTAGTCACAGGATTTTATTTACATTTCCTAGCAGCACACTATGATCATGACCAAGCAAAATAATCACAACTATTAGGCATGGCTATTTTATTATTAAAGAAAGCATTAAACAAAACAATGATAAACTAGTTACCTCCATTTGTAATCTCTTCTGTATGTCTCTCTCTGGAGAGCTTTTAGCAGAGACTACATCCTTGAAAGTGAACCACTTCTGGGGGGGGGGTGGGTCTTTTCTCTTGTTAAATTGAGACCAAAGTGTAGTATTTCCCAGAATTATCGAGAATTCAGTTTTAGTATCTTATTAGATACTTAACTGTTTATGTATGGGCAGAATAATTTGTTTAAGGGGAGGTGAAGCTTGTCTAGTTATAGATAACCAAACAGTTTATTGTTGGACAAAATAAGCATTCTTAACTAAATCCTGTGAAATCTAAGAAGTTATTTAAATTAGTTACTTAGAAGAAGCTATTTAAGGAGCTGTTTTAAGACAGACCAGTTACAAATATTAAGAATCTTAAATCCAGGTACATCCCATTTTTTTCTCAGTTTAGAAATGTTTAATCACTGATTCCTCTCCAGGAATACGTGGTGTAGCCACTTGATAATTAACAGGAGCACCTGTTGGTTGTTCAGCACTTCAGCATTTCGATATTCCAACAAAATCATTACAAGAGTTTTTTAAATCTAATCCCTTGGCAGTGTCTTAGTTAAATTCCTTTAATCAATGTATGTTGAAGTCTTGGGGAGGTTTTCCATCGTTTGGTTTCTTCTTGAGTCTTCTCTGTTTTTTCTTATCTTGTTTGTTTGTAGAGTGCTCTGTAATAGAAGGTGTTTTGAGCAGGGTATCACAGGGTGTGTGGGAAGGGTGCTCACTTCTGAGTTTTTATACCCTTTTCCTTCCTATTTTCATGAAATTATAGGAAAACCACAGCTCTTTCAGGCTTGTTTAGAGTCAGGTTGGTTGCTGTTTTTTCACTGGCTTCATGCCTTAGCATTGGTGGAGGTGACCTTCCAGCTCCTGAATATGCAGTCTGTTTAATGAATATGCAACATTTCTTTAATTGCCTTTGTTCCTCTTGTAACAGGAAAGCATCAGATAACTTTCAAAGCTAGTTTTAACGCTCTTTTTGTTCAGTCCATTCTAGATCTGCAATGTCCTGAGAATTCTTTCAATATTATTAATTTGATAGGAAATGAAATTCTGTTTTCAAAAACTCCAAACACTCCTATAAGAGATTTTTTAGTTCTCAAGACAGCCTTTTAAAATTAAATAATTTTTAGAAAGTCTTTAGCTTAAGTTGTTTATTCCATATGACTGTCTTTTGTGCTATGATTTTCTTGTCTTTCTGCATTGAGTGAGGGTTTGCTTCCACACTGCCGTTAATTACATAATTTCCCATGAATATAAATATTCTATGTTTAAATGTCTTTTTACACTAGTTTAGCAAGGTCATTAGATTCCATGTTGATACATAAAGTATTTTACCATTTATACAGCAATGACATTATAAACTATATTAGAACTATTGCATTTAGTTAACGTATTTGCAAATCTGCATTTCACAAAGGTGTTTCATTTCAACATCAAGAAATAAACAAAAGTTTTAAACATCCAAGTTTTTTTGCTTAAGCTTTTAAGAACACAAGCGGTTTTTTTTGCAAGCGGGTGGGGGTTAGCAAAGCCCACTTTACCAAGATTTATTTATCTGATCATACACCCCTACATTACTTTCACAAGCAGGTTTTTCCTAAAACATGAATGTGTACATCGTTTGTCTGCATGGAATTTGCTTGTTGTTGGGAGATGGAAGCAGAAACCTTTGGAATTTTTTTTGATTAGTGTCAATGATTTGTAACATAACAATACATATGTTTAGCTAGGTATATTTCCAACCATCCTTGCAATAACATTCTTCTACCTATATATATTCAAGGTTCAGACAAGTTTGTAACAACGTAAAAAATTAAGTTACAATAATTTTATTCATATCACTTTTGAATCAATATTGAGGTCTTGTCACCACATGTCCTAAACAGCATAATGCAGAACTTCCATTTCCAAGTTGTGAGACTTTATTTTGGATGTTATAGCATATAAAAACTTGTGTTTGTTTTTAAAGAAAAAACAGCTGTAAGGGTTTAGTTCCAAAGGATTCCATTTGTTCTTTCTCCCTATGCCTTCAGTATTATTTCCAACACCCTTTTTAACTTTAGGCTCATAGAACGCTGCAGGCTTTGGCAAATATGGAAACTAGATATTTTGCAAAGAAGAAGACTCTTCTTGGCTTGAGTAAGCTAGCTGCATTGGCATCTGACTTTTCAGAGGACTTATTGCAAGAAAAAATAGAAGGTAAGAAATAGGAGCAGAGCAAAGTGGAGAACAAGGTAATGGATTTATTTAATCAGAATCTTGTTAAAAGTATTACACATGATGAAGTTAAATCATTCATGCTGGGGCTTTGGAAGTTTTCACCATCAGAGTTGTCTGTCACAGGAAAATATGGACCCTAGTTCAAGGGTTTACAGTTATTTTAGAAAAAAAATACTCTCAGCTGCTCTGGTAAATAGGTTAATAGGTAGGTCAGTCATTTTTCTGTGGGGAAGAAAAGAGATCTGAATTCTTTGCATGCGCAGTAGTGCAGAATTCTTCCAGGAGTAAAGATCCTTCAGGAATAGCTCCTGTAATGTTGGCCACCAGGGGGAGCATTACGACACACTTTGCCCCATCATTGGTACAATACTATTTTGTTCATTTTGTTTTAGTGCCTATTTATGGGTATTGTTGAATCATCCTTTTCCTGTTAATATTTGTATTTTTATTCTTAACTAAACAACAGTTCACCGTATCTCAACACTGCTATCACGTTACCTTTCATTCTTAATTAAAATACTCAGACTGGGGATGTGTAATGCTCATTCAGGTTTTGTAGTGAGGTGAACAGTTATGTGTACAACACCAAGTGAAATAATACTGAAAATTATAAATGGTAACTAAGCAGACTTTTTGAAACTGTTTCAGTTTTTAATATGTTCAATCACCTACATAAACTTAAAATAAACTGACAGCATCAAAATTTTGAAGTTTATGTCGAATTTTGGAGAAGCAGCCATTCTGGAAACATAGGCATGCTGATGTGAATAAACACCTTTGAAATGTAATCAGGAGAGTCTCAAATGAGTAAGAGAAAACAGTCATGTGGTTTGAGTGAGAGATTTGGGAGATCTGGGTTGAATTCCCAGTTCTGCCAGAGACTTCCTACATGACTATGGGCTAGTCACATAATCTCTTTATATAAAATAGGAGATCCTTTATCCCACCTTTTGTCTTGTCTAGTTAGACTCTCATTGTTTGTACGGTGTCTAGGACATTGTGCCCCAAGCTCAGCTGGGAGGGTCTATGTTCTTCTGTAATACAAATAATTTTTAAAAGTTTAAATAAAACACACTCTTCAATACAAATACTGTAACTTTGTAAACCTGAATAATTCTGTGACTTGTCAGAATTTTTTTATTTGTATGTTTAATGATTGTAGTATAAATAATAAATAAACATTTTTCTCCCTTACTAAACACAAGAAATATCGGAACAGGAGCGTTTTCTCTTGCACCAGGAGACCCTACCTGAACAATTGTTGGCTGATAAACAGTTGAACCTTAGTGTCATGCCTGTATTGACTGCACCTCAGCTCATCAATGTATGTACTTCAAATTTTCTTAGCTAAATTTTACCTATTTGTTGCTATTTTCCACAAAAATAGGTGAGATCAGAATTGAATTGTCTTTTTGTTATTTAAAGGGTGGCTTTCCAGCCCACCCTCAGTTGTAAAATATGAATTGGTGTTTATACTTAAGCCATTAAGTCTTTTAATTAAAAGAAAAACTTCAGGGTATTGCTTCCAGTTTCTGCATTAGCTTTCTGGTTGGACATGTGGCCTTGTGCACTGCTGTGGTGCATGGAGCAAATCAGAACAGTATTAAAAGCTGAATTGTTGGATTGGGGCAGTGTGTGGATACATGACAACTTGGACTCTGGTTTGGGAGGCAGAAGGGAGACATGGATAATTGCAAAGTGGAAGAGGGAGGAGGGCTGCAACCAGGATGGAGGGATTTTAATGACCAGCTGTACTGAGAGCCAAGAGAAAGTCTTTGATCCTGTACCGAAAACCCATCCTGCGATCGCTCCTGGAGCCAACTTTCTCTCCTTTGTCCCTCACTTCTTTTGGCAGTAGTAGCTACAATCACAAATTGCTTTACCAGCTTCTTTGCCCAGTTGGTAGCATGTTCTTTTCACCTGCTTCTTCCTTACTTTCTGCCCACATCAGTGGGTGGTAATAGAGGAATGGATGGTGGCAGTCTGCAGCTACAGTCACCATCAAAATAAGCCAGAACCTGTCAATGGTGCCATTTCTGACATTCATTGCTCTCTGTACAGCCTCTAAAAAAGAAGCAGCAAGTTGCATATTCTGTCCCTCTGTTTTCTTGGCCCTTCCCTTGTAGTTAGCAGGTGCTGAGCCCTATATCCACACCTTAAACTAGGCTAGTTAGGGGGAAGAGGGCGAAAAGGAGATATCACATGATCGCTTTTCAAGCAGTTGGAACACTGTCACCTGTCCAGCTTTCCTTTAAGAAGTTCCTGCTACCATCAGATCAGTGTCCTTAGTCACTATTTACAGCCAGGAAGTGAAAGTCAGGGGCTGGAAGCAAAATATGATTATTAATTTTAATCTTAAATTTCAATTTAAAATCCGGATTGAGAGTTTACTGTATTTAAGGGTGAGTTGGCAAAAAACATGTCTGGTTTTAAATTTAAAAGGCTGATTTTGTTTTTTTGATAGTAAGCATGTCCGTTTTCAGGAGACGAAAGACAGTACATGCATTTTTATATCGCTGTGAGCTTAATTACTGAAATAATTCTGAGAGCTCTTTTTATTTGTGGAACTGAGCTCTGGCTACAATAGGCTAGGAATGTTACAGCCTTACATGGCGTTTAAATTTGAAACCTATAATATAGCAGCCTTATATCCAATATAGTCTTTCCACAGACTATTGTTATGTGGGTGGAATGCTGGTCTAAAACCTTGACTATATTCCTTACTATAAAAATACTTGCAGCCGAATAAATACATATTTCAATGAAAAGGTCACATAAGTGGAAAATATGTGGTGGTCTTCCCACAGAGTTCTTCACAATATCAGTTTACATCAGTTTGCAGGCTAAAAATAATTCTGTACTTAATCTTTCATACCATAGTTGTACATATGTGATGAGAACAGAAGAGCTAATGCGTACGACTTCAAGAAAGCACTTGACCTGCTGGAATATATTGATGAGGTAGGAAAAATTAGATGATCTTAGAATCAGAGAAGGTTTTGGTTTTTTTAACTTCTCTGAGATGGTGTTACTATAGCTAATGCTTGAGATTACATACTGGCCGTTGGTGCCCACCAAGAGAAGTGACTTCTAGTTTTTTAATCTTTGCAGATTTAATGTCAAATGTGGTGTAGGTCAAAGTAAATGTGGTTTAGATCTTAAGTGAAATAATATTTATCCTCATAAACCTCAACAGGGTAGGCCATCTGTGTTACATTGAGAACCTTGCCCATCTAGAGTTTGTCACCAAACAAGAGAGAGAGGGATCCATTAGGTTTTAGGAGAATAATGCTTGCTTGTCCACTATTAGCAGTTTATATGCGTGCCAATAAATAATCCAAACTGTGTCTGCTGTGCCACCTTAAAACGACATGACTTCTTTGGCCTATGTCTGTGGTTATTATCCTTATATACTGTTACGGGCATAAGGCTTGCTGTCCTAAGCTTGCAACTTTGAGAGGTCACCGTTTCTCCTTACATACTATTATTGCCTGTTTGCTGGCAGTTACACACACAACCAGCTCTCCATGAGCATCACTTCTGAGCAGCATTCTTCAACCAAAAACAAGAGCCATGCTATTTCAGAGCAGTGTTGTTTCCAAATTATCTAGCAAAGGTTGCTACAGAAGTGCTGGAAAGCATTTCTGTGGTGTTTGCAATGGAGAGAATCATCTCTGCTGTTCCCAGCTCTTTCTAGTCTGGAGGGAATAGGCTGTAGCTTGGATCTATTGTATGATAGTGCTTTGTGCTACAACAAGGCCATTGTGTTGCCCAACAATAACTTTCTTGGTCACATATTTATTAAATTTAGATCACTTAGACCTTAAATTATGGTCTCTTCCTTTTTATGTAATGCCTCTTAAGTAGTTCTTATTTGTGCTTTATGTATGAAAAGGTTTATGTATGAAAATATTTGCTTGTATTTTATGCTTTTATTACACATTTTTGTATGTAATGAAGGAAGAGAAAAATGTTATTTGGGACAGTATATTGTATTGATATGCCCAGAATTAGTTTTCCTCCACTTTAAACAGAAAAATGTTCTTTAACACACACACTCTAATTTGACTGCTATGTAAGAACTAAGTGAAAATAATAGCATTACTTTGGGAGAGCATACAGTAAATGGGCTTGCTGGACTTAGTTGCTTCTCTTCTTTCATTTGTCATTGCCTTTTTCCAAGTTCCCACCATCCTTTATGAAAACAGTCATCGGGTGTCATTTAAAAAAAAAAAAAGATTGACAAGGATCTTTCATTTAAATTAAAGAGGCCTAGATGTCTGAGTAAGAATACATACCACAAATGGGAAGGCATAAATCAGACTAAAATTTCTCAGTGAACAAGGTCAGCTTAATTTAAGATTGCACCTGTAACACCCTAGGACAAGCATCATTGACCAGAGGAACTGCAGAATTTTAAAGCTAGACGTGGATTGCGTAATTGCTCTTGTTAACTGTGCCAGTCACACTCTAACTGGAAAAAAGCTGATAGCGCAAGGACTTAGCTCATGCTCTTGCTTCCAGAATTCCCCCAGCCTAAATTTCTAGTTTCTCCTGCAAGGGAGTATTTAAAATTTCTGAGATGCCCAAGAAGCCTAAAGGGAAAACAAATGGCTCTTTGTGGTGCCGGTATCATTATCTGAGCTGGAGGGTCTCATGCCAAGCTTCTTAGTATCTGTGCTAGAGACGCATCTACACTAGGATAAAGACGTATTTTAAAGACATTTTAGCTAACAACACATTTAAAAGCCCTATGTACATAGGGTAAACTGTGTTTGTGATAGTTATGTCATGGTGAACAGTTAGCTAGTGAGTGTTAAGACAACTTGCCCTGGGCACACTAGGCTTTTAAAATGTATTAACTAGCATAGATTTTAAAATATATATTTTTTTATCTTAATGTGGGCAGGCTGTTAGCTTTCATGTATGCAGTTAGAGAAATTGAGAGCCTCAGCTGTAGATGGAGAGAAACAGCCTTTAACAGTTGATGTCCGAGTCAGGTCAGCCCATATTGTCCTGAAGTAGGAGTTGCACTGAGACAAATGATTCTCCCCTCCTTCTTCACAGACTTACTTTTTCCTGCTAGCCAAGGCCTTCATGGCTGCCAGAGTGTTAGTGGGTAAACCCTTCTTTGCTCTTATGCTTTTATGACTTATTAGACATTACTACTTTCTCAATTAGGTTCAAATAGGTGAAACCATCCTAATGGTCTGACATATGAGCACTGAGTTCGTTCATTTTTTTTATTTGGTAACTGTATCACAACCAAAATAAAGTAATTTGAAGTTTCCTGAAACAGGCCTTTCCCACAAATAGGTGGCAGTTGAAAAATGTGGCAGCTTTACCATAATGCACTAATTGATTTTTATATGTTTATTAATGCCTACCTCTGCTAGTCACTGTCGATTTATGTCTTAGGCCCTACTCATGTTCATGTCACTGTTCTATTGTTTGGGCTATGTTTGCTTCTTAATTAGAGCATTTGTCTGTATTATTTTTGTGCACCAATTTTGCTGACTTTTGCACAAATTCTGTGCCCTGCAATATATAACAAGCATACAAAAAAAGTAGAAAAGCAAGGAACCGTGCCCTAAATGTTACATTGATTGTAGAATACGCTTAAATCTGTTATCTCCTGCCAATTCTTTTCTGTTTTAAAACACAAGATTATGTAACCCTTCCGAGCCTTTCAGTTTTGGTGCCAAAAAATGTCCTGCTAGTAGAGGAGTGGTGCAAAATTATTTGGGGGTCAAATGATCGTATGTTGGCCAGTTAGATTTTTTGACAATGCATAGGTGCAACACAGCTGCATTTAAACATACATACTTGTACATATATATTACAGTGCTTATTCTCTCTACTTTGCACTTATGCGGCACTGGTTTATCTGATGATTTAAAAGCCCAGTACAACTATTAAAGAACTAAGTCTCAAAACTCCTGTGAAATAGATGAGTAAAGTGACGTACAGTGAGACTAGTGGTTCTCTACATAAGCAGAGCTGAATAGAATTTAGAAGCCATGTGAAGCTTGCCCCCTGCAGTTGTGAATCCAATGAACCAATAGACTCCATGAAATTTGGACAGATAGCAAGTTTTAGTAAGTTTTTATGTAAAAACAATGTGAAATTACTGTAGAACCTCAGTTATGAACTGACCAGTCAACCACACACCTCATTTGGAACCAGAAGGATGAAATCAGGCACATGTGCCTGCACGCGTGCACACAAAGCAAATACTACGCAGTACTGTGTTAAATGTGAACTATGAAAAGAGAAAGCAGCATTTTTCTTTTGCATAGTAAAGTTTCAAAGCTGTATTAAGTCAATGTTCAGTTGTAAATTTAAGAACAACCATAATGTTTTGTTCAGTTACAAACATTTCAGAGTTACAGACCCCCTCCATTCCCAAGGTGTTTGTAACTTTTTGAGGGTCTACTGTACTGCATTTTTCACTGTTTCCTCCCCAAGTCATAACTTGGGTACCTGTCCCAAGTGTTGAATTAGTAACAAAATAGGCAGTTTTACTTTGAGAGTTTTGTTATAAAATATTATAGAGCTCTGGTTTTGAGAGCTAGTCTGCTGCTTTGACCACTAAATGGTACTGCCTCTGTAACTGAAGAGGACAAATAGGATCCTGTCTATTAGTTACCAGTATCAGTTATTCTTTTGTAAACAACAGGTAATGAAAGCGTCCGAGTCAAGTCTCAAATCTGTGTGATGTGGTCATTCGGAAAAACACATTATTTGTCTTTAAAAAAAAAAACAAAAAACCAGCAGTTAGTATTAACTTTCTTTTCCTTTTTTTAAATTGAAGGAGGAGGAAGTGGATGTAAATGATCTTAAACTTCGAATTCTCTGCAAGGCTCTCCAAAGAGACAGGTAGGTCCTAATTTAACATAGATGAATGGATAGATGAAGTGTACAACTTTCTTTGTTCATAACATTGACTTTTCTTAATTGTAATTTTTGGGTACTATTATCCAGCTTCTAATATCAGATTGACTGTTCAAAATGTATGTTTAATATAGATTCTGAGAAGTCTGCTCAGGACAATATGTATTTTTGGGTGGAGGGGAGGTATCACTTACAAAGATACTTCTGTAATAGCTTGTCCACTAAGTCCTCAACTATTCTATAAATACTTTAAACATTTAGGAAATTAAAATGCAACCATGTGGTTTCTTGCATTCCCTTTAATGGGGGAGTGAGCTGACTAGCTATGAAACTAGATTTTCTTCTTTGAGGCAAATGGCATATTCCCACTTTAGAATAAGCAGATTCCAAGCTTGGGATCTTCTAGAGCATTGTCCATTGAAGCTGCTGCTGGAGACTCTCATGCCACTTATGCTGGGCACTGAACTATTTTGACAAATTATTCTCCAGAGCCAGCAGTCCTGGATGTTCAGCACTGGACTTGATTGACCTGGGCAGAGCCAAGGACTTATGTTGGACACACGCACTTTGGAAAGCGGTTCCTCACTTTGTAGTCAACTGAACAGAATTGTTGACACTGGAAGAGATCAGGGACCTAGATATTGTTTTAGCTAGCCATTGAGCCGTTTTGATAGGCAGATCTCCAAAGACAGTGCTGGACACACCTTACTAGACTTAATCCACTGGATCTGAAGAGCTTCCCTCATGAAGGCAACCCTCTTGCTCCTCATAGATCTAGACAATGCCCATGATGTATAAGCACTCTCTCCTTCTGGTTTTCTAAAGCTGGTCAGTCTGATTTTCTAATTATAGTCGGACCCCACCCCCTTCTCCAAAGGGATAGAAGGAACAAATAACCAATGAAGGAGGAGGGTATTCCATGCCTGCTTCACCTTTGGCAGTCAAAAGGAGCTGAAGAAGTTGGAGCCACTCCTAATTAAAGGAGAAGTTCCAGAGGATGGCGATTTCCAGAAAACTCCAAGCTTACATGGCCAGGGAGCACTTATCCCACAAGTTGGAATATGCAGACACAAGTTAGTTACTGTTAAATAACCTTCCCCCTCTTTATGAAAACCTTCACAGTTACAGCCTAGGAAGTTTTTAGGCCTTGTCCACACTTGGTATATAAACTTCACTAGAACAAATTGTAAAAAGTAGGTTTTGCTCCAGCCACATGGACTAACCAAACTGTATTGCAAATCAGTTTGGGTGGATTAGTGTGTACATAGCTTGCGTATGATTTCCAGATTTGGTTCCCAGTTGAGTGAGGTTCTGCAGTCTAGGAGGCTAATCCCTATTCCAAAAGAGGCAGTGGCCTTCTCTAGCATCTGCAAAATGCAGCATTAGGCATCCCACAAACACCTGCTTTTTAGGGGTGGAGCCTGTTAGACTTCCCAACTTGATTACTATATATGGTAACGTATTCTTTGGTACAATGCTGACAATCACTGAGCATGCTTAGCAACATCCTAGCATAGTACTGGACTCCTTTCTCTCATTCTTTACACCACTCCAATCCCTATAGAAGGAGTGAAGGTAGGGGAAAAGGAGGATATCAAGAACTTTGTCGTCATTTTCCCCAATAAAAACATGAATGAAATTCTGACCCTGTTGAAGTCAATGAGAATTTTGCCACTGACCTCATTGGAGCAACGGTTTCTCCCCAGATATTCCTTTTTATTGTTGTTGTTTGTTAGTGTACCTGTTTGGAGACCAGGCTCGGAACTGAGGAAACCAGTGGCCACACAAGGCAATTATGCCAGTTTTAGGACTGAAATAATGAGTAAGTCTACACTGCAATTAAAAACCCGCCGCTGGCCTGTGCCAGCTGACTCAGGCTAAGGGGTTGTTTAATTGTGTTGTAGATATTTGAGCTGAGGCTGCAGTCTGAGCCCAAACATCTACATCACAATTAAACAGCTCCTTAGTCTAAGCTCCACATCTGAATCAGCTGGCACGGGCCAGCTGAGGGTGTCTAATTGCAGTGTAGCCATACCCAGTGTAAACTCCAGTCTGCATGGCACTTGACACTGGGAAACCTCAGCAACTGGAAAACCCAGTGCCAGAAGCAAGGGAAGTTATTTTTTAATCAGTTTTTTCCCCTTTCTTCCGAGCTTTATACAGTGATTTGAATTAGGGCTTCAACAACAGTCTGACATTTCCCTGGAGTGAGTCAGCATATACAACCACATTGTAAGGCTTGCAAAGCTCAGAAAACTGGATATTTGATGCTGAGTTAGGGCCTTGCAATTTTAAGCCTTTCACTCAACTTTGTGTTCTTCCTTTGCTTCTCCAGTTTAAAAAATGATAGCAAGTTGCCTTTGCTTCTGTGTTCTGAAGAATATGCCTTAAATAAATCTCTTGTCAGAGTGGTGATTGTGAAATAAAATAATGGTTGAAACTAGCTTACTTAGACCCGTGTGTGATTCTGAGTTTGCTAATAGAAGCAAATAACTTTTTCCTGTTTTTACTGTTTAGTCAATGGGGAGGCATTCCTATTATGTGTGTTGTTAAATTGTCTTGTAATTCCCCAATTTTATTAAAATTGTACTCTTAAAATATTAAGAAGATAATCAATACAGGATCCAAAGAACACTTGCTTTCAATTGTAGAAAAGCACACAGAACATAGGTACACTGCAAGGAAATTTATTAATCTGCTTTAATATCAGGTTTTTAATCACCTTGTTATGTTTGATGAAGTTGTTAAAATGCCCTTTACAACTTAATTTATACTTTCTGACTTGCAGTTGGTCCAGTTCAGAATGCAAAGATGATCCAATTGAAGCATCTAAAGACAGCATATTTGTGAAAATATTACAGAAGCTATTGAAAGAAGGTAAGTTTTGTTTTATGTGAAGAAAACTTTCTCAAATTACTGTGTGTCAACTTTGTTTTAAAACATACTTAACCAGCTGTTTAGAAAAAGTAACACAAACAAATAAGATGTAAAAGAAGCCAAAAAATTGCATCAGAATTTCATTAGATAAAAATGTGAGCACATGGGAGACCTACTTTAACTTTCTGCATTATTAGGAAGGTGACAAAACAGGTAAGTTCTCTCTCACTTATTGTCTTGGAACCTCCAAAATACATCTGTTCTGCAGGAAGATAGTGTTTATTTTTTTAGAACTCATTGTTATACAGTGGAACTCAGCCTCCAGGAAAATCCCCTGCAGGACAGGAGGAATTTTAAGACACCAGGACTGTAACTGAGAATGACTTAATTGGTTTAACTCAAATTTTAAAAAAACAAAAATCCTCAAATTGAGACCAATCAAGCAACATCACAACTCGAAAGAAATTTTTTTGGGGAAATTTTATAAGGAACTAAAAGTGACTAGAATAGAAACTCAATCTTAACTATAATGTTCACAATTTTAAAAAGCTATATTGTTAAATATGATAAGTTTGCAGGTTATAATGTCATCTTTCAGAACAACTTTAACTATTTTTTGCATTTTTAAACCTATCTGATTCTTGACCTTTGTAAGGGCTGCAATATCCAGGTCATTTGGACTACAATAGAATCTGAGTTATGAACATCAGAGTTACAAACTGACCAGTCAACCACACAACTCATTTGGAACCAGAAGTATGCAGTCAGGCAGTCGCAGAGAGAGAGAAAAAGCAAATATAGTGCAGTACTGTGTTAAATGTTAACTACTAAAAAAATAAAGGGAAAGCAGTATTTTTCTTCTGCATAGTAGTGTTTTAAAGCTGTATTAAGTCCATGTTCAAGTTGTGAACTTTTGAAAGAGCAACCATAACTTTTTGTCCAGTTACGATCATTTCAGAGTTACGAACAACCTCCATTCCCGAGGTGTTTGTAACTGAGGTTTTACGGTAAGTCCGTTTTAATTGATCAAAAATGTGATTGACTTCAATGTTTGATTTGTTAGAAAGGCACTTTATGGATTTTATATAACTATTTCAGATTAATAGTTTTATTGATGTGATTTCCATATTTATAAGAGACTTTGGTATGGGAGAGGGAGGGAATTCAAATATAGAGTATGAAAATAGTCAAGTTGAATGAAATCTTGAACCAATGGGCTCAGTTTTACAGAACACTTGTTGCACTGCATGACACAGTAGATGGAAAGACTGTATGTAGCTAATTCTATTCCAACTCCAAACAAATGCCTCAGGAACTGAAGTGCGGGTACAAATGTTTCCATTGGCATCAAGCATCCTTTCTAAGTATCTTATAATTTCTATAATGCAAGTTTTTGTGTTGTAGGAGTTCAACTCAGTGAATATTTACCAGAGGTGAAGGACTTGCTACAAGCAGATGAACTTGGCAACTTGAAATCCAATCCTTATTTTGAATTTGTGCTAAAGGCAAACTATGAACACTATGTTCAGGGACAAGCATGATGATTTTTAACATTGTTTAAAGTAGAACTTTCTAAAGAACTGAGTTAAAGCAGTGTATACTTTTTTACATTCTGTACGTACTTGGTTAAACCTCTGTAATAAAATTTATACCATAACGTTTGGCTTTGGAAATTAACAATTTTTACAATATAGTTAATATAGTCTCTTGACTTTTTTTCCTCTGGGAAACTCACTTCTATCCTGATGGCTGAAAATGCATGGTTGATTTTCATCTTCTGTGCCTCTTTTGGTTTCACGTTTGTTCTGTTTTTTTGTTTAGTGTGTAGGAAGTCTCAACACTAGAGGCACATACATCCAGGGGTGAAATCCTGGCATCTTTGAAGACTCTGGGAGTTTTGCCATTGACTTCATTGGGGCCAGGATTTTACCCTAGGAGTATATATTGGAAAAAATACAATAAATGTTGAATGATGGCTGAATATATAGCTTTTTGGATTAAGAAATGAAAGCCATGCTTGTATAAAGCACGCTGCTTAAAAATTAGGCTTTTAGTATAAAACTTTGAATTGATACAGCACCTTCCATCTGAAGAGATCAATGCTATACATGGATAGGTAAGTAACCCCCATTTACAGAAAAGAAAACTGGCAGAGAAAGGATAAGGGACTTGCCCAAGGTCACTCTGTCTGTCAGTGGCAGCCAGGAATAGAACCCAGATCTCCTGACTCAGAGTCCCCTGGCCTAGCAAATACATCAATCTTTCAACTTGTAAGTGAGTGCAGTTTTTTCACAGCAATTTTCAACAAATCTAGAGCAATTTTTATATGATGGTTACAAATACAGAAGTTATCAATAGATTTTTACATTTTTAAAGCAGTGATATTTAAGTGCACGCCATACAGTAATTCACAAAACATGCGTAGAACCTAAGCTCACGGGAAACCTAGAAAGCAGTTACCGAAGTGTGAGTCCAGCAAGACCTTCCTTACTCGAACACTTATTCTTTACTAGACGCCAACTTACCCCAGTTCACTTATCCCTGACAACGATGATAAAAAAGTCCATGTAACTCTTTAAAAATTTAAATGGTTCTCATATTCAAATAACAGGTTTAATTTAAAACATAAAAAGTTGCTTTAATCTGATAAATCGTAGGAGAAGCCGTTCTTTTACAGATAGTTTTAACGTCCAGAGTTTGAATGCAGAGCAACTCACATACCCTTATGCTCTACTTACCCTGGCTAGGTGCCTGCTAAAACAACTTGATCCAACAGCTGAGAAGGTCATAAGTTAAATCAGTTGAAGAGAATCCAATTTCTAGTTTAAAAAGCACAGCTATCGCTCTGCGTGCCCTCCTCCCTGTGCTAATACAGTGCTCAGGGCTGAAAGGCTGAACATGTTTGGAAGAATAGACTTATCTAGAGATGTTCTAACTAATATGGAAAAGATACTCATTAGCAATCTTGGAAAAAGTAACCACTGAATTAAGCTTCACCTGTTTCTAGGTATTGCATGTCTGTGAGAAGCGTGGGTATAACTTTGACTTTACAAAAGGGAATAATTCAAAATATTGGAGTTTAACTTACTAGTGTAAAACACAATTTTAAATAGAAATGGGATCTCAAATTATAAGTGCTGCCCCCCGGCCCCCCCCCAATAAAAAAAAGCCTAAAGATTTAGGGGATGGGAAACAGAGTATCAAATGACTGGCACTCTTTGTAGGGGCATCTTATTCCTGGGCTTTGGCTTTGTTAAAATTAGCTTGAAGTGTCTAGTAATGTGGACATTTCTGGTCAAGCCTTGAAGGTACAGATGGGATTTTTCAGCCCCCCTCCCTCCTCTGACTCATCATCATAGAATCTAACCACCTGTATCCACTCATAATCCACAGAGTATGCCAAAGGAAACTTCTCCATAGGCTGTTATACTTAAGAAGATAGATTTGCTACAGTTTATGTATAATTATAGATTTGTTACCTCTTGATCTATGCCAAAGAGGGTTATTTAATCATTCTGTTTTTCAGAAAGTCAATATTTATCTATAGATTGTAAGCTCCTAGGGGCAGGTCATGTACAGCATGGAGCACACTCTATGTCCTCAACAAATGATTTTTTGTAATTTTCACAACTAAGGCTCTTTGGTCTACTGCTGGTATAAAAGGAACTTTGCAATGATACAGTACCTTTCATTTGAGGATCTGTACAGCACTAAGATGTAGGTAGATTTAAAAAAAAAACTATTTTAATAATTCACATACTCAAACTGAAGTTCAATATTCTGATAGTAGGGATGTTAAATATGTTCACTGTCAATATAAAATTTTAAAAGGTCAACTAGATTTTTGTTTCTTTGCATGTTCTTGTTCATGTTAAATGTATATCCCAAATTAAAAAACATAAGAGGACTAAAAAAGTGCCACTATGGCTAAACAAAAAAAGTAAAAGAAGCAGTTACAGGCAGAAAGGCATCCTATAAAAAGTGGAAATTAAATCCTATTGAGGAAAATAGAAAGGAGCATAAACTCTGGCAAATGAAGTATAAAAATATCATTAGGAAGACCATAAAAGAACCAGAAGTAGGAAACCTTCTAAACCACCAGTGGGGCCACTGGATGACCAAGATGCTAAAGGAGCACTCAAGGAAGATAAGGTTATTGTGGAAAAACTAAATGAATTCTTTGCAATCAGTCTTCATGGCAGAGGATGTGAGGAAGATTCCCAAACCTCAGCTATTCTTTTTAGGTGACAAATCTGAGGAACTGTCCCAGATTGAGGTATCATTAGAGAGGGGGTTTTGGAACAAATTCCTAAATTAAACTAAGTCGCCAGGACCAGATGGTATCCACCCAAGAGTTCTGAAGGAACTAAAATGTGAAATCATGGAACTAACTGTGGTATGGACCTATAATTAAATCAACTTCTGTACCAGATGACTGGAGGATAGCTAATGACACCAGTTTTTAATAAAGGTTCCAGAGGCAATCCTGGCAATTACAGGCCAGTCAGCCTAATTTCAGAACCAGGCAGATTGATTGGAACCATAGTAAAGAACAGAATTATCAGATGCATGGATGAATACTATTTGTTGGGGAAGAGTCAACATGGTTTTTGTAAAGGGAAATCATGCCTCACGAATCTACTAGAATTCTTTGAGTGGATCAGCAAGGATGTGAACAAAGGTGATCCAGTGGATATATCCAGTGTACTTAGATTTTCAGAAAGCCTTTGACAAGGCTGTCAATGTGCAGTGGCAGTCAAAAAAAAAAAAAAAGCTAACAGAACGTTGAGACTCATTAAGAAAGGGATAGATAAGACAGAAAATATTGTATTGCCTCTTCATAAATCCATGACACTACCGACATCTTGAATACTGTGTGCAGATCTGGTCTCCCCATGTCCAAAAAGATGTATTAGAATTGGAAAAGGTACAGAAAAGGGCAACTAGAATGATTAGGAGCATGGAAAGGCTTCCATATGAAGAGAGATTAAGAAGAGTGGGACTTTTCAGTTTGGAAAAGGGATGACTTGGGGGACATAACAGAGGCCTATAAAATCATGATGTGGAGAAAGTAAATAAGGAAGTGTTATTTACACATAACAAAAACTAGGGGTCACCAAATGAAATTAATAGGCAGCAGCTTTAAAATGAAAAGGAAGTATTCACACAACACATGGTTAACCTGTGGAACTCCTTGCCAGAGGATGTTGTGAAGGCCAAGCCTATAATGGGGTTTAAAAAAAAAACACTAAAGTTCATGGAGGACAAGTCTGTCAGTGGCTTTTAGCCAGGGTAGGAGGGGATTGCTATTTGCTAGAGGCTGGGAATGGCCAACAAGATGGATCACTTGATGATTACCTGTTCTAATCATTCCCTTTGAAGCACCTGGCATTGGCCACTGTCAGAAGACAGTATACTGGGCTAGATGGACCATTGGTTTGACCCAATATGACCGTTATGTTTTTTATTCTATGCAGTCAAAATGCCCATCGATTCCTGTTGGAGATCTGCTTCCATTAGGGCAGAGAGGGTTCAATGTGTATGTTACAAGAGTTGCACGGTTAAGGTTTGTTATCTGTTTGCTCCTATTTCCAATCTTTTCATATGATCTATCCATTAAAACAAAATAACGCTCTATATGATGACCGCTTCTCTCAAATAATGGCACAGATGTTATCTTCATTTAGCACTCTACAAATGTCCTGGGTAGCCTATTTTGCTGCATAATAGATCTAAAAAAATGGCAGTAAAGGGGAACAGCTGCAATAAGTATAGACTAGTACCTGTTCCTTCATGGAAGTTTTCAGTTAGCCATGTGGTTAAGCCTTTAAATGGGGGAGAAAATGTTCTTTAATGTTTTGGGGGTATTGTCACATAATTTTATAATTAAAGAATATATTAAACATTTATTTCCTTGCATAGGGTAGGAGTAATTAATTTTAATGTCCAGCCCCCACTTGTCACTTTTAAAAAATCTAAAGTTTAAGAATTATATAAGAAGAATTAAAGAAACATGTGAAGTTGTGATTTGCATCAAGGCAAGCGGAAGAAATTGGACATTCCACTTTGGAGATCAGATTTACTCTCGCCCTACTCTTATTGCTGGAATTTGAACTGACTTGTCACTATTGTGACCGAGCACTGAAAAATAAATATTGGTTTAGCCCCTCGTGCCTATCCTATGTTTTAATCCCAGAGAATGTATTCGGGGGAAATGGCCTTTTATGTATAAAATTAATATTGCCACCAGGCATTTGTCTGTCTTGAATTGCTATTAATCATACTTAGCCATAGTATCAGTTTGAGATACTGTGAGATTTGTTGTGGGAAAACCAAAATGGTATATGTCCATGACCTTTTTTTTTCTTTTATTAAGGTCACTGACACTGCTTCCACTGTTAATATTTTAAGCAGGGTTTGTGCCAACACATGGATAGCTGGAGTACACAAATACATCTCAGATGAAATAACTCCTCTGTATTTTAATCTGCTGAGCATCTTTTTTTAATATCTTTGATTACTGTGATTCCTTAAAACCTTCAGGAAAATTCGTTTCTCTTATGGTACATTTATGTATGTTCAGTGTTAGGCAACAGGTTTTTTGGAAGACTGAAGAGGAGAAAAACATTGCAGGAAAAAAGTTAATTTTTTTTTTTTTTTTTTTTACCAGCTTGCTTTAAGACAGTCGCATGACAGAAAGTGCAGAGGGAAAGTGGCAGCAAAAAAGACATAGGATGCAGGCAGAGGTGAAGGGGAGAGTTGCCAGATTAGGAGTCAGAAAGATTAAATGCTTGAGAAGAGGAAAAGGCATCAGTTCTCAGATAAACCTTGCTGTTCTGGCTTGTAGCTGGGGAAATCCAACTGCAGAAAATGCCTTCTCCTTCACAGTGGTTCCTGGCACAGAGACTGCCTCTTTGCACGTCTCTCTTTACCCCGTAATTTAGTTGTCTTTTTTCAGGAAGATTTGCCTTAAACCATTCCTATCCTAGTTTCTCCAGAGTCACTTGCTACAAACCAGACCTGCTTTCTTCAGCTCCTTTGCCTGATTCTTCTTTCTAATCGTACCAGGGATGTCTAAAGAGAGACTTTCACCTATGCCAAATGGAATCTGCTTATTCAGACTGTGGCTGGCAACGTTAATTGCTCTTTATTTAATGGAGTATTTTCATCCGGTTAAAGGCAGCTCAGCCCGAAGACTAATGCAAACTCTTATGGATGAGCTGTTCTGAGCGTCACAGCAAGTTTGTATTCAAAACCAATCCGAGCTCTGCAGGTCAATAATGGGTACAGTTCATAACTGCAACTGGAGTGCACCAGCATCCAACAGCTAGTGATTAAATCTACATCAGGCTTCTGGGTTTAGAAATAGTCATTGGAATACATTTTCCCAGGACCAGTATTTCTTGAACAGTGTCTGTACCAGGCATCCCCCGTTGCCCTATGCATTTCTTTCTCAGGTGCATCTTGAAATCAGATCAAATGAAATAATCCGTGGGCCTTAAAAATTTTGTTAATACAAAACAAGTCCAATATAGGTCAAATGAAAGCATGAGAGGGGCATTCATTGTAAATTCATCATAATCTGTTTCCTTTTCACCTTGAGTCTCTTCTGTGCTAACTCCCCTGCTTACCTACACATAATCTGTTATTTTTCTAATTTTTTCCCCCTTAAGTCTATTATTCGTTGTGATGAATACAGTTCCTATTTATGGAGGAAGAACTGACCCTTCCCTATTTTGGCAAAGAATTGAATGGGTATTTAAACAATACTGTTCTGTGGCCCTTACCTTAAATTTAGCTGCAAGCATTTTTTCAGGGCGATTAACAGTTACAAACCTCTCCTCTTCAGTAACTTTGGTGGTGGCTGCAGGGAGACCTTTGTTAATTACTTATCTATCCTACCTTGCTGCTTGAAATTTAGCATGACATTTAGGAGCAGTTTCCCCTTCCTAAATGTATATAAAGAACTAGCCTACAACAGGCTATTTCACGAGTGTCTACTTCTACCTTAGTCTCCCGTAGAGCAAACCTCTGTTGAGTCTTCCAGCATGTGTGCACATCAAGTACTTTGGAAAAGGGGATTGTTCCCCTGCTCCCAGTGAGGCTGCTGCTCTCGTCCACTGACTTGTGGTACCACATCTGTCCTGCTACGCTCTCCATTTATTCCGATCCTCTCCAGCAGCGGCGGCGGCACTCCCCATTTTAACAGAAGCTGGACAACCGTCAACTGCACTTCCAGCCTCCCCCAGCCCCAAAACGGCCAATTAAGCCTCTTCGTGACCCTAGGTAGATTCAAGCCCCGTGAGAATATGTTTTTCTTAAATATATTGGGGTGGCTCCATGGGCGTATAAATAGCACAGCCTCCCGCAGCCCCACGGCGCGTGGGAGCTGTCCAGCCCGCCCTGGCAGCTGGCCGGCTCGTGGATCTCGCTCCCCGCTATAGAAAGTGATGTGCGGGGCACCGCGTGTGACCAAACCTGCCGCTGGGCGATGGGTCCCCCAGGGCGGGCCGGGGACTCCACCGTGACTAAACCAGAGCCACCTTTCGGCCCTGCCCCGGGGGGCGAGTGTCAGAGCGCGGCCGTGCGTGCCCGGCCGGACCGCACCGCGTCTCACCCGCAGCGCGGCGGAGCTCCCGCCTGCGCCGCTCGCCGCCGGCCGCGCCGGGCCCCGAACCCGCGCCTCCCCCCGGCGGCCCCGCCGCCTTCCCCTTTCTGGGCACGGCGGGTCGCGATTATTTCGGACACGGGCCCTCGCGGCCCCTTCCCCGGGGCCGAGGCGGGGCCCGGCAGCCTGTCCTTATACGGCCCGGCCTGTGGTCCCTGGGCCCGGGCCAGGCGCGCCTTCTTTGGGCAGCCCCGCGGCCGGCCTGGGGGGCTCCGGCCGGGCTCGCGCGGTGCCCGACACCCAAATATGGAGACGGCCGGGGCCACATTCCTGCGGCCGGCGGGGCGGGGAGCGGCGGCGGCTCTATAAGAGCCTCCCGCGGCCGGGCAGCCCCCGAGCTGCAGAGCTGCCAGGAGCGCCGCCGCCGAGCCGCCGCCCGGAGCTGAGCCAGGACCCGCCGCCGAGGTGAGCTGAGCCGGGCCGGGGCGGGCCAAGCCCTCCCACCGGCCGAGCGCGGCAGCCGCCGGAGCCAATCCGCGGAGGGAGCCGCCGGGCGAGACACGGGCCCTTCTTGGCGGGCTGTGCCGCCCCGGAGCTGCGGGGAGAGGCGGAGCCCTAGACGGCGAGGGTGGGAAGGGAGCGAGGAGCTCCCCTCGGCCAGCCCCTGCTCAAAGCAGGGCTAACCTCGGCTGAACGGCCGCCTTGGGACGCGGAGAGCGGGCTCGCTTTGAACGGCTCCAGTATCTCCTCCTGCCTAGCGCCAGCTCCCCAAGGCGAGGGAAATAGTTTCAGTGGCTCCTGGCGAGCCACTCCTCGCTCTCCTAGCCCAAAGGAGGGGACGTTTGGACTAGGTACCCCCTGAGGGCCCTTCCACCTCTAAGCTCCTAGGACAGTCAGATTTGGTTATAGAGATGATTGAGTCAAAGCGCAGGACACTGTATTGTGACCGTTTGTACCAGCTGAGATGATACCTGGGCTTGGATGACTTCACCTTTACACGGCATCTTCTTAATTCCCTGCGACTGACGCCAGCGCTTTTATTGCTTCCAACTTTTAAAATCCTTAAATATCTGTGGGGAAAAAGAATTTTTAGCAAATTTACACAACTTGCTCTTCGTCTCCAATTTGTGCCACGCTATTGAATCAAAGTGCTTGGCTTTTCTTTTAAACCTCTGGTTTGTTGTTGCTGTTCTGGTAAACGTTTACAACTATTTCTCCTAAATACTCTTGTGAGCTATGGCCTCCTTTAACTTGGGTTCCAGATGGATGAGATTTCTCAATCAATGAGAAATGACGATAGGGTTACCATTTTTACTTTCCCCCCAATATAATTACTGTATGTATCTTAAATGTTTGTATTAAAAGGACCAGATTACATGGTGACACTTTCAAAATATGATAAAATGACTCTCAAGTAATGGAGACTGCCGTTTATTGAGGATGTGGTGGATTAGTTCATTGAGCTAATCTACAACATTCTATAACCCATACTACCTGGCATAAAGATTTAAACTAGAATTCAAAATTTGGGGGATGGGGAAGGTTGGATCTACTTCGGGTTTAAAAAATGTGTTTTTTAATTAACCACTTTAAAGTAGCATAGGCGTTTTTTTGTTTGTTTGTTTCTTAAATCAAAGCTGGTGCCCATTGGCCCTTGCAGCCCCTCTTTGAAGCCACGATCCAGTTCACCCCCTCACCTTCTGTGGGAGGGGAGGCCCCAGCATCTCTGGGACCGTGGATCGTGAGTGGTGGGACTGCTGCTGCGTTACATTGTGCCTTGTCAGCTCTTACAGTGGTTTGATTTTCTTGCGTTCCCCAGAAAGCCGACACCATGTGCGATGAGGATGAGACCACCGCGCTTGTATGCGACAATGGCTCCGGCCTGGTGAAGGCTGGCTTTGCTGGGGATGATGCTCCCAGGGCTGTGTTCCCCTCCATCGTGGGCCGCCCTCGCCATCAGGTACAATGCCCTGTCTTCTAGCTCTGCCCCTTTGGTATGCAGAGCCGGGATTGCCACTTCACAGAGGCAGTGCTTAAAATCCATCCCCTGGGGGACCACCTTCTTTCTGGGGAAAGTCCCCAATCACTTGAGAGGGGCTGACCCCCAACTCCATAATGGGACTGAGTAATTTATATGCCAGCTGTGCTACCACTGCCTGTGTTACACCAAATATGCCCCAATCACCCGTTCTCCAACCGTGAGACTAGCGTAGATGCCATGATCTATGCCCCACAAATGCTCTCTGTGCTCCATGCAGGCACACCTGTACTACAACAGCTGCTCTTACAATGGGCTGGATTTGCTCTAGCTGTGCCCTGTGTCTTAGGAGCTGCTCATCTTCTGTCCTGGGCTGGCTGTCACTCCCTAGGGTGGATAGCATGTGACTCAGCTTCCTGCCCTGGAGAGATGTAAAGCCCCCTGGTCCTTCCCCCCTTTTGTTCCTCTCTAGGGTGTCATGGTGGGTATGGGTCAGAAAGACTCCTACGTAGGGGATGAAGCTCAGAGCAAGAGAGGTATCCTGACCCTGAAATACCCCATTGAACATGGCATCATCACCAACTGGGATGACATGGAGAAGATCTGGCACCACACCTTCTACAATGAGCTGCGTGTGGCCCCTGAGGAGCATCCTACCCTGCTCACCGAGGCCCCCCTCAATCCTAAGGCCAACCGTGAAAAGATGACCCAGATCATGTTTGAGACCTTCAATGTGCCCGCCATGTATGTGGCCATCCAGGCTGTGCTGTCACTGTACGCCTCTGGCCGTACCACCGGTGAGTGAGGGTAAAGGGCCTTCTCGGGACCTCTAGCAGCACCTACCCGCACCCAGGGAGGCACCAGGCCATTGGCATAGGGGCACCCACCTTGAGCCAAGCCAACACCCACCCTCAACCAGGAAGGGCACCAGGAAGTCCATGGGCATAGGCTCTCTGAGACATGAACCCCCCTGCCCACAGCAGACACCCCGTTCTCCCTTAGATTGATGTTGCTACGAGTAAAACCAAACTTTGCCTGTCCCTTTCCCCACGAGGTCCTCCTTCCCGTGGGACCATTTCCCCAGCCACGCCTTGTGTCAGTCCAGCGAGTGCTCGGTCTCACTCACTCTCCCACCCCCTCACAGGTATCGTGCTGGACTCCGGTGATGGTGTCACACACAACGTGCCCATCTATGAGGGGTACGCTCTGCCACATGCCATCATGCGTTTGGACCTGGCCGGTCGGGACCTCACTGACTACCTGATGAAGATCCTGACAGAGCGTGGCTACTCTTTCGTCACCACTGGTAAGTGGAGCCCACTCGCCTACCCGCCACCTCTGCGCAGCAGCACACAACAGTCACATTCAAGGCTGTCTTGTTTAGCCTTCATGGGGGTGGCCATGTCCTGCAGAGATGCACTCCTGTGTGTGACTAACGATACGCTGTCACCGCTCAGTGCAACGGGCACTTGTACTAAGGTACTTGCCAGTTAATTGGCATGGTTTGTACTTAATAGACACAAACTGAGCCTGGGAGCTCTGGCGTGTATTTGCTCAGGGTGGTCCTGTTTGGTATAGTCAATATAAAACGCTGTATCTGATGTTCCATGTTGAAAATCAAGGACCATGGTTTGATTTCTCCCCCTTCTGTTCATATTGTTGACATACTCTGCACACACTCTTCCCCAGGGCAGAAAATATGCAGGCATGCTCTTTCAGAGCCCCGGCCTGTTCCCCCTGGCCTCTGGCTGTGCTGCTTGGCTCCTCTTTCTCCTGTTATAGCCTTCTAAAATCTTGTTTCTCCCTGTGACAGCTGAGCGTGAGATCGTGCGCGACATCAAGGAGAAGCTGTGCTATGTGGCTCTGGACTTCGAGAATGAGATGGCAACTGCAGCTTCATCCTCCTCCCTGGAAAAGAGCTATGAATTGCCTGATGGGCAGGTCATCACTATTGGCAATGAACGTTTCCGTTGCCCAGAGACCCTCTTCCAGCCATCCTTCATTGGTATATAATCCTCTCTCTCTCCAAAGAAATCCTTCCCTTCAGTGTTAATTCCCCAGTGAAGTGGAGAGATCAGTATGTGCCCTTACCTTTTGTATTCCTTTTCTCCTCGTGTTGCCAGGTATGGAATCTGCTGGTATTCATGAGACAACTTACAACAGCATCATGAAGTGCGATATTGACATCAGGAAGGACCTGTATGCAAACAATGTCATGTCTGGTGGTACCACCATGTACCCTGGTATTGCTGACCGCATGCAGAAGGAGATTACAGCTCTGGCTCCAAGCACAATGAAGATCAAGGTACGTTTGACTATAGGGATTACTGACTCAGATATTCAATACAATTTCTTTTCAGACAAGTACAGCAGAATGATATAGAATACTTAGAACTACTCTGTTTGCCAAGTGCATTGAAGCACTTCACGTTCAAACGTGGGTGCATCTGACTCTCCTTTAGAAAATGCTATTCCACCTCACTCAACATGTTGTTGTAAAGTTAAATATCGTTATTTATAAAAGGTTTCCTCTGTTTTTGTGTGCCCAAATGTGGTTGGCTTGTTTACTGATCAGAGCTCTGCTTCCTCCTGTAGATCATTGCCCCACCTGAGCGTAAGTACTCAGTCTGGATTGGTGGCTCTATCCTGGCTTCCCTGTCTACCTTCCAGCAGATGTGGATCACAAAGCAGGAATATGACGAAGCCGGCCCATCCATTGTCCACCGTAAATGCTTCTAAGCCTGTTTACATGATCACTATGCTAACCACTCTCAGGATGACAATGCTGTAAGTTGTAGGTTGCTGAATACCTGCAACAGCCATGTAGCGTTCTATTTTGTAACAATTTCTGTTACGGTTGCTGCAAACTCCACGTGACACAGTGTATGTAAAGTGTACATAAATTTAATTTATTTTACCTCATTTTGTTTATTTTTAAAACCATGCCCTGTGGAAGGAAACCAAAAACTTCAAGAAGCATTAAATCATCAGTCATTCTGCCACGCCCCCATGGAGTTGGTTATGTCATGATTTATTTCCGTTCCCGGAGTTGAAATCTCTATACACGTTCGTCCTCTTCTTTTTAACTGGGTACAGTCTAGGGAGAAAAAGGTTATGGCGTTTTAAATAATGAACATGATGCAGGGTTATTTCACACAGTGGTGCTTCAAAATTAATTTTTAAATATATTGAAAAAAGATCTTGGTGTCCATATTTAAACTGAAAAAAGAACCTGAAACTGCTTTCCTGGTTTGGAGAAATACTTCAACCCATTTCTGTTTTTAGAATTTACATTTCCCTTGCTTTACATGTACCTTCCTACTCTCTGTTATCACAACGGTATTGACATATCCTTAAGTTTAGGTTACATTTTCTGTATCAAGTCTGTTTTGGAAGGGATTAGAGCCTGGATATAAAAAACGTGCTCAGCCATATCGCTGCCTAGAACTCTTTGCTATTTTTATAACTGTTTAAAAAAGCTGTTGGATGGTGTGAGTGTCTTAAACTTAACAAAACCAAACTCCTTTTGAATGAGATGCAATCTTATACTGGCTCGACACCAAGGCGATATTTCACTAGACAAATGACCCTGTGCAGCACACTTATTTCAAATACCACACTGGAGAGGAATGTAAATACAGTAGTAACTTTTAATAACCCATTTCTAAGTGGAACTGAGGAGAAGGTTTTCCTATAGAACTACTAGTCAATCACTGGGCTTAAAATAGATAAAATTTAGCACTCTTATTTGGCCATTCTGTGGCTGACCTGAAACAGCATAAAGTAAATACCCAGGGCCAGACAGGAAGTGTGGCTTAAACATGTACCACTCCACTTCATTATACACAGGCAAATATCAACTACACTCCCTATTGGGAAACTGCAGCCAGGGGCAGTGCCCAGATGTGCTTTGGGAACTTCATCACAAATTAGGCAAGGGATTTTATTGCCTGAGGGAGACCCCTCTCTGGGAAGGGGTTAGGCGCTCACTGTTGTGGTTCATGTTCAGAGATTTCAGCAGCTGTGTCACTCTAGTTACCCTCTTTTGGCTGTCTGTAAATGGTAAAGACTGAACTTGTAAGATCCAACCCCAACAACATATACAATTAAGAGGTGGGGCTAAGCCAGGGCTAAAGATCCAAGCTCCCTTTTTTTTAGCCATAGCATTTCTTCCCTGAGAGGAAGCCAGACCTTTTAGGGGATGGGACTCAGCTGCCCTTATTAATTCAGCTACAGCAAAAATCCCACCTTTTTCACCTCAGCTCAGGAATTCCTGGCCATTCATGCTTCAGGGCCTCTACTTTCCTGGACCCGGTGGTATCAGAGGATTGGAAATGTAACTGTTAAGTGCTTCCCTGGGAGTGGCGAAAGTCCTTCAGGCCACTCCTAGTGGCCCAAATGTGTGCCTGCCCCCCTGTTTGTGATGAAGGGGCTCCCATCTAGTGGGAAAACAGAGGTGGGAAATGTTATGATTGTGAGGCTGCCCCCTAGGGGCTCTGAAGGTGCTATGCATTGTCCTTAACATGGAGAGCTCAGATACTGCAAAGATGAGCTTGGGATAAATGCCTAGACCAATAGGAATTTTGCTGGCATTTGCAGTGATAGGCACCCTTCTGCAGGGTTTAAGCAGGGCATAGGAGCTTAGATGGGAACTATGTGCTGAGGTGAATTTCACTCCACAGTGCAAGCTTGTATTGTTAGGTTTTAAATAACTTTAAAAACTGATGGAAAGGAAGTGAATCTAGAACAGCAGCTGCTTCTCAGGCTGGGACAAATGCCACGCTGGTAGATCTATGCATTCAGACTAACCGTTCCGAAGGGGGGGCCTAAAGTTAGCCTCCATTTTCAGGCATCTGATGAAGTGGCCTGGTTTCCAGAAGGGCCGTGAACCCTCCAGTCTAACTGAAGTCAATGAGAGCGAGGTGGTCAGCACATCTAATGGTCAGGCCACTTATACAGGTGCCTAAATATGGATTCAAGAGCCTAACTTCAGGCATCCATGTATGAATGTTACTAATGTCATTGGGATTTATGTGGGCTCTGCAGTTAGCATTTGACTCAATGGCTTGTTTATTGCTGCCAGTGAATTACATGGAGTCTATGTCATGGAGAAAGCCGAATCATTTTATTGACTTCTCAGTTCTTACTGGAACAGCAAAGTTCAGTGTATTATACACATATACCTAGTCACTGCCCTGAAGAAGACATGACAATGTAGCACATGTGCTCTTCCTAGAACCAAATTCTCCCCTGGTGTAGCTAAGTGCCATTGCCCTAGTCCTGATCCTACTGAAGTCAATGGGAAGAACTGGGATCCCACGGGAGCTCTGATTTAAATGTTAGATGAGTGCTTAAGGGCTCCATCCTGATCCCACTGATTTAAATGGAAGCAGGATTGGTCTCTAAGCTGTCACAGTCTCTTCACTTTGGGGAAGTTAGGTACATGCATCCTTGTTTATATCTATGGGGGAGCTTAGCTCATCAAGATATTTTTACAAAATCCAAATGGCTGTTTTCCTTCTTATATGGTCAGATAGTAAGTCCAGGGGCCAAATGCCACCTAGGTATAAGTGGATGCAACAGCACAGCTTTCTGTGGCATTTCACTGGCTTTAACCAGGTGGGACTTTAGTGCCTGGTGTGCATTTCACTTGGGTGCGTAGCCTGCTCCTGTACAGAATAATGCAAACAAAACAGGACTGGAAACACCTACAAACAGTTTCGTAGGCAGTTTGAGTAAAACAAGTATTCAAGTGAAATGGTCAGATTTCTCTGGGTAAAAGCCTCAGTCTATGCATATTTTACTCCTTCATAAAAACCGTCACACTCCACAGTGTCTTCAAAATAATGTTTGAAGCCCTTGTGTTTAAGGAGCTTGTGTTATGCAGGCAGTTAGACTCAATGGTTTTCTCCTGACCTTAAAATCTATATATTTACCTCATTGGACAAGCCCTTAAATCTCTCTTCTAAGCCCTTAAACTAGTCCTTGGCAGTTTCAATTGTTAATCAATCTTGTTGGTGATTGTATATTTTTATTCTTCATTGGCTGCTGAAGATATCCTTGTCACCGAATCCCTGCTGACGTGCTCTGTGAGGGCAGCCATTGTGCAGTGTACACTCTGCACTGTTTTGTTATAGCAGATCAGTATGTGCGACTGTGGCTCAGTTGCCAGACCCATGCTTCTGCCAAATAAGGCTGGTGTTAAGCCCATGTCTATGCCCCATCTATGTGTCATTAATACAAGGCTGTCAACTCACCCACCTTTGGAGGACGACACCCACACAGTCCCTCTGCCACCCACCCTGCTTTGAAACACTCCCATCAGCTGTGCTAGAAGGGTCAGCAGGACGCTATTCCGGTTCCTAGTCTGAGAGAGGCAAGGGAGGGATGGTGGTGGAATGAAATGGAATAGAGAAAGCATGGGAGCTAGAAATGGAGGGGAGAGGAGACCCAGGGCCAGTTAGAAATGCAGACGAGGAGGATAATGGTGGGGAGCGATTGAGGCAAGGAGAAAGCAAGCTCTGAGGACCAGAGTCACTCTTGTGATCCTGCTTTTTTTGTGCCATTCTGGTGATAGAAAGGGCCAGATAGCTGCCAGCTCGCACCTGATGGGGATTTCCCTAGTGTGTTTGTGAGGGTAAGTCACCAACTGGGGAAGGATCTGGTTGCACCAACTCCTACACCACCCAGCCCAACAGTCCCTGGTATAGAGAGCAGGGTGGGGGCATGGCTAGAGCGCCACTTTACTGGGGCTATTTTTTGCTGGCGTAGTGTCCTCTTGGGGCCATAACCAGTTGATATAGTTTTGATAATGTTCCCAGCCTGCTCTACCATATGCTGGGCCAGGCCCGTGCATCAGCCCACCTCCTCAACTGGGCCCAATGATCCATGGACATAGCTGAGAATCTACCCTGGAAGGTAAAAATAGATAGGAAAGAGAGGCCAAATCGGGAGACATTCTGAAGAAAGAGAGGATTTGAGAGAAGAAGATTCATGGAACCATTTAAATTAGACATGGGCTCAGACGGACCCATCCTGATTGGCTATAGAAATGAGCTTCCCCAAACCCTGTAATGTAGATGCAGCCTACGGCGACGGAAGGGGTATTTCCATCACTGGAACAGCACCACCTTCCTGAATGACAGTAACTAGATCAATGGAAACTTTTGTCCGTTGACCTAATCGCATCTATGCCGGGGGGTTAGGTTGGCACAGCTACCTAGTTCAGGGGGTGTGGATTTGTCACCCCCCTGAGTGCTTTAGCTGTGTTGACCTAAATTTTTAGCGTAAACCGCCCAGAGCTCTACCAACCGGCCACTGCTATAATCATTACACTGCCATTATTTAATCTTTTCATAGCGCGTCTCACAAATACTGAGGAAACAGAAGACACAAGGCTCAGGGACCAAACTCTGCTCTCAGTGATGTTGTAACCCCAGGGTGACCCTGCTGAAGTAAAAATCTGAGCTGCACTGAGGGTTGAATCTGGTGCAAGCTGTCTCTCCCTTTCTTGAGAGGTGGACCACATGCTCTGAACGCCACAACCCTTTCTCTCATTCTGAATTGGGACTTTGCACCCTGGTGTGCTCTGTCGCACATGGTGCTCTGAAAATGCTAAAATGAAAAGCATTTTAACCCATATTAGTTGTTGGTGTTGACCTATGCTCCAAGAGCCTGAATCTCTTCTCACAGCTTTTATATCAGCGTAACTCTAGCAGTCACGCTTAATTTACACCCTTGGGAGTGCAGCATCAGGCCTAGGTTAGTTATCCAGTGAGTTTTATTATTACACAGTGAAAATCAAATTGTAAAACTGATTGAAAAATGCCAATTATTTTTCACAAAAAAATTATGAAACAAAATCATTTTTAAGCAGATTTCCTGTGAAAACTTCTTTTTTAAATTAAAAAAAAAATCCTCCCAAAACTTTGGTTCTTGAAAACTGGAAAATGTTGATTTTATTTTAATGGGAAAAAAATCGATTATCAGTTTGGTTAGTTGTTTTTTTTCCAATGGAAAAGCAGAAAAATTCACCCAAAATGAACATTTTCTGCAAAGATGTTTGTTTCATTCAAAAAGCCATTTTTGGGTCAATGTTTTGCTGATAACGATTGAGCCACCTCAGCAAAATAGTTTCCAGAAAATATTTGTAACAGATGGTGAAGCAGCACCTCTGGGTAAGGTGACCTATTGATTGGTTTAGGGATTCCTACAGGGTGGTGTTCCAAATCCACATGCTGCTCTTAAGTGACCCCTGATGTTGCAATGGTGGGCTAGGTGTGGAGACATCCCCCTAAGGACAGATAACTTTAAATAAGAGCCCTGCCAGTGAGGACTGATTGGTAGATGGATTAATTCAGAGTATCTTCTGGCCATACTCTGCCCCGGAAATGCACCCCATACTTCTGAGGCTGTACTGACTAGATCTAGCCCCTGGGGAAGGGGAAGTTGATGCAGTGACTCACTGAGTGGACTCTCTGCATTATGCCCTGGGTAAAGGGTGAAGAATTTGGTGTAACCAAGCTTTTAAATGCTGGCATTTACATTTGGACAGGGTTAACTGAAAAAATGTGTTGAACTCCCATGTAGTCAGACAGCCCCTTACTGTTATGCGACTGGCAAGGGTGTGCCCAGTGCATGGCACAGACTTGGGACTTTGGGACTTTGTTGCATTAATAGGGTGACCAGATAGCAAGTGGGAAAAATTGGGACCGGGGAAAGCGGGGGCAATAGGCGCCTATATGAGACAAAGCCCTGAATAGTGTCCCTATAAAATTGGGACATCTGGTCACCTTATGCGGGAAGCTTTTTATTTTGCAAGGGAAAAAAAGCGTCTCATTGACTTTAGCAATGCAGAATAACTGCTAATAAGTGTAGGCTTTGGGGCAGGCTACAGAACAGCTGCTATTGCAGACAGTTCAGCTCCATTCTCTCTATTGGGATCACAGCCAGACTCACACCAGTTTCACATACCCTTGCCCCAAAAGGCACAAGGCCAGATTCTGCTCTTCGTTCCACCAGTGTAAATCCATAGTACGAAGTTACTTTGGATTTACACATTGTAATTGGGATCAGAAGCTGGTCCTGAGAGGCCTAGGTAGCCATGAACTGAGCCTGACCTTTTTAGCCGTACCTCGGAGCTTTCCTTATATATAGAATGCTGAAAGCAGCTTTCCTCACAACAGCAGCACACTCCAACCACTGGTCCAGCCCTCCTTCCCCCGCTCCCTTTTGCCAGAAAAAACTTCCAACAGCTTATTTATTTGCCCCAAAGCAAATTAATCTTTAAAGCTGAGAAATCCCCTTGGTGAGGGGGAAAAAAGAGGCAAGGATTGGCTGTGCAACAGAGGAGGGAGTTCAGACGTGCAGAGAGAGACTGCCAAGACCCATGCTCATAGAAACATGCCTTGATTTTGCGTCTAACGGGCTGCTCCTGGCTCATGGAGGTCAATAGGAGTTTTGTCATTGCCATGGGAAGTAGATTGGACTTGTCCACAGTAGGTATGCCTACACTGCAGTAAAACACTCGCAGCTGTGCCGCGTCAGCTGCCTCAGGCTTGCGGGCTTCAGGCTGCAGAGCTTTAAATTGTGCCGTGTAAACATTCAGGCTCTGAGATCCCACAAGGCGGGAGGGTCTCATGCTCGTAGGCCCTTCACAAACGTGAACAAGCCACGGCGCATGAAGGATCCATGGGCGTGAACAATGGGTGCTAGTGATGGCTTCTAGCACATGCGGCTCATGGTCCAAGGCCTGAGTTCCAGCCCTCCAATGCCACTTTGTGAGTGGCAGCCAGTGAGGGTGTGAGGAGCTTTAGTTCTGGAGCTGGTTTAACCCCTCCTCCTCCCAAAATCTCAAATTTAGCATCTTTTCAATAGAACCCAGAACAATTTTTTCACAAAAATGTGTCAGCCAGCTCCAATTCTGTACACTTTAGGATAGGGGGCAGGGTGAAGGCAGGACTGTTGTGCCCTGAAGCACCAGGTCTAACTATGGCATTTTGGCTCTGTGTACAGGTCGCTATTTGGCCCACATAACCTGTCTGAGCTAAAGATTATTTTTTAAAAAGAGGGCATTTCGGTTTCTCTCTTGTGCACGGGAACTGTTAAACTGAGCAGAGTTAAAGTTATTCAGTCTATTCACACCCAACGAATCTTGTTGGGGATAAAGCTTTTAGGAAGTGTACAGTAGCCCATTTTAGACCTAATGCTCTGAGACGTGCACCCTTATTAGTCTTTACTTCTGTGAGTAGGCCCATTGAAGTCAACGTGACAATCTGTATGACTAAGGACAGTTTGGGAAGCCTGGCTTGAAGAGTCTAGTCCTTTGTTTTGTTTTGATTAAGTTGTCAGACAGGTTGTGAAGAGGTTCATTGTTTTAAAATAGTTGGCTGACCCAGCTAGGTTCCGGGTCAACTTGTCCAATATATTTATAAATGATCTAGAAGTGCCAGTAACAATATGTACTACTGCAAAATTACTTGTTAGTAAATAGTATGGAGGACTATGAAGTATTCCAAACATATCTATTCAAACTAGGTGATTGGGCAACAGGAGACCAGGTGAAATTTAGCAGCGACAAGTGAAAGGTAATACACATTAGAAGGTATCAGTTAAT
This sequence comes from Mesoclemmys tuberculata, assembly GCA_007922155.1. Lineage (NCBI taxonomy): Eukaryota > Metazoa > Chordata > Testudines > Chelidae > Mesoclemmys > Mesoclemmys tuberculata. The sequence continues at coordinate 11,641,173 of ML675604.1, read as the reverse complement.
CCACTTTGTTGGTTTCTGAATTATCTGCAGCTCCCCAGGAGAGAGGATAGCCTCATGGACAGCTCAAGGATAACATCTACTCATTGTAGATCATTGTTTAAAAAAGAAATGGAATAGGTTGCTGTGAGGAGAGAACAAGGCATAATAAGGAAATTATTCTAAGGTCAGCATATGCATTGATGGAACACCCCCACCATGGATACTAGACTGAATTTTGGTACAGTGACCTCAAGGAAGACAAAACAGATATAGAAAAACTCTGAAGAGATGCAATGAAAGTGACTGGGGTCATGGGAAAGACTCCAAACAAGGAGAGATGAAAAATCCTGGAGTCACTTACAGCCAAATCCTACTCACTTTACTTACATGACAGTATTATCTGTGTGAACAAGGTGATCTTTGTTTGGAAAGGCAAAGAGAAAGAAGGTATGAAAGGGTATATAAAATGATAGAGAAGGCCAACTTCTGAGTGCTCCTGTGAACTCTGTTCTCATTGTTATTCTATAGTCAGAGCCAAATTCTCAGCTGGTGTAAGTTGGCAGAGCTGGATTTGTCCCGTAGTGCTATAAAGGAACTTGGAACTTTACAGGCACCAGACCCAAACTCTCTATTTAACTGTACACACTTAGAAATGTGAATAGCTTGACTCAGGAACAGTCTCTACTGAAGCAAAAAGGGAAAAAACCCACATCACTATAATGGAATCTCCAGCCTTAGAGGTTTTTAAGGCCCGGCTTGACGAAGCCCTGGCTGGGATAATTTAGTTGGGGTTGGTCCTGCTTTGAGCAGGGGGTTGGACTAAATGACTTCCTGAGGTCCCTTCCAACCCTAATCTTCTATGATTCTATGATTACTCCCACACAAAAGTATGTGCCGGATCAGGCCATAGATGCAATAAGTGAGAGCTGCTGGGGATAAAAGTTGGGAAACTGAGTCACACGTCCACCCAAGCTAGGCTTAATCAATTTTCACCTTTATTTCATACAATTTCATACAGAATTATTGTCACTTATAATGCCTGGACATACCTTTGTGCCGGACAAATAACAACAGACAAGATACAACTGGTAAGTGGGTCCAAGTAACTGCATTCTGGGGCACTGGGAAGTCCTTTCACCATCTATGGGAAATCCGTCCACTGTCTATGATCGATAGAAATCGCCTTTTCTGATCCCTTAGTTTGGTCTTTCAGTCATGTTCTTCAGTTTCTGGTCTGGTGTTTCTCCAGTTTGGACTCATGTTCACTTAGGTCCTTTATACATTTCTACATTACAGATTAATTAATCTTTATCCAGTTGGCTTTTAGCACATCCGTCCTTTGGGTTTTAGGCAACTGGTACCTTATGCAAGCACAAGCTTCAATTATCCAACCATCTGTTATTCTGTGCTACCCTTGAGCTATTAGAAAGGAGAGGGGGGATTAAAGAAATCATAATTCTTTAATGTCAACATTTCTTATCTTCTTTAAAGGTGAGTTTTCATTTAAAGTCCAGTTTTGTTTATGAATCATTACAAAGAAACTTCATCAGAAATTATCCTGTGAATGCATTTGGAGGGATGTCCCACTTTAGTTGCTGTTAATTGTACCCCAAAAGAGCCAAAAACAATAGTGCCAAGATGAGAAGAGTAATATGATTAGTTATACAGTCCAATAACGGGCACAACTGGAGTCTATGAAATGATTAGTTTAAAAAAACCCACCCCACTGTCATTCTTTCTTTCTTTCTTTGTAATTGTAACCTATATTTTTAAACCTCTGCCTGTTTCCTACTTGTTTAAAATTATGTTTCAAACCTGTCTCTCGCTATTCTTTATCACAGAATCAGCTTCTAGGCTAAGGCACCATACCGGTGCAAGAGGACATGCAAAAAAATAAGTATTGCCTTTTAATTTTATTGCATGTCCTCTTGCACTGGTATGGTGCCTTAGCCTAGAAGCTGATTCTGTGATAAAGAATAGAGACAAAGAGACAGGTTTGAAACATAATTTTAACAAGTATTTGTATATATTTTAGGCTACAAATAATTCATAGAGCTTTGCAGGTAAGCAATGCTTTGATGAAGAACCCATTAAAGAAATTGGAGTACATGCATAAGTAGAAGGCCTCCTTCTGCTCTCAGCTACACCTATTTTACACTTGTATAACACCACTGACTTCAACTGATTCACAATGTGTCTACACTACAGTGGCACAGCAAGGGTGCTGCAGCTGTGCCACTATAGCACAGAGGCTTCCTACATCGATGGAAGAGGTTTCTCTGTTTATGCAGTTAATCCAACTCTCTGAGAGGCAATAACTAGGTTGATAGAAGAATTCTTCTGCTGACGTAGCACTGTCTACACCAATGGTTAGGTTGACCCTAACTACAGCGCTCAGGGTACAAAATTCTTCACAGCTTTCAGCAACACAGCCAGGTTGATCTAATTTTTAAGTGTAGACCAGGCCTTGTACTGATGAATGTTAGAGCAGGATCAAGCTCTGAGGTTGGCTTTTTGTGTATTTGTTTTCACACCCTGGTTTAACTCAGAACAGCAGGATGATAAATAGCTTCAGACTAGTTTTGGAGAAATCACCCTAAATCAGATTGATTTAACATGTGCTCGTTGTCGATATGGCAAGTGTAATGACAAGCCATGTTTGGAATTGCTAGCTGAATGTTTAAAGCAAACGTCTGATAAGCTCCTCCCTGGCAGTTTGCTGTGTGAGTCACATTGCCCAGTCCCCAAACCATACCCCTCTCTATTTATAAATACATGCCTTGCTATATCTGACTTGTTAAATAAGCATTCCAAGTTGAGGATGGGATTCTGGTGGTATATTATAGGACCTAGGGAATAATTTAGAAGAGTAAGTGTAATTATAAAAGGCACAGAAAATCACTTCAAAGATTTCTTCTGCCCAGCTGTTTTTTTGTTTTGGTCACTGTCACTGTACAAATTGCAAGTGTTTTAGGAGAGAGAAGGCAAAAGTGAGTCTTACCAAGAAAGCATCCTTATAAAATCAGTGGGACTCAAAGTAGCCACTGCACCATGCCCCCTAGTGGCCATGTGACTGCAACAGCTGTGCTTCAAAAAACCCAACTAGAGTCCTGTAGCCCTTTAAAGACTAACATTTAATTTCTGCAGGCATAAGCTTTTGTGGGCTGTAACTCACTTCATCAGATGCAGGGAATGGAAATTATATATTGTGACAGAGCCAGGCCTGACGGCTTTGCCAGAGTGCTGGAAGGCCGGTATATCAGCCCCAGACTCAACAAAGCCCTGTTCCCCGGGTGACTCAGCAGAGGGCCTGATTAGGCAGTTAGGCCACCTGGGGCTGCTTAACCAATCAGGCCAGCTGAGGCCAATTAGGAAGCCCCGCCCCAAACACTCAAAAAGCCTGCAAAACAGACAGTCAGTGTGGGTTGTGGTGCTTGGAGGGAGAAGGTGTGGAGAGAGGAGGTTGGAGGTAGGAGATATAGAGTTAATTTACTGTTGCAGTTCGTGGTTTTGGAGGCTTACAGCTAGAGAGCCTGCAAATTGGAGTTGGTGGCCTGGAGCAGGCAGGCTGCTGCCTGCAGCCTGCAGCCTACAGAGACCTACAGTTTCCATTGTGACTCCTAGGGCCCTGAAGGGCAGAGCACCTCACTGGAGACGCAGGGATCAGTCCACGGGCTATCCCAGAAGGAAGGTAGCGGTACCCAGGGGCAGAGCGGGCCCTGGCCCCTCCCTCGAACCCCCACAGCTGCACCACCGGCCCGGCCGGCAGAGCGCAGGACCCACAGGGGCGGAGTACCTTACCCTCCCCTGCCCCACCTTGCCACATCTGGTGTCAGAAGTGGGATTCTAGCGCAGCAGTTACCGGGGGAGAAGGCGAAGCAAGAAGGGAGGGGGGGCCTTCCTTTTTTTTCCCACCGAGATGGAAGACGTAGTCAAGGCCCTCGTACAGGCCACGGCGGCCCAGCAAGAGGCCATCAGGGTCCAGCTGGCCACCCAACAGGAGGCGGTGAGGCTCCAACAAGAAACTAACCAGTTGTTGATCAGCCAGGCCAACCAGGACCGTGCCCTCCTGCGTGAGGTGGTAGCCCAGCTGAGGGCCATGTCTTCCCAAACCCCGGGGTTTGGGGCTCTCCTACCCCCGGAAACCGCAGGGGAGGGAAAGGAGACGGCTGGGGTACCCCTTTTCCCCGATGCTCACCCCCCACTGTTCCCTGAGATGGCCCCAGATCTAGTTTCGGCCCCGGGGAAAGGCCGGAAAACCAAAGCGGAGAGGAGGGCCGCTAAGGCCCTGGGAACCAGAATCCTGGCCCAGGGGTCAAAGCCGGCTATGGTGGGGAGACAGACCCGGGCGGCAGCTAGGGAAGCAGCCCAAGGAGAAGTGCCCGTAGCAGACCCCGAGTTGAGCCCCACTGAGTCAGGGGTCGAGGAGGGCGAGGACACCCACCCGGAGATGGAACCATTAGGGGCAGGGCGAGAAAGCTTCGCCCGGGACCAGGCCGAGGACCCAAGATATGTTACGGCCAGGGCAGAGGCAGTTGAGGTCAACGGAGTCCCGGTGGAGGGGAGAACTCAGGGCCCGGGGCCGCACTTTGTGGTAAAGGGGGACCTACTGTACCGGGCCACAGAGACCAACGGAGAGAGGGTGCTACAGCTATTGGTACCCCGGAAGCACCAAGGTGCCGTGCTCAGCTTGGCCCACAGTCACCTCTTCGGCGGACATTTGGGTGTAGAAAAAACCCTAGCCCGGGTTCTACGGAGGTTTTTCTGGCCAGGCATCTATGAGGACGTGCGACGCTACTGCTCCTCCTGTCCGGAGTGCCAGCTGCACAGCCCCCAGCCCCGGTTACGGGCCCCGCTGGTGCCGCTGCCCATCATAGAAGTCCCGTTCGAGCGGATTGCCATGGACCTCGTGGGGCCGCTGGAGAAGACAGCCAGGGGTCACCAACATATTCTGGTCATCCTCGACTACGCTACCAGGTACCCCGAAGCCATCCCCTTGCGGAGCACCACCTCCAAAGTAATAGCCACGGAGCTAGTAAAGATGTTTGCTCGAGTGGGGCTGCCGAAAGAAATCTTAACGGATCAGGGGACCCCGTTTATGTCAAAACTGATGAAAGACTTGTGCACTTTACTGCAGGTACGAGCCTTGCGGACCTCAGTCTACCACCCGCAAACGGATGGTCTCGTAGAAAGATTCAACCGAACCCTCAAGGCGATGATCAGAAAGGTAGTAAGCCGGGATGGGAAAGACTGGGATACCCTGCTGCCGTACCTTATGTTCGCCATCCGGGAGGTACCCCAGGCCTCCACAGGGTTTTCCCCCTTTGAACTGTTGTACGGACGCCACCCCCGGGGCATTCTGGACATTGCCAAGGAAATTTGGGAGGAGGGACCCACCCCGGGGAAGAACATTATTGATCACGTGCTCCAGATGAGGGACCGAATAACCCGAGTCACCCCCATAGTTCGGGAGCATTTGGAGAAGGCCCAAGGGGCCCAGCAAGCCCATTATAATCGCCAGGCCACGATCCGAAAATTTCAGCCGGGGGACCAGGTGATGATACTGGTGCCCACGGCCGAGAGCAAGCTGCTGGCCCAGTGGCAGGGGCCCTACGAAGTGCTCGGGCCCGTGGGGGAGACCAACTACAGAGTACGCCAACCAGGGCGCAGAAAACAAGAACAAATATACCATGTGAACTTGTTAAAGCCATGGAGGGCGCGAGAAGCATGCATGGTAGTCCAGGAGGGGGTACCGCAGGAGCAGGTGAAGATATCCCCCGATCTGACGCCAAACCAAGCGGCCGAAGCAGCGGAGGTGATAAGCCGCTACCCGGACGTCTTTACGACCCGCCCCGGTCGGACGACGGAGGTGGCCCACGACATCATCACTGACCCTGGGGCCAGGATTACGATGAGGCCCTACCGGGTACCTGAGGCCAAAAGGCAGGAGATTAGAAAGGAGGTGAAGAAGATGTTGGAGATGGGGGTCATTGAAGAGTCCCACAGCCAGTGGTGTAGCCCGATAGTGCTAGTGCCAAAGCCCGACGGGACTACCAGATTTTGTAATGACTTTCGCCGGCTAAATGAGGTATCCAAGTTTGATGCATACCCCATGCCCCGTATAGACGAGCTGGTGGATCGGGTGGGCCAGGCTCGGTTCCTAACAACCCTCGACCTAACCAAGGGGTATTGGCAAATTCCCCTAGCTGAAGGCGCAAAGGAGAAAACAGCGTTCTCGACTCCGGACGGGCTATTCCAGTATACGGTCCTCCCCTTCGGTTTACATGGGGCCCCGGCGACCTTCCAGCGGCTGATGGATAAGCTGTTGCGCCCCCATACCGATTATGCCGCTGCATATTTAGATGATATAGTCATTTACACCCCAGATTGGGAGACACATCTAGAAAGGGTAGAGAAGGTACTGGGTACTCTGAGACAGGCTGGCCTCACAGCAAACCCTGCCAAATGTGCCATTGGTCTGGCGGAGGCCAGGTACCTCGGGTACATCGTGGGGAGGGGCACGGTAAAACCCCAACTAAATAAGCTAGAGGCCATCCAGGGGTGGCCCCGGCCCAACCGGAAGAAACAGGTCCGGGCGTTTTTAGGGGTGGTAGGGTATTACCGGCGGTTCATTCCCCATTTTGCCTCTAGAGCCAGCCCCCTGACAGACCTGATAAAGGCCCGGGGCCCAGATATGGTGCGGTGGTCCCCAGCTGCAGAAGAAGCATTCACAGATCTGCGTACAGCTCTATGCAGTAACCCCGTACTCCTCGCCCCGGATTTTACTAAAGAATTTATTTTGCAGACTGACGCCTCAGAAGTAGGGCTCGGCGCGGTCCTGTCGCAGTTAGTGGGGGACGAGGAGCACCCCGTGCTATACCTTAGCCGGAAACTCCTCCCGAGGGAGCAGAAATACGCAGTTGTAGAGAGGGAGTGCCTGGCAGTCAAGTGGGCAATGGAGGCCCTCCGGTATTACCTGCTGGGACGCCACTTCACCCTGGTGACTGACCATGCCCCGCTACAGTGGATGCAGCGGAACAAAGAGAAAAACGCGCGAGTGACCCGGTGGTTCCTGTCCCTACAGCCGTTCCGGTTTACCATTCAGCACAGGGCGGGCTGCCGCCACGGGAATGCTGATGGGTTGTCCCGGGTTCACAGCATGGCGTCCCAAGTTGCCCAACCCGGTGGGATTGAGCAGGGGGGGAGGATATGTGACAGAGCCAGGCCTGACGGCTTTGCCAGAGTGCTGGAAGGCCGGTATATCAGCCCCAGACTCAACAAAGCCCTGTTCCCCGGGTGACTCAGCAGAGGGCCTGATTAGGCAGTTAGGCCACCTGGGGCTGCTTAACCAATCAGGCCAGCTGAGGCCAATTAGGAAGCCCCGCCCCAAACACTCAAAAAGCCTGCAAAACAGACAGTCAGTGTGGGTTGTGGTGCTTGGAGGGAGAAGGTGTGGAGAGAGGAGGTTGGAGGTAGGAGATATAGAGTTAATTTACTGTTGCAGTTCGTGGTTTTGGAGGCTTACAGCTAGAGAGCCTGCAAATTGGAGTTGGTGGCCTGGAGCAGGCAGGCTGCTGCCTGCAGCCTGCAGCCTACAGAGACCTACAGTTTCCATTGTGACTCCTAGGGCCCTGAAGGGCAGAGCACCTCACTGGAGACGCAGGGATCAGTCCACGGGCTATCCCAGAAGGAAGGTAGCGGTACCCAGGGGCAGAGCGGGCCCCGGCCCCTCCCTCGAACCCCCACAGCTGCACCACCGGCCCGGCCGGCAGAGCGCAGGACCCACAGGGGCGGAGTACCTTACCCTCCCCTGCCCCACCTTGCCACAATATATATATACAGCCAAGGGGAAGGAACAACAATGGGGAAGGTCGGTAATGGCAAAGTCCATGCAGTTAGAGAGCAGCTGCGGCCTATTCACAACCATTGATTAGAAGGTGAGAATGTGTGAACAGTGACAATTACTTGTAATGAGATAACCATTCCAAGTCCCTGTTTAGACCCTGTTTCACTATGTGTGCTTCAGTTTCCTCTGTGGCTTCTCTGGTAGTTGTTGGCAAGACCTGGCCCTTTTCCAGCCAAGTCAGGTAACAGAGACCAGCCCTTTGCCCGGCTTCAGAGCCCTTCACTTAAAGTCCAACAGACAACAGCTCAATCTTCAGCCCAGCTGGTAGCCACTTTGTTTGCAGGCAAGCCCCAGCTTCAAACCATCTCAATACCAGTCCCAGCTCCTGGGTTTCGCACCCATGGCTCAGGGGAGCGTGCGTGCGTGCGTGCGTGCGTGCTCACTCTCTCTCTCTCTCGGCTGCAGTCAGGCTTTAGCTCAAGGTTCTTCAGTCAGCCTGGCCCCAGTGGGGGTAGATCCAGGCCATTCCTTCTCTAACAGCCCTTTGACTCTTCCTTTATAAAGATCCAGCCCCACCTCCTAACTGTGTTTGAGGCAGCCAGTTATGCCTATAATCCCTCCAGGTGCAGCCTGGGAGGTCAGCTGGCATTTCAGGCCACTTAACCCTTTTGTCTCCTGTGTGGAGGGGGGAAACAGCCCATCACAGGGACTTACGCAAGTGCTGAAAATTAAGCATGTGCCTAAGTACAGTTGTGAATCTAAGCCACTGGCTACTGCAAAGGAGCACGGTCTCCATGGCAGCTCTCAAGCCTTGTCTACACCACAAGGGAACTGGCTGAAAACATTCTCTTCTTTGCTACCATCTGTTTTAGTGGGCCTAAACTTCAGCTCTAGGTCAATGTACCCTCCCCAAGCAGTGATGGAGACAGGACATGGAGCTGCACGGGCCTTGACAGGTGGGTGCCTGGGTGCTGAAGGGTGTTGGGAGAGTAAAGGGGTGTGGTAGGGGAGGGGGAAAGGTGGTATGACTTGGTTCCTGGGGGTGTCTGGCCAGAAGATGGAGGTGGCTGACAGAGAGATTGTTTGGGTGGAGGCTGCTGGGGGAAGCAGGGCAATTAACTAAGGGAAGCTGGGGTCTGTGGGATCCCAGAGAAGATGGGGGTAGCTAGATTAATGGGGAAGTCCAGAGGGTAGCTGGGTGGCTTGGAGAAGCTACAGACAGCTGAGTTGGGGAGTAAGGGGGAGACAGAGGGACTCTGGGTATGACTGGGATGGGGCGGGGAAGAGGAGGAGTGGAAGAGTGGAACTGTGTGGCTGGAGGGGAGCCAGGGCCAGTCCTAGACCCCCTTACAGACTCTATCTACCACCTCTGCTTGCTGCTGCTGCGCTTGCCCTTCCCTGCCAGCCACTCGCTCCCTGCAGGTCTAGCAGCAGGGGAAGGGGGAGAAAGAGGTCCCCTGCCTGCCCACTCAGCAGACATCACAGCGAGCTCTGGTGGCCATGAACCACAATTACAGGCCATTCCTGCAGCCTGGTGGAACGCGCGCCATGCGGGAGGGGCGTCGCACCAGACAGGCGACGCGTGGAACGTCTGGTCGCGCACTAGCCCAGGGCTATACACGCTTTAGGGCTGAGTACTGACTCTGAAGATCAACCCTGAGTGCTCAAGTACCCCGCCCTAACACATAGGGGCCTGTTCCCATCTCACAGTGTAAATATCAACACTTGATATCATCCCCTGTTGTGTGCAGTGTTGTTGTAGCTGTCCGAGTCCCAGGAAATTGGAGACACAAGGTGGGTGAAGCAATATGTTTTATTGAACCAACTTCTGTTGGGGAGAGAGACAAGTTTTCAAGCGTACACAGAGCTGAAGAAGAAAGCTTGTCTCATCAACAGAAGGTGGTCCAGTAAAAATATTACCTCACCCACCTTGTCTCTTTATGTAAACATCTGTCAGATAAAGGTGGAAGGAAGGGTACTCTATTGTTCAGACACTGCAGTGAGACACAGGAGATCTAGGTTCAGTTCATGGCTCTGTCACAGATTTTCTGTGTGTACACTCGGTGTTTGGAAAAGAGGATAATACCCCCCATACCTCATGGGAGTGTTGTGAGATTTAACAAATCAGTGCTGAGGTGCTCAGATACTCTGGAGCTGGAGGTCTATATACATGGCTAGACCAATGATGGTGCAAATGAGAACCACATGGCAGCATCTGAAAGAAAACTGCTCCATTATGGAGTAAAATAAGAAGAGAGTTCTAAAGACAAATCTGCTGTAGGAAATACAAATATTACCGAAAGGTTAAGTTGGTAATAATAATCCTTTGTACTGTTGTAGTGCTTTTCATCTGAGCATCATTTACAAGCATGAAGGCTGGATAACATATTTAATTGATATATATGCTAGTGTCACTTCACCCAGCAGTAAAATTTGCTCACCTCTAAGGTAGAATGTGTCAGCTGTTTACCAACACCCAGCAACAGTTTGTTGCAGCGTTTGCTAGCCACAAGGAGTCAGGACTCAATAAAGCACCCCTACTGTTTCAAGTACTTCCTCAGTGAATGGATGCAGAGTGTCTTTCTCCACGCTGTGATACACTGACGCACTCTTTTGTTTCTACTCACAGACAGGCCCATCCTCTTGCTGTCATATCCTTCCTTTTCATTGCTAAGAGGTTTTGATTATAGTTTCTTTGATGGTTTTCCATTGATTTTTCTGAGTTGTCACAACAATGGACCATTGAGCAATACATTACGTGTAATTGGTTAGCCAGGGAGGGGTGACAACTCCCTCCTACTTGAATGGGCCATCACCAAGAAGACATATGATTCTCTGACGACTCCACTTTTATTCCAAGACCATAATAAGGGCATAATTTACCATATAGTTATATTAGTCCTTAAATATTACTTGTAAACGCATCTTTCAGTTACAAGCTTTCAGGAGATCTCACATGCTACCCTTCATGGATAAATAGCATGAAAGTGGTATATTAGGTGTAGTGAGTTTGTCAGGTCTGAGACAAGAGTTGCTTCAACTTGCTTGTAAAGTTCAGTGAACCCTTTGCCAGTTGGCACCAATGTGCCTTTGTGTCACACCTGGATACTCCCATAATAAGCATCAAATATAGTCTGGATAGGTGCTTTCTTTTTTAGCATTTATAGAAATAGAACTGGCTGAAAAATACCAGTTTTGTAAAGAAATTATAATTTATATATATATGTAATATTCCCCAAAATTTCCTGCAAAATTATATTATATATATATAAAACACCCCAAACCAAAACATTTTCAATTTTCCCCCGCTCCACTTCCCAGCCTGTCCAGTGTCCAAAGTGGGGAAAAAAGGGAGGACAAAGCATGAGAAATGAGGAGTGGAGGATGAAAATATGAATTTTTTTATATTTTGAAAAACTAAAATTTTTGCTGGTTGAGGGGAAAATTAATTTTTTCATTTAAAAAAATCAAAAGAAATGAAAAATTTTGGAGGGAATTTTTACTTAGAATAACTGGTCATTGTCTGTTCAAAATATTTGATGGACATTTTGACCCCCTTTATTAAATCTAACTATACAGCTAGTAAGTCTTTGTACTGGTATCGTTCCATAGCAAAACTGTTTCAAACGTCACAGCATTTGATGTGTTCTGGCTCAGTTCAAAGGTAAAAAATATCCCTGGTGAGGGGTCTTTTATCTGAGCTAGGAATAATAATCTTGGCAAGAATAGTTTTTGCAATGCCTTGGGAGAAGGATAAACGATTTATCTCTGAACATTTATAAAGCACCGGTCATTCTAGTATCTGCACCAGAGGCAGGAAAATCTCCCCCATCAGCAGGAATGCTGTGTACATAACTACGACAGTAAAATAGTCCATGCATTTTTACCAGTCATTTTATGTGTGAGCTTTCTGGGAGACATGAAAGAGATTATCTCCTCAGGAGTAAAGAATACATGAGCTAAAGTGGTTGCTTTATTTAAAAGCCATGTTTTATCTTTATTTTATTCACATTAGACTTAAATAAGCTGTTCTTGACTCTTATGAAAGGATGTGTATGCCATATAATGAAAATAACATGCAGGCAGTGGAGTGACAATGTCATTAATACAATAGAAACAATTCTTGGTGTGTTACACTGGCTGCTGTCCGTCCTGAAAGGGCCAAGAGGGACAGTGACATTCAATAACTTTATAAAGGTTTGGTTGAACATTAGGGTTACATTTGCCCCTCATTTCTCAGCTGTGGTCTTTCAGCTTTTTCTGGGCTTTAGGGTAACTGGAGCCAAAAAGCGGACATTACCTTATGGGATGGAACCCTTGGTCATCTCTTGGTCTCACCAGAGCAGACAAAACCATTGGAGTTACACTGGAAAAAAAAATCAGAGACTACAAGGCTCCTCTTTAGGGACCCTGATTATATTAGATCCTCCAGGCTCTTTAATTCCAGCTGTTTCTCTCTCCCTCACACACAGTTGGGTTTGTCTACACTAGCGCTTATGCCGGCAAAACTTTTGTTGCTCAGACAAAACACCCCGCTGAGTGAAATAAGTTTTGCTGGCACAAGCGTTTCTGTAGCTGCATTATGTCAGCAGGAGAGGTCCCGCCACATAGTAAAACCACTTAAACGAGGGGCAGTAGCTATGTAGGTGGGAGAGCTCTCCTGCTGACACAGTGCTATTCACATGGGTGCTTATGTCTACAAAATTTATGTTGCTCAGCAGTGTGGTTTTTTTTCACACCCCCGAGCAACAAGTTTTTCCAGCATACGTGCTAGTGTAGACAAGCCCTGTGTTTCAACCTCTCACATCAGCAAGCCCAGCTCCACCTCCTCATGTCTCCTTTGTACTGCCGGCCTGCCTGTTTATATCCTCTAGGGACCTTGATGCAATCAGGTGTGATGTCCCCATGCCACTATTAGCCATGGAGTCTTATGCTGTACTCGCACAGGTGTCAGAGCTTGGAGCGGAAATTAGCAGCTGTTCCCTTCTTTTTACTTTTATCTCTTGGCCAAATTAGTCCCTGGTAGAATGTCAATGGAGTCACACCCAGGCTTCATCTGGCCCTCTCTCACTCTCTATTGGAAAATTGTGTTTTGTTTTGGTTTCCCGTAAGTACTCTTCATTATCTCTCTTCTTCGTTCTTCCTTGGGGTTCTAATTAGACAACATTAAGCAGCCCTAGCGAGGGGTGGCTCCTGCCATGGGAGAGTGCAAAAAGACAGAACAGACTGGGTCCTGTAAGATTTCCAGACCTTCCAGAACTTCTGGTGTAACCTTGAGGTCTCATGGGGGATGTGGCCCATGATGGGGTCAGGAGACCTCAATGGCTTTGGCATGAGATTTGGTGCCATGATAAGAGCTGTGAGCACAGAACCGTTTGCTGTTAGCGAGTTTCCAGCTGTCACGCCACTCTCCCCTCCACCTGCCTGGACGGGGCCGCTTCAGTAGAGCAGCCTCCTTGGGCTTTGCTTACTGCTGCTGCAGGTAGGCCAGCAATATGTGGGCTGGTGGGACCGGGCTTGGATGCTTTACCTCAGAACAATTCTCTTATATGGTGCCCCACGGAGAGCTATGCAGGAGCCAGTCCTGGGCCAAGGTGAGGGCAGCCTCCTGGGCCTTCCCCCTGGCCCTGTGGGGCTCAGAGCAGTGGAGGTTAGGGAGGACAGGGCCAGGCACAGCCCTGGTGAGGAATCCACACCCAGGAGAGGCTGCTCGTCACAGCCCTGCGGGATTTGAATTGGTGGTGCGTATGAGCTTGGGTATGAGCCTGGCTGCCCCCTCCCCACTTGTGGGGTGGGATTGACCTGGTGAGTCTGCCTTGCTGTGCTAGTCCACGTGGTTTTCCCCTGGGCCCATCATTGCTCCAGCAGGGCGCTGTGTGGTAGCCGGGTTGTCTGCCCTCATTGGGGACTGGGCCTGACGCTTCCTGGCATGGTTCTTGCTCCTGGCGCACAGCCCCTTTTTTCCTTTGGGCATTCCCCTGTGCTGGTGGTCTCCCCTTCAGCTCCTGTGGGGCCCTAGCCAGGCCTGCAGCCTAAACCCACGCACAACATAGACACTGGCACTTTTGGAAGTGACAGTGGAGCCCTCCAGTACCTGGCAATGGCTCGTGGGTCTGGTGTTGATGCTGTTGGTGACTTTGTCCCTCTGAGGCATGTTATAATGAGGTGCCTCCTGAGGAGTGTCCATTTCTACTCCGAACACAGACACAAGGAGGGATTCCAGCCCTGCTTCCACACTGATGCACTTTAGTTAGGGGTTTGCACACTCATGTAGTTACATTAGTGTAAACTTCCTTAATGCAGTTAGGACATTAGGCTGCGGAGACTGCATCACATTTAACAGTGGTTCTGGCTGGGGGGTTGAGGGTCCCTCTTGCTTAAATCCCTGAAAGAAGGGGGGTGCTAACAGGTGAGTGGAAGCACCCAGAGACCCTTGTAGTGTGGTGATTGGCTCCCCCAGGGTGGGAGCCCCCAAGAATTGAGAAAGGATCATTGGGTGCGAATGACCATGCTGGGCTGTCCCCCAGTGGGAGCCTGGGATGTAATTTGACTCATAACGTTGTGGACCCATACCACGTGTCCTTGCCTTCTGCCATGCAGTGAGCACACCAGTGAACAAACCTACTTTGGGAATGTCAGACACATATTTTTTCTTGCTTGAAAGGCGAGTGCACTGTAGATGTTGTCACTTACTCTATAACATGAGAGTTAATGAGCGTATTTAATTATCTCTGGGTCAGCAGGGCAACGTCCCCATGCTGATCTTTCAGCTACTGAGTGTCTTCATCTAAGCAGGCTGGTTGGTCAGAGACACAAACATGATTGTATAATGCTTTGCACTTCCATACATGCCTTTCAAATTTCAAAGTGCTTTGGAAAGACTAATGAATTCACTTTCACAACATCCCTGTGAGGGAAAGAGGTATTGTATTATCACTTTTTCATCAGCATGCTTCTTGCATCAGCAGGTGTGTGAAGCAGAAGTCAAACAGGGCCAGTCATCAGGTCTTTTCTATTCCCCTTTTACAGATGGAAAAATTGAGGCATAGAATACTTAAGTCACTTTCCCAAGGTTACAAAAGCCTGTGATAGATCCAGGAATAGAACTCAGTTCTTGTTATGCCCAGTCTTGTGCTCCAGCTACAAGTCCATCCAGCTCAGGAGCTGCCAGTGAAATGGGCAGTTCACTTCTGTTTGTGCATATTGCTTAGGGTTACCTTATGCCTCAGGTACATGTGCATGAGGATATCTCTTCTTATTGTTTAAACTGAGTGTCTCTTTAGATCAGTGTATCAGTGTCTGTTATTTCTGGAATGTGCTCTATGAAGCGCTTCTCACCTCTAGCCATTTCTTTCTCATAGAGCTTTCAAGTGAATTCAGTGCCACAAGGGAAGATATCAGGCTGACAGGCTACATGGCGAAGTCCTCTCTGCTTCCACAGAACAGATACTGACACAGCATGAACAATCCTTTCTCCTCTTCTGAAGGGCGTCTCTCTGGGAGTAAAAGGAAAGTTTTAATTCTCTGTGCTCATTGAGTTGCAGGTCTTCCTGCTGAGGCTCCTCGGCAAGGTTTCAAGTTGGGGTCTTGGCGTGACCACCAGCTCATTTCATACAGGTCAACAGACCCACTTCAGGGGTGGGAGTGGGAGTTACAAAGAGTGTAACAGCTTTGGGTCACTAGCGGGCTACGCTGGATTCAACCCAACCAGTTAGATATGAAAGTCTTTATAATTCATCCAGTCTCTGCTGCTGGATAAATACCTCACAATAAACAATACCGCTGACAAATGTCAGATCTGCCTCATCACAAATTGTCCATGAATAGAGCATGATTTTCTCAAACGTGTTTGTTACTCAGAATCATTCTCCCAAGAATATCTTGTGATGTCCTCTCCATCACCCCTTGGAAGAATGCAACATTTCAAATTCAGGTGGCTTGAATTGGATGTGCAGGTCACATGATATATATCTCTGCCCTGAGTGGAAGAGTTTAACTTTCTGAATCAAATCTCTGGAGCCAATACGTATGATCACAGATTTGAAATTTGCTTTCCGTGAGGATATTGCAGCTTCTGCAATTATCACCTGCGAGCCACTGTTTTTGTAATCACTCCTGTTGGGAGACTAATTTGCTGGAATATTTGTACGTAGAGAACACAAAAGGTGCACAAACATACGTGAAATGAATTTATTAAAAATCTGAAAGTCACAGAAGGCTTATTGCAGTGTTTGATCAGTGCTATTTATAACTCTGTCTATTATTCGCTGAGCAATTATGCTGCCTGTGTTGACTTTTCATCACTAAGAAGGCAAAAAAAGCTCATGACAAGAAACCTTCACAAGAATATATTAGGGCAGAGAGCAGCTTGTAATATTGTATGTGAGCCCTCTTTCCTTCACCTAAACGTAGGTCTCCTGTTTAATTATAGAGCAAGAGCTGGAAAAGAACTATTAGGTCATCTAGCAGCCCATTCCTATGCCAGGGCAGGAACTGTAACAGTACAACCTCATCGTATTCTGAGTAATGCGCTGCAATAAGCCAAAAAAACCCAATATCAAGTGATGCTAACTTCATAGCAATGCTGATAGATATCAGAAGTCTCCACAATAGCCCTCTCTTGACTGAAACAGCCCCCAGCAAGCCACAGATATAGGTTGTACCCTTCTTGGGGCTCCCAGGCGTCACACAGCTGTTATCTCAGTCACACAGCCGCTGTCAGGTTAGGAGCTCTGACTAAACAGAACCCTTTGGAAGGCAAAACTGCAAAGCTGATGCGCGGTAGGAGCAGGAGTACTTAGCCCAGGCAGACACCTCACCGGGGCAATTGATAAATCGAAAAGAAAACACGCCATAAGACTTTAATCCTCTGTTCTAGCTGAAGATGAAATTAACCCTGAGTACACTGGCATTTTCCAAACGGTCAGCCAAATGACTGGTTAAGTGCCTCTCTCCAGCTACGGATATATACACACACGTACACATACATCTATAGGCTCCAAAGAGTTAAAAATAAAGCCCACCCCTTTGTGGCTCATTTCATGTCCATGTAAAGGTGTGCCATGCGTTTCATGCACCCTAATGCCTTTCCATTCTGATACTCCTCTGCTGAAAGATTGGAGGAAATGTCTTAGTGGCATTTTGATCAAGAGCTTTTTGTTATTTGCTTTTAACCATATGTAGCTAGGAGAGCTTCCCTTCTAAATGCTGTTTCTCCAGGAGTGAATTTGCCATCCATTTGTCTTGTTTTAACCTGGGAAATAAACTGTTTGCCAGCACGTTTCTGGTTCTCTCTGCTGCTGCGTGTGTGATCCCTGCTATGCAATAAATTAGAGACATTGGCACACATTCAGGAGGTAATTATTTTGTGTATCTCAGCTGATGGCATAGCAAGACAGGGTCTTTTTGCTGTTTTATACAGCAATGTGAACTTTTTCCATTTTAGATTTTTGTTTTCTTTCCCCTTTCTCCAGTCACAGACTTCCTCCTTGTTCCCTTTGGGTGCTTTAGCACAGTGAGTATTTGTTCAGATAATCGCTGTCAGTTCCTGCAGTCAATTATGTCATCCTCAGGCGGTGTGGTGGTAAATTATGCTGGGGATAGCCAAAATGGACAGACCATACCCAGGTGTTTTGTAAAGTGGCTTTCAAACAACTTGTCTCCTGAGATGTATTATAGAGTTAGCAGAAGGACCTTTGGGTTTGTTTTCACGGCAGAGTTAATGCTGATGATTGGCACCGGGGGTAGCCCAGCCTGGGAGAGGGAGACAAAGCCACAACAAAGCAGAGGAGAGCGCACAGGGCACAATAACCATCATCAGCAAACCATGGTAGCTAAGCTTTTAACAGAGAGGGCCAGCGTCTAAGGCCTTCTCTAAGTTCTATGGCTGCAGCACAGAGCTTGCAGCGGCACAGCTTACACCACTCAGTAGGGTGGCTTATTCACACACCTGAGTGACATAGTTATACTGACTTAAGCTGTAGTGTGGACGTAGCCTAAGCTTCTTCGGGCAGGGACTGTCTTTTTGTTCTGTGTTTGTGCAGTGCTTAGCACAATGGGGTTCTGGTTCACGACTAGGGCTCCTAAGCACCATGGTTATACAAGTAATACAAGCAAATTTGTACCGTTTTAACCAACTGGTGCCAGCCACTTATGCAGGCTCACTCAACTAGTTTATTTTAACTTGCATTGAAATCCGTTCCATTTGGGTCAGTATATTACCAAATTAAGCTAAACTGATTTCAGCAAGGGTTAAACCAGTTTGAGTGAATCTACATTACTGGCTTGCACCAGTTTAACTAGTTCCATTTTAAAACGATTAGTTAAACTGGTGCAACTTTTCTCTTGTAGACGAGGCATAGGATCACTTATAAGGGTGTAAATCCATAGTAACTCTACCAAAGTGAATGGATTTATTTGGATTTACACAGGTAGGGTTGATCACAAAATGCAGCACGGTGACTTCATGGCCACCATTATTACTTTATAAGTAGATTTCTATCAGGGCGACTTACTAGAGTAAAAGAGAGTTCCCATCAGAAGTTAAGCATTACTTGAAAAAGGATACAAGGGCTTTCTTTGCTGAAGTCCATCAAATTCTGGTCAATCATAAGCTATACATAGTCCAGACAACCACTTACTGCTGTGCTGAAACCCAAGAAAGCCTGGCTAATATCCAAGAGGCACACTTGGTTCACATAGCAAGCCAGCCTCACCCTATCTTTGCTAAAACCCAGAAAGGTTTGCATTCATATGAGGACCAGGATGCTTTTATAAGGGTCTACATTCTACCCCTAGCACCTACCACCAATCAGAAAAGCCACGACCATATATGGACTTCCATTCACCAAATCCCAGTGGTAAGCCTACTTCTCTCACGTTTCCCACAGTATGACTCCCAGTCAATGCAGCAACCACTGAGGTTCCCTCTAGACTGACTAATGAAAGCATTTAAGAGGTGTATAGGAGTGAGAGAAGGTATATGTTCATAGGCTTTTAATGTCATAACAGCTGGCTGTCTGCTAATCTCCCAAACGAGCATTGCTCCCAACTAAGTGAAAGTTAAGACAAGCCACTACATCAGCCGCTAGAGAAAAGGGAAATCCTCACTTTCCTCTGCTGTCGGTGTAGCCTTTCTTCTCCTTTTTGCACTTGGTACAAGTGTAATGTGCACTTTCTTTCCTCAGCTATGTCAATCCCCTTTGAAAGAAACTGTGACAGGGTCCCAGAACAGCAATGGATGTCTTGTTCATTATGCACAGTTAAAATTATTTGAGTTGCTTTAAATTAGACTCCCTCCAGGGAGCAATTATGTCCCCCCATGGCACAGTAACACATGCATGCTGCATACCAGGCTGGAAATTAAGCCTAATCATTGCCTGCTATAAGAACATACCACTTCAAAATATTTGTACTGCCTTCCTCTAATAATAGAGCCCAGTATAAAGTGCTTTCTTCTTTGCAGTTGCACACTGGTCTAAAGGCGGCACTTGTCGCTGTTCAAACTTACAGCTCATGCACCATCCTTTACTTAAAGCACTAGGAATATTTTTAAACTACCTTTCACCAAGGTCGACCTTTCACCTGCCCTAACACTGAGGTATAGGCATTTCTGTGGTGGCACCTCAGTGTCTTATAATAATGTGAATTTCAATACACTTTCCAACCAAGGTTTTCAATGCACAAGATATACCACTTGGGTCTGTAACTGGAGGTGTGTGCAGGCTCTCAAACTGGGGGAGAGGAGAGACTATGTTTAGAAAGAAACAAACATGTACATGGATTTTATCTTTACTTAAAAAAACCAAACTGACAACAAAACCAGTGAAGAATTACTATTCAGAGATGCCTGCTCAATTTCTGCCATTTAAAATTGGTTTCTAGGACTATATTTGCTGCTACTTAACTGCATAACTGTTCTTAATAATTAGCACGTCTATTGTACTTGGCATCTCTGAAGTTCTTTGCAAACATTAGCTACTTAATTTTCACAACGCTCACGATGTGTGTAGGTAGTATTATTGCCTCCACTTTACAGACGGGTAGACTGAAGTGCAGCAGTTAAATGACTTGCCCAAGACCAAACAAGGTGTCGCTATTAAATTCAGGATCAATACTTGGGAGGCCATATGGCAGCAGGGCACCAGAAGTGTACCTGGGGGCTAATGATGTGCCGATGAAGTCCCAAGGAGTTCTTGGCTTCTGCATCTGTACTTAGACCCAAGAAGAAGCCTCTCTCTCTCTAACGATCGTAGAGCTTGGAATGAACTTTTATGAGGCATTATGTTGTAACAGCCCTTTTCTAGTGGCACCTTTAATTTCTGCAGAATGTAGGCTGTCACATCAAAGAAGTTACATATCTAGTCTTCATGGATCTGAATGTATGCAGCCAGCCAGCCTGAAAGCATAGTTCTGAGTGGTGGGAACTGCTCCCATTCAGCACAACTCAGTGTTAACTCTGAGGTTCAATGATGACCAATTTAAATAGCAGCCTCGTGAAGTATTTTACTGCACATAATTTTAGTAGAAACATCCAGAACTTGAGCAGCACTTTCCTTCCCCTTCCCCCAAATGTAACCCCTGGTGACTGATAATTTTGTTGGGTTGAATTGGTTAGAGATCAGTGACTTTTGGCAAAGGATTCCAGATACATTAATTTTGTCGTTGCTGAGTTTAAACTTGTGCTGCATGGGGTCTGCGCTTGTTTCCCAGCCGGATGAGATAAGAGCTCTTCACTTCACTTAACAGATGGGAAAGTTCTTGGAATAGTGCCTGGCTCCAGGATCTGGCCCTGCCTGTCAGGCAGCGTGGGGAAAGCACAGATTCCTGGTGAGAAAGGGGTAATCGGCCACAGGGTAATATCCAGGGTGAGGGAGAGGGAAGATGAGTAGGATGAGATACAAGTCCAACTTCTCCCCCACCCATCCCTCCCAGTGATGCACTGTGTGTCTGAATTCTCTTGTCTGTCTAATTAGGGCTAGAGTCTGCTGCCCTTACTCACGATGAGTAACACCTTACTATTCCTATCACTGGGATTACTTGGTGAGCAAAATATTCCTCAGTGAGAGGAATGGTGGTGGAATCTGGCCCAGAATTATAAGCTGTTTGGGGCCAGCGCTGCCTCTGCCCCCCATTGTGTTCGTTTACAGCACCAGTGAGGACACACTAAATGCGTGACAAAAAATGCATGGGAGAGCTCGTAAAGGGGAAGAGAGAAAAGCAAAGAGGAAGCCAAAATGAGGCCTGGAGTGGGGAGGAAGAAAGGGGAGACACAAATAGAATCACCTTCCCGCACCGAGCAAATCTCTCACCTTTGGCTGGAACTTGGCAGCTTTGCTTGTGGCAACATGACCCAGCCTGCTGGAGCAGGCGTGCCATTCCCGCTGGGAGGGGGGAGAAGCAGGACACATCTATGCCGGGCCACGTCCTCAGCTGGTGGAAGTCGTCCGAGCTGCAGTGACTTCAGTGGGGATGGGCTGATTTATGCCAGCTGGGAATCTGGGCCACACACTTTCAGGTCGAAGAATGCAGGAGAAAGATGGAAGGATCATAGGCCAGAAGGACTAGGGGACAGTCTGGGGAGGTAACAGTTCACTGATCACTCAGGGATGCTTTTCTAGAGAGAGATAGATAATTGTGCCCAGACACAAGAGATCTAGCAGTGACAACAGCTGCCAAGGCTGCCCCTGATATTATAGCTCCAGGGGCCAATTTATCAAGTGTTTTTCACTTGACAGGGAACAGCAGGGAGTCACCACCCAGGGGAAAGCAGGCAAAGTTGGCAGCAAGGATTAGTCTGCTCAGAAGCAAGGGAGGGTATGTGTTCAGAGGGAACCCAAGGAGTTGGGTGGGTCCTGAATACACAACTCTCATGGCTAAACAACGCCACAGAAAAGTGGTCCAAGTGGTCCAATGAGACTCCTGGTTAGGAGACAGAAAAGGAGTATGTAAGGTTTGCTATGAATAGTTGGATCAGGATTTTAGGGGTAAGTCACTGGCCTCAGGAGAAGGACCAAGACAGCAGATTGTTGTGTGTGCCAGCTGGTTATGGGCACTAGAGCTGTCCTGGGATAGGCAGCATTGAATCTCAGTAGCGTGTTCCTGTCTGTATATTAGCAGCCATGCTGAGCTCTAGGTTACATTGATACAAATCCAGAGACGCTCCTGAGGAGTTCATGCACATTTATACCAGTGTTACCCAGATCAGGGTCTGGTCCAGTGACTGTTACATCCATTAAACAAGCTGTCTTTCCTGCACTTTGTTTAAATGTGCAAGTTATTAAAAAACATGGGGCAAAACCTGCTTCACCTCCCTAAAGCCAGAGTATTTGTGTTGTGTGGAAGGGAGCAGAGGGGCTGGAGAGGGAATATTCACCAACCCCGAGAGTGTGGCTGCTGTGTAGGCTCTCCACCCCATGGCTGACATAGCAGCCTTAGCTCCTTTCTGCTCATCGTGTGAGGGCTAAAGCCACAGATCTCTGTGAAGGCCTGACTCCACTGTGCCCGGTCATGATTTTCCAGGTCAGCCTCTGTGGTACTGGCACAGAGACTTTTCTGTGGCACAGAGGAGGTTCAGAGGCCCCCTTGTACAACTCTTCCAATCATGGTCCCCATAAGACAGCCTTTACACGGGACATATGTGGTGCATAAACGCACCTGCTGGGGTTATTTCCACTCTTTGTGATGCCTGCAGCACAAATGGAGTAGAACAGGGCAGAGAATCCACTCCATGTGTACTATGACTTTAATTTGAATCAAATGCTTCCTAGATGGGGTGACGACAGATCAATCCAGGAGATGGCAAGATAGGAGCAGAAGAGGGGAACAGTGTGGGTGCGGAGAGTTTTGTGGCTTTGAATCCACTTCAGTTCCCTCCAGCCAATGTCCTACTGTGGAAACCTTTTAAAACACACCTTCCCTCCTGGGGCTGCCCCCAGGAACTGTTCCTGCGTATGGAGTACATGCCCAGGAAGCAGCTCAGTTTACCAGACTGTCTCTGCTCTTGCAACACAAAGCCTAGCTGTGAGAGCCCCTGTGCTATCCCTGAGTCACCAACAGCAGCCGGTAGCCTTCTAGGGACTGAGGGAACTGGCAGCCAAGAGGAGCAAATAACCAGAATGAATAAGAAGGGGGGAAAAAAGAGAAAATAAAAGAGAGCGGAAAATAAGAGGCTGTTCATGGCGCAAGGAGTATAGTGGTAGGAAAAGGGGATGCCTATCCACCAATTTATTGCAAAGGGGGTTGTTAAGACAGTAGTTTAATTTCTTGTTAAGTGCTGATCATTCTGTTATAGTTAATAATACAATGTCCTGGTGTGAGACATGGCTGTGACAGTTGCTATACAAACACAAGCTGTTTCAAAGGTTACAGTTTGGAAACCATGTAATGTAGGAGGGTGTCAGTTTTATGACTGATCCCTGCAATTATATCTGGTGTGCTAGCCAGCTGCGCTAATACACTTCCCAAAAAATCTCCTGTAGACACAGGCCTAGAGTCTTTCATGATTTCCATCTTTTGAAAAATGCACTGCAGAACAACTAGCTCTTACAAACAAGGCTTGGAGGATCAAGGGCTGCCTAGACTGCTGTAAACTAGCTCAATTTAAACAGCCCAAGATGTAGCCATGGCAATTCCCTTGATCGCTTAATACTAATGTTGATTAGATCAGCCACATTGCTTCCTGGGAAGAATGGGCCCAATCTTGCAAGGTGTTCCCCCTGACTGGTCGAGCCCCCCACCCCCAAGAGCTGCTCAATCAGGAACAGAATGCAGAAAAGAAAAAAGAAAAGATGCCAGGCAGCACAGCAGTTCAGCGCCTCCTGGAAGTTGGCACGCTGAAGGGACTGCCCTGCTCGGCCGCCCCTAGAACCAGCCCTGCGACTGAGGTACTTTTTGTGGCAAAACACATTGCTTTCTGCTAAACCGCTTTGCACAGCATCTGCGCCAGCTCCTCTGATCCTTCCCCCGGGACAGCATTACCCTTTGTACAGTTGGTGCAAGCCTGAAGGGATAAACAGCCCATGAAATGAAAAACCCAGCAATTGCTGGATTAACAGGCCTTCCATTGCTAACGTGAGTGCCTAGGATAGAGGCAGCTAGCTCTAGTTTTTGGCAGAGTTTAATTGGTGGATGCAGATCCAGGCAGTCAATCTGCTGGTCTTATCTTGCCCATTTGTTGAATTTTCCTGCTGCTGAATTTGCTTAGTAAACCAGGCAGGCACTAAAAAATCTGTCTCTCTCTAGGAAACTATATGCTTTTTCCCCTCTGTGGCCCACTCTTTCACCCAGCCGTTATCTAAAGGGGTTATTAAGCAGTTCCATTTCAGATCACCATCGTTCCTGGTTTTGGCCTAGAGCCAGGCTGCAGCTTGAAGAGCTATGTTGACGTATCATTTTCCAGGTCTATTACTTATAGTGCAGCTGCTAGCCTCTCTTACCACTTAGGATTGCAAATGCTCATTTTGGCATATAGTATACATGATTATATTTACCCTTCCTAGAAGTTACATGGTGAGAAAAGAGATCTGTGCTTACTTTTCTGTTATCTACTCCTTTCTGATAACTAACTGTTTTATATCTTCCTTGCATTTGCTGACCTTCCAGTGACCATTCCAAGTCCAAATAATACTGTTTCCCATCTATGTTGCTTTCTTTTCTCTCTTCCTTTTGTAAAGGGTAGCAATATCCTAGTTAAAGTGGGGTAGGACAGGAATGGAAGACGTGGCATCTTGGTTCAGTTCCCAACTCCACTGCTGGTTTGGCATGCAAACCTAGTAAGGCACTTAACTTACCTGGGCTTTTGTTTTCCCACTTGTAAAATGGAGTGGAAGGGTGTTGTCAAGTTTAATTAGTGTCCGTACAGTGATTTAAAAATCCTGAAATGAAAGGTGCTGAGTATTATTAGAATTCTAATATTATAATTCTAATATGTGCTTAATTTATTAAATGTACCATGGAGATTTCAGAGCCACCTTAATAGTAGCTTTGGGAGTATCCTCATTTCTGATCCTGGCAACTATGTAGCTTGAGTTACTTAAGAGTTTGATTCAATTAGCCCGTGGAACTCGCTGCCACAAGATATTATTGAGCTCAGCGGGATAAAAAAAAAATTGGACATTTATATGGAAAAATGAGAACATCCAGAAATACAGCAATAAGGATGAGGAAAAAAAATATTGGAAGGGATTTAGACACTCAGTGACGCATCAACTGTAACTGCAGATGGTCCAAAGGAAACTTCCTTTTGAGCATGGTGCTCCATAACTGCCAACTGTGGGGTTTCTTGACCCTTCCTCCAAAGTAACCGGTGCTGGCGCTCTCAGACAGGATACTGGACTACATGGACCTTGGGTCTGATCCATTCTGGCAATTCCTATGTTTCTAAGCTTGATGACTATTGAAATCCAGGAGACAAAGTGCATGAGGTAATGTCTTTTATTGGACCTGTTTTCTGTTGGTGAAAGACAC
>ML675604.1:11589310-11615872 GCA_007922155.1 Mesoclemmys tuberculata | reverse complement strand
GAACTTCTTGGGAGCTCTAGATACATGTACACTGGGCTGTTTATGTGGTTTATTGCCGTGTGTAGACATATGTTTCTGTAAGGTGCACAAGAAGCCATTAAAAATAAATCTTCAAGTAATGTCTCTTATTTCTGCACTGAGAATAAGGTGGGTAGTGGCTTGTGCATGATTACTGCTGCCATCTGCTGGGTGGAATATATTAGACTTGCTCAAGTGTATCTTTGGTCCCTCTCCATGCTGATCTAACAAAACTTCTCTTTTAGTTCAGCCAACAGCAGCTTATATCTCTGGAACCAAAGATTTTGTGTTCTCTTCTGAAAGCTGCATGTTAGCTAACGATGATCTATCCTAGGTTTGTCTAAGAAACATAGCAGTGTGGTATCTACGTTCATTGCAAACCGTAAATTTGGAAAACCATAGGTGTATAGATTAAAGCAAGATACCATAGGATCTTAGGGTGAAATCACAGCTTTTTACAATGGACAGTGGTGCATGAATCCTGATTTTCACAACACCAAGGAAAAACAACTTAAAGGTAAATAGCATGTGGTAGAAAAGGAATCATGAAAGCAGCTAGCAAAAGTTCTGCATTATTCATATAGTGCTGACACTTTGCAGACAAATATGGGGGTAAGGTATCTGTCTTGAACAGACAACATATAGATGAAGGATAGGGAATGAGAAGCAACATAATAGAAGTGACAGAACTGTGAAGTTTAGTGCACATGTGTT
The DNA here is from genome assembly GCA_007922155.1 of Mesoclemmys tuberculata. Classification (NCBI taxonomy): domain Eukaryota; kingdom Metazoa; phylum Chordata; order Testudines; family Chelidae; genus Mesoclemmys; species Mesoclemmys tuberculata. The sequence goes on along the minus strand of ML675604.1, from coordinate 11,615,140 downwards.
GTTCCTATCATTTTTGGTCTGATGGCTTGTTTAAAATCATTTATTTTTTGTTAATTACTTAGAGGAGAGGACTAGGATATATAGGCTTCTTGGAAGAAGTGTGTTTTCAGGTGGGAGTCCACTCAAGACAACGGAGTTATACAAGAAGTACATTTGGCTTGCAAAATGTCTGCTGTAAGTCACTTGACAACATCCCTGTACCTTATGGACAACCATCTCCTCCCAAATTGGTGGGCGCTTTCTCTTAGGGAAAAGAGTGATCAACATTTCTAAAATAACGTATTCTGTGAACAGCTTTCTCTGAGTCATGACTGGAAGGGAAATATTTTATATCTTTCTGTTCATAAACTTAACACATTTTCTAGTCACAAATAAAGGAAATATTACCAGCTCGGGAACTTGCCCTCTTATATTAAATCTGTTACTAATCCTAACCCCCGAGATTTCTGGATCCAAGGGAACATCGCAGAAGGTCACCGGCTTGCAACAAGTCATAGTTCTCTCTCTCTCTCTCTCTCTCTTTCTCTCTCACTTAAAATAGTATGTTTTTCCCTAAGCCTATGGAAGCTGCTGCAAACTTATTTCATTCTTTAGTCACTGATTATTCGCTCCGTTACATCTGAGTTTGCCCAGGTGTAGAAATTTTGGAGGCCAAATTATGCCTTCGGATACAGCTGTGCAGCCTCATTATTTTCCAGTAAATGCCCCTTTTTTGCAACAAGTGTGACTGACGACATGGCTGGAAGAGAATGGGATCGCCCAGGTGCGGTTGGGGGCATGATTTGAAGACAAGGGGAACTGCCCAGATGTCACTGGAAGCATCACTACAGCATCTTTACTACGGGGGATGCATAAATAAGAACAAACCAAAAAGCCTGCAACTTAATTCTTCATCCCAAACTGAACGTATAGACCTAGCAGTGAGGGAGGGAAGCCTGCTTTACTTGGAAACAGTGTAAATTTGACATGGAAGTAATAAAATATAACTAAAACCGTCAGTGCTGTTTTACAGTACATTTATAGAGCAGCTGACTGCCAGTCTGCAGACTTGGGTTCTATCCTGGCCCCTGCCACCATGTTCCTATGTGAAGCTGGGCAAGTCATTTACACCAGGCTTTTCTCAGTAGTCACGTCTGCATGTAATTAAAGGCTGTGTCATAATGCATAAGCACCGGGGTCTGAATGAAGGACAACGTTCTTTTTGGCCTTTCCTCATCTGAGGCTGCTTGCCTTTGCAACTTTTGGATCCTTAACATTGTATTTCCTAATTTGTTATGGATTAGTTTATTGACGAGAGCAACCGTAACTAACATTACAGGTTCCTGTTTGTGAGTATACACTGTGCTTTAGTACATTAATTGGTGGGTGGATTATAGTATCTATCATGCATAAGAGAGAATTTCCCAGTGGTTAATAGATAGGATTGGGAATTACTCCTCCATTTTCTTCCTGGCTGACATCCATTTGCTATTTTGCCGCAGGCACGTTATTTCCCTTCTCAATATCATAGGTGGCCCACGTATGTAATTGACAGAGCAACCTGCCAGGGTGTTGTAGGTCTTCACGAATGTTTGTTAAGCACTTTAGGATCTTCAGATGAAAAGTTCTTTGATCTTTCTTCAATTGTGAATACTGCAGGGCAGGAGGCGCCTCATGCTCTGTGTTCCGCTTGGGCCCGAGGATGCTTTCAGCACTCTCATGCTGCTACAACTCCGACGAGATGTGCTGGGTGTGGGCCCGATCCTGGGTCTGTTGAAATCAATGGCAAAACTCCTGCTGAGTGCCAAATGATTCAGAGACGGTGCTCCTGAGCATGGTATCAAAACCTAGATCATTAATGTCACAGTTTCAAGGTGACTGCATCTGTATTCCCCCGCTGTCATCCCGCGAGGGCACCCACTTCAAGTTTCTGGCTCCGAGCTATCACCTCTCTTGGGCAGAGACCGTTGTGTCTCTCCTTCTCACCAGCAGGTTTTAAGCCTGCACAGCTCCCTATAATGCAAGCCAGTCTGCCTGACAGCCAGCGCCTGCAAGTTCCTCGCTCTCCGAGGGCTATGAACAGTGTACTGCCAGCTGTAATAAGTTACCACACCATCCTTTCTAAGCAAGCACAGTTATTCTTTAGGTAAAAGCATTTAAAAGAAAACCCAATACAAACAATAAACTGATTTAAACCCACACTAAACGTACCAGGGGTCACACAACTCTCTTATGGGCCCCTAGTGGGCCAAAGTCTTTCCAACTTTTCCACAAGGGTTGGGCCCCCCTTGGACAGAAGGTCCTGGACATTTGCTAGATCAGAAAGCAGGCCCTGAGTCAGTTTAAACCCAGCCTTTTTATACCCAAAGCCCTTTCTTTTTCTTTTGGTTTCTGGAAAACTCAGATTGAACCACCATATGCATGCCCCACTCCCTCGGGGGGTACCTGTCTGGAGGTGCTTACAACCTGAGTGATTCATCTTAATCATCCCCCTGCTGTGTTGTTGTTCCATTAGGAGCTGTGGTAACTTTGCCATCCTGGAGTTGCATGGAATCCCTGGCCCACAATGATTCATAAACCTAATACATTGTGGTCCCCAAGGATATTGCAGGACGCTACCATCTCTGTCATAAGTAACATGTAATGCATCTGTCTCCACAGCTGGCAGATGGGATCAGGTAGAGGGAAGGAAATGGTGATTGTTCCCTCCTCCAACCCCACCTGAGGATAAAGGGATACAAGGGACACAGATGGCAGCTAGTTTTCCTCCCCTTCTCCTCCCACAGCTAGCACGGTTGTCAGATCACTTTTTTCCTTTTGCAGCTAACATTAACTTTAGCAAATGCACCTCCAGTGCTGTTTTACTGTTAAAACCCAACTCCCTCCCTCTATGGCCGCACAGTACCTCCAGCAAAAATAACAAAGGAAGTCACAGCTTAGAGAGATTTCAATGGATGCATAGATACCATGCTGGTGCGTATACCAAGAGTGCTAAAAATAGCCCTTTGCCAGAGCAGCCAAACACTCACTAGAATCTCAGCTGCGATTCCTCATTAACGTTGCTACTAGTACCGTGGTTAGAAAGATTTCGCTGGCGGGTGCCTTATTCATGAGACAAAGACTGCAGCTTCTGTCCTCATCCGGACTGGGCTGGCAGCGGACAGGATATACGGTGCTATGAGAAGGCTGTAAACCGGTGGTTCTCCACCTTTCTCAGCTCAGGACCAATTTGTAAACTATAATGGCCTATCGTGACCCAGTAAATAGTTTTAGCCCCAAAACCATCTGGCTTATTGACTATTTTGTGCCCACAACATGTAATGTACACATTAATGTAATAAGTACTGAATCAGTGCACCATGTGTACCACAGCGGTGACGCCTGTCCCATTGGGCTGGCCGGGCTCAGCTCCCTGTTCCAGGTGCCAGGACCTCCAGGGTAGCAATGCCACGCAGGTTTGGGGAGCCGGCCAGGCCAAATTTGTGCGAGTGTTTCTGCAATCTGGTGAATGGGATCACAATACCTCTCACTCAGATTTGGCCTGGCTGACCCTCAATTGCCATGATGGAGTGACAAAATCTGAGTGGCCCTGCAACCCCGTGCCCACTGGTTCAATGCCCAAAGCAGGGGGCTGTACCCAGTCAGCCTTGTGGGACAGGGATGAGCTGTACAGCACCCCTCCAGCGTCTCGCACCCCCTTCACTGAAACCCTTCTACAAGACAATCCTGCCTCCCCTCAGAGGTAAGATACTGGCGTTGCTGTCTTGATCAAGTGAGTAAGTGACACATATTTGCTCTGTGCGTGTGTGTGTGCAGACATCCATACATTGGTGTAGCCAGTGAGTTGTGCCTGCTTATGCCCGCAGTGACTTGGGCCCCATATGTGGATTGCTTTGTTTGCCCCTGCTTCTTTGTATGTCTTCTGTCCCTGTGCAGGATGTAGGACTCCTATAAAAGCAGTAAAGGTCTCTTCCATATCCCACACTTGCCTGAATGCCAGAACGCAAATTACCGGTGCACGAGTGGAATAAAGTGAGACCCTTAACTTGCTTAGGCCACTTCTACACGACAAAGCTTTGCCGCTGAAAATTACATCAGCAGACAGCTAATATTCAATTCCCCATGAATCCTCACAGGACTTGCCACTGTTCACCATCTCTGACAGAAGCAAGGGGTCTGCACACAGTTTGCTATTGCCATAAGTGTTGCAAGCAGAGGACACACGATCCTCTGGTATTTGCGGAGCCACAAGAAGACCCGCGGGGAACACGAAGATTTCCTGTCAGTAAGTTTGCTGTGGGACATAGCAAGGACCAATTCAAAGTTGGTGGTGGTGCTCATGGAGCAGCTGCAAAGGGTGGAGCACCACTTCTGGTCCCAAGAAATGAGCACTGATTGGCAGGTTTGGGATGACCAGCAGTGGCTGCAGACCTTTGTGGTGAGAAAGGCCACAGTCCTGGATCTGTGCACTGAGCTCGCCCAGCCCTCCAGCACAGGGACACCAGACTAAGAGCTGCACTGACAGTGGAGAAGTGAGTGGCGCTTGCACTGTAGAAACTTCCTAGACCAGATTGCTACTGGTCAGTGGGAAGTCATTTGGAGTGGGAAAACCCACTGTGGGTGCTGTTGTCATGCAGATGTGCAGGGCCGTTAATCGCCTCCTGCTACGCAGAACTGTGACTCTTGGCAACACGCAGGACATAGTGGATGCATATCCCTATTTTGGCCCCAGAGCATCTTGCTACAGAATACATCAACAGAAAGGGCTAGTTTTCCATCATTATGCATGGAGATGCATCACTGGCTTCTTTAAGAACACAGAACTGTTCAGGAAGCTACAAGCAGGGACCTTCTTTCCCAACCAGCAGATTACCAGTGGTGATGTTGAAATGCCAATAGTGACCCTGGGTGACTCAGCCTACTCTTTCCCCTGGCTCGTGAAGCCGTACGCTGTTGACTGCACCAAGGAAAGATTCAGCTATAGGCTCAAAGGTGCAGAATGACAATTGAATGTGCTTTTGGTAAATTGAAAGGGCGCTGGTGCTGTTTACTCATCAAATTGGATCTCAGTGCGACAAATATCCCCCCAGTTATAGCTGCCAGCTGTGTTCTGTGAAGCAAAGGGGGAAAACTTGCCGCAGGGGTGGAGGGCAGAGGCGGAGCAGCTGGCTCCTGAATTTGAACAGCCAGACAGAAGGGCTATCAGAAGAGTGCGATGTGGAGCGCTTTAACAGTGAGCCACAGCAATGTTCTGCAGTGTGCTGTGCTCTACCTGGGGAGGCAGTTTGGAGGCCGGTTAGGAACTGTGGGGTGTTTGATGCACATTGGTGCCTGTCTCAGTGCCAAGGCAACTACTAACATTGTGGCATTTCCTGTACATTTATGACAACTGCAGTGTTGTTTGGCACTCAGCTGATGGGTAGTGAGTATACCAGAGCATTACTTTCACTGCCATTGGCATTATACCCCATGCGCGGTAAACTAATGAAGATGAAGCACTTTCCAAACAAAAATGTTTTGTTCACTAATGAAAAGAGCTCCAAAACCCGCTCCCAAAGAACATAATACTAAATACGTTTTAACTTAAAAAAACGTAGGAACCTTCATAAATAAACCAGGGGAAGGAATGCCAATGTCCATTATAGCTACACATCTATCAGCTGCGGCTCTCACAGGTCAGTGTAGGGGTAGAAGCTGGGGTTGTCCATGCTTTCCCTCCAGGGTGAAATAGCAGGAGTAGGCATGTTGGCCAGTAGGCCACGAGAGATGCTGAGGGGGCGTGTAGGGAGATACAATGCTGCAGTTCTCCACATACTGCAATGGGAGTTGAGCCCGGGTTTGTTGAATCTGGAGGTCCATAAAACTGCAACAACTGAGTTTACTGTCAGAGAAGGCCTAGTATGTCTTGGTGCTTCTCTCTTTCCTTTTCCTGAGCCTTTCTCTTGTCTGCTCTTTCCTTCTGCATACAGTCTGCAGCATTCACGCTCCAAGCCTTCTGTTCAAGGTCGGATGCAGCACTGGCTTGCAGGATCTCACAGAACATGTTCTCCTGCACCCTCTTTTTTCTCCTCCTTATCTGGGTTGGTCGTTCTGCTGGCGTGGAGGGGGTACACGTGAAGGCTGCTGCAACAGATAAAACATACAAAGGTATCATGGTCAGGATAGTGGAAATGGAAAGCAAACCTTAAGATTCAGACGTCCCCTCTTCTCTGGCTCCCCGTAAGTGTTAAACAAGACAAGCTTATTGACACTTCTGCTTTGGAGTTCCTGATCCCTGGTCTCCCTCCCAGTTCAAGCCATGGTGAGTTTGACTCGCCGGGGTGAGGGAAACAAGGAGGGAATTGCTCAAATGCATGAAACTAGGAGTATAGGGCAGTGGCACTGAATACTGACACCATTTTCCACAGGCGGTGGTAGAGGTGTTAGTGGATATCTCACTCCTGAGAGAAACAGAGAGCACAGCTGCTGGTGTCCTGAAGCCATCTGGGAATGCGTGCTGCTTGTCTGTCTACTGTATCACTTCCTGGCATGGGAAAGAGTCCTTCCGTGGAGGAAGAAATAAGAAATAAGGCTGCCATCCCTAGAGGAGATAGATTGCAGAGTACCTCCATGGAAGTTTTCATCAAGATCTCTCAGGAGGACATCCCTGTGTGCATAAATACACTGCTTTGCGTGTGTCCACTCCTCACCTGACTCTAGAGGGAAAAAGAAGCAGATAGCACTGCTTCCTCTCTTCTAGCACGGGTAAATTAATGAAAAGTTGAATCCTGTGTCCTTCTAATTTGGGGGTGTCAATCCTGTAATGGAAAATTTATTTACACACTTACCTGAGGTTCCTTCCCCTGAATAGGGCTCACCCGTGCTCGAGTGGCGGGAGGGGCTGGACTGCAGTGGAGTCAAAAACAGTATCTGGCTCATTACACAACGGGATTCCCTAGTCCACCTCCTCCTCTTCATTGTTCAAGGCAGGGACCAGTGACTCAGGTTCCTCTGAAGTATCCACAATGGCATGCAGAGCCGTGGTGGGATCTCTGTTAAGTATGGTATTCAGCTCATTGTAAAAGCGGCAAGTTTGCGTCTTGGCACCAAATTGACTGTTGGCCTCCCTGGCCTTCTGGTGTGCCTGCCTCAGTTCCTTGGCTTTCACACAGCACTGCTGTGGTCCCTGTCATACCCCTTCTCCTGTGTCCCAGTGCAATCTGCCCCTAGCGGCCCACATCTCTATGGCTGGTCCATAGCTATGTTTGCGCAGCCACTTCTCCCCACAGGCCCGGGAGATCCAGTACCTCCTGTCTGCTTCAGGCCGGAGCGTGTTGGGAGCACATAGTAATCATGCCACACTACAAAGTTAGGTTGACGTAAGCTGCCTTGCGTCGACCTAGTTGTGCCTGTGTCGCCGCTTAAATGCGTGACACTGATGTAAGTGCCTCGTTACGCCGACTGTGTGACACCACCTCCCTGAGTGGTGTAGGGCCATGGCTGATGTACAAAGATTGACGCAGCCTGAGTGTAGACACTGCGGTACCTATGTGGACCCTAACAGTCCTCCAGAGTTGTCCCACAATGCCCGACACTGACCGCTCTGGTCTCTAGAGTGAGTTCCACTGCCCAGGGGTTACAGATTCTGTCCCCTGGCCTTTTAAAACACTGCAGATTATGGACATTCCGTTTCCATATTAGCCAGCAGCTTGACGAGCACTCCTAGCAGCTCTCCATTGCTGAGCAGGACAGGCTGGACTGCGTTGGAGTCAAAAACAGCTCCTGGGTTGCCATGCAAGTGGATCCCCCTAATCCCTTGTCACGTGTCTCCCCATCCTCCTCCTCCTCCTCCTTACTGTTCTTGGCAGGGGCCTGTGATTCGCGTTCCTCGGAGGTATCCATAGCAATGGGGGAAGGCTCCACCCAGTATGGCATGAAGCACTTTGTAACTGCGACAAGTCTGTCAGGCTCAGCCCTGGATTGACTGTTGGCCTCCCTGGCCTTCTGATGTGCCCGACTCAATTCCTTTGCTTTCATGTGGTGAGGCCACTGATCCTGGTCCTACCCCATCTTGGGGAGATGGAGTATCTCCACCAACGGGAGAACTCTCCTGTCAGTGTAGGTGATGTCCACACTGAAGTGCTACAGTGACACACATAGCTAAATACCAGGTGGAACAGATTGTCTAGCGTATTCAAGGGCCTACTCAAGGCCTGTTAACACCTCCCCAGTCATAAGGGGAAAGGAGGAAAAAAAGAGCTGGGAGAGGTTTATTGTTGTAATGAGCCATAAATCCAGGGCAGGTCTACACTTAGGACTAGTCTACGCTTAAAACTTACAGCAGCACAGCTGTATCGGTAGAGCTGTGCTGCTGTAAGAGCACTTGTGTAGCCACATTATGTCGACGAGACAGAGCTCTCCCGCCGACATAATAAAACCACCTAGACGAGTGGCGGTATCTGTCAGTGGGAAAATGTCTCCTGCCAATGTAGCGCTGTCTGCACTAGCACTTATGCCAGCAAAGCTTATGTTGTTCGGGATGTGTTTTTTCATGCCCCTGAGCGATAAAAGTTTTGCCAGCCTTAATGCTAGTGTAGACAAGGCCTTACAACTTTGCATTGGCACAGCTGCACTGATGCAGCTGTGCTGCTGTAATGCCAAAGTGAAGACACCCCTATGCAGAAAGGAGAGCTCTCCCATCAGCATAGTTAATCCATCTGCATGAGAGGCAGTCGCTATGTCGATGGGAGAAGCCCTCCCTTTGACATAGTGCTGTGTATGCTGAGCGTCAGGTTGCTATAACTACATCGCTCGGCGGTGTGGATTTTTCACACCCATGAGCAACATACTTATACCAATATATGTGCAGAGTAGACCCAGCCTCAGTGTCTCTGTTCAATCCTGTACCTGAAGAAGAGCTCTGTGTAAGCTCAAAAGCTTGCCTCTCTCACCAACGCAAGTTGGTCGAAAAAAGCTATTACCTCACCCATCTTGTCTCCCTAATGTCGTGGGACTGACACAGCTACAACACTATTCTGTCTAGAATAATTTTTATGAAGAATCTGCCATTCCACACTTCAAAATATTTTGTGCTAGCAGAGGGGGAAAAGACCTACTGCTCAGCAAAAATGAACCCCACATACTACAGTTGAATATAAATGTATTAGACAACTGAGATGCCTACTCCAATCTAAGAATAATAAATAATAACGTTATATTTATATAGCACCATTCATGCAGACATAACCGGAAGAGCTTTGGGATATTTAAAGTTATTTGTAGAGGAGAAACAATGAATTATTGACCATGGTTAAGTGGATAATACTTCATAAACTTTGTAGAGAAGAAACAGACACCTAGTTATGGTACTTTCTGTAACATAATTTACATTATAAACATTGAGTGCCAAGAACAGTTGCATAGTCTGTGAAACTCAGTGTAGAAGCAATTATAGGAGGAAAATGAAAAGCAAAGTCTCCTGAGGACCTCAAGTGGGTAACTTTGAAAGTGTTCTGGTTCCAACAGCTGGTTCATGGTGGCGTGTTAAGCTGCTGCAAAACAACATTTTATTTCTCAGTTATATATTTTGCAAAAGATTCTTATGGGAAGACGTGGAGCCTTTCTAGTTTTAATTGTTCTCAACAGCAAATAAAATAAAGTTAAACAAGCGAGATAGCACATCATAATCCTGCTTCCCATTCTCTACCTATCCATTTATTCAGAGGATAAATGGGACTTCATGGCTAAAAAAATGCCTTTTCATACGACCTAATTTTGCTGAAAGGAATGTTTGTCAGGCTAAGGCCAAAAATATGGGCTTTGTTAACCAAAATTATAAATACACATTTTAGAAGAACCATTTTCATGATGTAACAACAGAAAGAATAGTCTGTGCTGAATGAAGTGCAAAATGTACACAACATGGGACAAATGACTGGATGTAACCTCTTGGGTCATTAAGTCTAATCACCATTAGCACATAGGTGTTTGAATAGTACATTATATCTTAAAGCCTTCAGTTTTTATTAATCTAAGATGGTGTAAAGGGAAGAAAATTCTTTTAAATGCAATTTTTAACCTAATCATGTTCCTTTAAAAATAACATTTGAAAAATTCAGCCAACATTCACTAACAATAAAATGTTCTAAATAATCAGGAAGCATAATTTTACAGGTTACCTGTGAGAGGCCTGCAGTGTAAAGGAAAAAAATAAGTCTCCGTTTCCCATCTAAAGTCCTGAGTGTAAAATTAATTCATCCTATTTACAAGAAATTCAGTTTTGCTACAGTATTTTCTGTAATGTGACAATACTGTGCACTTCTGAAGCTCTCAAAGCACTTTACAAACCCTTTTTTTCCTCCAAAGGAATAGGCAATACCTAGGTAATAACATTCTGCTTCCCTAAATTCCCCCTTTAGCTTGAATTGAATTCAGTGTAGAATCACAATAGATAAGATGGAAGAGATGTATTTTATTATCCAATCCACTCTCCTGCCACTATAGGATTATCCCCTGTATTTATTTTCTATTGTTCTGACTAATCCATTTTAAAAAGCTTCAAGTGATGAGGCGAGGTTATTCCACAGTTTAATAGGTTTCACCATCAAAGAACTTTTTCAGTCCATTAGACTTGATTTTCTTAGCTTGTGTGCATGAAAATGGAAGGTTCCTTTAGCACTATTTCCTTTCTTCAGCTTTGTATGCTAAACTGTTGTTGTATGTTGGTAATGGTGGCTGCATTTCACCCAGAGGTGGCTGCATTTCAGTCAGATGAAAGCACGTCTGTGAATCAGGACAGGGGAACCTGGGAGGGAATTGGTTCCTGGAACAAAATACAGGTGGTGGTCATCTCACATCTTTGTTGTAACCTGACATTGTCCCTCTGAGTACTGTACAGAAAAAAGGGGCTTGGTGTGGCTCATTTTTCAATAGCAGCACCTTCTGGAAGAGATATTTGCAGCCCCTTCTATGGTGATAAGTGATTGTGAGGTAGATGGAGGGCTTGAAATGGGAAGGGAAAAAAATAGTGGTACTTTCCTCAAGCTCCACCCCTAAACCAAGCTCTGCCTACCTCAAATACCAAAATGAGACACAACTCAGTAGACTGTACAGTATTCAGAATAAGATTGTAGGGCTCCTCAGGCTTTGCTTCTCCTCAATGGAGTTTTGATACACCCCCTAAGCAGGGCCAAATTAAGGCTACAGCTATGTTAGGAGCATTTTGCTGGTATAACCATACCAGTATACTATACCAGCAATGCACTCCTACTGTGGATGCAGCTTATATTAGCAAAACTGTGCTTTTGCCAGTGTAGGGTAGACTATGCCCCTCCCAAGGGAAAAAGGATATACCAGAAAAAGTATAGTTTTGCTGGTACAATTGAATGTAAAACTAGGAGCTTTTAATAGCACAGCTATCATAGTCACATCCTTTACCAACATAGCTATGCTGGCAAAAGTTTGCAGTGTAGCCCTGACCTACATTTTAAGCAAATGCTTTAGGACAGTGGTTATCAACCACGGGTACATGTACCTCTGAGGGGTCTTTCAGAGGGTACATCAACTCATCTAGATCGGTGTTTTTCAACCTGGGGGTTGCAGCCCCTAGTAGGGTCACAGGATGGATTTAGGGAGGTCGCAAGTGTAGAGCCAGCATTAGAGGATGGCAAGCAAGGCAACTGCCTGGGGCCCCACACCACAGAGGGCCCCACAAAGCTAAGTTACGTGCTTCATTCCCGCTGCCGGGGGCTCAGGCTTCAGACATGGCTCACAAGTAAAAAAAACAGGCTCAAGTACAATATTCCAATCAATTGATTTTATAATTATGTGGTAAAAATGAGAAAAGAAGCCATTTTTCGGTAGTAATGGGCTGTGACACTTTTGTATTTTCATGTCTGATTTTGTAAGCAAGTAGTTTTTAAGTGAGGTGAAACATGGGGTACACAAGACAAATCAGACTCCTGAAAGGGGTACAGTAGTTTGGGAAGGTTGAGCACCACTGCTTTAAGTCTCTGCTCCCAGCATTGTGCAGTAACATCAAAATCTAAGAGCTCATTCAAAATGAAATTGTTTCTTGTCCCCAGGCCTGCAGAAAATCACTTGAAAACATTACATTTAGCTAATGATGTTTCTCTGAGTCTGCAGCCACCCAACAACAGCAGCCACTAGGAGTCAGAAAGGAACTCATAGCTCCACACTCAACACCAGAGCAGGCCTTCCATATCCCATTAGACTCTACAGGATTGGCTCCTGCTTAGTGGGGCTCACTAGATGCCCTCCTAGGCTCCAGTTCTCCCTCTTAGGCCCCCATTGGGCAATTGGGGGTGGGAGTGGGGAATGGTACTTTCCCAAATGCTGCTCGGTCATGGCACCAAACTATGTAGATCTTCATAATTTGATTGTCCCACTCCTTTCTTACATGCTTTGATCAGCAGTGAAATAGTCAACAATGTGGCCATTGAAAGGAAAGGTATCTCAGTCATTATCTAACAAGAGGCGAATGGGGCAGCTTGCTCCACGCACAGCAATTGTTTCGACTGCCTGCAGACTCAGGCAGGCATTGCTGCACCCTTTACATGCTGTCCAAGGGGTAAAGGTTGTCAGTGCAATGATGCTGGCAATAGAGTTGTGTTATTGTTATTATTTTAGTGAAAGCTGAAATTCTGGAGAAGTTGGCATCTCTCTCTTGTTTTTTTTAAGTAGGGGGTTGCTGACCTGGCCCGATTGACCCCTGGGATTAGAGTTAATTAAAGGGGATGTGAAAAGCAAGGGGGTGACACAGCGGAGGGAGGCTGTAGATTGTATCCCCTGGCTCTGGGGGGTCAGCGAGGCGCCAGGCTGCCAGCTGCACTTCGGTTTGGTCTCCTGGTGCATCGACCCGGATTTGAACTCCATCCCCCCCCCCGCTATGAAGCTGCTAGTGCCCTGGCCGCCCTTCGGCCCTCCATCCCGCAGGGCTCCATCCTCGCGCCCGCCGCCCGCGCGCGCGCCTCCGCTCCACGGGCCTCCTTTGTGACGTAACAGGGGTGGTGGGGGGGCGGGAGGAGATGCGCAGCCCGCCGCGGTGATTGGCCAGACCAGGGCAGAGGCGGGCGCCGAACGTCGCTGTTTAGGTTTAAACGTTCCAGCGGGAGGGGGCAGGGCGGGCCCAGGTGTTGCGGGGGCAGCGGGTGTTGTGCGCGCGCGAGGCGTAGCGCTGAGCTGGTGTCCGGGCTCGAGCCCCCCCCCCGGCCCCGGCATGGTGCCCGCGCGGCCGCGCGTGAAGAGCGAGTACATGAAGCGCTTCAAGGAGCCCAAGTGGGAGTCGTGCGGCCCCTGCTACCGGGAGCTGCTGCGCTACCGCCTCAGCCGCCGCTTGCTGGAGCAGGCGCACCGGCCCTGGCTCTGGGACGGCTGGGAGCCGGACAGCAGCGGCAGCAGCGCCGGCTCCCCCTCGCCGCCCAGCGCCAGCCCCCCGGCCGGGCCGCACCAGCAGGAGGCGGCGCCCACCGCGCCTGGCGGCGGCGCAGGGGAGCCGGGAGCCGCGGGGAAGGCGAGCCCGCCGGAGCCCCTGCGAGCGGCGGGTAGGTGGCAGGCGAGCCGGGGGCGGCGGGCGTGAAACCGGCCCTGGGCCGTGCCAGGCTCCGCCGTCTAGCGCAGCCCGCAGCCGGGCGGCGTCTGATTAACCCCCGCTCTCCGCCTGCCCGGGCCTGGCTGATGCGAGGCGTCGGCCTCCCTGCGCCCCTGGGGGCGGGAGGCGAGTCGGGGACACGGTCCCCTCGGCTTCTCGCCTGGCGCGGCCGGGCCTCCCGCCCTGTGCTGTCGCTCGCCGCAGGCGGCGGATCGGCCCTGCGAGATATGTGTTTGCTGACCGCTGGGCTGATGAGCCCCGCAAGGCGTCAGTGAGGCGGACCCGGGCTTGGCCCCGGTCTCTTGTCACACGGGGCTGCGGACGCCTTCAGTGCCCCGCCCAGAAGGTGCAGGAGCAAACAAACAAAAACCGAACATCCCCCCCCACACACACCCTCTTGTGGGTTTGGTGCCCCTGGTCGTTGGTTCCCAGGGCAGCTGGCCTGATTGTCCGCCCTGAGAAGGTCTTGTTAATTTCGGTCTCCAGCCTGGGCCTGTTAAAAGGGACTGCCTGGAGGCTCGGTATATAACACTGCTTTGCTTATGCTCAGTTCTCATTTGGAAGGCTTTTTTTCTGACCTAAAAAGCATAATCCCCTGCTTTGCTTTATAAGGTTTAAACTCTGCAGGCAGGAGCTGTTGATGTAGGTCTCCCCGCTTGACATAACTCCTTTTTGCCAAGGGTGATACACAAATGGATTTTTTAAGCCCCCAGGCCCAAGCTATATCTGTTTATGTGCAGCCTTGCTGTCCTCTTGGAAGCTAGAGGATCTAGCAGCTGATGCTTACTGTCATAATGAATATTCTTTCAAAAGGTTTCATCCTAGATTTCATAATACCCTTTACCTGATCTAAGTTAACCACTGTACCCAATTTCCACACCACCTTGCTGGCATTTCCACTTGCTTCTGAGTTCAGTTAAAGGTCTTGGTCCCATTATAATTCTTAAGGCACTTGGACCAAGCTACCTCCGTGCTTGTCACTCAGCTCTCAGCCCTTTTCCAAGGCCCCTGTGCTCGCCAGGCATGTAGAAACTGGAAGAACCCAGAGTGAGGCAATTGAAGGCAAAGTATTTTAGGTGCTAGTCCATAAATGGTGGAACAAAGATTGGCTTGTATTCTAATCTTCCCTCCTTCAGAGCTTGGTGCAGAATGCAATGTTGAAGTTTATTCATGGTAATAGAAGTGGTGGTTTGGGATGGAAGGGGGAAGTGCAAGTATAAGTGGTTATACCCTGGGCTCTGATCCACTCGAATCCTTTTCATTTTACCTTATTTTCAGTGCCTAGATATTACCGTGATGTATTTGGAAAACTCCAAAACCTAGAAATGTGGACAGAGTTAATTAAATTAGATATTTTTCTTTGAAATATAGAGAATAAATATTTTGGTTTGTGAAAACAATGATTGGTGTTGTGACACTTTAAATAATTCCCCCCTCCCCAGTCTTCTTCCTTGGAGTCCAATCCGTAATGAAGTATAGACAATCCACTAGGTTATCCTAGCAATGATCTTGTCTTATAAGACTACTAAAAACAACAGAATGGGATGTTGAATTACATTGTATAATATTTAATAGTTGAGGGAATTATATGATTTCAGGTTAAGTGAGTGTCTCATATGTTTCATAAATGCAATAACCTTGGAAATGGAAGTTCACCATGCACCTTATGGGCATGTGCGCATCTCCCTGGGCTGCCCTGCTAATGTGCCTTGCCTACCCGGGGGAGGACACTTCCAGGGAGAGTGCTGCTGATTCTCATGCTCATTCGTTCCTTGACTTCTGCCAAGGTTGCCACGCATGGGTGCTAGTTGTGATGACTTGCTGTGTGAAGCCTTGCCCATTACCAACTCTCGTCACCCAGCATTGTGTAGTAACTACTTTCTGTTGTCCCTGAACTGCACTGACTTAAAGCCAGTCGTACAAGTGCTGTGTGTGCTTGATGCAGACATGATAGAGCCTGATCCTTGGGGGTTCTGGAGCTCCTGTATCTCCCATTGCAGTGAATAGGTATCCAGGCTCCTACAGGATCTCTGGAAATCCAGCCCTGACATGTATACAAACAAGTAAATGTGAAATGCAAAATGGAAGATGTGTGCAAAAGCTTAATGAGTCATACCAGGTATATAGATGTATTAAGGTATCTATGCCATTAAGTGTTCTGTGAGACAAAATGCTTTAATCACTGAAGTTTTGGATGTTCCTTTTAGCACTTCTTTTCTTAATTTTTTTTTATAAAAGGAGAGAGGCATTGAAATACCATGTACGTTGACTGTAGATCACGAATGGTCATGACCCAGGCCAGTGGGAAACTAACTGGCATTTGTGGGACATCTTTAAAGAAACAAATTGTGGCAAGAACTATGGTTCTGACTCACCGCTATTTATGTAAATTGTTGCTATGGTGTCAGCGTATCTTTATAATTACATAAGCAGGTTCTCTGGCAAAAAGCAGTAACAAGGAAGGCTACATGCCAGTTATTTGAGAACATTGTATCTTTAGGGTATGTCTATATTGCACACCACTGATGGTGGCATGAAGGGCATCTATAGCTACATGCTATGGTGAAAAGCAGGCTGTGTTGACACTGTTGTGTGTAATTACACCTGGCAGTGCAAGGCTCTGGTACAGGAGAGACAGTGGGGGAGATCTCTAGCAGTAGGGAGCTGTTCTGCGACAGGAGCCTTTCCCTGTGGTGGGGTAGCTGCTAGAGGCTTTCCCCACAACAGCACATTACTAAAAATGGCAGTGTAGACACGTAGAGAGCCATGTAAGGTAGATACCAGCAACGTTCAGGGTTAAGCAGTGCTTCAACATGGCCATTGCTATTTATACCTGTGTTGGGGGATGGAGGTCGTGTAGTATATGTACTCAACATCCTGCTGTAAGGAGTGCGCAGAGTAGATGTACCCTGAGTTTCACACCTAATAGCTTCCTGCCTTAAGCCAGGAGAACACAGTTTCTAAAGTGGGTCTCTGTAGAAGCTATTCCATGAAGTTATCTATAGAGTTACATGGGATAGCTGGCTGTCTGGTCATTCCTCACAGATGGATTTCAGGTGATCTTGATAGAGAGCTGCTCATCTTCACTGAGATCCCTCATGTATAGGATCCTATGAAGATAAAATCCTCTTTCCCCCTTTTATCAGTGAAATAAAACCACTAGTGGACATGAAGAGATGCTGTGGGTTCAAGTGCCAACAACATATTTACATGGTTATACGCATCTTCCTTCAGCTGGATCAGGCATTAATGTTGCTCAGATGTCCTAGTGTGTAGCAGAAATAAGTACTTGGATGGAGATAGGTGGTTCAGATTTCAACCTGTGTAACATAGCACTGGTTCTGTTGAGCAGGGGAAACAGTCACAGAGTGGAAACCATGACTGGGTCCCTCTGTAGCCACTCGGCCACAGAAGAGAGCATTGTGCAGCATCTCCATAATGGACTCCTATGAGGATCCATTCTAGCCCCTTTCTTTTTCAAGATGTAGACTTATGACCTGCCAATAAGTACATATATGCAGATGACCTCTCTTGCTGACATGAGGGATGATCCATAATCTCTAAGGGTCACTTAGCTTGGACAGGAATGTGCTGGCCACTTACATTAAGTGAATCTAAGGTGATGACCATGACTTTCCATCTGGACAATGGCCAAACCAATCAACCCCTTACAATCGGTATTGAGGATTGTTCATTCTCTTTCCAGCCAGTTGTCACTTATTTAGGAGTCAAACTGGACCATAGTCTAACATACTGGTCCCATCTAGATCTAAAAAGATCGTCTCCTGCACTGTCTGGATCCAGAAGCGAGCAGCAACCTCCTAGGGAGCAGAGGCAAATGCTGTACAAATGTCAGTCCTGGCACTCCTTTGCTCCAGTGGAATATTTTTGCAGCAGTAAACAAAAGTTGGCATACACATCTTGTTACTTTGGAGCTGCATGCAGCCACCTGTATCCTCAGTGGCTGCCTTAGCCACACATTAACATCTAACTTGTATGTTTGGGGAGCTATATGAGCCAACACCTTGAGATGCCATCACCTTAAAACTGCCTGGAGGGTTATGACAGGTGAAAATGACTTGCCACACAAAAGGCTGACACTGGTTCCAACAGGTGCAAATAAGCAACACACCTCCCACGAGAAGATCTGCCTGCCTCCAGAAGAAAATACACAACACCTGTGGTTCCTGACAACTTGCCATGATTGACTTCACAACATCTGTTTGTGGCGGCTGTTTACGCCCTCATGTCCAGTGTTGCCCGCCTGGTGTTGGTGTTGGATGAACAATGGCGTATCAGGGCTGACAGCTACGTCCTTGCAGTGTGGCAACAACTCTGGCACACGGACGGGCAGGCTGACTAATTTCAGACATCCTAATTTACACTCACCCTGTTTGCCATCTGGGATGCAGATCTTGGCACAAGCTTAATTGGCTTAGTTGATGGGAATGGCAAGAATGGCTGTCACAACGCAGAAATTTGTCTTAGCCTAGTTTTCACAGTGTGACACTCGGGCAGCGAGGCAGATGATCAGATGTGTTGATGCAGTGCACAATTGAAGATAGAGGGTGGAGTTTCATATCTTGCTACCCTCTGATGCAGCAGTTAAATGGCTGAACAATCTAGATATCTGATTGTGACATACATGAAAAAAGACATTGCACTTGACTGTGTTCTATACCTACATACTAAAGTTACAGCCTATTTTCAGCTCTTCGGCATGAGTATTACAGTCCCCATTGCTCTTGGATGCAGACATGGCTATAGTGACCCATGCTTTTGGTACTTCTAGGTTAGATTAGTTCTAGTGTTCCCTACTTAAGGCGGACTGTGGCTGTTCCTGAGGACCCTTCCAACACTAATCTTCTGTGATTCCTATATGACCAGCTTCCATGACAGTGATCAGTCAAGTGAAACAGGTACAGAAGAGCATATGATGCTAATATGCATCCCTGTCCATGCTAAATCCTGACTATCCTCTGTGATTGTATTGCAGGAGCATCTAAGACAACTGCAGAACAGAGAGACGGTCCCTGCCCCAATAGAAGTCTGCATGGCCCCAAGAATACCATAATCAGCAGAAGCTGATGGCACCCTTGGAAAGGGCTCCCAGGAGCTGGGGATCAGGGATAGGTTGTAAGCTCTTTGGGGCAGGGGACTTTCTTGATGTCCTTGTACAACACCACACACAGTGGGGTCCTGCCTCCCCTGTGAGATAAATAGTGTGATGTGGAGGAAGGGGAGATGTTCCAAGAATGTCAGGACAAACTTTGCTTAGATTTAAGGGAACAATGTGGCAGGGAAATCCTGCACTGAAGCGTCTGAACAAAGAAACTGTTCTGAATCAGAGTATTTAAAAAAAAAAAAAAAAAAATCTGGTCGGCAATCTAGACAGTTCTTAAACTGCTGTTCTTAGTAGCAGCATTTATATGCTCCCAACTAGGCACTCAAGAGAACACCTTTCTAAACTCTTTTTTGCTAATAATTAAAGTGTAAAAAGTCCCTACTCACCATTCAGGCTCAGCAGAGATAAATGATTGCATCATTTAACAGTCAACCTTACCTAAAACTATATTTTAGGGGAACAAGCATGTTAGCTACAATGTAAGAGCCTTAGCAAGAGTGTTAGAAACATAACTTTTCAAATGAGAGTGGAGTCTGCATAATTGCAGAATAAGGCTTTTTATTCTGTTTTGTTTATAGGAAAGGTCCCTCTCCTCTGGTCATACTCGGAACAGTTATGCGGTATATAATATACAGTAATCCTGAACTCCTACTGGTCACTCAGATGACTTAAAAATATGCTTTATTTCATTCTTTGGTCAGTGCCTATAATATTTGAAGCATAAGCAGAGAAAGCTACACTTTCCAGCGACCTAATTGAAATGAAATTTTTCAAGAGAAAAATGCTGTGTGGGTAGCTAAATATCAGCTCAGTGCAATAACATTTTCTTTAGTTAGCTCTTCCAAGCTTTGTGACTGACATCCACCCACACACTGCAGTTATCTGATAGTGGCTTACCAGGAGATGTGCTTGTTTATCAGGAACTATGCAGTTTTTGTTTAAGAGCTAAGATTGCAACTTTATTCATTAGGTTAGTTTTGTACTAAAAGTCTGGTGCCTTTTTGTATGGCTAGTGTGTGACTTGTGCATTCCTTGTGGCTAGCACTTCTTGTCTAATTTCACTACTGCAGCCCCACTTATGGGACCACCTCCTCCTTCCTTTTCTGGTTCTTTTGTTTAGCAATCTTGTCCAAAAAAATAAGTGTCCTATTAAGATTTCAGTGCTGGATGGTTAGTGCACATGTCTTAAGACTTACCACAGCAGAAAGTTATCTGGAAAGGAACCTCTTAACACACGAGTTATGGAGTGCCAAATAAAGGTCCTGTCCACATGGCTTTTTGTCAACTAACTTGAAAACTGTTTTTCCTAAACATGTCTGCATCCACATTACAAGTTAATAGAACCACAGAAATGTAGGGCTGGAAGGGATCTCTAAGTCATTTAATCTAGCCCCTTGCACTGAGGGCAGGACCGAGTATACCTAGTCTCTCTAACGGGTGTTTGTGTAACCTGTTCTTAAAATCACCAATGATTTGGATTCCACAATCTTCCTTGGAAGGTTATTCCAATGCTTAACTGCCCGTATAGTTAGATCTTTTTCTGCATATTTAACCTGAATCTTCCTGGCTGCAGATTAAGCCATCGCTTCTTGTCCCACCTTCAATGGACGTGGAGAACAATTCATCACCAGCCTCTTTATAACCGCCATTAGCATCCAGAGTTTGAAGACTTATCAGGTCCCCACTCCGTCGTCTTCTCTCAGAACTAAACATGCCCAGTTTTAAACATTTCCTCGGAGGTCAGGTTTTCTAAATCCTTTATCATTTTTGCTACTCTTCTCTGGACTCTCTCCAATTTTTCCATGTTTATCTTTGTGTGGCACACAAACTGGACACAGTACTCCAGCTGAGGTCTCACCAGGGTCAAGCAGGAGAACTCCCTCCCATGTCTTTCCTGCAACAATTGTTAGTTAACTCCAGAATATTATCCTTCTTGGTGACCGCACCATACTGTTGATTCATTCAGTTTGGTTCACTCGAACCCCAGGTACGGGTTAGGCAGTAGTACTGCTGAAAAGTTACTCCCTGACAACTGAGAAGAGTCTCGTTTGGGAACAGGGCTCTGATATGGCGGTGTGGATGACACTGCCAGGGCCATTGATCAATATAGATTGGCATCTCATTTTTCATCCTCACTACAAAGTACATCTACCAAATACGGCAAACTAGACTTTGCTTAAAGAATCCCCCACTGCCTCTTACAACATATCCATTTGTCAACACGTGGACCTGCTCTGATTTTATTAAAAGTAGTGTTCTTTTACTGGTGCAGCTTTGTGTAGACCAGGCCTGTGCTGGAGAATTAATCAAATACTATGTAGCTGTAGTTGGACTTGTTTAAATCGCTTGACTCTGGATTAAGTGTCGGCCTGATAGTGCTGATCTGGAGGATAGGCAGGGAAGAGTGACTGCTGTTGACTGGTATTGGACTCTACACACTATAGAAGATGGTCTTTCTTCCACCCTTACCTTCTCGTAGCCTTCCAAAGTGGCCTTTTATTTTTTTAAACTGTGGAGGCAAGTATGTTACTGAATCAGTTTCTTTTAAAATGTTCTTAAATGTTCCCCTCTCCCCAGTTGACTTCTCCAAGCCATTAGCTACTCCAGCATTGAGTTAGATGAATTCCCACACTTCAGATGGAGTGTAAAAGTGCTGAGAATTAAGAATAATGGGGCACCAAATCATTTTGCATACATTATCACACTTCCTGGGCAGTTCATCACTATTTGGCTACAGAGTTTGAGTTCTTAGCTTGCATGGCGGGCAGACATTTTCTCTGATCAAGCTGTGGTGACAATTTATGGCCAAAACTACCAAGCCTAAAAATAATTCTATTTCCTGACTTTGTTTTTTTTGTGTTTTGTTTTTCCTGTGCCAGCAAAGTACCCAAACTGTGCTAAAGTTTACATGCTCAGTGAATCATAAGCTTGCTTTTGGGTCCAGTAAAAGCTCTAAAATATGGGTGTGTCTCTTTAAAAATGTGTATGACTGAAGGTAAACTCTTACAAATGAGCCAAAACGCTCAATTAAATTTTCCACTCTTGATGGAGAGAGAGAGATCCATCCATCCTCTATTTTTAATGAGTAGGCCTCTGTGCATGGTGTTGGCATCTGGAGAAAGAGGGTGCAGAAGTTAAGCTCCCAATCTGCTCTATAGCACAAACCTGGCATTGAATGCATGAGTATTGGGGTGTGCAGGGATGTGGGAGTGTACATGCATACACTATTAGATTAAGGTAGCTTCTGTCATCCTAAGTTTGTGGTGTAGACCAGGCCTTGTATAAAACAGGTTACTTATAACAGCATCAACAAAAAGAAAACAAACTGTGAACTACCTAGAAAAAATAGAATGCTGTTGGCTTTGGGTGTTTTGAAAGAAATCTGCAGAGTGCAATATTACAGGCTCTGGGGCAAGCATGGCACAGTGTGCTAAGTAGGACATTTAGACATAAAACACACTTCCCACAATCCTGCTGACATTTAGCCTTTCCATGGATGCAGTTGGAAAAAGAGTGTATAATCAGGAAGCGTTAAAGCTTTCACACAGGGAAGCCCAAATTGTCAGTCATTTTTGGAAGGGTAAAATGCCCTTATAATGTGAGATCATATTTCATGTACTCTGATCAAATCTGTCACTATTTTCAATAAGCCTGGCAGATTCTAAATGCCATATGTCAACATGTTTGTTGGCTATGTGGAAAAAATTGCAAGAGGATAATGGAATAGGTAGGCTAGGGAGTTGCTGGAATTACTGTTGATAGACTGAGTACTACGAGGGCCTCAAATGCTGCTAGGTGGCTTTGGTCACACCCTTGTATTGAGTACACTGATTTAAATATCTGATACTTGATGATGTCCAAAACTATAAAATGACTAACCATACTCTTTTTATGTCAGTCTGTGGCTCTAATGAGGGGAAGACGCTTGTATAAATGAGACTTAATGGGGTGTATGTGCAGTCATGTAACTGGTGGCTGTTTCTCTTCTTTCAATAAGACTTGAAGAGATTGTAAACGTGTCGTTCAGGTATATATATGGATGCAGTCTTCATTGCTAAAAGTTTTAAAGCTAAATTGATTGACTTCTAATTTTTCCCTGTAGAAAAAGAAGCAGAGGGAGAAAATAAAGAAAAAGTTGCAGAACAGACTTCAGTAAAAGAAACTGACAAATCAACCAACCGCACAGAACAACATCCAAGTCAAAGTGCCTTGTCCAGTCGGAATGATCGAAGATCAGCTAAAAGTCCTCAAAGGACAGATGCAACAAAGGAGCATAAACATCCATTTGCTTTATATGGCTGGGGAGAAAAACATACAGATACAGGAAGCCAGAAAACTCACAATGTCTGTGCTTCTGCTTCAGTGCAAGAAGTAAGCAAACATTAAAATATTTTTTACAGTTTAGTTTTTTCCCCACATCTATAGGGAAAGAGGAATAATACAGAATATCTGTAAATAAAATCCACTACACTTATTTTTAACTAGTAACAATGTTTAAAATCTTGTATAAGCTGCGGGCAGGACTTCTTTGGGGGCACTGATGTCTTGAAAAGCTTTCCTAGCTTAGTCCTATTATGCTGTTTTGTCACTCTGTATTAGTCTAAAGGAATGACACTTGAGAGTGGGGGACTGGGAGGCATTAGGTTTGAAATATCTAAATTCTCTAAAGCTCCAGGCCTGAATCCTGCAGGACTTACAGCCTTAAGTTTTGCAAGTTTAGGAAAATTGAGTTCCATGTAGAGCGTTTTCACTTAAGCAGAGGTTGTCGTCTGCCCTAAGCACACAAAACTAAGATTTAAACAGCTAAAATCAGTCGCTTTCTGAAAAAAATTGGGTGCCTACATTGACACCTTGCAGGCCTGATCTTCAGGTGTAAGAGTACCTGCCCTCTGAGCCTCTGGCTGTTCAGAGGTGACAAATTGGGCATTAAAAACAGAGGCACCAAAATCACTGATCACTTTAGAAAATCTCACCCTAAAGACACCAGAATTGCTCTTTTAATAGAGGCTTTTCCTTTAATTGGCCTTCACCCTTTCCCCCAGTGTATAAGGCATACATTCTTTATATACATTTCAATTCAAATGGTATGGTTGAAGTGGTGTCAGTGGCTTGAGTTCACATTATCTTCCAAGAATGTTAGAATTAAAACTCCAGGAAATTGAGTTAAGGTGGCACTCTTCAAACGAGGAACATAACTGTCCCGAGGAAAATCAAATTCACAGTCATAAGCTTTATTTTAGTGGTGACCACAAGAACTAAAATGCCTTGGTCTTAACTGTAGAGGTTGTGCCACTTTATCATACAGTACATAATTTTATAAACTACTTACTAGACAAATAGTATAGTGAAGGCACATGCTACCCTTTCCCTCTCCCCTTCATTAAGGGCCTCCTGTGAGATGCTGAAGATGGGGTCCTGTTACCTATGTAGAAGCCAACTGTCATTGGACATAATGTCTCATTATAAAGCTTGGATGGGGATTTTGGGGTGGTGGTGTGGGGATAATTGCATATGAAGAATCAAAATCTCCTGTCTGAAGAATTCAAATGAAGTTGGACCAATACTTTGGTACCATCACTAATTTTTCAAGCACACAAATTACTTCTGTAGCTTCTACTGTAAGAAAAACAGAACAGTGAATAAGACTATAGCTGTCTTTGGTTGGATCTAAGAATACTGCTCTATTTGTCACACAGCTGAGGCTATGTCTACACAACAGAGCTTACATCTGTGTAGCCCTCTATAGATGCAGCCTAGGCTGATAAAAGCTTTTCTGCTGGTGTAGGAATGTTGCCACCCAAATGATGTTAGCTAGGCTAACAGAAGAACTGTTCTGTCAATATAGCTGTTTACACTGGGGCTTTTGTCTACATGTGTCAATCATGGTTGTGGGTTTTTTCAGACCTCTGACTGACATAGCTAGAAGTTTTAAATGTAGATCAAGGCCAACTCCACTAACCTAAATAAACTGCTAGTCTCTTTCAAAAGGTTCCGGACTAAAATGACCAGTTGGTGCAGCTTCTGATTAATGCATAGTTCTTTTCTTTTCTTTTTTTTTCTCGGTAGCTCTGAAATAACAGACAGACAAAGTGGATGAAATTATTGTACCCCCATGATGGGAACTCCATGAAAGAAAGTCTATCAGAAGCGGGCAGGTAGCAGCAAGTGTTCCAAAGCAGGCAGACAGGTAGATGAGCTCCAGCCTAGAAATGACATAAGTGGCTCAGCTATTGATGAGTGAGTCCCTCTGCATCACTCCATGTTATTCAGTTTCCAAGGAAGTTGTCCATTTTTTGCCAGATATTGTTGCTGGCTAGTAAAAATGTTGTCTGAATAACAACTCATTACTCCAAAATGGTGAAACTGCTGACTGTGGTAACACAACATCTTACAGAATGGCTGACATTGGCCTTCTTTTTTTGGCCTGACCCCCTTTGTTCCTGGTTCACCCAAACCACCTGCTGAAGTCAGTGGCTGTTTGGGTGCACAAAAACTAGGCTCTGCTGGGGGTCTCATGTAACTGAAGTATGTCAGGCTTGACATCCTGTGACAGTGGGCAATGGTTATGGCTATCCTGCATAGTAAACCTGGTTCTGGAACCTGTTCCTGTTCCTGTTCTTTCCAAGCTCACACATGTGTCCACGCAGCATTGCTAGGTGAGTGTCTCAGACCTGAGTTACCCCAGAGTGAGACACTGGGGGTTTCTGGGGCATATTCCTGGTTTCTTAGCACTCTTGGTAGCTGTGGTCCAGGGCTTGGTTCATGTGTATTGTGGGGGGACATCTCTGCCGATCCCATCCTGTGGGACTTGACTGGAAGCCATTTTTGAGTCTGCATGCTTCTAGTATCCAGTCATCCAGACAGCTGCAGCAGCACAGGAACCAGCGAACAGGACTGCTAACGGGAGTTTCAGTGGGAGTTCTGTTGGAGGAGCAGGTTTGTGTTTTTGTAGTTGTGGATTGTATTGCGGAGTTTGTGGGTGTGTGAGGGTGTGTGCAGGTTGTTAGGGGCCGTGTGCTGAGAGCGGGGCTGGGCTCTGAGTTGGGGGCAGAGCTTACCTGATTAGGGGTCCTATATAAGGAGCCAGGCACTCAGACAGCTGCAGCAGCACAGGAGCCAGCACACAGGACTGCTAACA
>ML675604.1:11567127-11588910 GCA_007922155.1 Mesoclemmys tuberculata | reverse complement strand
TGAGTCATCAACTTGGATCTAGCCCTGGTGGAAGACCTTGTCCAGCTCACGCTTTCTCTCCTGTTTTGGGGATCAGACAGAGCATCTGTAAGATGCTGATGGATATTTTGGCAGCAGTGATTGTCCCACTGAAAGCCTCTCTCAGCAGGGGGGAATCACAGACATGGCAGCTGCAACCTAGCTGAAGCAGCTTGTGCCTGTTGCCATAATTGCAGATTCCCCATACATAAACTGGTCTTTCTGGAGAAGGGCCATACCCACGGATTGGTGGGATCACATTAGCCTGCAGACCTGGGATGACCAGCATTGGCTCTCAAACTTTTTCTATGAAGAAGCAGATGTTTCTGAAGACTTAGTCAGCTTGCCCCAACCCTCTGGTGTTGGGACACCAAGATGAGGGAGGCTGTGCCAGTCCAGAAGTGGGTTGCTCTAGCCATCTGGAAGCTGGCTACCCCAGACTTCTACAGGTCGACAGCAAATCAGTTCATTTGGCAAGTCAGTTGTTGGGGTTGTGATGGCAGAGGTTTGTAAGCAATCAGGAGAGACTTACCCAAAAGCTGGCATGAGCAATGTTCCTGAAATAATTGTTGGCTTTGAGAGAATTGGGCTTTCCAAACTGCGGGGGCTAGTGATGGGACTTATGTGCCCATAATTGGCCCACCACAAGGACCACATGAAGTACATAAATCAAAGGCCTCATCATTCTGCAGGCCCTGGTTGATCACTGAGGCAGATTCATGGACACCAGTGTGGGATGTACTGACAGGATGTTTGATGCCAGGATTTTTCAGATACCTCGACCTTCAAGGACAAGCTGGGACATTTATTCTCATCGAATGACATTGTTATAAATGGAGGCACTGTCTCCCCTGTTCAAAGGAACTCCTGCATACTCTCTCCTGCCATAGCTTATGAAACCATGTCCTGATTTCAAAGGACCTGGCGAAAAAGGTTCAACTGCACACCCTGTAATTGTAGAATGTGCCCTTTGGCACATTGAAATCCCAGAGGCTTTGCCTTCAAAACTGTTTGGATACCACTGTCATCTGCGACAGCCTATTGTGGCATGCTGTGCTCCTGCACAATATGTGCAAGGACAAGAGCGAACAATTTTGTGTGAGGAGTGGACTCAAGATACTGCTGGATTGCTGAACTAATACATACAACCAGAAGTGCATGTGGTTTTTACTGGGACAGGATCCACAGTTGCAATGGAAATCAGGGATGCTTTGTTGGCCCACATAATAGGTTTGCATGGTGCCATGCATGACAGGGAATGAAATAGTATTTGTAATTGTACAGTTTCTGGGTGTTGAGCATGTCTGCTTTTTATGCATTTGTGTTCTGTAATTAATTGCTTTGGAATCCTTAATGTGGAATCAAATTGTTCCCTTGCAAATTGGCTTGCTGAATGAAGGTTGAGGACAATTTTTATTCAAGAAAGCAAAGTTTGCTATTTAACTTATTCTTTCCACAAAATGGACTAATTCTAATCTCTTGATAGATTCATGAGTCTGCACTACGAGCGAAGAACAGAAGGCAAGTGGAGAAAAGGAAACTGTCTCAGAAGCGAGTGCGCTCTGCAGATGTGGATCGAACCCGGAGAGTAAAGTCTTCCCCGCCAGATAATCCTTGGATGACTGAGTACATGAGATGCTACTCAGCAAGGGCTCGGTGAATCAAGACTTGCTTGGACATCTCTCTAAATTAAAAAAGATTTGTATTAAATCAGGACATTAGTGCAAACTACTTATGCAAGGTTTTTATAGGGGGTTTCCAGCAGTCTTACAATGTATGTTTTGTATTTTGGCTACCTACCTCATCAGTAGGGCATAAAGATGGAGCCATAACATTTAAAGATGTTTTTAAATGTATAATTCCTTAAATTTTTAAATATTTCTCCTTTTATGAAGTCTCTTGAGGCATTTCAATGGACCTTTTGAGATAACTTTAAAATACTGAAAGTCTAAGTGAATTTTTACAGAATCTTTTTTTTTTTAGCATTGGTTAGTTTCACAAACATTCAACTACCCCTTTTTTAAAAAAAAACAAAAGAAACAAAAATTTTAACTCCCAAATCATGTGGTCATAGTGATGTCAGGAAACCTTTCATAGGGTGTGACATAGGTGCCATTGCATTATTTAAAATACTCGATTCAACACTTCCACCAAAATACCATGTAAATTATAATATCTAACCAGGAAGCCAAGTGGCTCTGGTACACAATCTGACCCAATGAATATCTGCCTCAGGAAGACAGCTGTTAGGGGTTGTCTGGTTATATATTGGAGACTTAAAAACAAAAAATAGGTATTTCTCTAAAAGTTCAGTAATTTAATATGATTCAGTTGTGGCGCCTTGCTTTCCAAGCAAGAAATCACAAGATTGATTTGCTGTTACTGGGACTATTATACCAAATGACTGATGTAGACAATCATTATCTGATGGCTGTTTGGTCAATAGACAGTTAGTTGCTTGCCGTACCAGTATTGACCTGGTACCATCATACTGAGCTAGTCAACACCCATTCTGTGCTTAATCGTTTGGATACCAGCCTATCAATTAAGACCATATATATATTATTTCAAAATGTATTTTAATGAATCAGCTGGTGTCTGGTTGGTGAAGTCTTGTTTATTTTTAATGTTTGTATCTGAAGAGTGCATTTCACTGGTATGTATTCCATTTGATTTAGTATGGCTAATAATGTTGTAGAGGCTTTAGATTTGCAGAACAATTTCGATTGTTTGCAAATGATGTTTTCAAGGGGTCATATCTGTTCTGGAGCCACATTCATAAGTCCTTATCAAGGGGAATGAAAATAAACCCCATGGTAACTGGAGGCTAATGAAATCTCTGTGGCTATTTTTACTAGGTGGGTCTGGGTTTTTTTTGTGTACAATGTGTAGGACTGCCACTAATTGATGTTGGATCCTCAATTTCTTTTTTTACTTAGTTGTTCTAAATGGAATTCTTTCAGTTTTGTTGTAAGCGTGAGCTTAAACAGATCCTTGCAGTAGTTATGCACTTTTTGAGATCTTTGAAGTGTGGTGGTGGTGATAATGTAACAGTTGTGAGGTTCATTCTTTTACAGCTGCTTTGGTGATCACTGACTGCTTTTGACAGAGCTCGATCACACTTAATATTTCAGATGTTTTTAAAACAAAACTTTGAAAATCTGTTTGAGAAATACTAGATATGCCCCTGTTGGAAGTAAGTGGTCATATGCATTAACACAATCTGCTTAGCTTCACTGTACTGATATACAGAAAATAAACAAATGGCAATAAAGTAACGAGTTAATAAAATTACAAAAAATCAAAACATTTAATATTAAATTTTGTATGAATTTCTACAAGCCTAGCCTTCCAAAACTAATCACTTTAATAGACGACAGCCCTTTTTGCTTTTCAAATCTAATTTCAATCTACAGTTGAGGCTGTTCAGTCATTTTATTTCTAGGCTAGTCACACTGACTAAAATGGAGATTCTTAGTAGATCTCCCCTCCTCCAGCTCAGTGCCTGGTGTTGAGGGCATCCTAGTCCATCCGATGGCCAATTTTTTCCATTTAACTGAGACAGCTTTCTACCATCTGGGGCCTTGTTTAGATCAATCTGCTGTAAACATGGTCTAATTTCAAATGCTTTCTGCTGTTCTCAGGGTTACTTTGTCTCCCACAGACAGCAAAAGCACCAGTAGCAGTGTAGTAGCAACTGGATTGGATAAATAAAAGTAGTGATGTCTTTCTCCACTGCATTCACACTGCTTTTACCTGTAACATGGGGTGCATCTCTGGCTGTTCCTGTCAAAACTAACTTGCTAAAAGGCAGAAGTGATGCCTAAATCAGGTCATGTCTGTCAATTGGATTGTTGTGCAGTACCAGATTGCTGTGGCGAAAAATAGCACTGGATTATGTGCATGGACTAACTTTTTTGATAACTTGGGTAAAACTTGAGTTGGGAGGCAGGTTTTTTCTGGATATTTTTTTAATTGAGAAGGTTGCTGATAACCTTTTGAAAGGGAACACATCAGTCATGATACCAGGGGGCATATTTTTAAAGGGGCCTAACCCTAACTACTTTGAGCTTGCCATCAATTTTGGGTGCAAATTGTGCTGGTCTACCCTTGTGGCACTGTGTAGGCTTTATGTTGCTGTGAGAGACAGGCTGCATCCACGCTCACTGGTGCGCAGCTACACGTAGCCATGAAAGGCTCTTGTAGCAGGAAGTTGCCAGAGCTTTTCCCATCTGCCTTCTTACTGCTAGAGCCTTTTTCTGGGGGGGAGAGGGGAGAGGCTCTGGCAGTGGGACACTACATTACTAAAATAGCAGTGTAGGTATAGGAGGCTGGCTTGGGGGTGTAGGAAAAGCTGTTAGGACCCTCTATTTGCTTAAATTGTGCCTCACTATCTGTACAGCTTTTTATATTTATGCTAGCAGTGGCTGTACACTGCATGCCACTTATAAGCATAGACTTAGCCTAAGTTGTGATCATGGCGGATCAGAGTCCCAAAGACAGTTTCTTAAAACACATGATTTGCAGTTAAAACAGCTTGTACATGAAACTTGGTAATACAATGTTGGAGGAGAGTCCACCGATAATTGCTGCGCTAATTACAACTATGTTGCTTTAGAGATGCATTCACTGAAGCAGATTGCTGCTTTGGCTGAGAAATTTAAAAACCTAGTTAAGTTTGTGACATTTAGTCTATCAGTTTAGGCAAGACAGAACCTTGTCTTGTAATAAGTTGATTTTTCAAGGAAAAGTAAATTTGCCAGTTTAATGACCCCTCATTTTAAAGATGTTTTTTGTTACTTTTAAAAACTTTGCGATAAATATTTCATAGTATTTTTGCTAAGTCTTCACTAAAACGCTGAAGGATTTCCCTTTAATGTACAAATGCTGTCAAGCATCTGGTGAATGAAGTGAAACTTTACAGATTTCACTAATATAATGGTGCAGGTTTGTCAACTATGCTAAAGTTCCATGAAGACTAGTTTGGTGTACAGTGTTGCAATCAAAACTGTAAAAGAATGTCTTTGTACAATAGAGTAGCATGCTTGTGTTCAATCATGCGGTCAATCTTCCTTGCACCATGTAATAACTTTCAGTGTAACAACTATCCAAGTTTAAGATAATGAAAAAGACATTGTCTAGCTGTAGAGAGCCAAATTTGACTTATGATGAACAGTCCTGTATTCCTAGTAACTTGCTTTGATCCACTTTAATTGAGGCAGCAGATGCATACAATCCAGTTTCTCCTTCTGGGGAAAGTACATCTGCCTTTAAATATATAAATTTTAAAATGTAATGCACTGTAAAAGCCTTTGAGTGTGACATATGGTGATAGTGACCAAAAGTTGTTAAGCTGAGGATCTACGTGCAGTGAGTTGCTGGTTTCAGTCCAGTTCTTAGCTCAGCTGGTGCACTCAGCAGCAAAGCCATAAAGCCAGACTCTCAACCCTACAGCTAGCTCCTCTAAAAAGAGGGGTGGGAGGGGCATAAAGTTGCCTCATGCTGTTTTGTTAGCTTTTGTGAGCACTAAATTCACTTTAAAAACTATGGGGGAAAATACCATCTAAGCTTGAAGCAATATGTGACTTTTTTAGAATGTTTTTAAACAGTATTTGTTTTTAAAGCTGTGGTGTTTGTATTTAACACTAGCGAAGGTCAACTTGTACATGTGAATAAAATTGAGTGAATGTGCTGACTTAGTCTCTGATGTTAAACAATGGGAGACAAGGTGGGGTGTGCAGCTTTGGGCAGGTAACAGCCTTCTCAGTAACCAACTACCTCTAGACTCTGCGGGCCTTGAAAGGAAAAGCCTGGTGCGTGGATATGTAAAAATAGAGTAACTTTGGCCTCAGTGCTATCTGGCCAGCTACTCCCTCAGACACCAGAGCAGGAATAGTGGTGTGTTTTCTTTCCCCACAGACTAATAGGTACCAGTAGGAGGGGAGGGGGAGGAAAAAATGTTTTTCCTCCCATCCTGGCTGGCTGTGTAACAGTATTTCCTTGGAGAACTTAAATTCTGCCTTTTCACTCCTTGCCACTGCTATTCCCACAGCAGTTAATGTGGGGTAACATACTCAACACTTCTTCTGGTGAGGGCAAAACTGGCTTCACTGCTCCGTAGTGTTCAGTGCAAGTGGGGGTCCCTGTCACAAGGGTAAGAACAAGGATAACCACCAGTAACTTTTGCCAGGGTTGAGGGTTAATGTTTCCCACTGGTGGTGGAGCTACATGTGGGGGGGTGATCCCTAGACCGAAAAAGCTGCACTAACCTGCTCAGCCAAGTGGTAGTACTTCCCCAGCCTGGATAGTGCCACTCTCAGGCTGAGAAGTGTCACTGTGGGTATTGCAGAGAGAGAGGCTGGTGGTGTGATCGCTGGTGGCAGAACCAGGGCTACAGCTACATGCCATTTCCTAAGTTGTAGAAATTTGACTATGAAGCTGAGTCAGAGAAAGGCCTTGTCTACACTAAGTCATCTACCTGGGTTAGGTCAACTTACAGGCATTGCATTACTTTCCTCCTTGGGTCAGTGCTGTGTCTCACGAGGAGCCCCTCACTAAGAGGGGCTATGTGGGGAAGCTGGGAGCCCACTGGCCACAACAGCCTGCTGGGTAGCAGTTAGGAGAGGAGGCAAAGCAGCAGCCCTTCTGCTGCTCCTGAACATGCTGCCTTCCTGGGCCTTGTGCCACTGCTGGAGAGATGGGGCAGGCTGCCAGTGAGTTCATGGAAGCTTTAGGGCAGGAGGGTTCTGATCTTGAGGAGGTGGGGCTGCCTTTCTTTCTCCATTTTTGTAAGGGCTGAGCCCTGGCATATGAAAGCAGAGACTTTACAGCAAGCCAATAAATTATGGCTTGGATGTGTGTCTTCCCCCCCCCCCCCCCCAAAGCAAGCATTAAGAAAACATGTTAGCATAGTCCCCAGTAAGATTTGATGGCTCCACCCTGTGGTCTTGACTCCCTGCTTTAAAGTCTGACCAAATCAGGGAGAAACAGGTTTTCTCCAGCTCTGAGAGAAGGCTACTGCCTACCTCGCTCCAATGTAAATTAAGCAGAGTGGAATCAAAACAATGGAAGCTCTATTTTCATGACAGCAGGGGGATGGAAACTATACCCTCAGGACTCCTTCCTGCCTCCTCAAGCAGGTCAATGGCCTTGTGAAGACAGGAGGGTGTCTCTGCCCTACTAGGCAAGAGATACTGTCTAGGTAACTTCACTGAATATAATTTAAGGCTTACCAGGCATTATTAGGCAGCTAAAGCAACTACGGCTCCTCCATGTGTGACAAAAGTGGAGCTTCGAACCAAGGCATGGTGAAGTCTTTAAGACTTGAATGTAGGGGATGTTTTAGCTTAACCCACACCACTAAGATTGTGGCAGGAGTTGCCCTGCAATCCTGAGTGCCTTAAATGCTGTTGCTATGGCTCAGACTGGCTGGTAGGTCATACAGTAACTTCTCCTATCCTGTTACTATCTGCAGTCTGACACCAATACTGCCCCCTGCTCCTGAATTTACCTAAAACCTTGCTGTGTCCAACCAGCTCTTGATACCCACAAAGTTGTTTGTGCCTTCAAGACGCCCCTCCCTTCAATCAAAGCAGGGGGTTGGTTTGGACTAAAGTAAAACATCTTTATTCAACCAAACATTTTTAAAGTACATTCATATGTAACTGTCTAATGCTTGCTCACTAGCTCTAGAGACTAATACCTTGATACAGATTTTAAACCTTTTCACTAGACACAACTTCTATCTATACACAGACTTCAGAATATTACCAGGGTGACACTAGCTTTCAGATGTGATCTCTCATGAGATTTCTGTAATCCATCTGGCCCTTTCTTGCCCTGACCAGGTTCTTGGCTCATACACACCTGAAAGCTCCTTTAAGCTAGTGTTGATTACTTGTTAAGATGTTACTAATGGCTTGACCAGACATACAGCAGCATAATGCCATTGCCTATGCATCTCTCCCATAGTGGGTGATGCAAGTGCCAGGGGATAGTAGGACCAGTGTAGGGAATCCTTCAACTCAGCTGCTCCAGTGAGTCACCTTGTTATGCCCCTGCCTCCAGCCAGAGAGATTTGCTTGTGCTTAACTGTGGCAGCTTCCTAAAACTCCCAGCTTCTAAGCCCCCTAGGCCATATGGGTTATGGCAATCCTTACTTCCCCTTGCAGGTTAACAGATGTAGCCTAGTCCCCTCCCCCCAACCTTTCAAGGATCCAGCCCTATTGCCCTGCCCACTAATACCCAATAGGCTGTCTTCAAAAAACCACAAATGCACCAGCTTATTTGAGTCAACTCAGGCTCATCTACTTAACATTTATAGCAAAAACACGGTTTGTTACCAGAGATCAAGATTTAAGACAGGACCACGGAACCCAGCATTACACAGAAAACGACAAGAGTTCCTGAAGACTACACAGACGAAAGGAACTCTCCTTACCCCAGCTGTCCTTTGCAACACTTCCAATCTAGGCTCTTTAGGATTCCATTGCCATGAATATAAACACCGGTTTCCTCCACACAGAACAAATGGGTGTCTCTGCCTTTCCTCAGTGCTTGAGCCACAGGGGTTGTTCTTTCTCTGGTGTCTTGATTTAATATGTAAATAGGGTTTACATTGTGCTGGTTTACACTACTAAATTTACACATGAACTGAGACAGACAGGTGACTATATATCTTTTGTCTGGCAGATGCCTGCCTGTCTCCTCTGCCTTGATTCAGTTTAAGAACATTTTCACTGTCCATACATAGGTTTTTACAAAACAATAGTGATCAGCATGATCCTGGCTTAAGACTTCACATGACATCAGTTATGGATAAATACTACATCTAGCACATTGTTTTCATGGTGTCAGACTTCTTAGAGTTGCTGTTACAACAGCAAACCTTGTGCCAGTTGGCACCAATGGGTCTCTATCAGTCTTTACAAACAGTTAATATTCACAACACCCCTGCAATGATTCCTTGTGTGAAATGGGGATTAGGCACAGCATAACCCCATCAACTAATTTTAGCTGCACAATTTGAGGCATCTAAAGGGCTTGGATTCCCTTTCTTACCCAAGTACTTTTTTATAGCACTGTTCAGACCTCCCATTGACTTTAGTTGCAGATGAGTGCTGAGCTCTTCTGCAAATCAGATCCCAGCATCTCAAGCTGGGTACCCAGAAAATTAGGGACACAGTGTCTACTGGTGAAGTTTGGTTTCAATTGGCCAACATCCAGAAAAAGAATCCAGTTCTCCAGGATGGAATTCAACTGCTTCCTTCCTTAACCTTAATTTACCTTTATTCAGATTAATTTTTACATTTTATCATATTAAATATGGTGAAGGATATTTCTTATTTACTTGTAATTTGTGTCAAGTTCTATTTGGGTGGCAATTCAAAGTAAATTAAATACAAACAGCATTTACAATTCTTTAATAAAGCTACCCTAGGTGTTGGATACAAAATAAAGTTTCTTGAAGTTTATCAAAATATGTTTTGCACTAATTAATTTATTAAACAACGGAAGTATTTGCTGTAGTTAGTGAATTGAACTGATCACTCTGGCCAATATTTTAGAACTAGTAGATTTCTTCTTTCACACCTAATTTTTATTCATAAATTGGAAATGGAAAAAACAAGCTCTTACTTTTTCAGCTCCCAAGGTCAGAGGTCTGACTTTCTTTAAAATTGGCAAGTTACTTAATTTAAACGATAATACATTAAGTTTAGGCCTTTATCTTCAGTTGTCAATTCCTAATTTAATTTGAAAAGGGTTATTTAAAAAGTGCTGTATTTAAATAAAATCTGATTTACAATAACTTTTTAAAATGGATTTGTATCCACTTTGGCTCTAGTAAAAGGGAGTTGCCTGCAAGGGAGCCTGTTTAACAATTGATTAAAATGAGTTAAACCAGCACTGCACTACAATAGAGGTCCAAGACATAAGACAACTCATTACAGAACACCTACGCTCTTCAGAAAATGTTCTTTATTCAAGATTAGATACAAGCATCAAATATAATGGCAGAGTGCAGCAACACACTCAAAAGTTAGGACAGAAGGTTTTATAAAATACTTAAACCTTTACAAAACTTGAATTAATTAATTAATTATATACTTCAGATGCCTCACATTGTGGCAGTGAAGTTTTGCTAAGCCATCTTGCTTTGGTAAGTCAATTAGGGTACAAACTTTACCACACATGGAATAATACATGCACTATGTATAGGGAAGGTAAGGGGACTATTTTAGGTAAACACTACATTTGTCAATCTGGTTTGTTACATGTACAATTAAAATTACAGAGCCAAACCTGAACTACTCATCTGGAGATGTTCCTGGCATGACATTTAACATCTTCAAGACTATCAGTGTGGAATAGTAGGTAGTCTACATACTGTAGAGTGCTACCATCAGTCACAATTCGCTCCCCCCCTCCCCCAAGGCTTGCTACATTAAATTTTAAGATACCTTGTTACCTTATCTCTAGTACCAACTGGTCATTAAAATTGAATATGCATCACAGTAAAACTCTTAGCATTTATAAATCATGTACTTTAACCTTGTTAATGTGCACTGTCTGAATGCACTTTATTTTTAGAAACACTTAGATATTAAGATCAACTATATATACTAAGGCTCACTGTAATAAAGCTATTTATTCTACATGAAGGGAATCTGGAAGCTTAAGATAATTGATCAAAGACAAAAAAATTGTGCTTAGCTTATTTTTAGTTCCAGAAAATTGACCAACTATTCAACAAGTACTGATATATAAACAAAAGGCTTCTCTATCAGTCTCCTACATAAGTGGCAGGAGGGAAGAAGAGGTAATGTTTTTATCATTCCAAATCTAAGGCTGAACCAGTTATTTTTTCAGACTGTTTGGAAAAAACACAACCGAAAAAAATCACATTTGCAACACTGATGATTATTTTTTCCCCGTTACAATGTGATTCAGAGCTGCAGAGAAGGACAATGAAATAAGGTTTAGCATGCCAGGAGGAGAAAGTCACCTGAGAGCATGGTGCAAGAAGCACTGGAGTTAGAGAACCTTGGAATTAAGCAAACTTTCCTCTCACCCACCAAGTTAAGGGTGCTAATAATAGGAAAACTAGAGGATTAGAGGCCCTACACTCTTCATTCACAGCAATAGTGGCAGGAGAGAGCCCATGGCTTGTGCTACATTGAGAACTGGGAAGGTCAGGCAGCCTTTCTCCTTTCCTCACCATCTACCACAATAGTTAAATGGAAGGTGGAAAGGTGAAAACCTGACAGTCATTTTCCAGCATTCATTCCTGCTTTGGGCTGTGGAAAGCAGGACACAAGTTCTCCAAACCTTGAGAAGCTGGTAGGAAGACAACATATCCCACTTGATTACCACCAACAGAGTTTTGGATGAAAAGAGGGCAACTGCAGCAGCTCAAACTAAAAGCTATGAGCAGGGTCTTCCAACTCCTATTTTGAGCCTTCCGTTACCTTCTCTTTTTTCTGGAAGGAGAAACAGGGGTCTGTGGTAGAAAGCACTTCCAGGTGATATGTACAGGATGACCACCCGGAAGTTGGGCTCTTTCAAGTTATTTTAGGTTCTGAAATGCAGCATTAGTCAGTTTCCAAAAAATATATACAAATCTACCAGGAGAGGAACATTCCTTGGGAACAGTTTTGTCAGCTAAGTATTAGACATCCATGCTATATAAAATAAATGTCTATTCTACATGTCTTAAGTCTAATGCTGCATGCTGACCATTTTATTGAGAAAGGGACATCATGCAAAATTAGTTGAATTAATGGCCTGCAAGACTTCAAAACTAGATTTTCCTATACAAAAGCATGGTGAAATTATTCAATTTAATACTTTTGCTTTTACACTCAGTTTAGCGAGACTGATCCACACCTTTTTGGACAAAATTTTAAAATTGAACCAGCCTCACCACATCATATTTTTAGAGGTAGCCTTATAATTCTATGGAGGGGATCTGGAATCTACTTCAAGCACTCAAGCTGTGCTCTTGTGCTGACAACACCCTCTGGAATTACAGCACCATAATTCAGTTTCCTTTTAATATTGAAACATGTATATTCTACTGATGTTTTAAGGGATAAATCAGGTATCCCAAATACTGTTTTTTGCTATGAGATTTTCTATATTACAATTACTTCAGTTAGACATCTATGTTAGGTGTCTTGGACCAAATCCTGTTCAGTTACACCAGCATAACTTAAGGTCAATGCAGTTTTTCTGGACTTCTATTCATGATAGACCCTTCTACCCCCCTTCCTCATTACATTCCTTTCAGAAATCCTCCCCCCCCACGCACTTCACAGGTCCTTAAAAGTGGCAATACAAAAGCTATATAGGTTTCCTACCACTCCTGGAGAGTGAGGTAGATGCCTAGGCTTCCTGCTGTCACTTGTCTCTCTCACACTGCCTTAGTATAGCTCCAGTGAATCCATGGCAACAGGATTTCCTGCGCTGGATGTTTTGCCCCACAATAAAGAGGACAGGAGAGAGGTTCCAACTTCTTAAACAACTCTGCACTAAAATTAATGACAAGCTGAAAATTTGGTGGTTTGTAGGGACAGAAATAAAATGCATGTAGCCCACCTATATCTCATTTCTTCCTGTGTATGAATCTCCAACTCTATGAAGTACCCTAAGCGGGGCTGGGCAACAGGATAAATGGTCCGTTCCAGGCCAGAGGGGAGACTTGTATGAAGAGGAGACCCTCCAATTAGGACCATCATGGCCTGTGTTTAAATTCCTATAATACCATGTATGTTTTCTAGAATATTTAAAATAAATTAACATTTTAATGAAAATTCCACATTCAGCATAGTTGGTTGCACTTCCTAGATATTGTGTGTCTGAAAACTTGGCTTCACTGAACACTTAACAGGTATGCATTCGGCATACCCATACTGTTTATTTGCTTTATTAGTAGTTAAAGCAATTTAAAGTAGTTCAGTCTAAAGATATTAATACCTTATAAAAACTGCTCGCTCTCTCTCACCCCCCCCCCCCCCAGAAATCCCTGTGATGATTTTTCATGGACTTATCATGGAGCACTAGAATCACTAAATGGAAGATGCAGTTTTGCCAAAAAAACAAACAAAATTTCTTGACCTCCAATTCTATTCAACAGACCAGGAT
Organism: Mesoclemmys tuberculata; assembly: GCA_007922155.1. Lineage (NCBI taxonomy): Eukaryota > Metazoa > Chordata > Testudines > Chelidae > Mesoclemmys > Mesoclemmys tuberculata. The sequence continues at coordinate 11,575,749 of ML675604.1, read as the reverse complement.
AGGGAAAAGAAAAGAACCAGAGAACACAAGAAAGAAACTCCCAAGATCCAAGGTCAGACAGCAGTCATTTCAGAGATTTAGCAGCAGCATTTTTTAACCTATGAAGTAGGAAAAAATATGGTTGAGATAAATGTATGAATTGTCAGAAAACAGGACAGATGCACTTCAATAAAAAGATCCATTCCAAATTTGACAGATTAGTAAATGTAGATAATGTCTTAACCATACTTCAAGAATGGATCATGTAAACACCACATAAAATGTAGCACACAGAGTTAAGTAGGAAAAATTACTGACAGCTTCAGTGGCTTTGTATTTCAGGTCATAAATATAACCTATTGTGCAATAAACACAAACATGATAAAGCCTAACTCAGTTAACAAGTTTTAGTTAATATTAAAAAAAATTAAATATTTAATTGACTTTAGTGCAACATTTATTAGATCATACATAAGTATATCATGCTTTGGAAATTTACTGTTACATTATATACAGTATGCAGCAATGCTCTAAAAACTAAGGTGAATGACAAAAATATGTAACAGAAAATGTTTACATACAGGTGAAAGTCTTAGTATTATCCACTGAATTGTCGGGTTTGTTTTGCAGTCTGCTGTGTCATATGCACACTCTTGCAACACCTTACAGTACTATTTTTCCAGCAATGGCTTTTCTGTTCACATACAGATGTTTTTAAAAAAACTGCATAGCCTTCAAGCTCTGTCAGTTGTTGCCACAAAACACCAATTGCGTGGACGTCTGAAAAAACACACAAGAACAAATCATTGCTGTGAACATTTTATGAAATTTAATCTTTCAAAGTTTAGGAGTAAAAAGGCTCAAATCCTACAATTAGATACATGCACATGCACCATGGCAGAGCCCCACTGAAGTTCCTGGGACTTCAGATGGATACATTTTTCAAGCCATTTACAAGCTCAGGATCCCTCAAACTGCATCCTCCTTTAGTTTTCCTTCATTTAAAGGACACAACACCCTCTGATTGAGGGATTGCCAACTCACAGATTATACTAGAAATAAAAAGCTTCATTTTAGGATTTATGGATGATAGCTGATTAGAGAAATCAATATTTGCAATTTTTAAAAAACATCGCTCTCATTTTTAAGGTTTCAACCTCCTCTGCTCAGTTTTCTGCTAGCAGCTTGAATGAGGAGGATGTGTACCACTCATACTGCATTACACAAAAGGCCAAAATAGGATACAGATAAAACAATCACATATGTTACTGTTTTCAAACACCAGTTTTATTTTTAATACATTCTAATTTGTCACTGTTTTAAAGGGAGTTTGATGTCACAGACCTCAGTTAAGAGAATTGAGGGTCAGTCAGCAGAATCCTTTATTTATGCATCTTTTAGGCTAGTTCCACTGTAACCTCCCAAATCTTTATTATTTCTTGTAGAAAGAAGGGAATCCCCTTCCAGAAGCCATTTAGGACTAAGCAGAAATGCCAACAACGGGAAGGCAGCACTTGATGCTTAAGACAGTTGGCTGCTGCTCCCAAACAACTGCAACAGACCTGCAGCTCAGATTGATTAGATGGGTTTCCTCAAAAACAGCTGTTGGACAGACAACTAGATGAAAGGGCCCTCAAGAAAACCATAGATAGTTGGAGGAAACTGGGAAGAGGGAGAAGTGCTCTTGAGGAAGTTTAGCAAAAACTAGCTTGCTGAGTTCCCTAAAGCAGACAATCTGACTTCCACCCATCTAAGTCCCCAAGTGCTACTGGAAGGAGAGGAAACAGGCTGGTCTATCAACAACTCTGGCACATCTCCAACCTGGCACATCTCCAGTCCAGAGCAAAGCACCAACTCTGATTCTGAGGAGGGTTGGACATACACAGCTCATTGCCTTCCCTCTTGCTTTCACAAGGCAGACAGAAAACAAATGGTCAGGCATTCTTGCAGGTGGGAAACCAGCTATTGATTTTCACTGGAACATGCTTCTCTGCCCCTCATTTCCAGTCTCCTTTGGAAATCCTGAAGAAGGAGCCAGGGATGTTTCATTCCAGTCTGACCAATGTCTTTGAGGGACAGACTCTCCCCCATATGCTGCATATGACCTTAAATAGAGGCTTGAAAAAGCAACACTTTGCTTAAGCCAGCAAAAAGGAAGCAGCATTCTTTGCCTATGATATGAGCAGTAATGCAGCAATGCAAGACATCTAGGGCTACTGTCCCTACAGGAAGAAGAGAATATTTGGAACCATGTATTGTATTTTAATTCATTTTAAAGAGCGAGTTTGATTTTTAACATTCACTTTAAAAAAGTGATTTTAAAAATCTTTGATCAGATGTGGAGGTGCACCTTATGTTTTTTTTATACTCTGATTTCTAGAAGTATTTTCTCATGACAGTGTGCAAGTGGCTTGTACTTTTCTGTACAGTACAGATGTCTATTAAAGAGTTAGGCAGCAGAATAGTTCAAAAGGCAGGGCTTTTAATTGAGAAATTATATGGCATAAAAGTAATCATTTCATATTTCAACAAGGAGCTGGGGCCTGGAATCTACCTGCACTTGAAAAGTCAAAGGCAGCACAAATGAGCCCTTGCATATTATTTTACTTATTTGCTCTTATTTGCTTAACTACTCCAGCCCCTACAAGGTGGCAGTAGCTATGTTGGCTGGAAAAGCTCTCCACAGACAATGCTCTCCACACCAGCATTTAAATCGGCGTAAGTTAGGTCGCTTGGGGTGTGTGCGTGCGCGTGTAGCTAATTCACACCCCTGGGTGACATAACTGTAGTGTAGCATAACCTTCGATTCTGTATCACAGCAAAGGTAGGATAAAGAGGTTTCCTGTTTGACAAAACAGGTTTATTCACCTGTCTCCATCACCATGTAAATAAGCATTGTAAGTTAATGCAACGGATGCATGTTTCCATATGAATTTAGAGATGTGAAGTCAATAGAGAAAACAGGAGAAAAAAAAAAGGGAGGGGGATATACTGTCCGAGTAAAGACAATGAACTTTGGGGATATAGACAGACTGCCAGGATGACACACTTATCCTGCACCTAGGAAGTAAATGGGCAGTGCATTTACACTCAGGAAAACAGTATCACAACTAGCCTTGGTTGAAGATGCTGCTAAAAGCTCTGGGTAAGATAAAGTTTCATTAAAGAGAAGATTAACCTAATAGTTAAATTTAGGTATCTAGAAAGCAGTTATTTTGTTTCCTATGCAACCCTTGTGTGTCCATTATCATTACTCACTGACTCTTGAATCTTTGATAATAAACCTATTTGTTGTTTTCACTACAACTATATCTCAGTAATGGGGTATTAAGCAAAGTGATGATCCTGAGCTGAATCATAAGCTGGTGCACACACTGTTCCCTTGGGGAACACAGACCTGATATTTCTGTGAATGTTCAGTGGATAACATCAGGAAATCTTCAAAGGAACTTGGTGATTGGGGTACACCTATGTTAACCTGCAAGGTAAAGGAACATAAGAATGGCCATATGGGTCAGACCAATGTTCCATCTAGTCAAGAATCTTGTCTTTCGATAGTGGCTGGTGCCAAATGCTTCAGAGGGAATGAATATAATAGGGCAAATTATCAAACGATCCATCCAGTCCCAGCTTCTGGCAGCCCGAGTTTTAGGCACACCCACAACTTGGGGTTCCATCCCTGACTATCTTGGCTAATAGGCACTGATGGACCTACCCTCCAGGGACTTATCTAATTCTTTTTTGAATGGTTATACTTCTAGCCTTCACAACACCTCCTAGCAATGAGTTCCACAGGTTGACTGTGCGCTCTGTAAAGTAATTCTTTATGTTTTAAGCCTGATGCCTATCAATTTCATTGCGTTATTCCTTCACATGACACGAGAAGGGTAAACAGTTCCTTATTCATTTTCTTTACACCATTCATATCATATTCCTCCCTTAGTCATCTCTTGTCCAAGCTCAACAATCTCAGTCCTTTCAATCTCTCCTCATATGGAAGCTGTTCCATACCCCTAATCAGTTTTGTTTCTCGTCTGTACTTTTTCCAGATCCAATATATATTGACATGGAGCAACCAAAACGGAACAGTATTCAAGATGTGGGCATACCATGATTTTATATAGTGGCATGATATTTTCAGTTTTATTATCTATCCCATCTCTAATAGTTCCTAACATTATTAGCTTTTTTGATTGCCATTACACACTGAGCAGATATTTTCAGGGAACTATGCACAATGACGCCAAGATCTCTCTAACTGAGAATTTAGACCCCATCATTTTGAATGTATAGTTGGGATTCTGTTTTCCAATACACATTACTTGGTATTTATCAACACTGAATTTCATTTGCCATTTTCTTGCCCATTCACCCAGTTTAGCAATATCCCTTTATAACAACTCTTCCCAGTTGTCTTCGGACTTAACTACTTTTGTTGGCCCTGAACAGAGCCATGAACACCTACCCGCCCTTTCTACCAAGAGGCACTTCAGCCTGATACATTACCCTTTTAAATGTTAATTCAAGTCTGTCTGTACTTTGTTTGTAAATGTCTGTACTATGTCCACTGGCCAGTTTATCTGTTAATTTTACCTGCTTCCAATATATATTTGTAAAAATCCTATTTTAAGTACAACAAGCCACACTGTGCAATGTAATGTTTGTATCTAATTGTAAAAGACACTCTCAAAATGAATATGTGAATTCTTCAGCTAGGAGTTAGCACTGAGTGATTGAAGTGTGAATGGCTGAGCATTTGAGGTGGGTGCGGACAGGGAGAATGATTGAACAATTGGTCTCAATAAGGGATGCTGAAACAGACAAGAAAACACCAACCTCACTTAAAAACGTTTGAAGGAAGAAGAAAGGAGTGAAGATAATAGCAACTGGCCAAAGAGGAGTCCACCCTGATAGGTCAGCCCACTCCCAAAGAACAAAATCTGATCATGCTTGCAACAATGTGGGTGATTAAGGATCACACTGAATGCAGATGCAGCATGACAGAGCAAAAACCCATAGACTTACATGGGGTCTTTTCCCTATAAAATGGGACAGAAAGATGAAGGCTGGAGGTTCGGGTCTACATCAGCCAGGAGTACAATGCGCATCGGCAGAACCTGGCCCCTCATCCTCGTGTACCAGTCACCTGGCCAGTGACTACCACCAGCACCTAAAAGCTGGTAACTAACATCTGAGAGACCCCATTTGTGTTGGTCTGTCTCCCTGTCTGTGTATGCCTATCAGTGTGTATCAGCGTGAATGAAAATACCAACTGGAACATGTGTCATCAAAGTCTATTTCATTATTAACAAGAATCTCTGTAATTATAGTATTGATACAGTGTTAATACTGTTTTCCCAGTGTTTACATTATATACTATTTCACTAAGTAAAGCACAATATTGGTATTGCTGTAGTGTTGATACTATATTCTTGGTATTTGCATCATTGATCCTATTAAGAAATTTCTGTATTCACAATAAACGTGGCTTGTTGCCTTATCCCCTGAAAAAGATCCTGTGATGTGTTATTTGGGTAACACCTTGAGCAATTTTGGAAAAGACTGATATAGCCCAAAAGAGTGTGCCTGGGTGGCTAACAGGCTCATGGTGTCAGCAAGCTGGCACCCAGTTAAACACAGGCAAGTTTCCCTCATGTGGAAGCAAATGGCTAAAATAGGGTGATGCCCCCATCTTGGGTACTCCATAAACCACAAAGATTAACTGTGAAAAAAGCCAATGCCATAAAATATGAAGACTCTGTACAGCGGCATCAATAGATCATACTAGTGAGGGAAGACAAGCTACCAAAGATGCTTATCCTCAATTTCTCTGACTTACCTTTTGTTTCTAGAATGAGTGTTCAGTTTGTTTTGTTCTATTTTTCTAACAGCCACATTCTTGAGCACTTTGAGCCTGTGCTCTACGTGGTGACCTCAGCTGTCTCAAGGCAGCATCTCCATATTGAATACCTGAACCCATCCTTTCTGGATCCAGTTCACCTAGTGAGAAACAAATGGCCATACAAACCATCATCATTCGTAGAGAATACAGATTACTAGTAAAAATAGCTGACAGATTAAGTTATTAGCATATATGTTTTTCTATCCAATTTATAAAGAGGAGGATTACAGTTTTATCAGCAATTTCATCTCTCATTTCCAAAAGTCATTTCCAACTGTCCAATCCCTGAATAGAACTGAAGCAGTGCATCTTCACAAGTGTGTTAGGGCTCATCTACATGGGGGGAAGACGCCTACAGTAGCTAGTGTGCACTAGTCCCCCATGTGAACACTTGCACTGTGCACTAACAGTGCCTTTGAGCACAACAGCTTACTGCACTTTAGATGGGCACACTAAGTCTCTACACTGCAGGATTCTTTTGGCAGTGGGCTACATGCACAGCCCTCCTAGTATGGGTATAAACAGCAGTGTAGATGGTGCACAAAGCACGGATTAAGTCACTAGAGTAGACACCAGAAGGAACATTCTCTACCGGCCCAAGCCATGCCTCCCACCTACATTGCTACTTTTAGCAGTGTAGTGTCCAGCTGCCTCCTGCTACTGGAGTCTTTCCCTTCTACAGGAAAAGGCTCTAGCAGGGATAGGCAGCAGGGAAAAGGCTCAGTCTTTCCTTGCTGCTGCTGCCCTGTGAAAGGCTCTGGCAGTGGGGAGCAACTGAAGTCTTTCTCCACTGCCTCCTCTAACTTGTGTAGCTATGTACTACAGCAAGGATACAGCATGCTTTTCATAGCAGCATTTAGCTACATGTATACTATGTGCCATCAAAAGTGGTATGTAGTGTAAACATATCCTTAGAGTATAGTAGACTGTGTCCACATAGGCAGATTAAAGTGCATTAGCTACTTTGCACTAAATTACCACCTAGCTTACTGTGCACTAACTTCCCCATGTAGACAAGCCTTTAGACTGACTGCAGCAAGATGCCTTTTCTGGACTTTAACTGCCTCTATAGGGGAAATAACTAACATTTGCTTTATAGTTCCAATTTCATTCTGAAAACGTTACCAATATTCAAAGAGACATTTTCAACCAAAGAAGCGTCAGGATTGTTTCAAACAAATACGGGTCAAAAGTACCAAAGCAAAGCAGGGACAGATAGATCAGTTTGATACATTAGTGATAAGCTGTAATGTTTGGTCAATCTTCATTTCAAATATCAATAAAAAATGAAATTTTGACCTTGATTCAGTTTTAAAAGTACAGAGGAATTTACACCAAAGAGTTCCTGAACATTCAAAACATTTGCTTAGAATTCAAAACATGGAAACTGGCTGCATACTAGACTGAGCTTCCTGATTTTTCCAATTTTAAAGGTTGTTTATTTTATGGAGGCACCAAATAGATTAGTAAGTGGATTTCCTGTGATGATCATCACCACAAACAAGTCTGCTTTTGACAGAGATTCACTTGTACTGTTAGGTATCTGGTGTATTTTGAGGCCTGCAAAAATAAAAATGAGTAAATTGACCTCATCTGGCAATCATGCAAGGTCAACTAGAAAAAGCATTTCTAGCAAGGGAAGGCTTCATACACTTAGTACATGATTATTAAAATCACACTGATATTATTATTCACTACTTATTTAAAAGCAGGTGCAAAAATGACCTGAAGAATCATGTCTGTGATGCAGCACAGAAAGCTGCTAAAACTTTTAAGTCTTCTTAATTCAGGGGCTCTGGGGCTGTGGAGACAAAAATGGCCAAAGAGCATACAGCCTGCAAGCAGAGAGCTGAATAGTGTGTCTAATATTAAGAAGTTTGATGGGGTATATTCTCCTTTTGATGTATGCAATTAACATTAATGTTCATCCCATTAATACACATGGGGAGGTAAGAGATGGATGACAAACAGAAGGGACATTTTTCTATAACAAAAGAAATATACACATTTAATCTATTTATACAAGTAATCTATTACAGCAATCTGTGGATAGTTATTTGATTTACTAATACACTGAGACTACATTTTTACTATAAGGAAACTCCAAAGCTGTAAGATACTATAGTTTCACTGTGGGATAAGAAATGAGAATACGTTCTAACTTAATCATGATCTTTATTTCGATTTACCTGATTCAATTTTATTAAGTATTTTTCTTGCACACTGTACAAAGGCCTCTTCAACATTCTCCCCAGTTAGTGCACTTGTTTCCAAAAACATCAGCTCTGCATTCGAAGCCAGAAAAATAAAATCCCAAGTTACTAAACTTTGAAATGCTCTGTTTCAGTACTTGAAACAAGAAAAAGTTTGTCAGAACAGTGACAAGCTGTTTTAAACAGAAGCTATTTTAGTGGTACTGTCAAGCAGTTTAGCTCCCAAAAATTAGGTTTGAAATTAGAAGTCCTAGAAAATACTGAATATTGACATTCTTGATTATGTTTAAAAGAAAAACTGTTTTTGGTTTGAGATTTAAACACTCCCCCTCGAGTGCTGGAAATCCAAACACAACAGCATTATGCTAGTGCATGCAAACCAAAATGCAGACAACTACACAGGGTCCATCTAGTTACGGGGTTCTCAAACTGGGGGTTGCGAGGTTATTATGGGGAGGAGGGAGGTCAGCCCACATGTATGTAATAATAAGAATTTTACATATACGTTGGGGATGCATCAGTTGGAAA
>ML675604.1:11522571-11566727 GCA_007922155.1 Mesoclemmys tuberculata | reverse complement strand
AGACTAGATGATCATATTGGTCCCTTCTGACCTATGAGTCTATGCCGGTAAGGATGGCATGGCATGGCATGGCAGGGGGTATAAAGATAAGTTATCACTTTTGTGGGGAGGTGGGTCATCACAGTCTGAAACATTTTCAAAGGGGGTCCCAGCAAAATAAGCTTGAGAACCCCTGTTTTAGTTTTACAGTTCAGAGCAAGTGGAGTAAAAACAGCCAGAATTTACAGTAAGAAAGATTTTTTAAAAAGTTAAAGCAGTTTTAGTAACAGTAAACACTGATTGTGTTTTATCTTAGCTAGGTCCCTTTAACACACTGTGCTGTTATTCAGCACAAGTGTTTTCCAGTGAATAAATTTAAAGGAAATGTTCTAAAAGCTGCAAGCATGGTGAGAGGAAACTGATGCCAGCACCAAACTATGAAACAGCCCCAAGCCAAACCTAAAATACACTTATTCTGAGCAATATTTAAGAACATATAAAGGAAGAACAAACAGATCATTAAATCCATGGCTAATATTTCCCAATCAGCCACAAATGACATTAAATTCACCAAATATATATTTGATTCTACACACATTAAAATAGCTGTTCTAGACTACAATAGGCTGCATATTGGCTCTGTGGCGCAATGGGCTAGTTCTTGGATGAAAATTCAATTTACCACTTTATTCGGAAGACAAATATGATAGCAAGGCAATTATTTGGAAGTTAAGTGCATCTCTATCCAGTCCTTTGAAGTGCACATTATCTGGAAAAAATCCTTCCCTCACCATACAAATATGAATTTTAAGTTTTAAGCTCTCAGAAAGACAGCTGTTCAGGAAATCCAGTCCTCAAAAACATCTACTTAGGGAAGATTAGTTTTAGAGGCGGAAGGGCAACAGATAACGAAAATGGGAAATGCAGGGAAACAGTGCCATTCATCTCAGCACTAGACCAAGATGCCCTCTTCCATTATCCAAACAGAGGGCATCTTAACATTTTGGATGGACAATACAAACTTGACTTGTTCCAGTGGCCAAAGGACTGTGTCACTTTATAGGCTTGGCTGGGCTACTTTGGTCACTCATGATCTTCATAGGAAACCTATCATATCTGTCTATCTACCATTCATGTTGCATTTCAAAGAGCAGCAAGTTTAACTTCCCTTCACAAGGTTAATCAATGCTGCTCCACAGTGTCTTAGAGCAAGTACTATACATTATCACCAGTTAACAGGGTCAATTACCTGTTTTCCTCTTTATGAGGAAAACAAAACATTTAAAGTCACTCCCCACACTCAGATCCTCACATAAAGTTGTATTGCCTAACATTTTTGGATCCTAGTAAAATCATTTAGGAGACTGAAGAACAATTAAGACTGGATTTATATGACCAAGTCTTGTTTTTTTAGAACTCTGTCCTGAGATTTAAGGGGGGGGGGGGACAGAAAAGAATCAGCTGGCCTATAACTTTCAATCCACGCAAGGAAGAGAACCTCTATGCCTAGATCTCACCTCTCTGATGTGGAAGCTGCCTTTGTAGTATCATCCCACCCCAAGAACCTGCAAAAGGATCTCCATGGGAGAAAGATCTTCATAAGGGGAGGGACTGGGACTTGAAAGATCCTGTTCATCATCCTCTCCCAAACCACATGGAGATACAGGTAACACAGCTCCAGGGTGTGCTATCTGTATTTCTGCTGTATTGTCTTCCCTAGGGTTAGGAACCCTCACTTAAGAGCACCCTCAGAGTAATTATGTGCTGGGGGAATCCCTGGTAGCATGGCTTCAATGAAGCCATAACAGGATAACAGGAAGTAGGGGAGGAAGCACCTGGGGGTCACAGCATTTCTGTGGCTAGTTCGAACCTCAAGAATTCCTGGGAACAAGGGGGCTTCATGGGCCATCTCTCTGGGCTTTTTCTATCATGGGGGAAGGGAACCAGTGAATAGAACTATCTGGGGAAACTCCAAGATGGGAGCCTCAGGGAATGAAATTTCCTCCTCCTTCACCTCAATGAAGCCCTCTGTATTAATACTAAAATAAGGGGAAGGAGGTGTTAAAATCTTAATGCTGTTGTCAGTGTAACAAAGTCTGCAAGTAGGCAAACATTAGTTCCTTAGACACAAGAATGGAGTAATTTGATAATTAAATTAATATCAGATTAGACAGACTACTTACCATTTTCTTGTGCAAACCTGGAGGCTTCTAAAAAAGTAACTTCACGATCTGCATCAAGATCCTTTTTGTTCCCACACAGTATAATCACAATATTTTGACTTGCTAACATCCTTGCATCTGTCAACCAATTAGTAAGTGCATTGTAGGTTTCTCGGCTGCGTAACACAAAAACAACATTTTAAAATATACAATTATAAATATTTCTACAAATTTTTGGACCAAGGTGGCCTAGAGGATAGAACACTGGACTGCAACTCAGAAAACCTGAGTTCTATTCCTGGCTCTGCCACTGGCATATTGGGCAAATCACTACATCTCATTTTTCCCATCTGCAAAATGGGCATACAATTGATCTCCTTTGTAAAGTATGTTGAGAGCGACATATAAAAAGCATTACAAGAGGTTATTTATGGTCACTAGAGTGACTCTATATTCATATTTGTGAGATGTGTCTATGGTAGAGTTCTGACAGTGGAACTCTTTGATAGAACATGTTGAAGCACTGACTGATCTCCTCCTACTCCTCAATGTTGAGGGACTATAAAAAGGTGGCATGATGTTCTGGCCATCTCACTTTCCCCACTACCACCTCCTGAAGTCCAGAATTACAGTTAGAACTTCAAGGCAGAGGGGGAGGTTATAGATGAATGAATTTTAAAAATTTGTCCTTCAGCAGAAAGACTTCCTACTAGAGAGTCCAGAATCACTTATGAGGAGAAGCCTTTGAGTGGAAAGCAAAAGAGACTTGGTCTCATTTATCACGAGTCCCAACATTGAGATGGCAGGTAGGTTGTGTAAGGGGAGGTTACTTACTGTAGCTGATGGTTCTTCAAGATGTGTGGTCACTATCTGGATTCCACTGTGGGTGCACATGCGCACCATGCACCACACAGTTGAAAGCCGTGTCCGTCGACCTGCATGCAAGTCTCACGTTGCCCAGGTGGTACAGCTGAGGTCTTAAATGTCTGCGTGGGTTGACGCTCCCTCAGTTTCCACTTACTCCTAGGCATCAAGCCCTAAGCAGCGGCGAGGGGGTGTGTGTGGGGGGGAGTGCGGGGGGGAGGGGGGATTGGAATCCAGATAGGGACCGCACAACTTGAAGAACCATGCTAACACCCTACTAACCATATTGTGCAGAAGCTCAAGTCCCAGATGATCTGATCCTGACCAGCCACCAGGAAGAGTTCATTTGTGTTACTGGGAGTGGCGAGCATTGTATGCTTAGTTTGTGCATTCTGTTTTGGTAACTGTTAATAAATTGAGGTTAAGGATATGACTGCATAAGGCTCTTTCACTGCAAAAAGGCCCCACAAACCAGAAGATTACACCCTGAACCCCAGGAACTTGGTATGGGTAGATGCCTTTCACCCCAAGTCCTAAGAACTAGGAAAGGCTGGGGTTAAGTAAATGAATCAGATTATGCCTTGAACCCACAGATCAGTAAAGGTGGGATGCTTTAGAGTATGCAGGTTACAAAATTTTTCAAGTAGCTATCTAGCTGAGGGGGTTTTTTGTTTTTGTTTTTTTTTACAAAACTATTGCCATAAACAAGAACACCTCTGAAGAATTTTCAAGGCTATAAAATAGTCAGTTAAAACCTGATCAGACTAGTGTTCTACAAGAATTTGGTTACAGAACATCAGAGGAAAGATGACGGTTGATCCTAAAAAGTCAATGCATATAAATATGTTAACATAGCTATCGTTGTTGAGAACTGGGTTTCACTACCAGCTAAGAAATCTGAATGAACCCTAAAATAAAAAAAATTAAGATGGAACCATGAAGTAATTCCAGTACTACATCTACAGCGGTAGCTTCCAAATCTGGGGAATCCAGCCAACCACCTCTCTGGAGAAAGTGAGGAAGAGGGGAGCTGCCACACCAGCACATAGATGAGACATGTTTCCAGAAAACAGTTGCTTCCTCCAGTCAAGGGCTAAATTCTGCTCTTCATTTGGGACACCACTGGCTTTGAAGGAGAGAAATCCCTTCCTAACCCTTGCATGTGGCTGGCATGTGACCCTGAAGCATGAGATTTTAGGAACAGACGCAAACCAGAGTGGACTTTCAGGGCTGCTGAGCCCTGCCCCCATCTTCATAAGCAACCCCGTCATTCAATTGCACTCAAATTTGTCCAGCTCTCTTAAAACTAATTAAAGTTGTTTGTCCCCACAATTACTATTGGGAGGTTGTTTCAGACCCTCACTCTTCTGATTGTTAGATACCTTCTAATTTCCAGTCTCAATTTGTTCATGGCCAGCTTTCACCCATTTGTTATTGGGCCAACACTGTCCTATATCTTAAATAGCTCTTCACCCTCCCTGGTGTTGTTCTCTCCCCTTCCTTCCCGGTTTATTTATGGAGAGCAATCATATCCCCATTCAACCTTCTTTTTGCTAGGTTAAACGAGCCAAGTTTTTAGTTTCCTCTCATAAAATAGGCCCTCCATTACCTTGATCATTCTACTAGCTCTTGTTCACACCAATTCTAACTGAATTCAGTTTGCTGGAACAGATGACCAGAACTGTACATAGTATTCCTAATGAGGTCTTACTAGTGGCATTAATACCTCTCTCCTGGAAATGCCTTGCTGACTCTCTTAGGATCGTATTTACCTTTTTTCACAGCCACAGCACATTAGTGGTTAAGTTATCCCTAGGTCTTTCTCCTCCTTTGTGGCTTCCAACTGATAAACTCTCAGGTTTTGATTTTAAAGAAAAACATTTTGAACCATTAATATCTAGTATCAAATGAACTATAGACTTAAATTAAAAAAGCCAGAAATGGTTAATTTTTATTACCTGGTAATGTCATAGACAAGTAAAGCACCTGCTGCACCTCTGTAGTAACTTCTTGTTACAGATCTGAAAGGGAATTTTAAATTATACAATTATGCTCCCTTAATGCCTTTGCTATCTCAGGTCTGGGTTACCATGATGTTTTCTACACGGGGCTACACTTTCAAGCCATTCAGAAACTGAAGCTACTGTACAATATTGTTGTTTACTAATTAAGCAGTATTTCTTGAAGAAGCACCTTTCACCAATATTTTGTGATCTGCACTGGTTACCAACTGATTTCCAGCTGGAGCCTGAACTTAGGTTTGGCTTATGAGCTCCAAACTCTGTGTTCGGGCTACATGAGAGATTATCTCCACAACTGCCCCGGAATGAGTGAATACCCAAGCTTTACGAACAGCCCCGATTTAAAACAGGCAATACCTAATAGCAGGACAGTCTCATTTAGGAGTCTTCAGCTTTGAAATTCATTCCCCCTACTATCCGGTCTGTCAGACAGGATTATGTGATCTTTCGTGCAGGTTTTTCTAATTGGTTATATCTATGCTGCAATGTACACCCAGGCTCTGAATTCTGGCTCAAGCCTAACCCCTAACCCCTTCTGTCATCTACACACAAATAGCACTAACCCAGGTCTCAGACCCAGGACCTTATCAGGATGGAGGTTCCAAGCCTGAGTTCAAATCCCATTGCTTTGCAGTGTAGGTACAGCCTCACTGGCAAAAGTATCCCACAATCCCATGGGCTAACCTTCTTTGTCCTCTGGACAGTGAAGTTCCCCCATGCTGCACCACTAACAACAGGCTAAAGTCACCACATTTTGGGAGGATGCTGGGAAATCTGGGATATGAGTGGTTGGACTTGGGCTCACATAATTCAGTGTAGACCAGGGGTGTCAAACTCAATTCGTATGGTGGGCCACATTTAAATTAAATTCAGTTCAGGGGGGCCACGCATACACCACACTACTCTACTTTTCATACTCAACCCTCTGCCGAGAAATCACCCCGCACGGTGAAATTCGGCAGCACAGTACCAGAGTAGGAATCGTAACAGGGACACTCAGGCGCTCACTCACTCCACTCTCTGCCGTGGAATCTCCCCGCAGGGTGAAATTTGGCGGCAGAGTAGGAGAGTACGAACTAGAACAGGCACTCACAGAGGCTCGCTGACTCCACTCTCCGCCATTAAATCTCCCAGAAGGGTGACATTCGGTGGCAGAGTGCAAGACTCTGACGGCCATTTCCTTTTTCAGATGAGATCTCGCGGTGCCCTGAGCTCACGCGAGATCTCCAACGCTTTTCCTGAGCTCGGCTCAGAAAACACTGTCGGCACTGGTAACACAAGCTGGCGGCCCGGATTCGTCCTGCGGGCCGGATAACACAAGCCGGCAGGCTGGATTCGGCCCGCGGGCCTTGTGTTTGCCACCTGTGGTGTAGACAATGGAGAGCCATGCTGGGATCCAGGGTTCAACAGTTCCTAACTTAGGGTTACAAAACAACTGAAGATGCTCAAATCCTAGGTTGACAAACACAGCATCTGCAAACTTGAGTTCCACTAACCCTGGGTAGATCTACACTGCAATGTAATTCCATTGCATTTCTGATGTGATATTTAAGTTTGCAACTTCACCAGATAAACCCAGAAAAATAGAGCCACCCAATGTAGGTCAGTTGTAGTTTAGCTTTAAGCAACTAAAGACCATTTCTAACTGGAGTTTTGATCAATACTACAGTAGACGTAACTCTCAGTTCAGTACTTTTAGATAGAGGTCTATTCAAATATTTGTATCAAAGCCATCAGGACCTACATTTTCCTTGGAATCCTGGAATATATTAGATATGAAATAGCTGTTTGACCTATGCCCCAGACATGCTGGTATAGGTACAAAATACGATACATGGGTGTTTCAGTTTAGACAAGTGTTTTGGTTTACTCTCTTAAGTGACTCAATTTCTCTAGAAGTATATTTGGCAAACTAGGAATATATTTGACAACTGTACTATCACTATTTTTATAAACAGGCTAATTTGATATTGGGATTTATTTTCTTGTATATTTTGACTGTCATATAGTTTCCTGGCACTTCCTTGTTCCAGCCAGAGGTTTTCTACACAAATTTGAGTACTCAAAATTTGATAAAGATGATATTTGAATTTGGTTAGCAAACTTAAGGCATGTATTCTTCTGTTTACATACCACAACCATATATAAACTTACACTACACAACCAACCATATGAGTGGTGTTCTACAGTGTCACAAATCTACATGAAAAACAGAAGGCCAGAATATCAGCTGATGAAGTCAGCATCATTCTACTGAAGTCAATGGACCTATGCCCAGTTTACAAGAATTGAGGATTTGGCTCAGTGGAGCAGATTTAGCCATGACGTAAGCTGATACAACTCCAATCACTCAGACATTAACTGCAGCCATTTATACCAGGGCTGAATTTGGTCCTTGATATCTACAACCCCAATTTAGTATTAAATATTCTTTAATAAATTAAAAATACCTGAATCTCTCTTGTCCTGCTGTGTCCCAGATCTGTAATTTTACATATTTACCAGCTACATTTATTATCTTTGAACCAAATTCCACTCCTATAGTATGATTTGAGTCATCTTTGACTAAAATAGAAAAAAAACAGATTTAGTATTTATTTTGAGAACATTTAAGGTTTACGATCAGATGTTTTTACATAACTTAAAAATAGCTAAATATGTATTCATTGTGAAGATACAAATATAGACAGTGAAAATGTCATTAAAAATAGATCTCTACCACTTACTGTACATGCTAGATAAGTCACTTTCTGTGAAGCGTATGTTCTCAATTTAGGTGGGTGCAAAACTCTTCAAATGTAACCATAAAGTTACAAACTGCTTGTCAAAAGACCAGATGAATTATACACAACCCAACATATTTTCAGTGCCATCAAGACATTTTTGCCTCAATTTTTGCATATCCTGACCAGTTCAAAATATCATTGCAAGAAAGGCTCTCTTTTAAATAAAGCCATGTCATAATACTGAACTCTCTAGCAATTTTTGGAATAATTTTAATACAGTTAGACCAGGTTTTATATTTTAAAAAACAGACCAATTTAATATAACAGCAGAACACAAAAGGACTCAGTCTTGTCCACAAATGTGCAGGTTCTATTTTTCCTGTAAAATAAATGAACAAGCTTGTTCCTGGCACACATGCCCATACAGAACAGAGGTGATATTTCAAAATATGCAGCAATGCATACCTGCTAAAGCACAGGAGCATGCAGCAGTGCATAACTCTGGAACTGGTAATTGTAAAATAATCCAGTAAACCATTTAGCACCACTGCAAGATTCAACAAAATATCTACCACCTATTTAGCAGAAAAGGCAGGATTGTCTATTAGTCATAGCAAGAGACGAGACAGCTTGCGTAACTCTGATCCACTGCCGCTGAATCACCAGGTAAGTGTAGACCGGGCCGGAGTATCATAGTATGGATCATCTGCCTCTGTAGTCTACAGCAGTTTTAGAACATGATTCTGAACACACACTTCTCAGACAAAATCGTGTCTACTTTGGTTAAAGAAATTTTCCTAGCAAACCAATATTTTTAAACAAGATTGTGGCTAGTGAAGAATGGATGCCAATGTAGACAGAGCCTTAAAACCGCTGTCTGATGTTTCACCATACCATGTCACTACGCCCAAGATATAAATACTTACATTTCTTCTCAATAAATTGATGAAGTAAACAGGACTTGCCAGTTCCAGCATTTCCAATAACCAAGAATTTAAACAGAAAATCTGAAAATTAAAACAAGAAAGACCCATATGCAAATTTGGAAGTGAAAAGATCCAGCTATGAGACACTGGCTACTGCTTTAGTATCCAATTTTTGTCTTGTCAGCAGATCAAATAAATTATAGTAGGGAGCAAAAAAAGTCTTCAGTCAGCCAGCTGCCACTAGTGGTTATTCTAAAGAGGACTAGATAGGAAATTTAGGAATATGGCCAGAAAGATAAAGGTAGCAATAAAGGAGTCAAAAGAGCACACTAGATTTATGGAGCTATATGGATGGATAATTAAAAAGCAAAAAAGATGGATTAAAAGGTCAATTTAAGGAAAAACCAAGAAGTATAGTAAGGTAGGTGGCCTTTTAGTGCTCTTGTTTTTCCACAGTATCTCCAGTTCTCACAATGAGAGCCCTAAACATCATTTAAAAGTCATTTCAGGTTGCTCAGACATTACAACAGTTCTTATACTTGAGGATGGTTTCTCTAAAGCCAAAATGAAAATCACATACCAAAAGAGGCAGGAATTGGTTCCTATAATAAAATGTAGCAGTAATATCACTTTGAAGTAATAACATTTCCATGCCTCTTGACTGTTAAGAGCACCAGAGTATTTATTTTAAGACATGAAACCCGATCAGCCTCACTCAACAGTTCTTACATGCAGAGAACACAGAAATAGCCAACTTTAAGACAGTTAAGAGAAAATGAAAGTTCTTGATACTATAAATAGGAAACAAGAAATTGAACATCATACTGAAAAAAAAATCAAGCCACCATTCAAGATACACTAAAAGGTTTTTAGAGTTCAGGAAACACTGTGATAAACTTATTACTTCAACCAGCAGTTTATTGATTTGTAAGATAGTCAATTACTATATAAGCCAAATTGTAAGGAATAAACAACTTTATATTATAATAATGCCAACAACAAAGATAAATTAATAAAAACCTCAGTTCTTTAAAAAAAAAAACCAAACAAAAAAAAACACACCCCCACCCCCACCCACCTTACTAGGCACTACCACCTCCAGAAACTCTGGCACCTATTTGCCACACATTGATGTTCTCTAGGTCAGTGTGGTCATGCATCCATATCAATCTACGTGCAAAACCATGCTACTATTTCTTCTTGTGACTGCAGTATTTTAGATAGTGGTGAAGTCGGTTTAGATATGCCTTAGCTACTATGATGCAGCTGTCATTTATAGGTGACTGTTTTTTTTAAACATTGATCATTAACAAACTCAAGTAACTGTTATACTTTTAATTTTGTTCTCATTAATCTCATACCTGTATTAATTACTTAACTCCATACTCTACTGTAATATTTTCTACATCTGAAAAAAAGTTGCGCTATACACGTATAGGCTTAAAAAAAGTTATCGCTACCAGGATCACTGCTGTCACATCTCCCTTTTATGGCAAATATAAAATTATGGCACTTCAATGCCATAAAAAATGATTCAGAAATAGGAGTTTACTGAACAATTATTTATGTTTGGGTCTACTTTTTCATTTATTTGTTCAGTATTTGTGCTCTGCCCATTCCTGCTTAACCCTCCTCTTAAGGCACTACTTCTGCTGTTGGCTTATGACAGGGAAAGGAAAGATTCTTCAAATGTTTCAGTCTGGTATTGAACTGAGAACATTTACATTTATTTCTCAATACATGGCAATAAAGAAAAATGAGCATAAGTTAGCTCAGGGTGGATAAATCCAATTAAAAATTAATTCAAATTTTTATTTTTAAAAAGTAAGCCTAAATTATGACAAACCTGTGTTAAGGACTAAACTTACTATAATCTATTAAAGTCATTTATGTTAAAAAAATATTAAATCGGTACGTTTGTTGCCAAGTTTTTTTTTTTTTTTTAAACCATTCGACTAGTAGAAGGCACCAGATAAATACGAGGACCCAGAGTCTGTTGAAGAGCTATCAGCTTTTGACCAGTAGCCTCTTCTGCAAGCATTTCAATTTATTCAGCTGTTCAGTTGCATGACTAGTTATTTCAAAGTCAAGAAACAGATTAGAAATTGGGAGAGGAAAACAAGCTTTCTGCTTTTTCAATCTATGTATAAAAATTAGGTGTGAAAAGAGGATATCTACTAGTTCTAAAATCTTGAAGGACAAAGTAACAAGAAACGATCAGTCCAATCCATTAACTACAGGTAACTTACTTTGGTTAATAAATCAGTTTTAAATGCACAACATGTTTTTATACATAAAGTATCCAGCCCATTTAAGATAACTTGACTAATAAAATACAATTTTAAAATGCTGATTTTGTACATTTTAATTTCCATTCAAATAGAGCTGAACACAATTCACAAGTAAAAAATAAAAAAATCAGAATTAAATAAGTAAATTAATCTATAATTGCTTAAATGTGTACAGATATAGCATATCCTTCTGATTAGCAAAAAAGTACCAAATTTAGTGTAAAAGCTATATTTAGTTGCAATTAACGTTTTAATTATTACCAACCAATGAGAATCAAGCTCCCTTTGAGAACATGACTAAATACAAAACAAGATCAAAATCAATTATTTAAATCAAGGTTTCCTACTTGTAAAATGTTGTAACTTTAGGGTGAATTGATTTAAATCACTGAGTTTTAATCATGATTTAAATTTGCAAGACCTATTTTGTTCCAAGCAGTCTTAGTTTTCTTTTAATAATCTTTATTAGTTATTATACATTTTCCCCTTTAAATACAGCTAGCTTCCAGAGAACACAAAATAAGCATGAAACTGAAGTGTAAGTTGGAAAACTGGGACTCCACCAGAAAGTGAAGATTAATTCCATCACCCATTCAGTGTCAGTGGTCAAAGGAGTTTATGTAAGTACTGGCTTTTGAAAAATCAGGTCATGGCTAATATCACCACGCACAGAAACTTCCTAGGTGAGCCCTTCATTTATAGATTCTCTCTCTCCAGGAGCATGCAGCATTCAAGCCATTAGTCCATTCTTTTTCAAATGGGAATGATTCTTTGTTACAGGGCATCATTAAGCATCTCATAGGAATACCAAAAACAACAAATTTCTTAGTGTTTATAAAACCCTGCTGTTGAATAAATGGGGAAACAGAATAGAAAACTCTGTTGCTCAGATGTTCTCAACCCTCCAGTGTCCGTAACTTTCTTCTGGAATGTATTCATCTCTACAATGAGGGTGTACACCAAAGAGCTCGTTTTACACTTATGTACTGCCTTTTTGGTGTCACATACGGAGTTAGACTTCTATCAAAACATTACTACTTCTGCTACTTTGAGACATTTGACTTGCTCACAGATATAGGACCACTCTTCCTCTCTACATTCTGTTCCCAAATCCATCTCCCAGTTAACCTTCACTCCTCCCACACAGCTATTCATACTTCCTTGACAAGAAATAGATGGGAGGGTTTTTTGTTCTAGTGGATGGGCATTCTGGATAGTATCTTCCCCCAATGAATTGAAAGGGAAGGCTTCATACAATGTACATCACTGATTTTCAAGTGCCTTTATTCTGCTTCCGGCTCTTTTCCCAACTTCTGGATTCCCGAAAAGCATGCTTTTCAGAAGGTTTCGTTCTCAAGGCCACCAGGACAAACTTCAAGTCCACTTTCTGTGTCAAAATGGGATATTTACCATAAAAACCAAGTATCCCAAAATGGCATTAGATGACAGCTTTGTAGATATCTTGAAAAAGTTTTTAAATTTACAGCTTTTTCTCCCCACTTGTGAATGAACTCAAGCTTTTAAAGGGAACAGCGGTCACAATGAAGATACAGTTTGCTTCAATTTACAGTCTCACAGGCTTAAAAGTAGGATAGTGACTTTAAAACCAATTTCAAATCAAAGAGTCTCAAGTTCTACATCTGGCTCCTTGTCAGACCGTGTAGTTTAAAAAAAATTAAAATTCCATCCCCCCACTACACCATATTGATGTAACTATTTTCACACAGAAACAGTGAATCTGATTATATGCACTAAATGTTATCAAGTGCACACAGTAAATTGAAAAAAATTATGGAAGATACTCTTTCAATCACAAGTAGCCTTGACAATTACTCTAACAGTTGTATCTAAAAAAATTATCTGAAAGTTTGAAGATGATGGTATCCCTTCAAACTTTACTCTGAAAAGTGAAAATGTCATTTTGAGATTCTAAATTTGACTCTCAATTATCTGTATCATTCTAGCACAGAGAGGCCCAAATTAAAATTAGTGTCCCATTGTGCAGTATGATCACTATAAGACACAGTATATTCCTCAAGGTACGTGTCATCTAAATGGTCAACAACTCCATTTCACTTTTATTTTTTTTAAAAAATTTTTTTTTTTTTTTTTTTTTTTTTTTTAACTGTCAGCCTAGCAAATGCTGATTCAGATGAGCTGTAATAGTGTGGTTAAGGTGCAAATTAAGGTATATAAAAATCTGTGCATCTTGAAGATTTTGCTCATAGAACTTACTTTACTATGTTGTGAGAGCCAGAAGAGAATCCATCTTATTTCCACATAGTACTGTAGAATAAGAGCTAACAAAAATAGAGACTTTTTGTCAGTGAAGAATAGATACGTTTCAGAGTATACACCAGGCACATAACTGTGGAGTAAGACTGTGCCAATAACTAAGTTACTTTCGTGACTGTAACTACACTTTAAACTCTAGGCTCTTTCAACAGAGGAATGGCCAGGAATGGACACTATCAGGCCTCTATTCCAATATCCTATCTCCAGGCAGTAGACAACACCTAATACATCAGAAAGAGATGACAAAAATATAGTGCACCATTGAGTAGGTCATGTAGACCAGTGTTTCCCAATCTTTTAAGTAGTAAGTACCCCAACACTCAATTTTCCACAGGATTTTATGTTTACAGACTAACGTGAGCTATCTGTTGGAAGAAGGGTTGAGCATATAAGGCCATGATATGACAGATATCAGATCTAGTGTGGGTGGGTTATACCTGGGCTAGAGGTGATGTTAGCCAAAGCTAAGAGGTTTTAAGCAGCATGCCAATGCTGGGGTACACAAAGTGCCACGCCAGATTTTTTGCCATAGATTTGAGAGAAGGAAGGGCTTAGAGAGACAGAGAAAAAGAGAGTAACTGGTAAAATCTGTGGCTGTCAGTTATCAATTTCACTGCTCAGATCGAACAGTGAAATTGACAAATTTTCTGGGCACTAGGCTTTGAGCCAGGGAGGGAGGCTGCCGCCCGCCTCCCCCAGAAGCCAGGGGCTGCCGCCCGCCTCCCCTTCACTCTGTTTTTCCCTGGGCACCCCCTGCCTGTCTTGCATACCCCATGGGGTACACGTACCACAGGCTGAGAAACTATGGTGTAGACCCAGCTCAATTAATCCCTAATGGCCTCTCCCCAGTCGATGCTGATAATCAACCTCACCGAAACAAGTATGGCTGCATTGACGGGAGATGCCCTCCTGTCAACGCAGTGCTGTGAAGACACCGCAGGACATCAACCTAAGTGCATTGACGGGAAATATGCAAGCTATATTATGTGACCACTGGCAGCAGTGTAAATCAGGCCTCTGTCTTTTGGGTGAGTTCCACAGAGGTTGATAACATTGTGTAAAAAAAATTCCATTTAATAAAGTGCACAGTCTTTTAATTTCACTGTATGCCCCTTTGGTCATACATTACACAACAGGTAAAAGAGAATGAGTACTTTTCACTCAGCTGTTTTGGCAAACTCCTCTCAAAGACCCCTGCTACATTCCAATTATAATCATGTTAAAAAGACAGTTAAGACTTTCTTCCATTCTGTAATCTAGACAGGATTTAACTATGTTTTGGACTGAACTGCACTGACAACTAAAGCTTTAACATGGTTCGGAAACAGTTATACAAGGGTCGTTCAAAAAGTTCTAAGCCTCACCCAGAAGGAGTTGCAGAAACAAGACAGTTTTTCACAATTTTTCTATATAGTCCCCCTTGACATCAATGCACTTGGTCCAACGATGCTCAAGCATTGCAATCCCATCACGGAAGAAGGTGGCTTCCTGGTCCTCCAAAAACTCCTCCACAGCACATATGACCTCATTATTGTTTCCAAAACGGCGACCACGTAGGTGGGATTTGAGTTTAGGAAACAGGTAGAAGTCAAATGGAGCTAAGTCTGGTGAGTAAGGGGGATGGGGTAGCAATTCAAAGCCACAGTTGGCTGCTTCAGCCACTGCAACCTGAGCAGAGTGAATGGGCGCATTATCCTGGAGCAAGAGCACACCTGCCCTCAGCTTCCCTCTGCGTTTCGACTTGATTGCTTCCTTCAGTTGTGCTAATTCTGATGCATAGTACTGTCCATTAATAGTTTTTCCCTTTTCCAGGTAGTCTATCATGATTGCGCCTTCAGAATTCCAAAAAACAGAAGCCATCACCTTGTCAACAGATGCTGCCCGCTTGAACTTCTTCGGGGGTGGAGAACCAGGGTGTTTCCACTGTTTGCTTTGAATCTTTGATTCAGGTTCGAAGTGATGAACCCAGGTTTCATCTTGAGTAACTAATCTGCAGTGGAAATTCTCAGGGTCAGCCTGGAAGCGAGTCAGAAGTGTCCTGGAAATGTCAACCCTTTGCAGCTTCTGCTCTGGCGTCAGCATTCTTGGGACCCATCTTGCAGACAGCTTGCTCATCCCCAAGATCTCAGTTAAAACAGTGTGAACTGAACCAGAACTAATGCCTATGGACTTAGCCATTTGCTGGACAGTAAGACGTCTGTCATCCAAAACCATACGGTGAATGGCATCAACTTGATCATCAGTGGTTGAGGTTTTTGGACGACCTGACCGAGGGTCATCTTCTGTGCTCACTCTGCCCCGCTTGAATTCAGCAGCCCACTTCTTCACAGTTGCATAGGAAGGAGAGTCCTCAGCAAGTGTCTGTACCATGTCACATGGATTTCCTTGGGTGTCATACCTTTCTTTTGCAGATACTTTATGACTGCTCGGGCCTCTGTTTTGTCCATTTTTAGATTTGTCGCACTACCCTTCACCTTTGTACGGGCCTCACATGCACACAAATTAAAACAGAAATCTGTATTAGTTTTTCTAGTTTTATAAGAAGTGGTAGTGTGTTACAACAACAAAAATGTTCAGCTATGGCTCTTCTTTCTGGGTGAGGCTTAGAACTTTTTGAACGACCCTCGTAGTCCTGTCTACCCTGCCAAAATGGAAGTGGGTTGTAAATGGTCTGCTTGGCACAACTATAATTTTAGTGTATATTAATCGTTATCCAAGCTCTGTGAGGAACAAAATTGGTTTCTATATGCTCACTTCTTGTAGTATAGAGCACTGAAAGCAATTCACATTCTAGTGTTCTATTGCTGCTCAATTGCCGGAGAGTCTTTTCAGTCTTCTCTTTCTATAGCAGAAATGGAAGCAAAAACCTTGGTAAGTCACTTCATTTTGTGGTTTGTTTTCCTCTTTCTTCACAACTGACAAAGAAGCTTTAGTTCCAACATTACATTCAGCTGTCATGGTTGTCACCATAGAGAAGTCTGTCTCTTAATTCTGTCATTCTTTCTGGACAGTGCAGCTGAAAAATGAATTTGTCAAACATGACACAAAAACTTGCTGCTACCACTAAAAAAAAAAGTCTAGAAATCTTAAGCCTCTGACTGTAGTTTAGATCCTCATAATATGTAACTATAAAAAGTACCTATAAAGAACTAGAAAAAGTAGAAAAACTAGAAAAAGTAACTATAAAGCACGTACCATAGAGCGTTTCCGATGACAAGAAATACCACAGCTAACCATAAAGCTGGCCAGCATGGGCTCAGCTGTTAGCCCAATTGCATGCATGTGCCATGGAGTAAGGTGGCATAAGCTTACTCCCCTGCACAGGCTACTTGCATCACCAGACTCTGTGCAGACAGAGAGCTGGGCTGCCATTCCCCTTCTAGTACAGGTGGTCAAGGGCTTGGAAAAGCCTTGGTTCCAGCCCCACAATGTGCTGGTCAACACAGCTGAGTTAGCACTACGATAGAGAAAGCTGAGCCATTTCTTTTCCTAATGCTGCTTACTTCACCCCAGAACAAGGGGAAAGAAAGGACACCAAGTTGTCACCCAATCAGTTGGATCCCCTCCCTACTCTTTGAGTAGTGCAGTTATGTGCTGCCCCTTACTCCAGTACCTTGCCCTTTCACTTCTGTGTTTCTCCAAAGGAAAAGTTTCCTGGTACCTGGGCCTACTGTTATAGATTGAACAAAACATCCATGTCCATTATCCTGTCATCCCCTCCTTATCTTTATGCGGGTCTGTGTGTTCTTGTTCCATCTCTTAGAAACATGTTTATGTAATACTTGAGAGATGCATTTGTTTTTCAACCATCCTCTCCAATCAGGTTTATGCGTTCTTGGTATTAGCTAATACTAGTGTGTTGTCATTCTGCCAAGAACAGGCCTACTCTGACACACAGCCTTTGGTTCACATTGCTAATTACACCTCAGGCTTCAGGTAGGCCTATAGAGAGTGGAAAGAGACAGCAAAAGACTAAAGCATGACATTTGCTTTACTTATTTACCAAGAGTCTAAAGGTAAAATATGATATAGAATCAAACATTTTTGTTGAATGTACTTATGTATTGGATGAGGGGAGTGGGTTAGGCAATGGACGTAAAAGGCTAGCCCTCCCTACATTGTCTATGGAGAGTGATAATCTGCTGTTTTAAAAACAAAAAACAAATAATGGTGACAATGTAGTATTATCACATGCAAAAATCCCGATCCTTTAGAACCCAGGGTTTCTGATACACATTTATTGGCATTTTAAATGTCACTGGCAAGTTACCCTACAATTCTAAATTAAGAACAGGTAGGCTCTCTTTCTGCCCTGCTCATCCAGCTTTTATTTATATAGCACCTAAAATCTTTGTCTAAAGTCTTCTGAAATTCAGAAAATTGCACTAAGTATTTTACAATTTGCTGAGGAATAATCTCCAACCTGCCTCCTTCAAATCATTGACTCACCACAGCATTCTGCCTTTTTATTTTTTGCCCACCTAAAATCCTGCTGGTAAACAAGGTGTGATTTTGAAAGCACTTGAGGGAGTGAGGTATCCAACTTCCATTGATTTTTAGTGGAAGTTGGGCACCTCTCATTCCTTAGGTGCTCTTCAAAATTGCCACTCACACCGAAGATGCATTCATGCTGAAGTACAGGGCAAGTTTTCAACCTAGGGCCAAAACAGAAATTCCAATGTCTTGCTTTAGCTGTTTAAATCCAGATTTTTTAAAACAAAATCACTATTTTTGAAAAAAGTTGTATTAGGAACAATTTCATGAGATCAGAATACTAGATTGATACCATGAAGACATTTTTCCCTTTTTAAGAGCAGATCATCTGCAAGTTACAAAGTTCCAGTCTATTACTGCAAAATCAAGCATCTCTTGGTAGGGTCCATACATTTTTGCCTACTGGCAGAAACAATACTGCATAAGAATCATGGTGATACACTTGATTTTACTATAAATCTAGACTGCTTCCTAAAATGGTCTTTTCAAGTTATTTCAAGTTCTATTGGATCTGTTACCTAAATGTGAATTGTCAGGGTTACTGGAACAGCACTGATTACGTGAGAAGAACTAGCACCATTCCCTTAAGAAAGA
The DNA here is from genome assembly GCA_007922155.1 of Mesoclemmys tuberculata. NCBI lineage: Eukaryota > Metazoa > Chordata > Testudines > Chelidae > Mesoclemmys > Mesoclemmys tuberculata. Next base: position 11,548,375 of record ML675604.1, on the reverse strand, counting down.
AACTACCTTCTATTTTCCAAATTACTTTCAGTATCAAAGCTAACTGGAATAGGAGAACATCTCAATATAAATCTTCTTTGCAGTAGACAGAGTCCAAGAATGAAACTGGAAAATGTGGAATCAGTTCTACACTGCAAAATGTTGTTGGCACCGCCATATCGGTCAGGGGTGGTGAGAAATCACATCTCTATTGGCAAATGGCCCACATAGATGTTGCTATAGGGCAAAATAACTCCTTTTGTTAGTGTATGTCATCTGGGGAGTTTAACTATACCAACAAGACTTCTTTTGCTGGTATGAGTTTCCATTAAGGGGTTCTATCAATATAGCTTCACAAACACAGCTGTATTAGCAAAGCCTTTGTCGTGTAGATTAGTTGTGAATGTTTCCAGATATCATGGGAGACCATAGTTATATCAATGCTGGTACTTTGTAGAGGCTCAGATGCTCTTTTCTTATGTTGTGCACAGCACTTGATATATTTTTGAGAGTGTTTGTAATACAATATTGTTGATATTAGTTTAACTGACATTTCAAAGGCTCAGAAGCATAATGACTGCAGACTATGATGATGAAACGGATATGTGAAAGCAAAAATAAATGTAATTCCTTGTGCGGTTTTAACTTGCAGAACACAACGATGGGTGTTTCTTGAGATCACATGGGCACTTTAAATGGATCTGGTTCTTTGCAAGAGTGACTCCGGCAGCATAATAGATGGGACTGACTGCAGCAACCCTTCTGATTTCCTGTCAAAATGCAGCATAATAATGAAGATCTCTATCTAAATATCATCAAACTATGACCAAGGCTTTGCATATATCATGTTAAGCTAGATCTAAAAGTCTACAAAAAGGCACTATTTTGTGGCACTGGTCAAGCTAAATTCAACAGCCGCTTCATTAAAAATAAAAAAATGGAGGTTTTTTAATTAATTACAAAAATAGTCAGTACAGTAACCTCTATTATTTCGATAGAAAATTCGGATTATTTTATGGTAAACCCCACATTTTCATTTGTCTGTGTGTCACAAACCTTTATATCAACAATGCACAACTTGCATTTCAAGCGGTCAAAGAGAATCTGGAGGTTTTGACAGCTAGACAGGGAACAAAACTTTTGGAACCTCAGAAAGCAAAGGAAGCAGTTTGGGATCATAAGAGACATGCTACCTAGATGTTTGTTAAAATAATCAGCAATGATATAGTTAACTACCATATCCAGTGTAAGTTGTAGCTTTATCAGTCCAAGAATATGAGAGAGACAAGATGGGGGAAGTTATGTCTTGTATTGGACCAACTTCTGTTAGTGAGAGACACAAGCTTTCAAGCTCAAAGAAAAGCCGCGTGGGGCTCAAAAGCTTGTCTCTCTCACCAACAGAAGTTGGTCCAGTAAGAGATTACCTCACCCATCTTCTCTCTAATAAATGTTAACTAACACTTCATTGAGATGACTGGTTAGTTAAGAGGCTGAACCATGTTTTAAGAGGTATCAACAGACTCAGAAAAACACTGCTTTGTTTCACATTGATGATCATGTAGGGTTTTTCTTTTTTTAAATAAAAGCCTATATTCTGTAGACTAACTTGTTGCAAGGGAAGCGTTCCAAAGCAAGTATGATAGCCACAAATATTCATAAGACCCCAATACTATATATTTAGTTGGCAACCAAAAGTACTTGTGAAAGCTAGTTCTCCAAGTTCCATTTCTAGTCAGGTATTCACTTTATATTATACCAGTCTAAAAAGTGCATCCTGGCAAGAAAGAGGTTATTTGCAATGAAACGACATTGACCCAGACAGAATTAGTGTATTTGGTATATGCGACTTAAGGCAAAGCGTGGCTAGTTTATAAACTAGTAACAGACAGATTTAAAAAAAGATACCAAGACAAGTATTAGCTGTGAATGCAGAGGTCAGCATTCCCAAATGAGACTGTCCAAATTACTCTACCCTGATCTTTCATCCCTGTGGTTATGAAGATGTGCTTTCCCTAGAGTATTGTTTTAATGAGATAAGCCCTGTGTGTGTCCGTAAGGAAGGTAGGCCCAAGTTCCAATGTCTTTGTACTTTAAGGGGTACACAAATGTCTTATTTTCCCCAGCAGTGTTGCTTCAAAACATAGTGGAGCACAGGTTGGAGTATCAAGGATAGCCTTTTATTTCAAGCACTGGTGGCCAGCCTAGTCAGCAGACACAGGCCTGACCTACACAACAGTTAAGTTGACATAAGCCACCTGGTATCGATCTAGTTGTACAAATGTCCACACTTAAATCTGCTTCCCCCAATGTATGTACCCTGTTACAGCAACATCATCTCTGAGTGGCATCAAGCCATGGTCGTTGAACTGAGGTCAATGCAGAGCAATTGTACACATCATGTCACTTATATCAATCCTCACTGTCTTCCAACAGCTTTTGTACAACACCTAACTCTGACTGCTCTGGTCACTAGTGTGACCTCCAGTACCCAGGGATCAGAGAGACCAGAAGGGCCTCATCCCCTTTAAAGCCCCATGAATTTCTTAAGTGCCTTTTTCTGATTGTCCAGCTTGGTAAGCACACTAAGCAGCTCTCCACTGTTGTTCACAACTGACCAGTCTAGCTACATGCTACAGGTGTACTCCAGCTTGGAGAAGCCAGGAGATACTGGGCCAACTGGGCTTAAGGGAAGAAGAGGCTGTGCAAGCACAGCTATGAACCAGTAGTAGAAACAGGGACATCTACAACCAGATTGCACATGAGAAGGGGAGAAATTTGCAGAAGGATTATGACAGGGACCAGCAGCTGAAGGAACTGCTTCAGGCACATCATAAGGCCAGGAAAGCCAGCAGTCAATTACATGCCAAGCTGCAGACCTGCTGCTTTTACAAAGAGTAGCATGCCCTATTTCACAGAGACCCCTCCCCACTCCCACAGATAACTCTGAGGAAACCAAGCCACAGGCTCCTGGTATGAACAAAGAGGATGAGGAAGAGGATTGGAAGACATGTGATGAGTGGGTCCAGTTATGCCATGAGTCAGGACCTATTTGAGACTCCAGGGCAGTTCCGGCAGGCAAGGAGTCCAATGCAGGGGAGGGAACCTCTGATAAATGTGCAGTTGTACTTACCCTTACAATGCAGTATTGACGGCTGTCAAGTTAAGAGGACACAACTATCAACTGCCCTTTCCTCTCTTTAGGTCAGAAAAAGAGCCCTCAGGTACAGTGGTAAGTGGAACCAATGCACAGGACCCTGGATTGCCTTAATCTGACACTGTAATACGAATTTAAAGCAAAGTAGCACTGATGCCTTATCCTCTTTCCCCACTGCCTTCTATGGTTTGCTAGACATATATTCGGTCTTTGATTTTAAGCTTTTTTGAAATAGACTCCACAAAACACTTGTACAAAGACACGGCCTAGCACAAGACTGATCCTACAGCACCTTTGAGCAACGCCATAAAAAGCAACAATCACCTCCTGCTAGACCCAGCGTAACCTCGGATGTTCCTTGTGACTCCATTTAAAATACAAGGCACCAGGGGCGTCTACTTAAGACTCAAGGCCTGAGTTTCACTCGCACGTCAAATAAAGAATCCGTCCTCAACCCTGGGAGAGGAATCCGACCAGGCAGCCCCGTTTCAGACTGCTTGCACGGAGCAGTCCAGGGAAGGAGCGGGAGGAAATCCGGAAAGCTTGTTTCGCAGGTGACACCAAACAAAACCCCCAAGCAGCAGAGCAGGGAAAGGCCGGCTGAAGGGGGGGAGCCAAACGCCTGCTGCCACGCCGGGCTCCCAGGGATCTGCCCCACCGGGCCAGCCAATGGCCGGTTCGCCGCCCGCTGCGGCCAACGCTTGGCGAGCCGGGGCGAGCGAACGCGAGGCCGCCGCAGGGAGCGGAACGCACCGCGCGGCCTGCGGCGCGGCTGCGAGGCCGGAGGAGAAGCGGCTCCTGGGCCCACCGGCCCCCCTTCGCCGCACGCGCTAGCGCCGAGCACCGCAGACAGGCCGGGCCCGGCCCCCAGGTGTGGGGGGAGGGAGGAGCTCAGCGCCTCCGACCGGGCCGAACCGCCGCGCCAGGGCTCGGGCATCGCCCGCAAGGGGGCCCGGCCCCCCGCCCGGGTGAACCACGGGCACCTCATGCGCCAACCCCCGCCAAGGGAGCCCCCGAGCCGAGCCCCGCCGGCCGGGCTCCTACCGTAGGTCTCGGACATGGCTGTCTGCGACATCTCGGCCGCCGCCTCCTCCCGCGGCTGGGGCCGGTGCTGACCGTGGGGGGTGCAAAAGGTGGGGGGCGAGTCCCAGAAACGTCGCCGCTACAAAGCCCCGCCAGGCCCCCAACCCCAGAGGGCTCCTCCGCACAGCAACCGGATCAGGGCGGGGGAGGGCCACGTCTGCGCATGCGCGCGCGTCTCTTCAGTTCACCCCCAACCTCTGGGGGCGTGGTCTGGCCGCCACTCACGCGCATTGTCCTCGCTCTTCTTCCCCCCCCCCGCAACGGCTCTCACCAAAACAAAGCGCACGTGCGCGGCTTAAAAACCAGCCGGGGGGGCCGTTGGGAGGAGACACCGAGGCGAGCGGGCCACGTGATGTGGGCGTGGCTCCCCTTGCAGGGGGCCGGTGACGCAGGAAGCAAGGGGGCGGGGCTGCTGCGGGGCTAATAACGCTGCTGGGGAAGGGGGAGGAGTCACTGCATTGATCCTGGTGAGTTGCCCACCGCTTGCATAGGTGGGATGTGCGGCTGTCTCGTGGCGCCTCGCGCTTTGGCATGGGCAGGTGGGCTTTAAATTCCTTAACCTGGGCGGGCTGGGCCCAGAGCTGCTGCAGTGGGGGAGGCGCTGGGCTACTTGTCTCTCTCCACCCTGCTGCCCCCCTGTGCCCAGCCTAAGGCCCTGCTGGCTACCAGGAACCTGAGGGCAATTTACACAGAAATAATATTTGATTCCCGTGGACAGTGACCTGCCCCTGGGGTGCCCAGGGCTGCTGAGTTATGGCCTGTGATACATTCGTTTACAATGACTTGGCTCTTGTCTCATAATAGAGTCGGTGGCCTCAAAGGGTATTCACGGCTCCACAGCAGAGGCCTTGTATTCAACCTGTTCCCCCCACAAAAAATGGATGGTGATGATTTTTGTAAGTCGTTAGATGTGTGAGTTCTTGATAATCAGCCTCCACCCTTCGGAACTCAGAGACAACTTGTGGGGTAGCAAATTTCAAGTTTGTACCACAAATCAGCACTTGGGTGAATGTCTGAAATCCTGTAAGAAAGGTTGGTGACCTCTGTTGGAAAGGTCAAATTATGGCATAAACTAGTTCAAAAAAACAAGTAAGTGGTAAAAATCTTGCTACGTGTTTACAAACTGATTTAATGTACCAATATGTCCTGCCTGCAAGGAATAAATTAATTAAATTCTAACAAGAATAATCACAATTAATAACAAAAATGTTGGAATTGATATTAAACCTTGTGCTTCAGGGATTAAGCCAATCTCTAACTATTAGAAATCAGGATGAGACCTCTATGGCAGACAGATGATACTCCACACTTGCCAGCTGTGGGGTTTGGGGTCATTTTGCTCTGAAGCATCTGGTACTGGCCATTGTCAGAGACAAGATAAACCTTGAGTTTTATTGAGCATAGCAATTCCTATGTTCCTAAACTATAGTGTTTTATTTTTAACGTTTTATGTTTATATGTTGTTTATATATTTTATTGCAGTTTCCAATTCTACAAAGATTTGTATTGTAAGTAACATAAATGTAGGAGACCGTATGGCTCAGAGATTGGTTACAGGTGCTAGAGCATGGCTCAAATTCAGCACTGCTCCGTAATGAATGGAAGTTATTATCTGGTGGCTGACCAATAGTTTCTTTGAAATGACAGCAGAGGTATCAATGCAAAGCCAAGTAATCATTGTAGTCATATATCTCGGCTAGGGCCCTAGTCCTGCAACAAGCTCTAGACTGATGAACATCTGCATCTACCAGCCCCATTGACTTCATTGGTATTCAGAAATGATGTTTTGTCAAAGTTGCAGACTTTAAATTTATTAATAAAGTTTCATACTGAGGTCTGGAAGTTGTCTGCTTTATTTTACATGGCTTTTTGCCATACTCTGCTACATGGTGTGGTTTTTATGAATCAACTAATATAGTCTAGATTCTGTAAGTCAGTATCTTTTGTTTTTAAAACATAACTTCAGTGGGCTGTGAGGGTTTCACTATGATATTCTTATGCTGAGTTATTCTATGAGGCATTCATAAATATTGATAACAAGGGTTTTAAAGATTTCTGCTTGAAATCGTAAATTTCAGTATCTGACGTAGTTTCAGGTAGGACACCTTTTTTTGTCATTTTAAAACACCTCTTCCAATTTTCCAAACTATTTTTATTCTCCTCAGTTTCTGTGTGAATGAGCCACACAAACAATAGGAGAAAGTGACTGAATGGCTAACTGACTATATGCAGAGTAAAACAGTGAAACTGATTACACACACGTAAAAGGCACAAAGTAAACAAACTGGAGGAGAGAAGTAAAATGAAATTTCCCCCCATTCCAGTATTGTAATCTTAGGTGTTATTTAACAATAGTAAGTATGTACACACACATGTTTGGTTTTTAAATGCACACATTTGAATTTTAAATGTTTTCCCTTTAATGACTCAGTGTCCTCTTTCTGTTGTCAATAGTGCCCCCTGGTGGATATGGCTGATAAATGTCATGATTCCTTTTTTTGACCATCTGGAGAATGTGTCTCAGGGCTAAATGGAAAAGCAGGTTGCCATGAATAGGCAACAGTGAAGAGTGGCATGGGTAATAACTCAAAAATTCAAATTAGAAAAATGTTCTTTAGAAAGGGGCTTTCAGTAATGGCTGAGAGCAGTAATATATGAATGAGGTAATCCTTATGAAGTCCTCTAGAATTTAATCTTATAATAATCCTATATAATTTGATAGGTAGTGATAACTTTACTAATTTTTTTTAAAAATTATGTACAATAGACAATTGTATTACTGGTTTGTATAAGATAATTTAAAAACCAGCTGTGGAAAGGATCCATATTTTTAGAGCAACTTTTATAGAAATCTATTATATTTCCATAGAATCTTACTGTTTTCATCTTTTTTAAATTATGTAGGGCTTTTCCCTTAGAGAGAAACAGTAGAATTTTAAGATAGTGCTTGGACATTAGATAATTATTCAATACTGCTTCAGATAATTTGTTGTGTGTGCATGGTTCCAATTAGACAATACTTTTTGCTTTGTTGGGCAGATAGTAATAAAGACCCAAACCCGCACACCCAAAATTCCCCCTGGAATCTATGACAATTTTGAATATGCAAAGAGTAGGATAATTACCCCTAAAATAATTTGGACAAGAAAATCCACCCAGATTCTCCATTTTGTAGAAGCCACTGGCATTTTAATCAGAGCATTTAATGAGCTTTAGAAATGGTAATGTTTTTGTTCTGACATTTAAACAATTTACATATAGAAAAAAATGGGTGCAATGCTGATTAGCCAAACGTTTATCTGATAATCTCTGTTATCCAAAACAGGGTCATATCCCATGATATCATTTAATTAAATTGAAAATTCCCTTGATTACCTGAAACCTCAATTATTCAAACTTATTCAATATCCCCTATGTTACCAGAAGTTGTACCATATTTATAAGGGTACATAAGAAGCTCTGCACACCTCCTCCCTCACACTTCAAAGGCAGCATTTCCCTTTATACACACCATTTAAGGAGGCCTAAAATGGTGCCATACAGGGGCTGAAGCTCTCAGAGATCATGTCTGTATGCCATGGACCAGAGCTTCACAGGTACCTATTGTACCCCAGCATGAGGGCAAGATTGGGTGGGAAAAAGGTAAGGGCTAGAGTCAGTGAACTCTCTCTGCATAGATGCTATTTTTTGCCCCAAAAGGAGAGGGTTACAATGCTCATCAAACAAGAAGAAGAAAGAATTCACTCGTTGGTCAGAGATGCATGGTTTTACACCAGTATCAGAACACAGATAATGCAGTGACATTTCCACTAAAATAGCAATTAGTAACATTTGACCTTTCTTGTCTTTGATTCTTTTAATATGTATAGCTTGCTAGGTGAGTGGGATAATACAGAGATTAATGATTGGTAGAGAAATAGTAGCAGCTAATGCCCCCAAAGGATCACTTATGTTTATGTTAATAAAGTGATTTGAAAATGTAAACTCTATATATGTGCTGAATATTATTATTTTATTAGTGAACAGAAAGAGGGTAAGTGGAGGAGGTTTTGGTGAAGGCAAAGAGAGAAGAAAAGGGTGAGTTGTGTTAAGATTGGGTGGTATCTGAGTATTTTTGCTTTTAAAATGAAACACGAACAGGAACGAAAATTTAGAAATAAAGAAAAAAGATTCACACAAATGGAAACACATAGCTGACAGCTCTGCTGTTTGAAAATATGGGCTACTATATCTTAATGTAAACCATTATTTTTGGGTAATCATAAAATAAAGTTGCATAGAACTAATGTCACCAGCATTGAGTGGCATGAAATTGAGTGGGATAATGAGAAATTATAGGCCCACTAAAAATGGACCCATTAAAAATGTCATCTGATTTTGTGCCTGCAGTCAATTGCATTGCTAGTAAATGCAGGCTCAAATGATACCAGGTAAATATCAAGTTGTGCCTATACATCAGTCCAGCAGACATTTACATCCTATCATTTGTACCCACAATTAACTTCATCATAATGTTATGCCTGCAGTTGATTGTGGGTGCAAAACGGCAGGCACAAAATGAGAGGTCAGGCATGAGATCCCTTTAAAAATTTTACCCACAGTAATTTACAATTACAAAAAATTTCAGCTAACTAGTATACCAGAAATATGAGTGTATGATGCCTTATGAATGGAGATGAGTCTGAAATCAAAACCACAGAGTAGATTCAGATGTGAGGTTGCAGCTGGAACCTCTGTCTATAATATTCAAACGCTAAATATCCTGAATACTGGGAAAGTGCCAATTTGGATATGGATTTTAAACCCCAAGTTTTGGGATGGTCAGATCTTGGTGTTGTGCTTCTGCCAATTACAGGGATACCAGGTTTAAATTGAATCTGAAGTTCTGATCTAATTTTGTTTAACGTATATCTGCTTCAGCCTGCAAGGCTTCCTGCTAGTTTTGGAATGCGGCAGGACTAAGGGAAAGACTGGTGCTCAGAAGAAAGCACAAACAGTAGATCTTGAGTTTACCTGAAGGTGGCACTAAAAGGCCACATGTGAAAGGCACTGAAATCAAGCTGTGTGTGTGTATGTGTTTTCCTTTAATAATGCTGGGGTCTATTGCACCTAGCTCTCAGCTGCTCAGGGAACAGAGGGGAGAGGGGAAAAGATGGAAGGAGTCTCCCTCCCTCAGGACACATTCCTGATCCATGGGTACTTAACATAGAAGGAAGGAAGGAATCTTTGGCAGGTGGAAGCCATTGACTTCAACTGGTATAGAACCAGTGATGAAAAGAGTTCAAATTAAATATACATATATAGTTCTGGCTGATATATTGAAAGGAACCTAAGGGACTTAGACACCCTACTAGCACTGAACGTCACTGGGAGTTAGGCCCGAACTCCCTCAGATTCCTTTGAAAATTCTGGTCTAAATTGTTGCACTGTTTCCTTCAGCCAGACTTCACTAAAGACCACATTCTGCCTTTGACACACACACACAGTTCCCATTGAAGGCTAATAGCAGTTGTAAAGGTAGAGTATGGCATATAAATACCATGGACCAGATCCTTGGGTACTGCCAAGGAGTGCTTGATGCAGCTGAGGCAGAGGAGTGGCTTTGAGCTTCCTCAGTTGTGCAGTAGCACTGCACTGGAATCTTCTACTTGAATAAGTGAGAACAGCTCATGAGCCAGTCTGTTCTACAGAGGTTCTTATAACACGCTCATCACCAGTCATGGAACCATTATGGTAGGTGATGCTTGTCAAGGTAAAGGGACACCCTGGCTACACCCCCTTTCCTTTAGTCATGCCCTTTGCTCCAGCTGTAGGGAGGAGAGAGCACAGGCTCTGTATTATCTGAGGAAACTGCCTATGCAGGGAAAATCCCCCAGTGGTTGGATAGGTTAGTTTTAGAGTTGCTGTGTGTCAGTGGAGTGATGCAGCCCAGGATCTGGCCCCCTCTTTTGTGCGCTAGAACATTATATAACATTTTATAAGTGTTGTGATGAAACTGATTGTCATGGGCACAAATGTGCAGAGAATCCCTGTATTAGAAACATACAGTATAAAAGAAAGGTTTACAAGGAAAATGGAGTAAAGGTCCAGCTTTCAAAAGTGACTGGTGATTTTGGGTGTCTTAATTTTTTGGGTACCCACTCTGCGATACATTAAAAGAGTCTGAACTTCAGAAAGTGTCAAGCACCCTCCTCCTGAAGATCTTTTAAGGTATGTCAAGCTGGGCAACCAAAAACAGAGGCACCCACAATCACTAGTCATTTCTGAAAATGTTTGTCATAATATGAACACTTAAAACTATGCAGTGCCTAGAGTAACTATGGTGAGTACAGCTTTTAGGAGCATCAGCACGTGTTTGTGTACGTGGTTCTCTACCAGAAGTACACATACTCCTGGGGGTATACAGAGGTCTTTCTGGGGGTACGTTAACTAAATATTTGCCCAGATTTACAACAGGCTACATAAAAAGTACTAGCAAAATCCATACAAACTAAAATTCCACACAGACAAAATGAAAAAGCAAGCAATTTTTCAGTAACAGTGTGCTGTGCCCCTTTTGTATTTTTATGCTTGATTTTGTAAGCAAGTAGTTTTTACGTGAAGTGAAACTTGGGGCATGCAAGACAAGCCAGACTCCTGCAAGGGGTACAGTAGTCTGCAAAAGTTGAGAGCCACTGGCTTAACTAACTGTTATACTGGTCACATGCAATCATATTGGGACATAAGCTGCATTTATTCCTTTTAAACAATAGGAAAAGGCTGAAGTGTGTGGTATTTTTTATTATCACATCCTTCAAACAGAAGGCCTCACAATAGACTAGTGGGAACACCCAGAGCTTCTGGAACATGAAGCTCCTTCCTCTGTTCTAAAGAACTCAGAGCCAGGTCATGTAACAGACATCTGATCAACTGGATCCTGTTTATGGAATAAATATCCTCAAATATGTGATGTAGTGGTCTTGATTCTATTTCACAAATGTCTGAGCATCTCTTGATTTGAATGTATGCAGTGTTGTTGTAACCATGTCAGTCCCAGGATATTAGAGAGACAAGGTGGGTGAGGTAATATGTTTTATTGGACCAACCTCTGTTGGTGAGTGAGACACACTGACTGTATGTGACACTAGTTGATCTCACTGTAATTTTGTTTCTGCTTAGGAAGCAATGATCTTTTCTTATTCAGTTGAATGCAAATTGTTTTGGGGTTTCAAGGCCTGCTGCTGACAGGTCATCAACCCAGATAAATAAAAATCTTAATGTGCAATTCCCTCCCTCCCTCCCCCCCGCCCCAGTTCAGGGTTTATAACCATATATTTAAAGGTATGTAGGAGCCTAAAGATGCAAACAGATAGATAATCAGTCTATCTGTATCTTCAGATGTCCTAGTACCTTTAAAAAACTGGCTTTGTGTCACTCTTGACTTTGGAATTTGCTTTCTCAAGTGAAACGATATTGACCCTGAAGGTTCTGATTTGTCTGTTTTTCGGTACCAATAAACCTGATTAAAGAGAAACCTTAAACAGCTTAAATCTGTAGTTCTCAAACTCTGGCCGGTGGGCTACTGCTTACCTGCAGAGTGCTAGCTGGTCATCCACAGAGTACTATCTGATCACATGGCGCGAGCTCTCTTCTTTATGTTAAGCTGCTATATTCCAATAAACGAAGCTAAAAGACATTAAAAACTTTCCTAATATTTTTCCATTTGAGCATTTGCTATAGGTGCCACTGGAATGTTATGTGATGATGAATAGGAGGGCAGGGGTTCCATGAATCAATCTCTGTATTAGGACATGGTCCATCCTTCGAAAAGTTTGAGAAGCCTTGTCTTAAGTGGTTCATTTGGTTATTTCACTTCTCAGTCCTGTTCCAATTATACAGGTGTCAGTATAACAAAAATGCTTCTCAATTAGCCTGGGCACCTTTGTTGGTAATCTCAGCAGACAGCCAAAGGACTGAATGGATGAAAAACCTGAGCTGCTCTCAGCAGAGTTGATTCTTCTCTAAACCATGACTGAGATGCAGTGGCAGGGCTTTCACTGCTGCTTATTGTGTGAGTTGTTCTGGGGATACACTGAAGCTCCTAGTCTCTACATTTTTCCATCATGGCTTCAATCACATGAATGTATATTAAAATTGACACTTTTGCTAGCGTGAGGTGATCATTTTTGTGGCTTCTTGAAAGTGACCATACGTTAAAATTAACATAAGTAATGAAGACTTTGAGCCAAATTATATGTATATCTTCATACATTCACACCCAACTGCCTTTGACTTCTGTGGGAATCGGGCAAGTGTATCTAAAGGCAGAATTTGGTCCTAGCTATGAAATATCTATATAAAAAATACATTGTTCATGGTTCCCAGAAGAGATTTCTGTTCCTGACCATAACTATCACTTTTCCTACCATAACTGGATCTCTGGATGGTTAATCCTGCTGTAGCTTTCCTTTTCTGGAGTACATTTGTAATTTCAGTAGCTTGAAAATACTTGTGTTATGTGAAGATACTTCTTTTTTATTTCTAAGGAAGCTAGCTATATATTGTCCAATTGAAATGGATGAGCTTTGTTCAAATCCAGCCCAATGGCTGAAACTGTTACTGATGGCCTATGTAAAATGTGTTTGAAGATCTTAATCCAATTTTCCAGCTGTTCACACCACAAAAACCACACAGCACAGTTAACAGTCATTGGGATTCTCAGCAGAAAGGCCAAGTTTTAATGTGACAAGGTAGGTGAAGTGGTATCTTTTATTAGACCAACTTCTGTTGGTGAGAGACAAGCTTTCAAGGTTACACAGCGCTCTTTTTCAGGTCTGCTGAAGAGCTCAGTGTAAGCTCGGAAGCTTGTCTCTCTCACCAACAGAAGTTGGTCCAATAAAAGATATTACCTCACCCACTTTGTCTCTCTAGTATCCTGGGATGACACCGCTGCAACAACACTGCATGTAAGATTTAATAGCCCTCTCCCTCCATTTTATAGAAGAGCTGCAGCACACCAGCAGAGCAATGTAGAGAAGCTTGCACGGCTGGTGCCTGTGAAGCGCACTGTACCTGTTCTGTGGATAAATTGAGAATGTGGTCTCTAGAGCTGACAGTACGGGACCTTTAACGGTAAGTATCTGTATACAATTGTTTTAAAAACTTTTTTAAAAAATCAAAATGAATGCTCAAAAACTGGATAAGCTTCTCAGCAAAATTCTGTCAGAGACCATTTAACTCCAAACTACCATCTATGGCCCCTGTCTTTAAAATGTCTTTATGGTGATGTGGGAGTCTTCATCCATTTGCAGGACTGGGGTTCATATGAGATCAGCAACCCAGTATAATAGAATATAATACAATGAATCGTATTTTGCTGCCATATTGGCAACATATATCATTCTTTCTTTCTTGCAGGTGTATTTTTCAAGAACAATTTTTTTTAGTGCATAACACCAAAAAGTGTGCAAACTAAATTTTATACCACTTTCAGTTCTTAGTATTTATGTAGATAGTATACCTTTCCTCACTCTGCTGCTCTTATTAAGTCAGATGAGCCAAGGAAGTCTTTTAGATCCATTTTGCCTAAACTGATTGATGCCTATCAAATAGGTTAAATAAAGGTGTAGATGTTTAACAGTGCTTTTTTCCACCATGTACTGAAAAGTCCCTCAAGAAGGGGCAAATTGCCCCTACCTGCCATCAATGGAATTACATCATTACACTCCACCTCAACACTTTTTGCTAACACAGCAACTCAACTCTCATGATTCAAAGCAGTCAGTCTTACTTTCCACAGTCTGTGGGTCTGATTGTCTTTTACACTAAGATCCCTTTGCACCACTCTGGTAGTGTAAATATCAAATCTATCACATATTTAAGATTGTGTTCTGAGTAGAATTTCAAGTGCACTTTCCTTTAACCATTAGCATAGAAGTTCAGGTTGAACAGCTGTTTGTGTTCCTGAAAGGGCATCTTAACCTCATCAGCTACACTTGGTGCACATACTTAGGTACTTGCATACATGCCCATCTATTAGAATGTCCTTGTGGACGCACACAAGCTGATCAGATCCTTGCCATGGACATAGGTCAAGCAACCATGGGTTTAGATATCTGGCCTGCATAACCTAGCAAGTGCCATTTTAAATATAGGAAGGTCTCTGCACGCACCCAGCACATAAGGATTATCACCATATGACTCTTTACTCTTTATTGCACCTGTTGACATTCATGTTGTAAACTGAATATCTAAGCAATAGAGAAAAGAGGACTCATGAACAATTGCAGCTGCCAAATAAACAGGTTGATCCCCACACAGGAGATTCCCACACCTGAGCCATTCATTTTAGGTGACAAATCTGAGGAACAAATTAATGTGTCAGTAAAGGAGGTTTTGGAAGAAATTGATTAACTGAACAGTAATCAGTCACCAGGAGCAGATGTTATTCACCTAAGAATTCTGAAGAAACTCAGGTATGAAATTGAATAACTACTAACTGAGGTATGTAACCTATCACTTAAATCAGCCTCTGTACCAGATGCCTGAGGGGAGAGGTAGATAATATAATGCAATTTTTTAAAAAGGCTGCAGAGGCAATCCTGGCAATTATGGGCTGGTAAGCCTAACTTCAGGCAAATTGGCTGAAACTATAATAAAGAGCAGAATTATCAACACACATTGATAAACACGATATGTTGGGGAAGAGTCAACACAGCTTTTGTAAAGGGAAATCATGCCGCCTCGATCTATGAGAATTCTTTGAGGGAGTCAATCACATGGACAATGGTGATCCAATCAATGTAGTGTACTTGGACTTTAAGAAAGCATTGACAATGTCCTTTTTAAGCAAACTAAGCAGGCATAGGATAAAAAGGAAGGTTCTCTCACTGACTATTAACTGGTTACAAGATCGGAAACAAAAGGTAGGAATAAATGGTCAGTTTTCACAATGGAAAGAGGTAAATAGCAGTGTCCCCCAAGGATCTGTGTTGGTACCCATGCTGTTCAACATATTCATAAATGATCTTGGAAATAGGGTGAACAGTAAGGTGGCAAAATTTGATACAAAATTACTCAACATGATAGAAAATTACTGATTGTGAAGAATTACAAAGGGAATTCACAAAACTTGGTGACTGGGTGACAAAATGACACAAGAAATTCAGTGTTGATAAACGCAAAGTAAAGAACGTAGGAGAAAATCCCTTCTATGCATACAAAATGATAGGGTCAAAATGAGCTGTTACCACTCAAGAAAGATCTTGGAGTCATCATGGATAATTCTCTAAAAACATTTGTTCAATGTGCAGTGGCAGTCAAAAAAGCTAACAGAATGTTAGGAACCATTAGGAATGGGATAGATAATAAAATATTCAATATCATAATGCCTCTATATAAATTCCTGGTATGCCTACACCTTGAATATTGCATGTAGTTCTGACAACCCCATCTCAAAAAATATATTAGAATTGGAAATAGTGCAAATAGAACAAAAATGATTAGGGGAATGGAACAGATTCTAGATGAGGAGAGATTAAAAACACTGGGATTGTTCATCTTAGAAAAGAGAACTAAGGTAGGATATGCTAGAGGTCTATAAAATCATGAATGGTGTGGAGTAAATTAATAGGGAAATGTTATTTACCCCTTCACATAACACAAGAACCAGAGGTCATTTAATTAAATTAATAAGCAGAAGGTTTAAAACAAACAAAAGGAAGTACTTCACATAATGCACAATCAGCCTGTGGAACTCATTGCCAGGGGATATCGTGAAGGCCAAAATTATAACGAGGTTCAGAAAAGAATTAGATAAGTTTATAGAGAATAGGTCCATCAATTGCTATTAGCCAAGATGGTCAGGGATGCAACCCAGTCTCTGAGTGTTCCTAAACCTACAACTGCCAGAAACATTTGTCATCGTCAGAGACAAGGTACTGGGCTAGATGGTCTATTGGTCTGACCCAGCATGGCCATTCTTTTTTTCTTATGTCTTGTAGTAGGCAGCTTTGAAACTTTTAATCCTCCACTTTTTAATAAGTAAGGCATGTATACTCCAGAAAAGAAGCCCAGACTGTTCTATGTAAAGTTATGTCAATGTCAGTTAATGACACTAGGAAAAAGCTCAATAATAAAGGAGAAAATCCTGCTGAGCCCAATGCATCAAGTGTGCATATTCTCTTAGGAGTGGGTAACCAAAATAAAGAACTGGAAAAAATGTATATGGTGCTCTATTATACCGGACAAAGGAACAAAAGAGATTTTTAGCTGTGTTGATGGATCATGGGAAACCTTAGCTGAGCAGGGCCACAATCAAAGATAAGAATATAGGATGCAAGTCCCTCTCTACGGTTAACGTAAATGATTCTGATCATCATGACTAAAAGCTATGCAGATATCCTATTCATTGGATTTTTGTCAATTTAGCTCTGAAGTCTTGCTTGTATAGTGGTGTCAACATTCTTTCTATAAACATGATCAGTTAAAGCAGCACAATGTAAATAATCACTGTCGGTCACCTCCCATGTTTGGGAAGACTGCTGTTGACTGCACAGTAAATTTTGGCTCTTGGATCAGGATTAAGCTCTACAGCAGCTGAGCCATACAATCCCTGTTTAAACTCCAGAAATCAGATTGAGATCGGCATAAAGTCTTTACACATAAAGCTAATGTCAGCTGCATCAGTCTTAGTGGAAAATCCTATAATGCCATAAATCCAATGAGTTTCCTTCCCAAAGTGGTTGCAGGAGTTATTTCTGTAAAACCCGGGATTCAGACAATATGCTTACCTATGTATTTGTAACACAGCTGTTATGGCAGAATCTGAGCACTGTGCACATAAATGAGATTCACATTGATTCAGCTAAGAAAGGACAATAATTTTAACCCTTTCCTCTGTGTATTCTATGCAGATGGCTTTCAGGGGTCTGTTCAACGTATTCATAAATGATCTGGAAAAAGAGGTAAACAGTGAGGTGGCAAAATTTGCAGATGATACAAAACTACTCAAGATAGTTAAGTTCAAAGCAGACTGCGAGGAGTTACAAAGAGATCTCACAAAACTGGGTGACTAGGCAACAAAATGGCAGATGAGATTTAATGTTGATAAATGCAAAGTAATGCACACTGGAAAACATAATCCCAACTATACATATAAAATGATACCATCTAAATTAGCTGTTATCACTCAAGAAAGAGATCTTGTAGTCATCATAGGTAGTTCTCTGAAAACATCTGCTCAATGTGCATTAGGAATGGGATAGATAATAAAACAGACAATATCATAATGCCTCTATATAAATCCATGGTATGTCCACATCTTGAATACTGTGTGCAGATTTGGTTGTCTCATCTCAAAAAAGATATATTGGAATTGGAAATGGTACAGAAAAGAACCATTAGGGGTATGGAATAGCTTCCATATGAGGAGAGATTAACAAGAGTTGGACTATTCATCTTGGAAAAGAGGTGACTACGGTGGGATATGATAGAGGTCTATAAAATTGTTACTGGTGTGGAGAAAGTAAATAAGGAAGTGTTATTTACTCCTCGTAACACAAGAACTAGGGGGTCACCAAATGAAATTAATAGGCAGCAGGTTTAAAACAAACAAAAGGAAATATTTCTTCATACAACACACAGTCAATCTGTGGAACTCTTTGCCAGAGGATGTTGTGAAATCCAAGACTAGAACAGGGTTCAAAAAAGAACTAGATAAGTTAATGGAGGATAGGGCCATCAATGGCTATTAGCCAGGATGGGCAGGGATGCAAAACCATGCTCTGAAGCGTCCCTAACCTCTTTTAGCCAGAATCAGGGAATGGGTGACAGGGGATGTATCACTTGATGATTACCTGTTCTGTTCATTCCCTCTGACACACCGTCAGAAGACAGGATACTGGGTTCGATGGACCATTGGTCTGACCTAGTATGGCCATGCTCATGCTCTTTCACGAGGACATTGCTGGGGCTATTCTGTGGCTCCGTTACTGGAGACAGGGCTGTGCAAAGGGTGTTACAAAATGCAGGCTCAGCCTTATTTCGGGTGGTAGACAGTTCCACAGACTGAGGTCTTTAACAGAACATTCATGGCACTTTCAAAGACAAGCATGTGAGGAAAGGCTTCATTTAGATTTTACATGCTCCACTCTGTCTTGATAAGCTGTTTTTGAAACCAGCTGCTGCAGCACTTGTCAAGAGTAGAGTTCAGCTCCCAATGTAAAGTCATCCTACAGCACGAAGCTTCTCAGGGGATTGGGGGAATCTCAAAAGTTTCTAGTAACCTAATCAGTGTATAGCTCCTCCCTACTACAGTAGTCAAGAAACAAGTGAAGCCATTTTGTGTGTTGGTACTATATAGTCGCTGCTAGGGTTCAAAATGCACTCCAAGCCTGCAGACAAATTGAGGAGCATCCCACCTTGGTTTTGCAATGAAAACGTACCTTACTAGCCCTGGATAGTAAAGTATTGGCATTTTTGGCACAGCTCCAGCTCAATGTTTCAGTGACTATTTTCATCATTCTAAGCATCAGGTTTTGCAAATTACAAAGTATTTCAATTTATCAGCCAAATGTACTCATATGACTCCCCATTATCATAGTCTCTGAGCACCTCACAATCTTTAATGCATTTAGAACACCACAGTGAGGCAAGGAAGTGCTATTATTCCCATGTTACAGATGGGGAACTGAAGCACAGAGAGACTAAGATATGTTATCACTGCAGAGTTAATCTGGGCTTTTACCCAAGTTTTAGTCCAGTCCTTCCACTGTCCACACATACAAAACCCTTCTATCTGGCCTTACACAGCTGGAGGTATAGGTTAGAGCCCAGGTTTTGCTTTAACTCAGCAGCTCCTTTTCCATGTGACTGTAGGCTGAAACATGGGTTACAAGACTTAGGTTCTGAAAGTCCTCCAGTGCCTCCCCACAATTCCCTGGGGCTATATTTTCCTGGCCTTCTACTTAGTCCTTCCTCTGCACTGAAAGTCACCTCCCAGTTTATATACACCTGGTCAGCATTATACCCCATATTCCACATGGCCTGCTCCATTTCTATATAGCACTTGAAGAGCACCTGACAGAACGGAGGTGCCGTTCCAGCATGCTGCTATCTGATTGGAGGCTGACACCAAGGTTCTCAAGGACATCTGGTTTGTTGAATGTTTTAAAATAAAATAAATATGAACTATTTACCATTGTCTTGCTGGACTGGGGCTGTTTCTGAGCAGGAAAATGTAGGGAGATGGAATAATGGCATATCAAGAAGATCAAAGTTTTAAGTGTAGCCCTTGCTGTTATGCAGAACGTTAAAGAGGAGAATCCCCCCCCATGGGAAAAAAAAATTCTTTGCCTTTGTGGGACTTTCTACCTCAGTTGGAGCAAAGCACCCACCCAGGGGTGAGGATGCTGAACCACTGAGGCCAAAAAGAAAAGGCTCAGGGACAATCTGCTACAGGACATACATAGGAACTTTTCACAAAGGTTGGACCAACTCTTGAATGTGCAGAGGGAGAGCAAGAAGTGGGTGGTGGCGGAGTACATCAAGCATGACAGAGCGATAAGGGAGTAGGAGGGATCTGTTTGAGCGGCTGATTATCATGATGGCCAAGGATGACCATGATGGCCAAAGGCCACACAGGAAGCCTGTGGGTGGTGATGTAATAGGGAATTGAATCCAGTTCTCCCCAGTCTCGGGCAGATTTAAACATCAGAAGCATTAAAGAGACACAAAATAGCCTCTTCCATTTAACAAGCTCTGTATTTCAGTTATTTTGTGTGTATAAAATAAATCGTTCAGTTTATTTGAGTGCAAAATAATGTAAAACTATTTACCCATTATTAACATCCAGCAGCATTCACGTCAAACTGAAGCAGTGCTTACATTTTTACACGATTAGATTATTGTTTTACCAAATGCTGCAAAGAATTCCTTCCTGCACTGAACATATCGCATTTCAACCTGGAAGGATTTTGCTTTACCAAGCTATAAAACCCTGGAAATTGGGCATTTTTAAAGGAAATCCCAGCACACTTAGCTATATCATTGCTAATGCAAGATTAAAATAATAAGGTCTGGAAAATTAAGAGTTAGGGTTGAAGTGTCCTTAATAAAGTTGGATGAATAATTCATACAATAATTCTCTCTTTTTTTCTCATCAAGATTTGAACCATAGAATCTCACACCCGACAAAAGGCTGGGGAAATGGATACAATGTACAAAGAAAGTGATCAGGCATATGATCATAATTTCCCTCCACAATTCAGCCAACTCAGCTTCCCCCACAGTAGTTACCTGCCTTAATTCCAAAGATTTTGTATCTTCCTTTCATATATATGAGCAATTCTTTCATGCACAAGTATATGAAATTAACCAATAGGTGTCTTAGCTAGTTTCTTGTAGGCATCATGGAAGAAGTAAGCCCTCAGGAGGGATTTATGGGCTGGAGCCTGCTCCATCTAAGTCAATGACAAAATTTCTACTGACTATAAGATGGAGTCCTTAATGAGTGGCGTAGTCATTTTATAGACCAGCTCAGAAACGGTACTCTGTGCGTAGGGGAGAATATATGGAGATGGGTGTGGAAATAGTGATCAAAGGGGATTCTAGCCCTCAATCTACCTCGCTGTGCCTAGGTACTGTAGCTACAGTATATATTGGTAGGTTAATCTATCACTCATCCTATCTGTATGTGAGCCAATTGCTGAGCTAGTTTACAAGTGGAGCTTTACCTACTGAGACTTGGTCTAAAAACTCAAAGGAGATTCCAGTCGCAGAACCGATGAAAGGAGAAAATAGAGTCCCTCTGTTTTGAATACAACTCTGAACCAAGGCCATAGGTATCGGGTGTCAAGATGAGATTTGAATCTCAACTCTCCCAAATCCATAGGGGTTTGGATTAAAGTTTCCAATTTTGTCCCATCTAAGCTTTAATAAGAACCACAATTCTTTTAAGTATAGTTTTTGTTGAATTGTAGTAGACTTCTCTATAATCGCATATGTAACAGCAGGGTTTCCTACTGCTCCGGGTCCCTGGCTCCCAAGGATGAGTGGTGGTTAGACTCCGTCTGAAAAGCATTGTTGCCTAAAATGTCATGATAACACATTGTGATAGATTCAGCCCTGCATTATCCCATCTTCTAGTGATGTAATCCTGGGCACAGAGCCATCTGAGGCAGAAAGTCCATGGGGGGAAGTTGCAGAGACATAATTTTTCCAGTTTCCACTGAGGGCTCTGGAAGGAGAGATGCTGGACAGAGAGGAGGTGTGGCCAGAAGATGCACTTGTAAGCACATCCCCTAGTATCATCCTCTGCCAGTAGAGTCCCAAATATGTTCACACAACAGTTCAAAAACCTCATCTCAGGTGGAACCCCTGAGGGAGGATTGCAGCGAACATACCATTTACCCCCTCCCCTGTGGTTGAATGCCCCAGGACACAATGGGCCCTGCTTGTGCAAAGAGATGCAATTTACTCTGTCTTTGTACAGTGCCTAACACACTGCAGCTCCTCTCTGAGTTGGGACCTCAGGCACTATCAAAATATAAGTAATAAATAGTAATAATAATTTGTACCCTCCATTCATGGTAGTGATTCATCAGCAAGTCATTACTGTAAAATCAGGAACAAAAGAGCCCCGTGTCCTGGGAGACTGGTAGGTATCTTTCAGAAAGAGTGGGTTGGTATGGTCTCATGCTCATCAATGTTCAGACAGTCTAATATACAGCCAATGGACCACAATCTGCTCTCAATTACACTAGTATATATCCGTAAGCGTAATTCCATTGACTTCAGTGGAGTCTACTCTGAACTCAGACTCATGTAGCTGAGAGCAGGATTTGACCCATTTTCCTAACTGAGGAAGTGCTCCCCATAAGGGAATCCTAGCATTTGTTTATGGTGTTTGCTCATCCATTCTGATATTTATTACTGCCTCACTCCGAAAGGACAAACTAGCTTTTCCAATTGGGTAAACTCTGTGGACCACAGAGTGGGCCCACATAGTTGGATGAAACCCAACAAAAACGTGTGATCAGGCTGTGGGTTTCATGTTCATGTTTCAGCATTTCCTGACTACAAGTTTTTATTTTTTTAAATTTTATTGTCTGAATATTTAAACTTGTTCCTGACAAGATATTACTTTTGGTTGGCAGCCATTTTTCCACAACATGGCAACATTTTGGTAGAAGGGCCCCCTGAAACTTGTTCTTTACCCCTTTAAAAATCAAAAGAAGGCATATTCACAGCTGTGCTGATGGGGCCAAATGTCCCTAAGACACAAAACAGGGCTCGTTATTATGAAGTAATGTCTGCACACTGACACACTATTGTGTAACTTAGGGTTAGGACAAATATGCCATTGACCTTTACTCTGACATCAGCTTATTTATCCACATTGGGTAAACAGAGTGCAAGTTATTGGCTAAACCTCGACCGTGGCAGACAGCAACCTTTGTTAGTGTTGTAAAAATCGTTCATTGCTTTATTTTATGGGGAGGAAGGGTGATTATGTTATCTTATTCCTTTCAGGGATGCCCAGTTGGAAGGTCTATGTCTGCACCTAGGACATATGCAGCTCCAGTATTCAGGGCCAAATTTTGCCCTTGGGTCTGTACGAGTTCTGCAGCATGTTCCACATCTGACAGGACTGACAGCCACTTGCTCTTTGCTTACAGAGCAACCCACCAGATCCTTATCGGAGCTTGTATGAACTGGCGAAAAAAAAAAAAAAAGAGCTAACAGTTGGTCTACGTGATAGATGAAGGTTCAAACAAGCTCCAGCATAGGTATCTACAGGGGGATTAAGATCATCATTGATGATGCTCCTCGCAGAAACAGAGAGGGACTTTTAGAACAGGGTCTTCCCCATAATACCTTTGTTAGCATCTGAAATATAGAGTAACAAGGCCTTTATTTTTTAGCTGAACTGAGCATAAAGTAAACTGGCACTTATAATAAAATGAAAGCAGCAGTGACTTTTAATAATACAGCTTCTTGATTTCATTAGCACCAACCTGCTGTTAGGAGGTTTTTTCCTTTTTATTTTCTTGGCTCAGCTTATCTAAAACTCTGTAGGGTTAGATTCCAGTCCCAGCGGGAGAGATTTTCAGTTACAAACCATGCCACTGAGGTTGGGAGCTGGCCCAGATTTGTGATCTACTTTTTCTTACATGCAGGATGAGGGAACAGTGTCTAGATTATGGGAAGGAACCTGTCTCTTGCTGGTCTCTTATTTGCAAGAAAAATAGGCCTGAGTCAAAATCCTGAATGCAAACACCTCTGAGGAACACCTCCACCTCTGGAGGAAGTTGGGATCTGAATTCAAACTTTATAGATGCCTTTTCCTCAGTAATGGGCCAAATTGAATCTCTGGGTCCAAACACCCCTATTTTGGAGGAAAGTTCAGGTCCAGATCAGATCTATCTCTAATTTTGACTTGTAAGCTTATCCCCCAGACATTCTTTTTGTATTGTTTGCCTTCTTTTAACTATACAGGCACTTCCCCAATCAACGTTTGTTGTGCATTTTGAATTGGGCGTCTTTTCTTTGACTTTAATTGGAGTTGGACTGGGCCCTTAGAAAACATGTTTCCCATTTGCTTCCCTGTGCCTTCGATTGTGTTTTTGGCAAAGTTAAAAAGAGAGTTGGTTCTGTCTTATTGAAAATGCCAAATCCTGAATTTGTTTTGAAAACTGGAATCTTCTCTTTGTTTCCTTCCTCCAGTGCTGAAATGTTCAGTAACTTATGCAAAGCTTCCCCTAACAATGCTAACATTCAATCTTTTTATAGACCTGTGGTTGATATGCAGCCACAGGCTAGAAAATCCTTTCCTGGAGCCAATCTAAGTGCTTTGATCTTAAAGCAGAAGAATTAGCAAATATTGTGTAAGAAATAAAGGAAAAAATATTTTCCAGACTGGTATGGAGATATTGTGGGAAATGAACCGTGACACACTGAGTTGGAGATGACACATGAAATAGTAAATAGACTGGGAGACTGAATTATTCATGGAGAAGGAAATTGGCTGCTCACCTTTGGGAATGAAATCTAAATGAAGCCTAAGGTATTAAAATGAAATAAGTGGGGTGGTTTCAGCCCTCTCTCAAGGGGGCAATAACGTTAGCATCATGTCTTGATCTCATTTGGAAATGCCCTTTCACTCTCTCTGGCGGTACACTGCTGCTGTGCCATGACTGCCCATTTGCCACAGTGCGGCTGCTGTTTGCAGCTTCTGGGAGTCTAAAGGTGTGCAGAATTTCATTGGGGCAGGTCTATGGGGCATGCCTGTTTGGTATGCTGAGGTGAGGACAGATGGCTACCAGGCTGCTGGCAGCCATAGATTTCAGCGTCAGTGCAGTCTGCAGAGCTTTATTTCACCGTCTTTTCCATAATCCTTGGGTCTCTTGGGATTTTAAATTCAATTCTGAACAGATGCCCTTGTCTCTGTGTGTGTGTTTTGAGCCCTTGTGGATTCCAGGACTCATCTAGAATTGGAGACTGAATTGCAGTACCAGAGGATGAATTGTTCTAAGCTAATCTGAGAACTTTTCTCTTCTCTCTTTTTTTGGTGTCTCCTGTCTTTCCTTCTTCCTCCCAACCCAAGCAGATACTTCTTTATCCCCTCCACAGCTCCCTTTAACTGATCTCTAATACTACTTCCTTCCCTTCCTCTTCTTTTCCCCTCTCCCACCAGCTCAGTTTCTGGCAGAGTCTCTCCATCCAGTAAGTTTAATGCTTCCTCCATTTGGGCATCTAGTTATTGGTTTACATGTGCTTTATCCTATTTGCTCACGCAACTGCAGTAACTGCATGTGCCAGTGAGGCTATGCATTTTCCTAAACACTTTTGTTCACAGACCTCCCCACTCCAAACCAGATCCTGGTCTCTCTTCTGCACCCTTTGTGGCACTCCAGTGGCAAAAAGGAAGCTGAAACTGGCCACCCCACCCCAGCTGTGTATTTCTCTGGCATGGGGAATACCCAGTGGCTGTAGATCTGGCCTAACCAGCTCTAGCTCATTGGGATGGGAAGGAATGTGTCAGGTACATACTACTCCAGCTCTGTGCCACATGGGGATTCCCCATGTAAGGTTACATCATATAACTGGTTAATACAGCTTTAAGGATGCTTTATGCCTCCAGAGTGGCAGAAAATAGTCTCAGGGGTCAGGATCCATGGTGTTATTGTGCAGCAAAGCTAAGCAGTGTGGTTCCATAGAAGGTTTTCATTTTGTTTGCAGGGATGAGGCACGCCAAAAAAAAAAAAATGTGGAGACTTAATTTACTGCCCCACACAGAGAGTGTAATTAGAGAAAACCTCATGTCGCAAGATTTGCCAGCCCTTGAAACTTTAACATGAACGTTCGTGCTCTTAAAAAGCAAAATTAAGAAAACATTAATAGAGTCATGCACAGTGTACTGGGCTCATCTTGCTTAGGGTATCTGATTGCAGCACAACCTTATTTATCCAAAGAGACGGAGACATGTCAGAGACATCAACACCGTTCAGATGAAATGGGTAAATGTTTCATTCCACGGGACCTAAACATGATTCAGATATAAAAATGTTTTGGTTAAAGAATGGTTGGATTATGGATAAACAGGGTATT